>CM053760.1:30294829-30378821 GCA_028658305.1 Pachyuromys duprasi | reverse complement strand
CAGCAATTAAAAAGGAGGAAATCATGAAATTCGCAGGCAAATGGTGGGACCTGGAAACGATCATACTGAGTGAGGTATCCCAAAAGCAGAAAGAAACATATGGTATATACTCACTTATATAAACCTATAGGATAGGAAGTTCAAGCTGAAATCTACGCACCTAGAGAGGATATACAAGAAGGAGGACCCAGATTGGTATATATTATTTAAGTTATTTTTGCCATGAATATTTTGTTTCTCCATATATGCTGTGTACAGGAGTCTGGGTTGGCATCTGTGGTCCCTTAAAGTCTGTATGACATCTCCCCAGGCTCTTCTAGTTTTAATTGTTTCTGTTGAAATGTCTGGTGTGACTGTGATAGGTCTCTCTTTATGTTACTTGGCCTTTTCCCTTGTTGCTTTTAATATTTTATTGTTGTTGTTGTTCTCTAGGTTTACTGTTTTGACTATTATGTGATGTGAGGAGTCCAAGATGGCAGCGATCAGCGTGCACCATAATTGAGGATTACAGGATCTGAAACTCTGAAATTGGTGAGTGGAGGGGTAGCTGAAGCCAGATCATCGACACTGATGCTTCCTGGGTGGGATGGGACAACCTGTGAGCTGGGCCAGTTTAGATCCAGTTCACTTGTGTATGTCTTCAAAGACTGAGAGTTGTGAGTATTCGAACCCCCTGCACTTCTCCTTGCCCCTAGCGTGGGCCTCCCAGCTCAGGGGAGGCAGTAGTAATTGGCCCAAACAGGAGCCACTGTGCTCCTTTACTGAGACAGCAGAGGTAGCAGCCTTATGAGCCTCCCCATTCTTTGGCTGCCATGGGAGGCTGTACACACCTACCAGGTCTGTAGCTGTGGCAGGAGGCAGCTAGCTAGACCTAGCATGAGCCTCTATACTTGGTGACTTTGACGGCAGAGCTGCCCCAAATATGTGTCTCCCTGCCCGGTGGCCAAACAGTGGACACCACTGAGCTGATGGATCTCCCACACTTTCATTTGCTCCTGCACGCACAAATCTGAGAGTAGAGAACAGGGGGGACCCCTGTGCTTCCCTATTAGGCCTGCTAGCAAGTGAGTGCGCCTTCAAGTGAGTACATGCAAAGCCCCAGATCCAGGGTCCCTCTATGCTACCAGCCAGACATCAGATTTCTCCCACACACTGTGGACAACATAGGGATCCTTGTGACAGTGTTCGTAACATTGAAGCTCCTTTTTGTGGGTCTCCCAGTGGAGTCCAGGCAAACAATTCCTGAAGCCCAGACAGATCTGAATAATGGGAGGACAGTACAACAGGCCTGTAGGCCACTGAGGCATTCAGGGAACCTGCACCTGCACATTGTTCCCATAAAGCAGTGCCAGCACACTCTCCCCCACTTATGCTCCACCCTTCGAGGCATCTACATGTTCTAGTACCCTATCCTTCAAGACACACTTCAATGTACATGCCCACGCTTGCACACATGTGCCTGTGACTTTCCTCCCTTAGCTACAGCTGAAACACCAACACCCACTCTCGAACTTGTGGGCCTCTCTCAACTTCCTGAAGAATGCTCCAGACACCAGAGACAGACAGACCCAATCTGAAGTACAGACTCCAGGAACAAACACTCAATGTTACAGTTAAGCAGATGGCTAGAGGTCAGGGTAAGAACACATCCAACAAAAATCAAGACATCATGGCTTCACCAGCAACCCCCAAAATAAACAGATATTTTAATTAATTGGAAACACAGGGAAATGATCTCAAATCTATGCTTATCCAGTTATTAGAGGCACATAAAGAGGAAATGAACAAAGCTCTCAAAGAAACACAGGAAAATACAGCCAAACAAATAGAGGCATAAGTAGAGGAACAATTAGTGGCATATATAGAAGGAGCAAACAAAAAATAGATGCTATCATGGAAAGACAGGAATCCACATTCAAACAGGTGAAGGAAATGGTGCAAGACATGAGAACAGAATTTGAATCAATAAAGAAAACACAATAGAGAAAACCCTGGAGCTGGAGAACTTAGAGAAAAGATCAGGAACCACAAAGGTAAGCATCACCAACAGAATACAAGAGATGGAAGAGAGACTCTCAACTGCTGAAGATAAAATTGCAGAAATTTATACATATCTCAAAGAAAAAGTAAAATCAGAAAAGCCCCAAACACAAAACATCCAAGAAACTAAGGATGCCATGTAAAGATGAAATATAATAATAGGAATAGATGAAAAAGAAGATTCCAGGCTCCAGGGTCTAGAAGATATTTTCAAGAAAATCATAGAAGAAAATTTTCCCAACTTAAAGAAAGAGATGCCCTTAAACATACAAGAGGTCCTGAGAACACCAAATAGACTAGACCAGAAAAGAAACTCCTCACGTCACATAATATTCAAAACACTAACTCTGCAGAACAAAGAAAAAAATATTAAAAGCAGCAGGGGGAAAAGGCCAAGTAACATATGAAAGTAGACCTATGAGAATTACACCAGACTTCTCAACAGAAACTATGAAAGCCAGAAGGGTCTGGACAGCGGTAATGCAGACTCTAGGAGACCACAGATGGTAATAAAGATTGCTATCCCCAGCAGTGCTCCACTTTTTTATTGAGCAAAACATGAAGCTACTGGAGGTTTTGGGACTTATTGATTGATTGATTGATTATAGAACTGGGGATTGAACCAAGAGCCTATTGTATACCAGACAAGTGCTCTACTACTGAGCTACATCTCCAGTTCTGATGTTTTAATTTTACTTTTTTGTTTTATTTATTTATTTTTAAGTTTTATTTTATTTATATATTTATTTATTACAATGTTTTCACTGTGTATCCCCACTGCAGTCTCCTCCCTCATCTCCTCCAAGTCCAACCCACCCTCCTTCTTCTCTCCCTGTGCCCTTTCCCTAGTCCCCTCATAGGGGAGGACCTCCTCCCCTTTTATCTGACCCTATCTTATCAGGTCTAATCAAGGCTGGTTACATCATCTTCCTATGTGGCCTGGCAAGGCTGCACCCCACCCCAGGGGGAGGTGATAAAAGATATGGCTACTGAATTGTTTGTTCATTTATTTATTTATTTGGGGGGCACTTACCATGACATATATCTAGAAGTCAGAGGACAATCTACAGGTGTCCAAACCTGCACAGCTTTGTGACTGACCTGACTAGAGTGACAGGAAATGAAGAAACGACAGAAAGATGAGAGTGGATGGGTCATGTGCACAGATTGGAATGAAGCAGCAGCTAGGAAACTCAACATGCTTTTGCTTATTATGTACAGCTGAACAAGAAGGTGGTTTAGCTACTCTAGATAGCGGAACTCTGTAAAGGAGTAGTCTCAGGCTGCAGTCATCTTGGATGACGAAGTTGTTTATACTTTCTGCACCCACAGTGAACAGCTGTATTCAGTCCTGGGGAAGACTTTGCTATTAACTTGAATGGGGCCCAGGGAAGGTCTTACCAACCCCTTTGCTCTGAAGCAGTGGTGTGCTTGACATGTTCGTGTTAGTGTCATGAATGATTGATCACTCATACAGGGTTACATTGTCCCCACACAGGGGAGTCATTTCTTTCTTTCTACCATGTGGACTTTGTGGCTGAAATTCATATCAGGCGTAAGAAGAAGAAGTGCTTTTATCTGCCGAGCCATCTTAACAGCCCTGTGATAGATATTTTTAAAGGAACATTTTGGCTGTTCTATGGAGGGAAAAAAAGACTAAAGAAAACCAAGGACAGGGGCTGGATAAATGGTTCAACATTTAAGAGAGTTTGATGCTCTTCCAGAGGACCAGAGTTCAGTTCCCAGATGTTGTGAGGTTGACTTTTCCTGAGGAGGCACAACAAAGAATCTCTCTGTGTCTGCCTGTCTGTCTGTCTGTCTGTCTGTCTGTCTGTCTCTCTCTCTCTCTCTCTCTCTCTCTCTCTCTCTCTCTCTCTCTCTCTCACACACACACACACACACTCACACAACACTGCTAAGTCCAGAGAGATAATCCAGGGCAGACTGAAGTAATGATTGCAGCACACTCCAACTTTATGAACTGCATGTTTTTTGGGGATTAGTGACAGGACTGTGGCTATGTAGTTATTAGCATAATGACTCAGAAAAGCAGCTGCACCACTGACAAGCCCACCCCAAAACAGGCAAAGACTTACTGAAGCTAGCCCAGAGCTCTTTGTATGATTTGCAGGCAGTCCATAGGTCTGAAAAATCTCTTTTCTCTAAACTCCGCTGGCTATTCTTTCTCAGCAGTGTTTTACTCCTTTTATAAATATGAGGAGAAACCTTCAGGAATCCCAAAAGTTTCCATTTCTGGCATATTTGATGTATGTGTATTTCAGGAATTCCATGAGCACCCCCCCCCCAGCCCCTGCTGCCTAGAGGGAAAGTTCCAATTAGGCGGAAACTGCTATAGAACACTACCACCTAAATCTAAATCTGCCCTCTCAAAATAGGCTAGAGCAGCATCTCTAGACGATCCCATGCTCTTTTCTAGCCTTCATGGATGTACACACACACACACACACTCACCACATGCACATAAGCAAAAATAAAATCAGGAAAATGAAGCAGCAGCTCAGAAACAAAGAATCTAGTTGACAGGTTCTTGCAGTCATTCAATCAAAGGTAATTCGTGGTAGCTTGTATCAAAGTAGTATTCACTAGTTAGAATGGTGAAAAATGGTTGTGTTCTGGTGTAAAAGGAACATTTATTCACCTTTTTAAAATGTTGTCTTGGAGGCTTACTGCCTTCTTCTACTAACCTAAGCCTAGTTCTAGAAGCTTCTAGCCTCTGTACAATCTAACCTAGGCCTAGAACGTTTTCAGACTCTGACACTTACTGCTGAATAAGCTCACCCTTTCTAGCTCTGAGTTCACAGCTGGCTGGTTCAACTCACCTGTTCTGGTTAAAACCCCTCTCCCAGCTGACTTATTCAATTTGGCTTCTCTCTCGGCCTCTGAATTGCTCTACTTGCCTCAAACTAACTCCAGCAATCTTCTCTAATCTTCTGTTTCCTTCTCATTCTCTGACATGTTCTGTCTTCACCTGTGTTTAGCTTGGTTTCTCATTCAACCTCTCTATGTAAAACTCTCCTGGTGAAACTGCCACCTCTCCCTCTCATTCTCTGTTTTGCCCCTTAAGTAGCTCCTCTTTCCTCTCTTCTCGTGAGAGTCTGACATATCTTATTCTGTCAGATCTTTCTGTGATTGTCACTGTATCTGCCATTCAATTAAACATCACTTTCAAAGATGGGCACTTCCTTTTACAAACCAACTTTACCTTCATTGTTTGGGACTAAATGCCTGTAACATCATTCCTGCACATAAGCTTTTCTTTACCTAAAACTTGCTTTATACCAGGCAGGCCTTGAACTCAGATATGATTGCCTCTGTCTCCCAGATTACAGGCATGTTTGTATTCCATCTGGATGACACAGACCTAGAAGGTCTTTGGATGTGATCTCCTTCCAGAACAGCGAAGCTCTAAATTAAAATTAAAATTCCTCTGCATTCTGGATAAACTCTTCAAAGGCAGTACCATCAGGACTTGCCAGAAAACTAGAGGCATAAAGTAATATTAAGAGTGAAACAAACAAGTACAAAAACCCTCTGTAACTACAGTGAAATCTCAAAGTTCTGTCTGTTTTTATTACGGTTTTCTAGAGGAACAGAACTGAACCTGGTAGGGACATATATACATATATGCTCAGAATCACCTAGGAGACAAGCCTCTGGCAGATGAGAGAATATCTAGATTACATTAGCCTATGTGAATATTTGTACAGAATTGTCTAAGGTAGACGGATTGAAATGGAAAAGACCTACCCTGAATGTGGCCAGTGCCATCCCTTAGGCTTGAGTCCCAGTCTACACAAAAAAAGAGAATGCTAGCCAGCTGAGCAGGAGCACCCATCGCTCTCAGCTTCCCTGCTTGACCAGCTGCTGCCTGATCCTATCACTATATTTTCCCTGCCATGAGGAAGTGTATTTCCCTAGAACTGAAAGTCAAAGTAAATCTTCCCTCCTCTAAATTGCTTTTGTTAGAGTATTTTTATCACAGTACAGGGAAAAATGGTTAATACAGGGACCCTGATAGCATTTAGCGTGTAACATATTTTAGTGCAAAGAGTCAAGCAAAAATTCTGTAGCAAGCCTCTAAATAAGCCTACAAGAAGCATCCCATAAGATAATTAACTACTTGACTGGCTAGATTCTTGTAGCTCATGAAATGCCTGTATAATAATTTTCACCAATCCATAGGCTTTGAACATTATCATTTAAACACTATTTCACCAAAGGTTTTTTAAAAAG
This sequence comes from Pachyuromys duprasi, assembly GCA_028658305.1. Classification (NCBI taxonomy): domain Eukaryota; kingdom Metazoa; phylum Chordata; class Mammalia; order Rodentia; family Muridae; genus Pachyuromys; species Pachyuromys duprasi. The sequence goes on along the minus strand of CM053760.1, from coordinate 30,372,527 downwards.
TGCTTCTCAATGGAATACTACTCAGCAATTAAAAAGGAGGAAATCATGAAATTCGCAGGCAAATGGTGGGACCTGGAAACGATCATCCTAAGTGAGGTATCCCAAAAGCAGAAAGAAACATATGGTATATACTCACTTATATAGACCTATAGGATAGGATGGTCATGCTGAAATCTACACACCTAGGGAAGATATACAAGAAGGAGGACCCAGGTTGGTATGATTGATGCTCGTATAGATGAACAAATAGGATGGACATTCACAGAGTTTTTACCAAGAGTTGTTGCTCTGGTGAGCAGCAATTCTGCCTTAGAGCATAAGGGTGTCTCACTGCATACATGCCCGAGGTTTGTGCCCTGCCATCATCCTCTGATGCATTGTAAGATCTGATTTGCTACTGAGGGTTGCCTCACATTTGAATAAAGCTACTATGACTCTTTAATATTTAGTGACTTTATATCTCTGATACAATTTTTTCTTTATTACTGTGCCGACAAGTGCTATCATGTCACAAGATTCCCATATTTGTCCTGCTTACTGGTCTGAATCCTTTTGTGGGTCACAGAGCTAGGCTGAAGAAAAAGCTCAGGACACTTAAGGTATACTTCCCAAGCTCCCAAGGCATACAAATGAACCGTAGTTTTCATAGGAAAAGCAAGGCTTTAGCTGACCTCTAAGGTCTCATGCAATGAGAAAACAAAAACATCCTTTGTCTGAATTTCATAATTAGGAGCCATTGGAGACTGCCAGCTCACATTCCTCTGTGGCTCTTGAAATTTTTCTTATTTTAATGAAGGATGTTTTTGTTTTTGTTAAACCAAGGGAAAAGCTGTGATATTTAAGCAAGCTTTTCAGACTCTGTTGTTAAACATTTAAAGGTGAATGACCAGTAAGCTTGGCAGCCTACTTTTCAGAGTTATGATCATTATCAGTCATCTTCATTTTTAATTTTGGACCTGTATTCAGGAATTATCAAATAGGGACTGTGGGGGATTAAATGAGAGATGTCGCCCATGAGCTCATGTGTTTGAACACTTGGTCTCCAGTTGGTGGCGCTGTTTGGGGCTCTTAGAATTTTAGGAGGTGGCGCCTGGCTGAGGGCTCTAACAGTTTAAACCTCAGGCTGTTGCCTGCCCATCCCTCCTGCCCTTGGTGTGATGAAAATGTGATCTGTTTCCTGTTGCTACACCTCTCCTGCTATTACTTATTTTATTCCTCTGGAACCATAAACTAAAATAATCTCGTTCTTCCTGAAGTTGCTTTTGGTCATGGTGCTTCATTACAGCAATAGAAAGGTAACTAACACAGTAATAAAATACAGGCACCTGACATCAGATTGCCTGACTGGCTATAAATTCTCCCAGCTCTGAAATCTTGCATAAGTAAGAATAATATTAACACACATTCCACAATATTGTTCTAAGAATACAAAGTTTGACACATTAACTAGGGTAGATAATTAGCGAAGAATAAAAATCTGTTTGGTCTATTCCTCTGTAATTTTTAGGCTCCCTATTTCTCCTTATCCAGTTGGTTGGGCAAATAGTTTGTTATGATAAGCTGACACCTTGCCTTTTAATATTAGAATAGTAGCCCAGGTATTGAATTCTGGCTACTTATTTATGGGGAGCCTTAAGGATTGCTAGTTCAAGTCCTACCCGGGGAAAATTTTGTGATACAGCAGAATCTGTATCACAAAAGGTAAAGAGGTTACTGCTCAGGGGTAGTAGGGTGTTGGCCAAGCATGCATAAGACCCTTTAGTCCCTGCTGCTGCAAAGATAAAATAAATTATGATGGCAATATGTATTTCTAATGCTTCATGAATCTTTCACTTTTATTTTATGTGTTTGGGTGTTTTTACTTGCTTACATGTCTGTGCACAATGTGGGTACCTGATGCTCACGAAGGCCAGGCCAGGGCATTGGATTCCCCTGGGGCAAGAGTTACAGGTGGTTGTGAGTCACCATGTGGGTGCTTGGAATTAAACCTGGATTCTCTGGAAGAGAAGCCAGTGCTTTCAACTGTGAATCCACCTCTCCAGGATTTCACTTCTAAATTTCTTGGGAAGGTCTCCTTTTATTTTGGCCACGATTGTCAACTCAGTGGGTCTTAGAATCACAATGGAAGTATAACTGTGAGCAGGTTTCAGAGAGGTTTGCCCAAGGAGAGAAGACATGCCCTGCAATGTGGACAGCACTATCTCCATAGGTGGGGGCCCTAGACTGAAGAAAACAGAAAGGGCACTGAGCCCCAGCCCTCGCCTCTGTCTGTACTGACTGCACACAACATTGACTGGCTGCCTCAGTCCCTCACAGCCATGTCTTCCCCACCGTTGGGTACTGTGCACTCAAACTGAGTTTGAGTCAAAATAAACCTGTTCTTCTATAACTTTGTTTTCTCAGGATTTGTCTCACCAGTGAGGGCAGTTACTAGAACACTGGATATTTTTATCATGAGTAGGTCTGAATTTTATCAAACGTTTTTCCAGTATCTCTTTTAATTCAAAGCAATGTATTGTTCAATGTTTGCCTTCCTAGGATGATATCCTTTTAGCATACCAGTAGATGTAATCAGATGATAGGTTGTGTAGGATCTTTTATGTACAAATGAGAAATCAATTAATCATGCCCAGGACAGACCAGCAGTAGAAGTAGTAGGGACTGTAATTCATCAGTACCAAAGAAGGAGGTTATTGGCTATGACACATACTCAAAGGTTGGAACTAGTTTTCATTCTTAGAAGTGCAAACTCCCCCAAACCCAACCCAAGAACCCCTGCTGCCTGTAGCAGCTATTTAAACAGTATTGTGCACAGAAAAGGGGGTTTGCCACTTTTCAGGGACTGTGCAGTATCCCCAGAGTGAACTGGGAAGTTCCACAGTACTGAGGGAGCCCTGGGTAGTTTGGGTTCTCTGGTCTTTGGGTCATCAGTCTCCTGCATCCTTTTATGTTCTTGATTTCAAATGGGAGAAATCAACTACTGGTGTAATTCTGAGGAAAATGCAAAATAAATCCAAGACCAAGATTGTTCCAGTCAGGGGTGCATATGTGTGCCTCCTCATTCACAAGCTTTTACCCTAGTATGAGATGAAGTCACTGAATGCTGATGGTGATTCTTGTGAATCATCTGAAAATAAAGAAGCCCAAATTTCCTGTGATCCTTTTAGTTTGTGTGTGTGTGTACTTGTGTGTCCATATTGAAAGTCAGAGGTCAGCACTGGGTTTTTTTTTCTTCAGATACTCTCCACTTTATATTTTGAGGCAGGGTCTCTCACTAAGCCTAGAATTCATTGATTTGATTAGATGGCTGGCCAGAAGTTTCAAGCAACAACCCACATCTTTGTCTCTCCAGTGCTTAGGTTAAATCTAACATTTTCATGGGTGCTGGAGATCAGAACTCAAGCCCTCAGGCTTATGTGGCAATTACTCTACTGTCTGAGACACCTTATCAGCCCAGGATCCTATTTTTCAAAGATAATTCGTATTATTATCTCATCTACAATACCTAAAATATGACAATGTTAATTTCTGGTTAGTACCAGTATGCATGAATTGTTTTGTATTATCCTTCTGCTAATTAAATATTTTTATTTTTAAAAAATGTAAGCAATTCCATGTAACAAAACTGAAAGTATGAAGTAGCAAATTGAGAAAGTAAATGTGAACTATGAATCAGAGATTTTGCTATGTTCTGAGGATGTAAAGATGTTCAAGTCAGAGGAAGGGAAATTTTAGGGATTAGATCTTATTGGCTTTGTTCACCTCTGTGGACTTGTCCTGGTCTGACAGGATAGGAGGCCTATGAATATTTGTTCAGTAAATGAAGGGCGACTTGTCAACAGGTAAGCATGTGGTCTTTTATGAGTGGTGTGACTGAATTATACAGACTAGATTTCCTTACGGAAGAAAGAGGGGGGAATTCTCTTAGGTTGGGCAGAGGTGAGGAGGGTATGTGCAGTGGGAACTACTTTAGGATTTGCTATCTCAGCATATTTGGCTCTTCTAAGGGATGAGCAGGGTGCAATGCACAAAGCCCAGAAGGCAAGGAAGGAAGGAAGGAGAAGAAGAATATGACAGAAAAGGGGAGGTATGCTAAACTAACCTATGCTAGCAATAAAGAAAAGAGGGAGAGAAAATGGAGCCTGTAGAAACCTAGGGAAAGTTAAATCCCTGCTTTTCTTTATGCAAAGACTACATTAAAAAGAAACTGCTGTGCTTATGGAGAGAGAGAATCAACAGCTCCAAGAAAGGAGCCATGGGCCTAGACCAAAGGTCTTCTTTTAGTAACTCGCAGCATATCCTAAATTTTTGTACCCTACCCCTCCAAAAAAGAGTGAAATTCATTTGAAGCAGGAGTAGGGGTTCAGAGATCTTAATGGAATTTTAGTTTATCTACTTCCTTTGTAAATTAACTATATGCATTACCACTGTATTTTCAGTAAGACTATAGAGAAGAGAAAGCAGGAACTTCACTGAATTATATAGCTACAGAAGTATTTAAAATGACCTTAAAAAGCCAGTCTTTGGACTCCATTCATTTCCCAACAGACCCTTTCAACATCTATTTAAATCACTAATTATTGTTGAAAGGTGGAGGAGAGAGGGGAGAGGAGGGAAAATGAATTTCCTCTAGATCATGCCTGTCATCCATGAGTAAGTCAAATATTGACATGCAGTAAAGAATATTGTCTCCAAGAATTAGTTATGCTGAGTATCATTTTAATTCATTGAAAAAATAGCTAAAATTTGTGTGTGTCAGTTAAACAAGCCATTCCACAATATAAAATACATCAAATCATTGATTTGTCATTCACCTTCACATATACAATTTCTAATTGTCCTACCTCTGTAAAATTGTTTTTTGAAAACTGTGTGTGAGAAATGAGTCAAAGGTAGACTTAAAAGACACACTCGTGAATCATTTAAAAAGAAAACAAGCAGACAAGCTAAATACAGAGCTGTGGGGAATTGGTGGCCTGTTATGTTCTCCAAACAATTTTTTTCAGTCAACAGTAATGCTGCAACAAACCCGAAGCTCATGTGGGGAAAACTCTCCCACTCCTAAATGGAAAAAGAATTTCCATAGCAAGCATCTTTTGTCCAGAGTGCTCTATTCGTGTGCGTAGGCCTTCTGAAGATCGAGCTAACCCTCTCCCACTCCTGCTAAAGATAAGCAGAGAAACGAAAATGCTTGCAGTTGCATCCAAATACGTCTGCTTTGGTCTTCAATGCCCTACTCCCTTTACCTAAATGCATCATGTCTACAGCCAGTGTGTCTCTGCAGCACCAGACTCAGTTCACAGGCGCATTCCACAGGCACCTCCTCTTTGGCAAACACAGACTGTCATTTTCCAGATGAGTAACAGGCACAAATCACATTGCAGTAAATGATTTCATGACTCTGGTCCCTATTTAATCTAATCACAGTAGATATGGTTGATTACATGGACGAAAAGCTACTGAATAAACACGCTTATTCAGGAGTAACTAACCATTAGACAGTATTATGTAATGGCGAAGTAACTGCTGGCTTAATGTTATGGTTTCCATGGAAACTACACCAGTGAAGAGTAAAAGAGTTAAAAATATTGCTCCGTTCCTTTTTTTCTCCTGTGCATAAATAGATTACATTCACATGATATTTATGATAGCCTAAAAAATAGTGTTGCACTCATTAAAGAGTTATCTCATTATTAATGGGTAAAAATATTGGGATTATCTTCATAAAGAAACACAGGCTGGCATTGCTTTTCTGAGTTATGTGGGGAAGGAAAGGACGCTTGGATTGATGGAGGCCACATGCATTTTGCATGCATCGTTGCTTATTCAGAGCTTAGGTACTTTCCCAAGCAAGGTTCATGTGCCTTGGATGTAGCTTCTCTTCCTTCCCGCAAACAAAGACAGTGGCAATGGCAAAAGAGAAAAGAAGTCAGACAGTCCCAGGCAAATGCTGAGCCCCACAGAAGATGGCTCCTGTGGAAAGCAGAGATTAATTACTGGACGAGGAAGCTGGAGTTTTTGTTTCTGCCGGTCTCCGCAGGGCTCACGGGGCTCTTGAATACTCTAGCTGCTGTAATCGCAGGAAGGTGAGGCGATCATCAGAGCCCAGAACTGCATTGTTGTTCATTCACTTCATTTTAATCCCCTGGGATAGATAAGGAATAGGGTTAAGTACAGCGACTCTTCTGAATCGCATTTTACACCTTAAGGAGCCCCACAGGAATCTGATTATTTTTTAAAATCTCTAGTTGGAGGCAAATCCCTTTCTCCCCAAATGGCCACACAAAGTCCAGAGCTGGACAACAGAAATGTATTGTTTTCTCCTTACACATTTCACTCCTGGTAACTTCTGTGTGCTGTGTTGCGCACATGCATGAGGGTGTCTGTATGTGTGTGTGTGCGTGTGCGTGTGCGTGTGTGTGTGTGTGTTTTCCCTGAAGGCTGGCTTTTTAATTGAAAGTTCCATGGAGGTACACTCCCATTTCAAGGTGTTTGTATATTATGAATCTCCACTTCTTCAATCATTGGCAGTGGTTTTTGTTTATACCTACCTCCAAGACTGCTAAAACAGAAAGCATTATCATCCTAGGCTTAGGAGAGCCTTCCTGTATCCAGTAAAGGGAAGTTAAGTGAATTTTAAGCTTCTCTAGAGCCACTCTTCTCTTAATTGGTCCACATACATTGTTATTTTCAAATTTGTAGGGATTCCTCCTTTTTGCTCCAGACAGCCTCCAGGAAGGTTTCCACAATTAGTGAATAGGACCACACATTTTTGAGGGTCTGGTGCAATTCCAGACGAAGAGAAGATACTGCTGTCTCCACCCTAGAGCTTAGACTCCCTGCAAAGCAAGGGCTTAGAATTATCACCTAAGATCAGATAGATTTGATAATGCAGGAAGAAAATGCAAATGCAAATAGAAACTTTGACCCACTGAATTAGAAGTGTTGACCCATTATATTTGAAGAAGGCCCCTGGTCTTGATATCCATAAACACTACCACACACATGCACACAAACACGAACACACTCATGTAGAATGGCCTTTGTTTCATAGTAAAAAAAAACGACAGAATTGTCCCCATTCCTCATCTCTCTTATACAAATGAAAGATTGTTTAATAAATGTTCTCTGTGCACCAAACCCTTTCATTTATCCTTTGCTTAATGCTTCAAGGCAAGTGTTACCAGCCATATCTTAGTCTTCAGATAGAAAGGGGGCAGAGGAATTAAGAGTTTGCAAAGAAGTTCTCTGTAGAGTTTGGCTCTGTGTGCTTTGCCAATACATTGTTAAATATTAACTTAGTAGCCCAGGAAGGTTTTAAGGCCTCTAAGGAGAAAGTTCTGGAATATCCTGGAAAAGGCTTGCCAATGAGATGTTCTCATGACAAGTGCCTTTAGCCTAGTTCCTTGGACTTGGCCACCACCAGTTTGAGCAGAAAGTCAGTAGTGAATATAGTGTTAGTTAGTTATGGATATAGTGACATAGTCTATCTATAAACCACATTTGTTCTTATGATAGCCTAACTGATAGGTGTTAGGATATAATAGTCATTTACTGATGTGAAAACTCATGTGGTTATCTCACACTCAAAGAATTAGCCTTTGAAGTAATGTATTCTTCTGGTGTTATTCTACTCTGAAATGTGGATATCTGAATCCCCAAGTCTTCTCTCTGATGTGTTCTCTGGTGTTCAATGAGGATGAAATAGTTCTGTCTGATCACTGGTTTTTAGTGTGTTAGAGGAGAAAAATATGTTCTATTATAGTTTTGAAGAAAGTGGCTACTTGCCAAAATGTTCTCCTGTCAGAACTTTGCCAGTAAATTTAGACATATCTGGGAACCAAGACATATCTGTTATTATTAAGATACTAGAGTTTTAATTCTGATCAACTTCTGGAAAGTCTATGGCAACTTCTTTTTGCTTAGCCTCTATGAGACAGCATTGCTCTCTTGTCAGTTCTGAATGCTAAAGCATAGTGATATACAGATAATAATAAATGGCCCATGGGCTTGGCCAGAACAAAACAAGTGTCAGCTCTCATGAAATGCACTTAGAGCAATAAGACCATGGACAACCTATCTTCAAACACTGACTAGCCTATCTCAGCTACTCATTATTTTAATTGTATGGTGAGGCTTACTTTCTGTTCCATGCACTGTAAACTGAAACTCAATGACCTTTGTAGTGAGTTCGTTGTTCTTATTTTCTCTCACACCTACAATGAAAAGATATACTATGATAATGGCATTAAGATATACTATGATAAGCCAGTCATGGTGGTGCAAACCTTTGATTCCAGCACTTGGAAGGCAGAGGCAGGTAGATCTCTGTGAGTTCAAAGTCTGTTTGGTCTACAAAGTGAGTCCAGGAAAGACTCACACAGAGAAACCCTGTCTGGAAAAAAATGATATACCATGATAATGTGGCAATTATGACCAGTTTATGCTTTTTAAAAAACTTGATTTTGAACATTATCTGAAGTGGATAGATGTCTATGTAGTGTACAAAGAAAGGCCATCATCATTTGTCACTAAAACAAGGAAAGTATATACTGTACTACTGTGTTTAACTTTCATTGTATTATATTATCACCATGAATGAATAGTTTGTCTTGTTTAGGGGACTCTTGAAATTCTTAAGTTTCTTCCTTTCCTCTTAAATTGGCTTTCCACTGACAAATACTAGAAAGAAACATAAAGAAGAAAGACATTTCAATTCAAAGTTTTTGAGGGTTCAGTCCATGGAAAACTGTCCCCACTGATTTTAGCCATAGAGAATGCGCATGATAGAAGAAAGTTGCTGAGCCCATACAGCCAGGAAGAAAAGAGAAATAACGTGGAAGGAACAGGCCCATTATACATGTCTCAAAGGCCTGACCCAGCAAGCCATCTTCTTCTAACAAGGCTCTAAATTCCACAGTCTTACCAGCTCCTAATATTCTATTCAAAATTTAAATCCAGAAATGAATTTGAAATATTATGTCAGAGTTTTCATAATCTGATCCGCTCTGAAAATGCCCAGAAGTATGCCTTACTAAACACTGAGATATTACTCAAGTTGAAAGTCAAGATTAACCATGATGTGTCTCTAGCACTCAAATAGTATTAAGTATATATTCACATTGAGAAGACAATTAGCCATCACACGAACACTTATTCTGTTTTATTTCAATGATTTATATTAGAGTCCTTTAGTCCAATTCAGCCATGTGCTTGATTTGGTAAGAACAAGCTTTGTTGAACACACCTATGTTCAACCATTTCCACATTATTTATGGCTACTGTGTGCTACAACAGCAGGTGTATCTTGTGACCAAGTGTCTAATATCTATGATCTGTCCCCTTTAAATAGATATTTTTATAATTCTTGATCTAAGAGAGCTGATTTCCAAGTTGATATTAAAGTTTCGACTGATCTTGGTTTCTTGAATACAAAGTAAATATGCATAAACTATTCTGGTTCATGCTTGAGCATTCCTAACAGAGGTGAAAGCCCCATCTTCTAAAGGCTTTGAAGAAAATAGGCACAGAACCATGTCTAATTCAGTACAGGTAAAGAATCTTGCTGCTCTCCTGTCAATCTTGGGAAATCCATTCTGCAGCACCCAGTGTTTTAACATCACCAGGGAAACATCAATATCCCGAGTCTTTTGAGTTTGGGGATCCAATGCAGTAACAGAAGTGGCATCCTAAGAGCCGTCTCAAAAAGCAAGGGAAACTCGTGGCATCCAACCACTCTGGAGGAGGGTAGAGCAACGTGAGAGTTAGCTAAAGCAGTGCCTTGGAATGTTCACAGCAAGTAGAATATTATAAAGGCTCAATACCCAGTCTGCAATGAATATGGGCTCAGGGTCTTGTTCACAAAGTCAATATAGGTGTGAGGACCTATTACCTCAAACTGCATCTGAGCTACACATTGAGGCTTATTTGTGTCGATATGGCCGGGTCTTTCAGGCAAAAGTGTAGACTGTATTCTACAGTGATATAAAAATACGAAATTCTCTGGAGCCCTTCATTCTAGTGAGTCTACGTATTTGACCTGGAGGGAAAGGCAGGAAGTGAATAAGGAAGTGTCTGCTGTGAGCTTTAGAACTGCCTTTTGTCTCTGAGTGCTCATGGGCTTCCCTTGGTCCCCAAGAGTTCAGGACTAATTGAAAGAAAGAAGCTTTGCATTTTCTACATCCAGAGAACTTCCACTTCTCACTTCAGATCCTTTAAGGCCTTTCAGTTCACTTGGCAGGGGAAGAAATTTACCACCACAGCAGACAGCTCCTGGTAAAGTCTCTCAGGGTGATTGTAATATCTCTGGTATTATTGGATTCTCACATAGAAATTCATGATGCTCACTTTAACATTTAACTAGGAAAGTGCAATGAAATTCTAATGGCAAACCATCAAAAAGGGTTGTGAATTTTTAACTCCATGATTCATGGAATACTCTAAGCCTTGTTTTTATAGGAACCCCAATCACTCAGAAAGCAGGTCCTCTGTCTTTTAGACCGTGAGGAGCTGATATTTTAAGTAAAGTACCAAGCACAAGGTAGGTGTCAAATGTGAGCTCTGAGCAAAGACAGTCACCCCAGAGGCTGTAGGTAACATATTAGAACCCAAGAATGGCCTGGTTCTTGGAAAATTTTAATGTTTATTTCTAGACTTGACTTAAAAATTTAATTAACATATATTAATTATCCATTATAGTGAGTCTCATAATGACATTTTCATACCTGTTTGTAATGTGTTTTGACCATAAACGCCTGCTGCTTTCTCTTACACACTCCCGTCTGGGTGCCACTCTCATTGATCCCCTTTTTCTTCAAGTAGTGCTCTTTCTGCTATCATGCACTTTTTCTTTGTTTGCTGACATAGTGAGCTTCATTATGGTGGCTTTCAGGAGTTATTACAGGAGCATTACAGTAAGAAGTTATTACAGGAGTATGAACACTTTAGTGGTTATACCATTGAAGAAAATGTCTCTCCTTCCTTAGCAACCACTAACTGTATACAGATACGTAGAGAGGGCTACAAGCTGTAAGCAGCCCCTCCTTGCAAACCTTAGGTGCCTATACCTCCTCAGGACTTGACTTGTCTTCGGAAAACAGAATGCCCTACAGTTTGCCTTGGGTATGGCCTCACCTCATGGCTCCAGGAATCAAGCATGTAGCAGAACCAACAGGGTCTGTACAGGCTTGTGCCAGGTGGGGTCTCATTGGTGGAGGGGGAAATAGATGTGAGCTCCCCCACCTATAACCAAGAAGCTATCTGCAATTGATACCTGATGGCAAAGGAAAAAATGGTTTCCTCCAGTGGAGTTTCACTGGGTATACGAAGCACAATTCAGGGCAGCCCCCATGTCCAGGAGTAGTTAGTTGGCCAACACAAACACACAGACCCCCACACACATACACACACACAAATAAATAAATAAAATAAAACACCTCAATGAAATCTTTGTAGACTTTTTGTCTCATTTTGCTTTATTTTATTGTATTGGTTTTTTGCTTGTATATTTTGTGTTTTGTTTTGTGAGAGCTCTCTCTCTCTCTCTCTCTCTGTGTGTGTGTGTGTGTGTTCCTTGTTTTTGCTTGATTGCTTTTTTTTTCTTCTAAGAAAGAGAGAGGAAGGTCATGGAGTTGGGAGGGCATGGAGGTGGGGAGGATCTTGGAGGAACTGGGGGTGGAGAAAAGCATGATCAGAATATAGAGTATGAAAAATGGTTTCTAAATTTTAAAAACAATGTGCAAGAACCAGAGGCAAAGGTTCTGCAGCCCCTTCTCTTCCTCTGTCCTTTCAGGAAAGCAAAGCAGGAAGTGGATCTGGGAGTTTTTGCTTTGAGCATTTAGACTCTGAGTGATCACAGCTTCTCTTGGTAGGCAGAACTCAAGAGTTTAGGACAAAGCGAGAGAAAGCTTTCAGGCTTTCTCCATTCATATCATCCCTGATCCTTTAAGGTCTGTGTTCACACTGCAGAGAAGTAATTTCCCTCCAAGACTGATTATTCTTAGCAAAATCTTCATTTCTCTGATGCATCAACTGTGTTCACTTTTATGCAGTCCCTATGTCTCCGGCCTTCTGCCCCCTCCCCTCAGTCTTTCACAAATCATTAGCACAGATTTTTTTGGAGAGTTCACTTCAGCTTCCTAGGCTGTCTCTGTTCCCTTGGCCCTACCAGCAGGAACTTCACCTACAGCAGCTCCCTAGCCCAGCACAAGAGCCACACCCTGGGTTTACTTCAGCTCTGTGCTTCTACCAAAGGCAGGCAGGGAAGCACTGTTCCTCTACACTTGAGGGGAGGAGGGTAAGGGAGATTCTGAGGTGCATGTAAAGCAGGTAAAGACCATAGGGAGGCCAGCAGCTAGCCGTGGGAAAGGAGAGGAAATGAGATTCTGCTTCCCAAGCACCCTGAGTCATCCTATTTAATGAGAAGATTGGTGTCCACCCTCCAAATGGGAAGGAGGGGAGCTGCTGTGAGAAGGAATTAGCGTTGATTAGAAGCAGCTGGGAGAGGAGCACAGACCCCCTGTAGCCCTAGGATGCGGGATAAGGCAAGTCTGTGAAATACAGGGCTGTAAGCTGCAGTTCACTGTTTGCTAACATAGTTGTTTATAGTACAAGACAAATATTAGGAGAGAAGAAGAATGCTCACCCATGAAAATTAATGAGAACCAAACCAGAGGGTAATGCAATCCAGGACCAAACCAGCGTAGGTTTGTTAGGATCCAACTGTACCAGGGAAATGTTAACAGCTTGCTTCTTGAAAAGAACTGTGAACACACACACTCACACTCATAAACACACATTTTCATGCTCTTATATACACACAGTCTTACATACACACACGTACACAATCCACGGCATGAATGGATAAGAAGAATACAGCAGATGTTATCTATTTGAGCTTTTAGCGATGCACTTGATAAAAAATAAATGTCCCATGAAATTTTACTTGCAAAATTCATTCAAATTGGCTGGAATAGGAAAACCCTGATGCAGATTGAGAACTGGCTCCAAACCCATAAGCCGAAGGTAATGGAATCAATGACTAACCGGCCACAGTTCTAGCTGCAAGGAAGTGTTTAGCAGACCATCCCAGGAGTGACTGTGGGGACTGAGTTTATTAAAAATCTTTATCAAGGAGCTGGAATTGCTCTTATGCAGGATGCACCTGAATTCTGCCAGGAATACTAAGTTGGCCAGTGTTCGAGAAAGGAAAGAAGATAAAAGCCTCCAGGAGATGAACCGAGGAAGAGTAGGAGTGTGGGAAGGGAAGAGGAAGGAAGGAAGGAACAGAATGGGACCTACCCTGGGGGAACTAGCAATTTGCTGGTCTGCAGAGTTGGTTATGGAATCGTCAAAGGAGACAGACAAGTATATGGGGGACACAGGCATCCATGGGAGGGAGAAGCACGGTAGACACAATTTAGAGACACTGTTCAGTGACCAGCAAAAAGAATCCAAATAGTGAGGCCCAGAGTTTCAGAATCTGTGGGACTTCTCCTTAAGAAAAATGCTGGAAAGATAGCCCAGTTGGGAAAGTGCTTGCCTTGCAATCACAAAGATTTGAGTTAGTGCCCCAGAATCCACACTTTAAACACCACATGTGATGGTGTGTGCTGGTAATCCCAGCACTGAGTTGGCAGAGATGATGGCTCTGGAGTTCACTGGAGAGCCAGTATTTGCCGAATCACCAGAGAGAGACCCTGTCCCAAAATACAAGGTAGGTGACATCTGAGGGATGATACCTGAGTTTGTCTTCTGTGGTTTTCACAGGAACACACACACACACATGCACACACACACACTCACACACATGATAGCAATTTAAAATTTGGTTCAAAACTTTTTAAAGTAGCCAGTGCAAACGAGATGCCAAGGAAGGCTTAGTGCTTCAGATTGGGTAGTTTCAAGGAGGATCTGTCAAAGGTGACCAAACATGTTAGAAATTTTTTCTCTTCTTGGTTAGGATGAGAGGAGGAAAGATTAGGGTGCTGGGTGCTAGTTGGATTTGAGGTTCTGAATGTTCCCTACAGCCCCATAAATCCCTATGTTGAAATACAGCACATGGGTTAATGATGTTAAGTGGCAGCAGCCTTCGGAAGGTGACTGGATCAAAAGAGCAAAGCACTCTTGAACGACATTTGGTGTCCTTCTAAGAGCCCAAGGGGGCCTGTTTGCCCTTATGCCTGTGCAGCTAAGATAAGAAGACATGTCTATGAAAGAAGCAAAACTTTGCAGACACCAAGTCTATGATAACTTGGACTTTAGACTTTCCAGCTTCTATAATGGTAAGAAACGGTTTTGTCTGTCCTCCACAGGGAGGGCCCTACACTCACAACCATATAGACACTACTAATTGGACTCATGCTATTTTTTTTAAGACATGAAATTAGAAGGTCATGGTAAGGGGATGTGGAAGGAGTTGAAATGGAGATCAGGAAGTGGATATAATAAAAACACATTGCATACATATGGATTTCTTCAAGAATACAAAAATATATTAAAAATGAGTTTCTGATACTATCCAGTTTGGGATGGTTTTTATTGCATCTCTAAAGGACTAAGATACTGGGTAACAAAGGCTTGGAAAGGTCTATTTAGTTGAAAATGTAATTGCTGTCCTTGTGCAGACCATAAATGGACATATACCTCTTTTGGGTTTAACAATTGTACAGCTCTGTTGTAAGTCCTGGGTCACATTTTGCATGATAAGTTCTTTGAGAAGGAACCTCTACCACGCTGAGTCCACAGCTGACTTCCATGTTTCTGGGTTGAGTTTGAGTCTGATTGAACACCCACTGCTTCTACTGCTTCTCCCAGGTCACCAGAAAAACCCAAATGCTAAGCTTCCCAGTGGTTAAACTGGGCTTCATTTCTGGCCAGTGGAGCAGGGACAGAAGTGGTGCACACTGTGGAGATTATGAGTTGAAGGCGGCAGGAATCACTGCTTGGAGGGGAACCAGCCTGAAAAGCTATCTTGCCCATGCCAGGTACAGCGACACAAACAATAAGTAAATAAATTTTTGCTGAATTGTCCTCTGCTGGTTTGAAATTATTATGCTCACTGTCATGACTAGAAATTGAGTGCATTGCATTGGTTCTACATCATTCAATCTACCTAAATTGATATTTCATCATCTATCTAAGGAGAAAAATGGAATTCTAGTCCATCAATTTCCAGGCCATTTCTTGCTCGGCCACCTTATTGATTCATGTTGTGTTGCTGAGGTATTTTAATATTTGGTTTATGTATGTGTTTATATATGTATTTGCATTTGTCACTTTAAAGCCTTTTAGAGTGCAGCAGGAAAATCAAATGGGCAAGTAAATACATGAAATAAACAAATCTAAAGAAGATTCCTAAGAGCAAAACCCAATGCTTAGCACATGATGCTTTACAAACTTGCATTCATGTGTACAAATGAGATGCTTCTAATGTAGGAAGCAACAGTCGTGTATTCTGGAAAGCTACTCAAGTGAGGGTGGTTTAGAATATCGCCTTCCAAGAGAGATTCAGATTAGAGGGAGAGGTTTCAAATAAAAAGAGCTTATGGATTGTGTTCTTGATGTAATAGGGAAGCTTTTGTGCAGACATGTCCAGGCTGAGTGATTCTCGAGTAGAATTAGATGAACAGTGAGGATAGAACAGAACATGGGAGCACAAGCAAGGGACAATATTTACAGGTGCACTAGGAATTTAGGATGCGGATGAGTGTGTGTGTGTGTGTGTGTATGTGTTTAACAATACGTGTATTAAAGGAAGAGAAAAATAAGACAAAAAGTAAAGAAAAAAATCCTTTGAGACCTGAGACTGCTTATCACCGTAGACTCAATTCCCATGAGAAAGTATATATGATACATTGGGGCAAGAAAGATCATGGAAGGCTTAGAGAGCTCGTGTTTGGCTGTCTGGACCTCATTTAAATTCTGTGTGATCTCTAGAGGTAGATGGGATGGGGAGAGGAGGGATGGTATGGGAATATGGAGGGGGCTGTTGGAGTTAACCAAGGTAATGACTAGAAATACAGAGGATATTTGAATTGAAAAAAACAAAAGTGCTTCAGGATTGAGTCTCCTACATCATACAACTATTTAGGTGAAACTATTTGAAATGATTTTTCAGTGGTCAAATTTAACAAATTAATACAGTTCAAAGCAAATTGGTAAAAGTTGGTTTTATGGTAGTGATGATTTGTTTTGTTTGTTCTTTGTGATCCCTTTAAACCAGACACCTTAAAAAATGAGACAGTAGTAAAGAATAAACAGAAAAACCATTTCCTCTTTGATATAGAAATCAAGTCAGAGGACAAACCAGAAGTCAGCACCCGAGAGCTACCTGGTATCGGGCCTCTGGAGCTGTCGGCACAGCCATAGACCCCTTTCCTCATGATCAGGCAGCAGCTGCTGTGTATCCTTCTCAAACCAGGACAAATCTGGTGTCTTATTCCCTTAGTTGTTCCTACATTGAATCATTTATGAAAAATAAAGGTTTATTCTTTTTAGATTTCTGGAGGCACAGAGTCTCAAGGCCAAAAAGTTCCATCAGTTACAGAACCTGATAACATTGGCTGTCAATTGCTCAGCATCTAGAACCACCAGGATGCAAACATTCTCGGCCTGTCTGTGAGGGATTTTTCTGTGTGGCATTAATGAGAATGAGGAGACTTGCTCCAGTGTGCGTGACAACACATTTCATGGGTTCCACAGCTGACTAAAACCAAGACACTGAGCTGAGTACCAATATTCACCACCTTCTGCCTCCTGACCCCAGACCAACTGTAAGAAGCTGCCTCGTGTTCATGGCACCATTCCATGCCTGCCACGCGGGACTGTACTTTTAAACTGTGAGCCCAAATAAGCCCTTCCTTTTTCGAGTTGCTTTTATCAAGTGTTTTGCCAAAACAAGAAGAAAAATAACTAAAACAAGTCCCGAGGGGGAGCAAAGCAAGAGGGAGGTGTGCAAGAGAAAGAATCATGGTTCTTAAGAGAAACCAGTCACCTATGAATCTCTCTAACCTGATCACTTCTTAAAGCTCCCACCTCTCCATACCTCACAATTTTAGTTAAATTCCAATGTGAGTTTTAGAGAGACCATCCAAGGTATGGCATGTGGGGTGTAGACAGGCGATAAAGGACATCTGCTGAGGCTTACCTCAGTTCCCAAGAGCCTGAAGGTGGCTGACTGTAGTCGTTGGTCTCCAATTATGTTCATTCTTCTGGTCCTTAGACCGTAAGCTCGGATTCCATTTCTAAGCTATAGGCTACATGACAGAAGTGTCTAATAGCCATTCCTATTAGAATGGCTCTTAACAGGGAGTTAAAATACTTTTCCCTTGTGGTAGAAAGGCATAGCGTAGGATTTTTACTACGCTACCCCCCTTTTCAATTGTATAGTAGTCTGAAGGACAGGCACGTTTACAGCCACTACTACCACCAATCTGTAAGCTCTGACATTATTCCAAACTGACACTTTGTTCCCATTAAAGAGTAACTCTCAACACCCCCAACCCCAACAACCACTGTTCTACTTTATGACTCTGTGAATTTGGCTATTGCAGGGACCTTATGCAAGTGAGATCACATGGTATTTGTCTTTCTTTGGCTCAGTTCACTTAGCATGCCATTCTCCAAGTTCACTCATTGGTGCTGGGTGTAAAGGGGTTAATGAGTTTTTAATTCACATGATGTCTTTCCAAAGAAAGAAGCAGGATGCTAAGCATTTCCTTAGTCATCTGACCAGGGGACCATTATTTTCCTGGAGAACCTCAGGGCACTGATGCTCTGTGAAACATAATACAGGAAACACTGATCCAACTCTTTATTTAGTTGGCTCATTCTAGCTTCCCCAGAAAGTGTGAGAAAGGACACTTGACAGCAACTTGGGTCTGGAGGTCTCCCAAATCTGGAGGCTGAGCACAGGGTCATGGCTGTGTCTTCTATAGTGTGCTGTGTTATGGCCTTAGGGTGCAAGTGGAAATATAGATGTGAATCAAATACGAGAGCATCTGGCTAACAGCATAGTTCTTCCATCTTAACCAGTCATCCACAATGTCTTTGCATTTGGATAACACCCAGCATGCTAGTGATTTTCCGAATTTGTTTTCCTCGCCACTCAGCTTAGAGAGATCCATTCCCGCCACCTTTTCATTGATAAGGGGTGAATCAACCTCCAAAGCCTTGGGGAGACCCTCAATGCCACGGCCTCCACTCATTTCTCTGTTCCTTTCCCTTCTGGTCTGTTCTTATTTTTCCTGTTTCCTGGTACCTTAGACAGGATTCTAATCATGAACAGCTAATCTGTCATTTGTGAGAAAAATTTAGGGGATAACTTTTCTCTGGACAATTTTCATGGTGCCTCATTCTCATTCAGTTCATCACAAATTTTCAAGCACTTTAGGTACATGATGCAAGACAGTGGAGACTTAAGGCAGATAAATCCTTGAATTGTAGATTTTTGTTTGTGCTGAGGCCATCACAGCCCTATGATTCTTAGCTCAGGTCACTGAGGTGCAGAGTTCAGACTGAAAACACTCACCAACCTATGAATCTTGTCATAGTGTCTTGCTGACCAGCTTAACTAACCCATATTCAGTCTTGTACCATGTTTTATGTATTGTTCTTAGTTATTTTTGGTTCAATGAGTCCTGGACTCCAGAACTGATCTGGATTTCTTGATGGTGGTATTGTTCCAAAAGGACCACTTGGATGACTCCCTATAACTGTGGTACTCATTCACAACTCTTTGACCTTACACAGTTCTGACTTCTTTACATTCCTTGAATAGCAGCATTACAACAAAACAAAACAAAAACACCAAGAAGAAATAAACATGTTATTCAATTAACCAGAGGCATCTCCTAGGAGACAGGCTTGTTGTGTGCTGTCATGAGACAGGCCTTGGTTTATTTCTGTGAGGAGGTGCACATATGTTATGACCTAAAGATTAACACAGTCTGCTATTCCTTCCAGAAGGAGAACAATGTAGAAACGTGTATCTTTGGGACCTGAATGTCATGTGGAAAGTGTTTTCCAAGAATGGACTGTGTCAGGGTGAGTGCAAGAGGCACAACAGGCAATTTTTTAAAAAAAAGAGGTGATAAATGATAAGGGGCTTATCAAGTGATAGGAGAGTGAGAGGAGGGGTCTAGCCATGACTGCAAAGGAAAGGGAAGTCAAGGAGAGATGTCCAGAGAAAAGAATATTAGAGCAGAATATTAGAAAAGGACATTACAATTCAACATAAAGTTGGTGTCTCAGGGGACTTTGTGGAGAGTATGACGACATCAAAACTTCACCCATGTTCAGGGCATGGCAGGTGTAGAGGACTACAGACAAGAAGGAAAGTAATGCTGAATATTGTTTCCATGCCTGCCCAGACCATGGGGCATGAGATGGGAAAAAGAAGAATAGGAAGCTAGAACGGAAAGCAAGGAGCTTCAGTGTTGAGAAATGTTTATTTTATCCTGAGGCCCATGGGACCATAAAGTAGGGGATTAGTAGAGGAACAATAGTCTGTCGATTGAGCATTATGAATATTACCGTGTTACTGGATTAAAGGAAGATAAGAGGGGCAGAGAGGTCAATCTATGGCATATTACAATAAGTCAAATGGAAATGGCAGTGTCTTGGTTTGGGATGAGAGGGTATTGAGAAATATATACCAGCCTGGAGAGATTTCTCAGTAAAGGATTGGCTACAGCACACATGAAACCTTGAGCTTGGATCTGCAGCATCCATATAGAAGTCATGTATGGGGACACATAACTATAGCAGGAGCTCTGGGAGTAAAGCGGATGCCAGGGTTTTGCTGGCCAGCAAGTCACACTGAAATGGCAAGCCCAGTGAGAGACCCTGTCTCAAAGGGTGAAATGGAGAAGCAATTAATACACCCAGGGCTGAACTTTGGCCTCTATATATGCCTACTCAGGCAAGTGCACTTGCACACACAATTAACACACACATGTATACACAAACACACATGCAAACAAGAATAATGGCAGATTAATATTGTCAAAATGATTAGATTAGGAATCACGTAGTGCATTAATGAGGCATACCTTTGGGTAGGCGTGGGAAAGCTTTTCCAGAAAGGTTTAACTTCAAAGGGAAGACCTGCCTTGAACGTCAGTGGTGGCGGCACTTCGCAGGCCGGGCTCCCAAAGTAAATAAAAAGGGAAAAGAAGAAAGACAGTTGATCACTGGCACTCACCATTCTCTGCCCCAGGCTGGTGCACAGGAATAGAACACTCCCATCACACAGCTTCCTGGTTCAACAAGTTCCTCTGAACTGTAAACTAAAGTAAAAGCTTCATTCCTTAAGCTGTTCCTCATCAGGTATTGGGTCATGGCAGCAAGAATGAGCTAGCTGAGCAAGGAATGATAGGAGCTGGTACTTAACTGATGGAGGGAAGTTTAGAAAGAGATGTTTAAATGTCCTTCGTTTTTTCATTGTATCTGGAGGATCACAGTGGCATCTCCTGAAAGATAAGGTCCATCTGTTATCTCAAGAGTGCTCATGAGGTCCTATTTGGAAGAAGCCAGAAGGTGTAGGTACAGGAAGTGGTTCTTTCTTAGTGTCTTGAGGATAAAGACAGTTACAAGATTGCTAGGACACTGCATTTTGTTTTCTGACATTTAAAGACATTTATTGTGACTATCATGGGAAGAACACCTTGCTGCAGTAGAATTCTAGGAGACCTGCAATAAGAAGAAAGTATATCTTCAAAACTGAGCTACAAAGATGTTAATAATAACACAAAGTAAAACTCCAAGTTTCAAAAAAATGTTGTAGGATAGTATACAATTTTTGTTTTAAAAATTATTCTCTTGTGTGTGATGACTAGAAGGTTCACACAAAATGACAGCAATAGTCACTGTTGAGTGCTCGGTTTAGAAGGCAAAGGTAAGCGGAGGGAGCCTTTCTGATTTTGACTTTACATATTTATAGAAGAATGGCATTTTGGAGAGGAAGCCATGCCTCAACCTATAGATAATTAATGGGACATTAGAAGGTTTGAGCAATGGGAATCGCCCTTATGCAGTAGTATTCTCTTAGTTTGATGTCCCCTGCTCTCCTGGTGGTAGCGTTAGAAACAGATAGAAATGACACAAGCAAGGCTTTGGTATAACAGTGGGCAAGTCCTTACTGAAGGCTTGCGCTCAGTTGTCAGAGGTTTCCAGTGACTCGGGGGGCCAAGTTTGGAGGGACTCACACATAAATGAGACTTGAGCCTTGTTTGGCTCACAAAGTTGTAGCTGTTGAATGATTCCACGAGCTAAGAGCTGCCTGAGGCTACCAAAGAGGAGAGAAAGAGGCAGAGCAAGCAGAAATATTTCAGAGAAACTTATCGTGTTAGAAGAGCTGGGGTTGTTTGGAAACTCTGCCTACTGCCCTATAGGGCTTAGACTGAAGTCATCTTTGGGTTGGATGGCACCTTCCAATCTGCAGAAATGACTGGCTTAGATAATTACAGAACAGACCTTTCTCATGGGGCTCGCCTTACAATCTGCTCACAGATGAGCTATAATATCTAACAAATGCCTTCATATTGACACCATTCTGTGTAATTTTATTCTATTTGGATTTCCCATCCTTTGCAAAGAGAATAAATAGCTTTCTTGTGAGTAGCATTTATGTTAGTACAGCTGTAATTAGTCTTATTACTTTGCAGGGTTATTTTTTTTTCTGTTTGTCTTTTTTGTTCCAGCCTAGGGTCCTAGGTTCCAAGGGTGTCTTTTTGTGACTTGATCTTGATCTTGTTGATCTACAGTAATTGGTTGACACAACTTATAAGTCTTGTATTTCTCACCTGCCAGGTTTTGCTGAGAGGTTTCACTTTCCCCCCTTACAAGCTGTTTAAGTGTTCCAGCCATGGAGACCAGATGGTTTTCTATCCCCTTGATGCTTCCCTTGGTGGTTGATTATTCTGAGATCTTTGAAGGCTGGACTAGGGTGAGGTAATAGAACGGAATAGTGTCTATAGTTATTTCAGTTAGCATCTGTGCATTTATGCCTTTGCTGGTGTGAAAGAATATTCAATCTATCAAAGTCTAGAAATCATTTGAAATAAATGATCCTGTGTATTTTAAAATTAGGCAGAGAAGCTGCAGTTTTTGAGTGACCATTAATAAATAATAATTACCATTTTGTTAATGCCCCTTGTCGATGTCCAGATGAGAATGAGTTGAAAAATAATAGGGCAGGTTTATTAGAAGGTACTTTTCTCCTGTTATTTTGCAGATGGGAGCTTTCAGGGGTAGCATGAAGAGCAATCTATGTCCACACCACATAAAACACGTGCAGGTTGATCCATATACACATAGAGAAGAAAAATGTTTTCTTATTATCTTGAGCCCAGTACGCTCCCTACAGATGCTCAGTAAATTTGGGATTTGGGATTTCTAACCAGTGTAATGAAAGACTCTTTTTACTGAGGGTGAATGACATGGCATAGCATCAGTTAGCTGTGTAAAGAATATAGTCTTCTCAGTGACATGGCCTTTAAATATGGATAGAGACATGTCAGGTTTCCTGACAAAGATGGCAAGTGGTAGTAGGCAGTCAGCCAAAGAGAAAAATCAACTACCTTCCAGAATGTGCTTTGCTCTTAGTGAGTACTCACCCTGTAGCTGAAGGCCACCAGGACACCTCTGGAGTAGGACATGTTGACTTTATTGCTCATGCAGTGATAGTACATAAGATCATGGGGACTGTGAGGAATTTTAGGATAAGAAGATGCTACAAAGAACCTTGTGTGGGATGTGGTTTTGTTTTGTTTTAAATGTAATTTATTTATTTTTATATTAATCACAGGTTAGGTACTTTGCATCCCAGTCGTAGCCCCCTTCCTCATTCCCTCCCACTCTCCCCTCCCTCCCTCATCTCCTCCCTGGCCCCCTATAAGTCCACTGATGGGGGAGGACCTTCTCCCCTTCCATCTGACCTTAGCTTATCTTGTCTCTTCAGGGCTAGCTGCAATGTCCTCTTCTGGGATGTGGTTTTGAATGTTTCATTTGAGGAGGGGCTAAGGAATCAGATTGCTATTGTAAGTTGACTATTGCTAGTGAGTAGGACCAATTCTAAAGTAAGTATCTCTATAAGTCTTATGTCTGTGGAGGTCAGGCTGGGCAGGACAAAGGCAAAGTTGAGATTTTGAAAGATACAGCAATAAGCATAAAAAGGGGAAGCATGGTACTATGAGCAGCCAGAGTAGGTCGTTTTAGAAGATTACTTCTTTTCGGATGGACACACAGGGCTACTTTTGACAACATCTGAGCTGTTGTGCCTGGAATCACTCACTCCCAGATGTTGATAGAGGTTTACTTTCTTTCCCAGACCACAGCGAACAGCAGCATCTTGCTCCTGAGTGCCTGGATATCTGTTTGAGAAAGGGCTCTCATAAAGACTGCTGACACTCACTGATCCTGTAACTGAGCCCATCTGTACAGAACAAGGCAGCCTTAGAGGCAGGACACTGACGGGACATCCCTTCTCTATACTTAAACAGTAACCTACCCAGGATTTTGTACTTCCTAAGTTTTCTCTTCTTTTTCTATTGGTAAACACTTCTATGTATTTGTGGGATAGGATATGATGCTCTGATATATATATAGACCTTACGGATAAGTCAAGGCAATTATAATAATGCATCCACCACAGGATTTAGCATATCCTAATACGTTTCAGAGTACTATCATTTAAAATTCACTCTCTTAGCAGTGTTAAATGATAGATTTTTATTAACCATGATCAACAAGTTGTTCCACAGGCCTCAAGAAATTATCCTTCTGAAGTTGAATTTCTTACCCTCTGTTATCTCTTCATCAGTAGCTCTTCCCCAGTCTTTGGTACTTACCATTATGTGGTATATGTCTGTGAGTTTTCATCCTTTTAGAACTTATATGCAGGTAAGACTGGACAATGTCCTTCTGTGCCTGGCATAGCATAATGTTCTGTAGGTTCATTTGTACTGTTACAAATGACAGAACGTAGGATTCCATCCTTTACTAAAAGTCAAAATTTTCAGTGGACTCACTTGAGAAACATATTCTGAATTATTTATGAAGGCCAGAATTTCAGGGGCACTGGGGTCTTTTGAATAGTTTGAAGATCTCTAAACAAAAGTGTATCCCATCCTACCAGCTCGTCTAAGTTACCACCGTGTTTCAGTCCCCCAAACTGAAAACACACTATCCTTACTATCCGTGTTAGCTACTTTGTTTGTTGTGGTCAGATACCTGACAAGAAGCAATTAAAATCAGGGAGTGTTTCTTTTGGCTTACAGTCTGAATGGAGACACTTTATCATGTCAGGGGGGGAATGCTGAGGGAGTATGAGTCCCTGGTCACATTCTGTTCACAATTTGAAGGCAGAGAAATATGGATGATGATGCTCAGATCACTTTCTCTCTCCTGTCTTATTCTCTTGCAAGCCTCCATCTCCTGGACTGGTGATGCCCACATCCAGGGCAGGTCTTCCATTCTCACTTAAGCGTCTCTGGAAATGTTCTCATAGTTTTGCCTGGAGGTGTCTCCGACGTAATTCTAAGTCCAACAGGTTGACAATGAATATTAAGCATCACACTCTTTCTTATTCAAAGTGCACTTATGGACTATGAATGACAGCTCAGTGGTAGAGCCTAACATGCACAAGGCTCTCTGTTCAGTCTCTAGAATCATACAAACAAGCTTTTCAAAATGCAGTCATTTACGATTAACTGATTGGCCTGTTTTTCCATTTACTTGAAACATTAATAATTGTTCTATACCTCCCAAATACAGATAAATCAGAAGTGTATATACAGTGTGTCCCTCCCATAGGCGTCAGTCTAATGATGCATAGATGACTTATACTGCCATAAGAGAACCCAGAAGAAATGCTGAACAATAGCTAGTACACATTCCAGCGTGGGAGAGGGAAGCCAGCGTCCAGAGTTACCCAGCTACTTGCTATGCCTTATCATTGACACTTCCTCAAAAGGGGAGCCTAGGACCATAGAGAGAATGACTTACCCCAGGGTTTCTGTATTTCACTGATGAACAAATTGAAGGGTTTTTGTTTGTTTGTTTGTTGTCATCCATTCACAGTAGAGCTTGGGTGGAGCCCAGGTCTTCTGGGCACAAGGTTTGTGCACCTATCTTTAAGACTGTTTTATCACCATATCTAGGTTCTAGAACAGAGCTTTATTGAAACAACACTAATAGCTAATACATTGATGATATGGCCCATGGATAAAGCTGTTTATTACGACTCCGGATGACCTGAGTTTACTCCTTGGAACCCATATGCTGGAAATAATGAACTGATTCCTAAGAGTTGTCCTTAATATTCATACATGCTGTGACAAAAGTGTGCAGACATATGGGTGGGCACGTGCACATACACATACAATCAATAAAAGGTAAACAAATGAATTTAACAGGAAGAATAACAACAGAAGACTAATTGAGAATTGAACAGCTCAACCGTATTTTTCTTCTTCTCTTCCTCCTCCTTCTGCTGCTCTGCCTTTTTCTCCTCCTTCTCCTCCTTTTCTTTTTCCTTCTTCTTTTGCTGTCCTAGCCAGAAATGGGCTTACGACTGTAATTCTGCAGATCCAAAGAGCCCAGGTCCAGGTCAGGTATCCACAATGGACACAGTGTGTCTTGGATATTCATCTAGTACATTGACATGGAGAGCCAGGTGACATTGCAAAGGATGGAAGTCCACCTCACTGTGCAGCTTTGGAATTAGGACAGGATGCAACACCATGTGGTTCTTACCTCTGCATATCAATGGGAATAAGGGTGGGCGTTCTGCCAAAAAGGCAGCTCATGGTTAACTTAGCCTTTCAGACAGTAAGCACCATGGCATAGCCTAGGGACTGTTAAGGACCTTATGAAATGGCCTCCTGAAGTTGGAAGGCCTATGATGGAAAAAGCAAACAAACAAACAAACAAACCCCACTGACCCTGTGATGCTAAACACATAACATTCGTCATATAGAACACAAGGTTTCAAGAATTATGTAACTTGACCCAGACCCCATTATTAGGTGGATGGCAGCTGAAATTTGTGAATGTGGTCATCTGATATTAAAGCCAGCACTGATGTTTCTAAGCCATGGACTTTTCTTGTCTCCTCACATTGGTTTGCACACACTAGAATGAATTCTAATGCTCTCAGAGGGCTCAGTCCTCCAGGCATAATTCTAGCTGATGGTGCTAGGGCTGAGTACAAGGGAATTAATTATGTATGCACCTCAGTTCTTCACCCTTCCCTAACCACACCACGGTCCTAGTGACTTTGTAGCTCTCTCTAGCAAAAGGGTAAATGGGTGCTTCCCCATTTCTCGAAGATGAGTTTGGTCATG
Source organism: Pachyuromys duprasi (assembly GCA_028658305.1). Classification (NCBI taxonomy): domain Eukaryota; kingdom Metazoa; phylum Chordata; class Mammalia; order Rodentia; family Muridae; genus Pachyuromys; species Pachyuromys duprasi. Next base: position 30,346,182 of record CM053760.1, on the reverse strand, counting down.
TGATAGTTTTTGGTTTGGGTTTTTTTTTTTTTTTTTTTTGACTTGGAGGAATGAGGAGGTAGCCATATTGTGCCTGGAGGAAGGGCGTAAGTGTTTCCCCGTGCATATTTGCACATCTGCCATCATAATCAGCAGAACTCACTCTTGCCAGTTTGCTAGAAAAAAGACGGATGTCATAGAGCAGGACATGGAGCAGAGTCACCTCCCACTGTGCTCAGCTGTGACCATCTGAGCTCAGCCAACTCACATATATGTGATAGTAAATCATGTTTGATTCGAACCAGTGTGTTGGGGCACTTCTCCGTGTGGTGTCTTTGCAGCAGCAGCTAATGGATCCCCATAATGTCTGAGAGGCCCAGTGTGAGGTCAAGTTGACGTCTGTGGCTTATTAGCATTTGGCCATGAGGAAAACTGTCTTTGCGTTCTTCATTGCAAGAGATAGGAAAGGAAAAATGCCTACGCACAGAGGCATATGGGCTTCCTCGTGCTGATGCAGGGGGATAATGCTGACATGGTGCTTAGTGCCGCACCTGGCACGGATTGTATTCTCTTTGCTCTTTTGCTGGCAAACCCATGCCTAGCAAAGGGCCCTGCAGGCCTCTGTATCTAAAATCCTAATTGCTTCAAGACACACAGGTATATGCTAATGAATTCTGGGGCTTCAGGTTTTACAAGTCAAATATGGTACAAGTGACCTGCATGTGCCCAAGTAGCAGAATGGATTTCCACATGTTCAGTATTTTTCATATGATAGAATGATTGGGGCTGTGGATGTATCTGTACAAGTATATATATACATTTATGCTTGTATTTATTTTAGCCAGGATGTGAGCAAAAAGCAAGGATTAATTTTTCCTTCTCCAAGATGCTGCATAGCACCACCCCTCATCCATGTTCCCACTGCGCTACAATTGGATCACTGCAGTTTTGTGGAGTCAACGAAATCTGAAGGGAAGAAAACAGCACCAGAAACACTCCTCTCTTTTCCAGCCTCTAATTGAACATGGTCCCTTCTATGCTGGTGTGAAAGTGACCTCGATGCTATCAAATACCTGGTAGCAATTGCTTTCCAAGCCATTTTAACTCATTTGGGCAGCTCCTTTGGTGATCTGCATCTAGCTGGCCACAGAGCAGCTGCTTCCCATATTGCAAGACCCCAACATACAAACAGCACAAAGAAAGGAGTTGGGGACCCCTGGCATTTACTGGGCCTCATAAAGCTGTCAGCAGCGCAGCCCCTAACCCCGGCTGTGCTGCACAGAGCTGGAGTCAGCACCTTCATTCAGCCTGCATAAATAACCTCCTGTGGTCCTGTGAGCCCCAGGTGGGAGGGGGTGGGGACCAAAGTACTCCAAGGGCTCTGGTTACACAGAATCCCAAAGAGAGACTCAACAGCCAGGATTCCCAAACCACCTCAGCAAGGATCGGGTTAACATTAATTTCCCTAAATAATTCCTAAATCCTACTGCCCATGCCAGGTATGTAATTGAGCCTTAGTGATTTTTAGCCCAAAGATGGAAGTATTTTGAAATCTGATCGACTTTCCTCCTCTCATTTTCAACTCCAACAACACTGTTTTTAATTATATATATATATTCAATTCCTCTCAACAAATAAGACCTCTGGCTTTCAAGTTGAATAATCCTTTCATATTTTTAGTGAAGTCTTAAAATGTTCCCACTTCCCACTTCTTTTGTTTGAACCTATACCGCTTGAGGAAGAATTTGCTGAAGTAAAGCCAAACCCAAACAGCAGGCCCCATCAGATCCTCTGTCTGTCTCCCTTTGTATTGTGCTCCACTCCAGACCCAGGCTGGACTCAGTAAGAGAAAGTTCTCCTTCATATTAGGATGGTGAGATGTAGGCAGGACCAAGGGACACCAAGGCCCTCTCTGATGAAAAAGATAAAGCTTGGATAGTGAGCAGTAAAGCTCACATAAAGGAAACTATATACATTACTGCATAAAAGGCTAGGTCAGTGTCAAAGGCTCGGTCTGTCTCCCAATTGCTGGTGGCACAAATTGGTCTGGCTGCACGGAGGTTCCAGAAGAACCAACTGCACTCTAACCTGGCCCCTTAAAAAGCAGTGCTCAGTCTGATGAATGCAACATGGAATTAGTACCAAGTTTCTGTAGGAATATTGACATTTTGTCCCTAGAATTAATTCACACTAAGCTTCTGTAACTTACTTGGTCCAGCTTGGTTTAGCCATTTTCCCCCCATTGGCTTTTCTGTCTTAAGTTAATCATGCTATTTGATTGCACAAGATGTGATTGCAAGTGTTTTCTTCCTCTCTGTTCAGACAATCTAGATATAAGGAGAACACCTGTGTCCTTTAGAACGAGTTATCCAGACAAAGAGAGAATAAATAGGACTAGGGGTAAAATAAGACACTGTGGGGGATTAACAAGGAAAAAAATACTCATGTAAAAACTTGCCAGGAATCCTTTAATGCAACCTATAAAGAAATACAAAGCCAGGTGTGATGTCCATGCCAGCTGTCCTCACACTTGGGAGACCTGTCTGGATGGCATAGTGAGTTTGAGGCCATCTTGGATTACATAAAACCCTGTCTCAAAACAAAACAAAAACAAACAACAAAACAAAACAAAATAACTAACTCCATCCAAAACAAAACAATTCAGTGTGAAAGGAAAAAAACCAATGCAATATTCCTGGCTCTAAACAGGAATAGTTCTCAAACATTCTAATGTCATAGGTTCAGGACTCAAAGCTCTCATAATTTGAAAATACAATTATCCCAAAGGTTTCAAGTTCAATGTCTATTTCCCCATTGCTTAATAAAAGTAAGTGATAGATGATCAAAGGAATTTCCTTTTCAATGTTTTCATTATAAATTCCCATGTCTAATGAGAATGTATTTCAAGTCAGGAGGATAAGCATATCTCTGAGTCATAAAGTCCAATTAGAAAAAATTTATTTCTTAATCTACTCTGAGGTTCACATGGCACCATTTAGTGAAGTCCATGCCTTACTGTATTTTTTAAGCAATATATTTTCCATGTGGGAGATTCTTATGTGTGAATTAGGCATCAGAATTCTGGTGAAGGCTTTGGGAGCCAGTTTCAGCTGGCAAGATAGAGCTCCCTAAAGAAACATGACTCGGATAAAGCTCACAGCTTCACCTACCTTAGCTTTGCTTAATGCAGTCTATGTACAATGTGTTTTCAAAATAGCATGTTACCATAGGAAATTACTCTATAATTATGCTGATTGCTTAGAAAAGAAAAATAAATTCCCATGGAATCTGTTCAATTAGAAGTCCTATCCCTTGGGGCTGGAGAGATGGGTGAGTTTGACATATGCGCATAAGGGGCCCAATTAAATTTCTAGCACTTATATAAAAAGGTCTAATGCAGTGGCTATCACTTGCAATCCTAGTGATGACTCTTAAGCAAGCACGTGCTTTCATGTACCTACGCACACATACATAAATAAAACATAGAAATATATTTTTTAAAGCAGAAGTGTTCAGATTCTTTAATGGGATACATTTTGAATAAAATAAAATCAAGTTATTTCTGTTTTCCTTTCCAGATTTAAAAATATTTAAAATCACCTGTTTTGGGTTAAGCCAAAAATAAACATCCTTTTGGCAAACAACTTTCCTCTCTAAAATCATTTCTAAAATCCTTTCTAAAATCATTAAATCTTGTAATTGTAGTAGTTTCTAGTACAGAGATTGAATCAGTGATACAAATTGGTACCAAATAGCGAAGCAGAGAAAGCATTTGATCCTGATCATTCCAGCACACTATTTCAAGCAAATTTCCACATGGCAATTGACAGTTCACTTGACTTCTGCAAGCAACAAGCTCATGGTTACTACAGAGTTCTAGGGCTCTTCCCCTTTCGCACCCCTAACAGTTTTATTTTAGGATATCTATAGCACAGGGAGAAGGCATCACATTCATGTGCAACTCTTTGACTGGGTTTCAGTATCGTCAAAACAGACTGCTTTTAATCTGCATTTCAAATTGCTTTGGAATTGGGCCATGTTTTCCAATTACATTGCTAAAAACTTCACAGGCTTTCTCTGCAGTTTCTAGTCTAAATATTTTCGTCACGGGATGGATCTTGCGTGCAATACACTTGTTCCAGTTTTAAAATATGGTGCTTCATAGAGCACACATGGAAAGGCAGGCAGTGTCCTTTCCAGCGTAAATCTTTTTGCTATGTCAAAGAGCAGAGGCATTCTGATTGCTAACTGAAAGCCATGTGTATTGAACACTGCTGGGCAACACCTAATTTAAACACATGGAAATCATTAGCCGGATGGAGCTGACATTCTCTGAGTGCCCTTGGTGTAATATTTTCCCATATATTGTGTTTAATTTGGTGTTCTCAACTCCAACAAAGTAGGTATTGTTATGTCTATTTTAAAAGCAAAGCCACTGACCTGAAGTCAAGTAGCTAGTCTAACATTACACAGCTAAGAAGAGATGGAGTTGGGTCCTGGTCCTGGTCTGAACACCAAACCCATTTTATCGCCAGTGACCACATTGAAATGACAGCCCATCAAGGAACCTTCTGGTATAGATTTTGATGCTCAGGACCAGGGATGAAACATCAACGTGCCTTTCAACAAAGCTCTCCTAGCTCCACCTTAGTGAATGTACACTGACTCATTTGGAGTCACTGCCTCCCCTTTAAGCTGTCTGTCTTTACTTTCCATTGCTTACGGTTTGTAATGTTTATGTCATAATATAACATCAAGCCAGCATTTGCCTATCCAATATTCACGTTATTATTATCGATTCTCGTGTGCTTAGTTTCTTCATCCACATCCCACCTTCTTTTTTGTTAATGACTTTTCCACTTGGTTAGGTGATCTAGACTAATAGCAATTTATGCTAAAATTCTAGTTTTTAAAGTGGAAAATGAGATACTGAAGAGCTAAGCATCTCCTCTGGGTTTGTAGAAAGCACAGGTGCCGGCAGATAAAACAGATTCTTTTAAAAAATTCTTGTGTATATGGGTATTTTGCCTGCATGTCTGTGTAGGACATGTGTACATGTGTATATGGTACCTATGGAGACCAGAAGAGGGCGCCAGGTCTCCTGGGACTATAGTTATACAGCTGTGAGCTGCCATGTGGGTGCTGAGATTTGAACCTGGGTCCTCTGGATGAGCAGCTAATGCTCTTAACCGCTGAGCCATTTCTTCAGCCCCAAAATTCTTGATATGCAGACTGCACAGTTCTTACTACTTTCCCCTTAAATTTTTGTGCATGTGGGTGTTTTACCTGTATATACGTCTGCGCACCATGTGTGTGCACAGACATATGTAGACACAGAGAAAAAAGAAAAAAGAAAGAAAAAAAGAAAGAAAAGGAAGAGCTCTTATGCAAATCCGAGCGTTGGGCATGATGTTGGTAGGAAAAGGCTTTAGCCACAAGCCAAAGGGTGGTTGTCATCCTTCAAATGTAGCTTAACAGATTCTAAAGCATAGGACCTCCCTTGAAAGTACTGAGAGAAGGACAGATGGAAATTGTCATGAGTTGGAGATGTTGGTTAAGCTTTGTGGCACTATTAGATATGTCTCCAAGGGCTAAAGATCCCTGGTCCAGGTTGCATCACAGAGCTCAATTCTTTATATAGCTGTGTACACTCCAGTCTAAAACCCAAACCAAATGTGATGCTCAAGCTCACAGACACTTTTGCAAATCTACTGAGCTATGCATTGCCACTGAATCCATTCAAGTAGCACTTACATGGTGGACATGGTTCAAAGTATAAACTGAACACCTCAGAAGCTGTCAGTATCCTCTGCAGGTCCCAACATCTGCAGTCTAGCCACATCCTTGTCCGTTAGCTGCTAACTTCAGCAAATTTCTTTTCTCCCGGTCTTTCCTCATCTGTGCAAAGGGCATGAAAATGCTTCCTCTAGGTGGAGCTGTCCTGCTTATTAAATGTGAAGCTCTACAGAGAACAGCAGAGGCCACTCTCTAAACCGTAAGGAATGTTCACTCCTGTTAGCAAGGACTCATCTGTGAGTTTTAATGCCTTGATCAATAAGCATTTGCTTCTCTGCCTCTCTCTTTTAGTCATTTGCCTTTTGTCCAGTGTAATCTATCACCAATGCCCAAGAGGGAGGCAGCTAGGCTGATTAAACTTCTCTCTGGATAAAACTTAGGGAGTGCTGATCAATAAAGAACAATTTTCAGATGGCAGCATATTTACTTCTAGGCTTGTGCTACTTTGTCCTGTAGTAGAACTTATCTTAGAATAAGACGCTATGGATTCCCAGTTTCTGGAAGCTGTTTTGAAAGGGGTGTAGACACTATTGTAGAGGTTCGAAAGGAAGAATACCTCAGCGCTTCTTTGAGATCAAATCTGTGTCCACACACACTTGTAATTCTATACTCTCCATTGCTCCCCTCTTTAGAAGAGACTAGAAGAAGAGACAGGGTTAATGAGACTTCTCTAAGAAGCTGTAGGCAGTTGTTGGTTGCCAAGAGAGGGGGAGGCATATTTTCCAGGTGTGTAGCCAATGCTAAGCCGTCATCCTCCAAGTAAAGAACACACTACCTTTGCTCATGTAGGCAGTCTAATTAAATTCAATGGACACACACACAAACTGACATACACACACATCATGAAAGTAGGAGAGGGACCTGTTGGAAAGAAGAAGGTCCTGGTGTGAGGGTGATAGGATAAGCAGGAGAGGATAAGGGGAGGTAAATATGATCAAAATACCTTTAATATATGAAATGCATAGACACATTGTATTAGCAACTTGCTTTGTTGCAGTTACGAAAATACCACCACCAAAGCAATTTATAGAAGAAAGTTTATTTTGGCTTACATTCCCAAAGGGAGAGTCCATAATGGTGTTGAAGGCGTGGCAGCAGGCAGCTGGAGTAGAACCACTGGAAGGGCTGAGGCTGGACAGGATCCCCAAAGTGTCTCTAAGCAAATCCACACAGTCCACTATTCTCCATGCACCTAGGAGGCCAAGGAGCTTACAAGGCAGGACATGCATTATGAGCACTCAAGTCCTTAAAGATTGGGTTCCAAGATTGCTGCCATATAATCTTTGGCCTCAGAAAACAGATGCGGGGGTATGGGAGATAGTTCAGTTGGAAAAGTGCTTATCACACAAGGACAAGAATCTGAGTTCAAATCTCAGTACCCATGTAAAAATGCAGGCAAGGCGGTTCACATTTGCAATCCTAGAGACGGGAAGGAACAGACAGGACGATCTTTGGAGCAAGTTTTTGGTCCAGTGAGAGGCCCTGTCTCCAAAAACAAGGTTAGCAGCACCTAAGAAGTAATATCCCAAATTTTTCTTTCATCTTCATGCATATATCTATACATGTGTAAACACACACACACACATACACGCACACCACAGGTAAAGATGTTACTTTGATGATTTTTCCGACAAATAAAGGAGTTGACTCCAATGGAATCTGCCAGGTGGGTGGGATGGTAAGTGCTATTCCTCATCACCTGACCTGGACGCTATGACATCCTTTCCTGCCAACCATGGTGGCAGCTGGCACATAATGGTTATCCCTGCCCCGGAGATCATAAGGCGAACATGGGGACCCCTATAGGCTTCAGGCCATCTAGAAGAGTAAGCACTCCCGCATGAAGGCTGATACTCCTGAAAGTAATTTGACAAGGTAATGTCTCAAAATAATTCTTTGTTGAAACCTGCAATTTCGTAATAGAAAGAGTATGTTACAACTGTAATCCTAGCACTCAGGGAGGCAGAGGTAGGTGGATCTGTGAGTTCAAGGCCAGCTTGGTCTACAAAGCCAGTCTAGAACAGGCAAGGCTACACAGAGAAGCCCTGTATCAAAAACAAACAAAACAAAAACAAAAAAACAGGGGTGGGAGTATATTGATTTGAGTGGAAATGGTCCTCCACAGGCTCATGTTTGCATGCTTAGCCACCACGTAGTGAAACTGTTTGAAAGGAATTAGAAGGATTAGGAATGTTGGCCTTGTTGGAGGAAGTATGTCATTGAGAATGCGCTTTGAAGTTTCAAAAGCCCATGCCAGGCCCAGTGTCTGTCTTTCCCTGTCTCTCTATCTCTCTTTCTCCTGTGTGTCTGTCTGTCTCTGTCTCCATCTCTCTCTATGTCAGTCTCTGTCTCCCCGTCTCTGCCTGTCTCTGTTCTCTGTCTGTCTCTCTCACTGCCTGGGGATCAGAATGTAGCTCTTAGCTACTGCCCCAGTGCCCAAAGCACCTCCATGCTCCCCCATGGCCCCACCATGATAATGGACTAACCCTCTGACACTAAGCAAGCCTCCAATTAAATGCTTTCTTTTATAAGAGCTGCCTTGATCGTAGTGTCTCATCACAGCAATAAACTATGACTATTAATTAATTAATTAATTAATGAGTGGACTGATTCAAAATGGAATAAATGAGGATCCCCTCAGGGCAAGATCCCACCTAGTTAAGCTTCCAGCCTGTGAAGAGGACTTAAAGGAAAGTTTAAGCAGCAAAGGAAGCCATGGATGACTAAAAACGTATGCAAAGGTAATTTAAAGAGGGGCCCGGGTTTCAGCCCAAGGAAGCAGCAGAATTTGGTAGCTTCAGTCAAATGGTTCTGGCTTTAGCGTCAAGAAGGATACAGGAAAGGGATTATGGGATTTTTCTCCACGGTTAAGGAAAGCTGCTAAAATCAGGAATTTGGCAGGACAATCCTTACATGGAGGTTCAGAGACTCCATTGCATGGAGCTGTGAAGTTGAAGCTTGGATTGTATAGGAGAGTCCAATATGTCAGAGATTCCAGAGTCATGGAATACCTGCTAACTGGTTAGGAACCAGCTTAAGAGAGAAAAGTGTGCTGTAGTCAGTGAAGCTGAAAGGGGCTAGAGATCTGAAGGACACTTTGACATCAGAAAGAGAGATACACTCTTTGACCTCCCTTCCCCCGAGGCCCTGCTAGGCCACAGAGGAGGACTTTGCAGCCAGTCCTGAAGATACCCGATAAACCAGGGTCAGATGAAAGGGGAGGAGGTCCTCCTCTATCAGTGGACTTGGAAAGGGGCAGGGAGGAGATGAGGGAGGGAGGGTAGTGTTGGGAGGGAATAAGGGAGCGGAATACAGCTGGGATACAAAATTAATAAACTGTAACTGATATTTAAAAACAAAACAAAATGAAAAACAGAGATACAGATTTTGGAAGTTTTCCCTGCTGTGTCCCAGGCTTGCTTTGGTGCACTGTTTCCTTGTCACGCTCCCTTTCCTCACTTTTGGAATGGTAATGTATATTCTGTACCATTGTGTGTTGGAAGTATGTGATATGCTTTTTTTGATTTTGACTTTACAGGGCCTTGAACTTTGAATGTCTGCCTAGCCAGTGTTGAGACCGTCAAAGACTGGGACTTTTGAATTTTGACTAATGATTTCATTTTGCATTATGATATGGCCACAAGCCTATGAAAACCAGGAGTGTGGTGGTTTGAATAAGAATGGTCCCTATAGGCTCATAGATTTATCATTTTCTATAGTCGTTTGGGAAGGATTAGGAGATTGTGGCTTTGTTGGAGTAGATGTGTCCTTGTTAGAGAAAGTGTGTCAATAGGGGCCATGTCATCACGGTATCTCTTCACAGCAGTAGAACAGTGATCAATATATGTGGATTCTAGCTGGGTGTTCTCTCTTCTATGCAGACTCTAGCTTGTTTTTATTTAGATTGTGTGTGTGTGTGCTCAAGCATGGGTACACCTGTATGTAAATGTAGAGACCAGAAGACAACATTAGGACAACTCCTCCGGTGTCAACTTTCTTCTTTTGGGACAGGCTCCCTCACTCACTTGAGGGTTCACCCTTCACTGAAATTCTCTTCTCGGTGATTTTAAGTTGTGTCAAGTTGACAGAACCAGTTATCACACGGGAAGTAGGTTCCTCAGAGACCATTGTGTTCACTTTATAAGTCATATGATTCGGAAGGAAGTATAACACCCCAAGATGGCAGAGAGCATGCGCTTACATGTGTAAAAGATGGAAATGTGTGTTCCGGATCCCTGCCACTTTCCACCTGTTTGACTTTGGGCAGCTTCTTAAATTCTCCAAGCATCCATTTTCTGTCTATGCAATGCAGAGCACCACAGCCACTTTGAGATTTTTATGAGGATTCAATGAATGTAAAGCAAATGTAAAGTAATGCAAAGTACTCAATAATGTGATCTTTTATTACAATCTAATGACAATTATATTACTATTAATTAAATTATAATTTAATTCATGGCAGGCAGTGTTTCTGTGACATATTCAAGGTCAGATAGTTAGACAATGGTAAGAATTAGACTTAAATATAGCTCCTTTAATCCTGGAACAATGCCTACATTGTGGAGGATGTGAATTCTTTCCCAGTGCAACCCTAGCCAAATTCAGATATCCTTATCAAATATGATTTTCTTCCTAATGCAAACTAGAACATTCTTCTGGACCTAAACCAAATCACTCTTCAGAATCCAGTTGCTCTGCTCTTGGTACTATACTCACTGTCCATTTTCATTTTGGATGGAATGGCTTGGGGAGTTTCCCTAAATCATATATCCTACCAGAAAGCTGGCCCAGGCGTCCAGTTTCTTTACATAAACTTGTATTATTATTATTATTATTATTATTATTATTATTATTTTAGGGTATTAGTCAGGGATATACAGAGAAACAGAATCTATAGAACAAATCTCTCTCATCTCTCTCACTATATAAATATACCATATATATGGTATATAGATAAATGATAGATAGATAGATGGTAGATAAACAGATATAAAGGAGATCTATTAGAATCACTTTATTAGTGATTTATTAGTATCACAGGTTGTGATACAGCTAATCTCATAATGGCTGGCTATGAATGAAAGGTTCAAGAATCCAGAGTTTCTCAGTCCATGAAGCTGGATGTCTTAGCTGGTCTTTTGTAGACTCTAGCATCAGCAGAAGAAGGTTCTACTGCCAGTGAAGGAATGAAATTGCTACCAATGCAAAAGCAAGCATGCAAAAAGCAAACGCTTCCTTCTTCCATGTCTTTGTATAGGCTTCCAACAAAAGGCGTGACCCAGATTAGGAAGTGTGTCTTCCTTCTTCAAAGGTCTGGACTAGAAGTAGATTCACGTACTTCAAACCAAGCAAAAAAAAATTTTAAGTGTGCGTCCCATTCCTGGATTGTAGTTTATTCCATATATAGTCAGGTTGGAAACCAAGAACAGCCATCACATTTAGCAAGCCCATAACTTCTGATGGTATATATTGATCAAGTAAAAAGGGAACAATATGCTTTACTGTAAGGAAGGAGCCTGTTCCTGGCTTCTGAAGCCATCTTTTCCATACCTCCGAAGTATATTGCCTTTCTTTCCTCCATCTAGGCTGCTGTGCATTGGGCAGAACAGAACATTGTTCGTCTGTCTCACCCTTGCCACCATGGTGCCTTGGTGGCTGCCGTCTCTTTAACAACTGGGAAGCTGCTTTTTAAAATTCAAAATTTATTAGAATGACTTACAGGTTGTGAGTCAGCTAATTCAACAATGGCTGACTATGATTGAAAGGAGAATCCAGAAGTTACTCAGTTCATGAGGCTGGATGTCTTAGCTGGTTTTCTGCAGACACTGGAATCCAGAAGAAGCAGGCTGTAATGCCAATGATTTAATTTCTTTTAATAAATTGAATTATTTTATTTTATTAATAATTATTAATAAATTGTTAATTTAATTAAAAAAACTGTCCACACTGTCACAACCTGCCTCCTCTTTGTACTGTCCTGGACTCAGCCTCAACAGAGTGCAAATTGAAAGTTCTGATGTTTCCCCAGTTAATCATTTCAAGTTTTCCGTTAAAATCTTTGATTATCTTGTGCTCTGGGCAAAGCAGGTGTATCCAAATAGGTATGAAAGCTCAACTCAGTAGTACATTCATCATAACATGTTTTCTTGTTGAGTATGATTTTTAAAAGTGTATGGAGAGAAAAGTGTCCCTCCAAGGGACACATTGAAAGACTTGTACGGGACCTGGTGAAACTGATAGCTGTTGGACTGTAAATGTCTGCCAGAGGCCCATGTATTAATGATTTGTTTGCTTTCCTGTGGTGCTTTCGAACAGACAGGACCTTCAGGAGGCTGGGCCCAGTGGAAGGTGGTTAGGTTATTGAGAGTGTACCCTTGAAAGAGATATTGGGAATCCAGGTATTTGCGTGTGTGCCTTTTTCCCCAGACACTTAAAGTGAGCCATCTACCATGTACTTCCATCTCTGGGCATGGTGAGAAGCTCAAATCAGTGTAGTCAGAGGAGCACGGTCTAAAGCCTCTAAAACCATGAGCCCAAATCAACCTTTACCCCTCACCTCTGGTCCCTCAAATCATCTGCTGGCTTGACTTATATTTAGTGCTAGCTCTCTTGGAAAATGTTCAGGATTCACATTGAAAAATGTGTCTCCAACACTTCCGTGATGCACACCCTTGGGTCTCTTCCTGAAGAGACAATAGAGCCTGCTAGCGTAGCTCCTAGGAATTTCGCAGAAGTTCTGAGCCCTTTGGCGTATGTGCATACATGGCCATCACCCACAACACTCACAGGTGAAATGTTTAGTTTGGGCTTCTGAGGAGATGGAAATCCCAGAGCATTTGTGAGTCAGTGGCAAAACCAAACAATTCCTTCTGGAACCTTCTGGTTTATTGCTTCTATAAATCATGCTCTTCTCCTGTCCCACCATACCCCTACCCCTCCAGAATTGCTCTTTCCCACTGAATCTCTAATTCTACATGTGTTTCTCATGAATTTATACTTAACTCCTCTGAAACTGCTGTTAAGTCCCACTGAAGCTCAAGCAGTCTTCTGGACCTCCCCTCCTTACAAACCCTCCTGGATGTTTAAGAGAGGAAATTCACTGATTTGCCAAGACTGTATTAATGGAAGAAGCCTACAGTTTCCAAGTGGCCCTCCAGTCCAAATGCACTATCTCCAGCCTGTGTGAATTTTGCTTCCTGTCTGAGAAACGAGAGACTTGGTATAAGGCAGCTCTTGCATCCATTTCTTCCCAGCAGCCCCAGGAAGGGTGCCATTAATCCACAGGCTCTGGGGAGGAAGCGAATGCATTTATTGTCTTCTGTTTCTCTCTCCAACTTTTGGTCGGTGTCATACAGCTGTGTTTCTGTGAAAACAAGAGCACCAGAAAGGGAGAAAACACTGTTTATGAAACTGCATAGATTGGTGAGTCATAGCATCTCAATGGCTCTGAGATGTGTGCAGCTGACTACTTATGCAAATTACAGAATTGTGTTTGAGCAAAAGGTTGCACAGTAACATAACCCGGAGCTTTTATGACTAATGAGGCAGTCATTTCTATGTGAGCACAGAAGCATTTTTCTCCCTCTTCCTCTTTTTATGGATTCTTGTAATTGTTCCTAATAATACAAAAAGAACAAAACCAAAAAAACCTACTAAGCCTTTATCTCCAGGAGGGATAGGTATCAGGTAAGTTTCCTGTGAGCCGCGTGGCTGGAAGGATATGACATCTTTCTGCTTTCTTCTCGGTAGTATAGTTTCATGACATGAAGCCCCAGGTGCCTCTTCAGAAAAGAAATTCTGTTATATTTGTCCACTCCTGAACTCTCACTATTCTGCAGGCATGGTTTTAAAATTAATAGTCATAAAAATAAAAAGAAAGGAATATGATTTTTAAAGCCATGTTTGGTTTTAGTATCAATTAGGTAAGGCAGACATAGCAGCGATTAACGCAGCTTTCTGTCTGCAGGAGATGTTTTGTTTTGGTACACTATAGAAATTCAGAATGAATTCAGCAAGAGGAAGAATTTTTCAACATGACCTGTATTTTGATAAGCTCTCCATGATGTGATGTGATAGGAAGTTTTGTTTGAATGAAAAGAAATGAGATACAACTGGATACGTAAGTAGAAAGATAAATAACTTAAGAAACCATACAAATCAATGAAAACTTGAACTGGAAACAGTGCATTCTCTCTCTCTCTTTCTCACACACATACACACACACGCATACCTATTTGAACTAGGCATGGTCAAAGATTCTGGTGTGTACAGATCTTATTTGAAGTGGAATTTAGCATCAAATCTTGCCTATTCCCCTCAACATCTCAATTTAGAAAGTGTGTTTTAAATCATATGTGTTTATTCTTCTGAAACATGCACAAGGTCCGGGAGACACCTCAGTGGGTAAAGAGTTTATGTTGCAAGCGTGGGGACCCGAGTTCAGATCCCCAGCAGATCTATGGCCTCAATGCTGGACATGCAGAGAGACAGGAGGGTTCATGGAGCTCATTGGCCAGCCAGGCTAGCCAAATTGGTGAGTCCCAGGTTCAGCGAGAAACCCTGGCTCAAAGAAGGTAGGAAGCATTTGAAGGGGACACCTGATCTGAAATTGTGCCTTCATGCTCTTAAATATAATTCATGTACACCATACAGAACACAGACAGACAGCCGGGAAGGAAGGAAGAAAGGGAGGAAGGGAGGAAGGGAGGGAGGGAGGGAGGGAGGGAGGGAGGGAGAGAGGGAGGAAGGGAGGGAGGAAGGAAGGAAGGAAAGAAGGGAGGGAGAAAGTTATCCTCTCTCTTGTAAAACTCCCAGGAGTGGGGGAGACTTTTAAAGCATGCTTAACAGCCAGTAAGTGTGTGAGTTGCTATGGAGACCTGCAAGAGATTTTGTTCCTCCATTAAGGGCAGGGGTCCATTCAGGCTATAAGATGTAAACATAGTAGCAAACATTTTTTAAAAAATAATACCCCTAAAATGCATAGGCTGCTTCCTCCATTAGTCAGATAATCCCAAGTCATCTTTGTTGTTATGGTTGTTTGCTTGTTTGCTTCTGGTGAAGGTTTTGACCTAACACTCCAGAATCATCCTTTTAGCCCTTACACCAAAACATGCTACAGTGACACCTGGCCTGGGAACAGATGAAAAAAGAGACTGCTTTCCTGGGCCTCTGGTTTGTTGCTTAAACATGGAATTGTGGTTATTGATTTCTCAGTGTCTACTTGGCCAGATATGATGCCCTATCCATATTGGTATGCCAACTTGGAGCATATATTTGACCCAGGAGCATTTGTCTGTGATGGTATTTAGAGTGAGATTACCGAGGAAAGCAGATTGCCTCCCTACTGTGGGTGAGCCTCATCCAATCCACTGAAGATCCGAATAGACCTAAGAAGCTAAGGAAGAGTCTCCACTCCCAGCCCATCTAACTTTGAGCTGGGATGGTAGCTTTACCTAGCTCTTCTCCTGACTTTATCTGCAGGTGGGAACACAGGCCACCAGTGACACTGCGGCTCCAGATCATCCACTGCAGATCTTGGAAGTCATTGCTCACCATGATCATGTGAGCCTTTCTGTATTATTCTTTCATTATATGAATTACCTATGCAGAATAATGGTGATCACTATGGTGTTTTTACAGATGTATACAATGTTCTTTTTTCATATCCACCCCATCATTGCCTTCTCTTATCCTTGTCACCTTTCACTGTTTCTCCTCTGCCTTCAAACTGTCCCCCTTTGGTTTTGTGTCATTAAAAAAATCCCACATATGAGAGAAAACATTTATTTGTATATAGATCACTTTCTTTTTTATATTTTTATTTACTGTTTGGTGACTTAATATGTGAATGTAACATTTTAATCACACTCACTTCTACTAACCTCACTTCTTAAATGATTGCTGTCCTGCCTTCATTCTTGTGTGTGTGTGTGTGTGTGTGTGTGTGTGTGTGTGACCTCATAGGTTTATTCAAGGCTGCATGAGTGAGCATGGCTGGGAGCTTATCTACTGAAACATGAGTGACTTACCAGCATCTACACTGCTGAGCAGAATGAATCTCCCTTCCCTCCCAGAAGCTATTACTCGTTTCCTTTAAACACAGACACAGGCTCTCAAATTTGAATGCAACATGCCATGTGTGTACTTTATTGTCTTTCAGATCCCCACATTAGTAGAGTTCTCCAGAAAAATGGAATCAATCAAGAGACTGTGTGAGTGGATATGTGCGAATATGTGTCTTAGAGAAAATGAATTCTTCTCCAGCCTGATGGATTAGACAGTTAGATCCAACATGGAAAGGCAGAACCAGATCTGCAGGAACCTGACACACTGGGAAAGGGTTTGGAGGATAATACCACATTTTCCTCTTGGGAGATCCTCCACTGAGAAGTCACTTCATCTCAGCCTTTCACACGCTGTCACTTTAATGTCCCCTGAGCAAGTGTGATAATGGGACTGAAATAGGCAGCCAGTTTCCCGAGGACAACCTTGGCTCTCCTAAAAGCCCTTCCTTTGGATGGCCCTGGTTTTAGCTTGGAGCAGGCTGGTGTGTGCGTGCGTGCATGCGTGTGGCTGGGGCTGGGGTAGTGAGGGGAATGGACTTGCCCTTCTATCGTTTTTTTTTCCTAGAAGAAATCTGTTCAGACAAGCGACAGAATAACTGACGAAAGCGTCCGGAAGTGATCGGAGACTGACATGATCTTCTTAAAAGAGTAAGCGAAGGAAGAAAAAGAAGATGAAATAAAGGGAACATAGGACTGACGGGGTCGGGGAAGAGAGAGGAAGGGAGAAAAGGAAGGAAGGGGAAAGAAAGGACAGGAAAGAGTAAAAGAGAAGGGGAGAGAGCACAATTTTGTTTATAAATACAAAGGCACCATTCAATTCCAGCTACCAGAGAGGTGCAGACAGGAGGATCCTAAATTGAAGGTCAGCCTAGGTTACAGAGCAAGTTTGAATCTAGCCTGGGCAACTTAATAAGAATCCGACTTAAAAAAAAAATGAAGAGGAGAGCTCAGAGATAGA
This sequence comes from Pachyuromys duprasi, assembly GCA_028658305.1. Classification (NCBI taxonomy): domain Eukaryota; kingdom Metazoa; phylum Chordata; class Mammalia; order Rodentia; family Muridae; genus Pachyuromys; species Pachyuromys duprasi. Next base: position 30,329,385 of record CM053760.1, on the reverse strand, counting down.
GTGTTTGCCCAGCATGTGTGAGAATTTCTAGGATCAAATTCTTCCGTGCCAATAAATAAACAAATGCACAAACGCTTACCAGTCCATCCCATATTCTTAAAATGTGTTTTTCAAAGATTGACTAAATAGCAAGAGTGGTCTGTTGTCCTTAGCTGAACACGTCACACATTTATTTGTAACAGCACAGGAATAGAAGTTCCCAGGAAGTTATTATTAATCTAGAATATGAAAATAAAGAGACAAAAATCATAGTAACATCACACTGGGAGCAGAAGGGAGCAGGCCATGTGGTGTCTTTAACCATCCTTCTCTGGCTGGCATACCTCTGCTTCTAAGTAAAATTAAGAGCCCGAATTTCTCTCTGCGGGTAGAGGTCAGTTAGTAGAGAGCTTGGCTGACGTGCATGAAGCTTTGGTTCCAGTCCCACCACCCCATAAAACAGGCGTGGTGATTCAAGTCTATAATGATGGCTCTCAGGACATGACAGCTCGGGGATCAGAATTCATGGCTGTCCTCAGCTACACAACGAGGTTGAGGCCAACCTGCGCTCTGTGGAGGTGCGCGTCAAAAAGAAATTCCACCCCCCTGGCGCACCGCCTCTACAGTGTCCCCTTTCTATATGTCTTTAGCCCAAAGAGAGACATCCCGATATTGATGGCGCAAAGTCCCCTTTCACCGGAGTCTTGTGCTGAACTTTTTGATAGCATACTCAATGGCCACCAGCCAGAGATCTCAGGTGAGAGAGCCCACTGTCTCCCGCATTCTTAAGCCGTTCATAGTTCCCATCAAGATTTGAATACGTGGTTGAGCTCCCTAAACACTGTTGCAGGGCAGAGCACAGCATGATGTCTTTGGACATTCTGCTTAAACCCTCTATATTACAGCTAAAGAAACTCAGAGCAGAGAGCCTGGAGGATATTTCCCCAAGCTTTCTGGCTGGCGAGTGGCAAGGTTAAGACTAGACACGGGTGTTTTCGCTTGCAACTCGGCTTTCTCTACAATACGGAGGGTGGGGGACCGGTAGGGGGCAGGGCAGGATTCTTGTAAGGGAGTAGGCTGTGGCTAGGGGTCAAATGCATTGGGGATTCCTAGTGAGGCCGGCAGCGCAGCGGCGGGGAGAGAAGGGAGGGCAGCGGGTGCTAAAACTGGGGAGAGAGATTTAGTTTTCAGGATGAAGGTGTAGTTCTGGAAACGGAGGATTAAAAGGACTCAAGCATTCGTCTTTGCAAAGAGATTTGAGAAGTCGAGGTGCGGCACCAGGCCGAATGACCCTTGAACTCCTGCATTTAGCTCGCAGCAAGGTTTCCAATATATGAAACCAGCTTACAAGAAGTGAGTTTGTGACTGTCGCAGAAATTTAATAACAAGCCTTTCCTTCCTACTGCTCTTTTATTGGGCTTTCATGAAGATTTGTGCTGGTGAGGGGCAGATAATATTGTGTCTTCCTACTGAGAGCAGGGCCAGGAAGAGAACAATGTGGGATTGAAGTGAGGGTGCTAATTAGTGAAATGGCCTTGAGTGTAGATAGTGGTATTAATCTACTCGGCTTGCTTCCTTGAGCCTTGGTGATTGATTCTCAGTGAACACTTCCTTAAATTGGCAGAGACAGTGCCACTAACCAGGCACAATACACATTCAACCTTCTACCAACCTCTACCTCCCGCCCCCTCCCCCCCACTCATACTTACACAGTGTTTAAGCTGGGAAGGTGGAACATGGAAATGGCTTCCCTGTGGATGGTGAGCAGCTGGACACAGGAGGTTCTGTTACTGACAGCCAGGGACATGTCTACTTAACCTGCTTTGCTCAGACATCTCCATACTTACGTAAGGACACCGTCTTTCATCAAGGGTTTCCTTTTGTAGAGTAAGCCTTCATTGGAGCTTTTCCCTCTGTGTTCTTTTGTTGGGCATCGATTGGCTTTTTCTTTAAGCCAGACAAACTATAAAGTGATTGTCAGGGTGTGGGGTGAAGTCACACCCCAAGGAGAGTTTTAGTGTGAGTGAAGAACCAACAGTGCCCCAGCTATGCCACGGCCTAGACATCTTTGGGTTTGGATGCTTCATGGTACCTCCATGCAACCCTCATCCTACACTTTAATAGAAGTGGAAATCTCATTGAGGCTCCTGCCTAGGTTCCCAGAGAGCGGTGAGAGAAGCCTCTTATTCTTACATCCATCCTGTCATCCTCCAAACAAGCAGCCGGGGTGGGGGTGTTGTGGTGCTTGTACCTCTGCTGTTGTGACTGCTGTGTGCATCAGCATTGTCTCTAATGCATTGATTCACTAAGCAGGTGTTAGGGGTTCAGTGAGGGCTGTGGGCACACTTACCGTAAAAAAGGAGCTTAGCTCTAATCCAGAGCTCATTTTATTCCCATTAACTCACTGAAGCAGACGACTCCTCAATTGCCTGCTTCCTGCCCAGAGCCCAGCCAGGACCTTCAGCCTTGCTCACTCTGGTCTTGTGCCATTTCTGGTCCAGCAAGATGTGTTCTTGCTGATGAGCCAGGCAATCTGTTCTGGTTTCCTCTCTTTTTCCTGTCTTTAAATTGTACTTGTTTTTGAAATCAGAAAGTGCACACCCAAGTCTGTGCTGCTTTCCCATAACTCTGTAGTTGGTTTTTGTCTCTGGCTCTGGACTGTGACTTGAAGCAATGAGTGTGTCTATTATTACCTTACGGCCTAAGGCCTAACACTGGGCATAGCAGGGTAGTGTTCACAGATGAATGTGTGGAAGGATGGGAAGACACTGATGGAAAAAATGTGGGCCAGATGCCAGGTGAGAAGGAAAGCAAATTCCGTCCATGTCATTGAGGTGATGAAGCTCCATCCCAGTGGACCAGAGGACATGCATAGGCTCGTGTGGGTATGAGTCCAGAGCTGGGGCGAGGAGCTACAAGAGGAAGATGTAGGAGCCAATGGAATCTTTAAAGCTTAAGAAGAAGGAAATCCCAGCACACAGTGCAACAGTCATGCAAGTTTAGGACATTAGGCTGTATGAAATAACTTAAAAATCAAAGAACAGACACCACATGATTTCTTACGTATGAAATAGGTAGAATAATCAAATTCATAGAGACCCTAAGTAACATGGTGGTGGTTGACGGCTGGGGGAAAAGGAGTGAGGAATTACTCTTTGGTATATTCAAAATTTCTATTTGCTATATCCAGAATTTCTGTAAGAGAAGATGAAAGAGTTATAGAAGTGAATGATGGCGGTGGACACAGCAATATGGATGTTCTTTTTTGTTTTTGTTTTGATTTTTCAAGACAAGGTTTCTCTGCGTAGTCTTGGCTGCCCTGAACTCACTTTGTAGGTCAGGCTATCTGAGAACTCACAGAGACCCACATGTCTCTGCTTCCCTGAGTGCTGGGATTAAAGGCATCAACTAGTCTGTCCACTAGTAAGGATGTTCTCAAAGGCACTGAAATGCAGGTTTTTGAAATGGTTAAAATCACGTCAATGTGTGTTTTACCATAATAAAAAGATAAAAGAAAAAGGATAAAGAAGAGGAAGGAAGAGAGGGAAAGAGAGGGGAGAGGAGGGAAGGGGAGAGGAGGAAAGGGAAAGAAAGGGTGCTCTGACATGTGACCTTTCTTTCTTTTTTTTCTGTTTTCCCTAAGAGTGACTTGCTTGTAACACCTCTAGTCTTTTGTTTATGTATGTTTATTGATTCTTTCACAATTTTACACATACACCATGGTTTGAATGAAAGATGTCCCTCACAAGCTTACATATTTGAATGCTTGGTCCTCTGTTGGTGGCACTGTTTAGTGAGGTCATGGGACCTTTTTCACGTGTCGGTAGTATGTCATTGGGGGCAGACTCTGAAGGTTTCTAGCATGGCCTCACTTCCAGTTCCCTCTCTGCTTCCTGCATATAAAAGGATGAATGCTTGTCAGTCTTTGGGATTCCAGAGCAGTATTCTTAGACAGAACCCACATTTATCTTCTCATTATGTCTTCTACTTCAAGGTAAAACATGTTACATAAAGAGTGCCAAGTAGAGAAGAAGGGGCATTTGGACCTGTGCTTGTTCCAGGAATGCCTACCACTGCAGCGGCTGTAGGAACAACCTTTGTGAGGAGGCATCTTTGCCAATGCATTTTTGAAGTGTCAGAATGGTTGGTGCCTTTTAACTAGGAAATTCACTTCTAGGAACAAGTTGTATGGAAGGAATCAGAGCTCATATTTCCTCAGCCTCCTCTCTCTAACTTTTGACAGTATTTTGTATTTCCTAAATATTTTACACTACAAATGGACACTTATTTTTCAATCCAGAGCAAAACAGATGTTACAAAGAAAATGACTGTTAGACTCAAAGGCTTTTGCCCAGGTATGTGATAGTGAATGAGACAATCAGATGGCTCTCTCCTCTCCCAGTTGCCACACCTATAAAATAGGGACAAGGAATGGGTCTCCCAGTGTAAGGTCATTGTTAAGCTTTAAGGACAAAATGGAGGTAAAACATACATAAGTTTTATAAAAAATACATAAAACAGCATTATATATATTTAAAGTTATGTTTCTATTATGAGTTTGAAGGTCACTTAACTAGCACAGCGATAGATTTAATTAAACTAAAAATATCCTGCTAGCCATGCATTATCCAGTGACGACTTTTGTGGAGGTTTGGGGTGTCTGTTCTGTATGACCTCAATGCTAAACTGAATAGTTTCGTTGTTGTCGTGTTGTTTTGTGTGTGTGTGTGTGTTTTACATTCCGGACAAAAACAAAATCCCCTTTTCTCTCCGTGAGGTGAGCTTGTTCCCTCACAGCGAAAGCAGTCTCCCCACAGCGAGCAAGCAGCTCTCTCTTTTCATGGAAAACTGAGCACAGAGAAAACCTGTCACTTCTCTTTGTCTTTAGTGGGATATTCATCCAATAGGATAAAGGAACGCATTTTGAAATGCAAGTTTCCTTTCTGAAGTTGCTCCTGTTTCATGGCTAATTTGGATCTGGTCTTGGAACAGAAGGAAGTATAAATTATAGCTAAATGGGACTATCGGAAACAATGAAAGAAGCGGTTATAAAGGGGCTGGGGGCGGGGCCTGAGCGGGAGAACATTTGGGGAATGGAAATTAGACAGGTTCTGAAATATTTTCAAACCCGTTTGCTGCCATCTGTTAGAAGTCTACGTTGCTAGGGATTTATCATTTCCCATCAATGAATCCTACGGCTATGGAAAACATTTGGTAAAAGATGATTAGACTTCCTTCTCCGTGGTAAAAAAAGGAAAAGAAGGAGCGTGGAGCCCGGGGTGGAGCCGGAATCCTGGGCAAGCTCTTTCCAAGAGCTGCTGGCTGCTGGCTGCTGGCTGCATGTTAAAAAGACTAAGCAGAGCTTTTTTTTTTTTTTTTTTTTTTTTTTTTTGTCTGAAACCTGTTCTTCTAATCTAGGGTCTGCACTGCCATTGATGACCCAGCTGTTAAAATGAGACTATAGAGAAAAACAGTCCTACTGTGAAGGCGTTTACAGGGGCCGATTGCAAGGTCTGGTCAGTGCCTGGATTAACCATGAAATTTCTGAACCTGGGGCCGTTTTAGCATTTGGATCCATTTTTCAGATTGTTGAGTTAAAAATCCGTATCCAGAAGCTTGAGAGTTGGCTCAGTGGGTAGGAACACTTGCTGCATAGGCGTGGGGATGCGAGTTTGGAACTCAGTGCCTGCTGGAAACATCCAAGTAAGCGAACTACCTGTAACCCCCATAGGAGGAGACAGGAAGGTCACTTCGCTCTCTAGGTGCCAGGACAGAGGCTCCAGACCAGGTGAGAGGCTCTTTCTCAAAGGGATGAGGCAGAGAGTGGGAGGATTGGGGATGCGTAAGTATGATCAATGCGCATTGTATAAAATTATCAAAGAATTAAACAAAAAGGCAGAGCAATTGAACAGGAGACCTGACATCTTTCACTGGCCTTTATACGTGTGGACACACAAGCATGCGTACTCATCTGTATATGTGCTCATAAACCACACACACACACACACACACACACACACACACACACAGAGAGAGAGAGAGAGAGAGAGAGAGAGACTATAAACAGAATAAATCCAACTGTTCTATAAAAATGGAAATCAGGCAGAAAATGAGGACAGTTTTGCAGTTAAATGAGTTTAGTTTTAGTCGCAAAGATTAATGAGTTAATCTATGAAACAAACAACTCCTACTGGAAAAGGGCCTCATTATCCCTTTATTAGTTATTTTCCTCTTTGCTATGAAAAAATACCCGGCAAAAGCAGCTTACCTAAGGTCAGGGCTACATTGGTGCCGTTTGAATGTACAGTTCCTCCTGGTGCTGGAAGGCACAGTAGCTAGGACAGGAGATAGCTGGTTGGTTGTGTTTCCTTTTCAGCTGGGAAGCGAAAGGATTATCAGGCTCAGATTACACCCTCCCTTTTAATCAGCCTAGGACTCCAGCCAGTGGAAGAGTGATACTCACACTTAGAGTGAGCCTTCCGGCCTCGATTGATGCCGTCTAGAAAATCTTTCACAGACATGCTCATAGGCTTATCTCCGTAGTGATTCAAAATCACATCAAGTTATAAAATCAATGGTAATTACCTCCACAGACAGGTACCTGGAGATGGAAACGGTCATATAGATCATATAGTTCTCTGCATCTGCTGCATTCTATATAGTTGCCCCGCCCTCCATCTCTGCCTCATCTCATCCAGGTTAGGGTTAGAAGCATCTCCAAGCCTAGTCTTCTAAGACACGTATGAACTCAAGCTGTTTTAGGCATTCTTTCTTGGCTCCTTTGCTCTTTTCTGCTTATCTTTCCCTCTCTCTTTCCTAAGATCTGTTTGTTTATGTATTTTATGTATCTGGGTGCTTTGCATGTATGCCTGAACACCAGAAGAAGTCGTCAGATCCCATGGGACTACAGTTACATCCTCTTATGAGCTGGATGGTACAAATTGAACTCAGGACCTCCAGAAGAGGAGCCAGAGCCCTTAACTTCTGAGTATCCTCCCAGCTCCATCTTTCTGCTTCTTAAAGCTGCCAACCCAGTTGTTCTTAGCTTGGTTGTTCTCCTGGCTATTGCCTGAGGGATTCTGTTTCTCCAATTGGGAAGATTACAGAATATAGTGCTAAATGGGTTGGAAGAAGAGCAGAAATCCACAGGTTGAAAAACTGCTTTGTGTGTGTATGTGTGTTCATACACATGTTAGTAACACATGTATGCATGTGCGTATGTGTGTGCATGAGTGTGAATGTGTATGCATGTGTGAGTACATGTGGGGGCTAGAGATCAGTCTCATGTGTCATTCGTCAAGGTGCTGTCCATATTGTTTTGTTGAGACAAGATCTCGCACTGTCCTGGAACTCACCAACTAAGCCGGCTGGCCAATGAGACCCAGGGTCAGCCTGAATGTCTTCTCAGATCTGTTATTGCAAGCAGGTGTCACTAGGCCTGCTCTTTAATGTGGGCCCTGGGGATCAAATCCAGATCCTCGTGGTGAGAACTTCACTGAGTTTCTCTCTCCAACCAGTCACAGGCTGAAATAAAAATTATTCTACAATTAACTTTGGTTTTGATATTGGCAGAGATACACACATATATGCATTTTGACTATAATGAATACCATCATATTTGCCTTTAGTGGGTTCCCCCCACCCCAATTTAAAAAGAAAAAGAAAAGATGGAAACAAAGAAACATGTCCTTCTTTTAAAGGTTTGAGGTCAACATTGTTCTGTTGTCCCAAGTATTCTCAGTTTTACTGACAATTACACCCGGAGTGTGTGTGGGCGCTCATAGAGTTGGTAATGTTCAAGTTTGCACATTTTCAAGTTAATGACAGCGGAAAGACCCTTATATGTTTCAGGTTTTTGCCAACTGTGAAATATAGCCAGTCATAAGATGAAATCACTTTTGTGTCAACAGAAACTGAAGGTAGACGTAGTCCAGAGAATGATGGACTACAGGTGCTAGTGTCTGAAGCCCAAGGACCTTAGAGCATCTCTAGAATATAGTTTTTGGAGGAATAATTATTGTATGTTGCCAAATCTGCTTTTTGCTTCCTTGAGCATTTTTCATTATAAAGATACCATCAACAGAAGAAAAAGAAACAAAACTCATTGGACTGTAACTGTGGATGTTTCTGCAAACGGAACATAATTTTGTGATTATGTTAATCAGATAAATGTGTTTTGTTTGGTTCAGAAACATTGAAGAATTTTTGACCCAATTATAAAATTTACATTTTAAATATGAAACATATGAGTATACACTTACAGATGACATAACATCCTCAAGTGTGTAAGAGGGAACAATCTGACAGATGTTCACAGAGGAGTGGACGTAGAAGACATGTCAGGTGTGAGTTAATAATGGCAGCAGCTAGAATTTGATTTTATTGCCAAAGAAGACAGACGGAAAGTCAGCTTCTGCATAGCCTCCCAAGAGCACTGTATTCCCCAGTTGTAGCTCCTTCCAAAGATGTATTCTTCCTGCCAAGCCTGGCCATATGAGTTGTTGGAATGGATTGGTTTCAGCACTCAACGTGTTTTTTTCGGAGATGCTAGGGTAGTCTTAGTGCCAGCGAAACAAACACATGCTCCTCACTCAAAGGCTGGCATTGAAATCCTCCCATCCCTTCATAAGGTCTTTGGTTCTAGTTATATAGAAACATCCCTGAAACTGTGCTTCTTTAATGTCTCCTCTGATTTTTTTTTTTCAAACTAGAATAACCGAGCAATCTCAGTGATCAAATCATTATTGTGTGAAAGTTTATGGCTTTGGGAATATTTATTACAGACTTACGGGTCACAGGAAGCAACAACGAGGATGAATAAGACAGAATGTTTGGAAAGGGGGCATTGGCTAAATAAATCAGGCTACTTCAGTACAAGGACATGCTAAACATCCAGGGGAAAATTAGGAATTTTTAAGGGAAAATAACCTTGGAGAAACAAATTGTTTTTTTTTAATTTATTTTTTATTTTTAGCATTCTGTGCAGACAAAAGCAAAGGAGAATGAAACATAAATGTGAAAAGTTTAAGATTCAATCTCTAACAGCTGTATCTTATTCCAATGTCAATTAAAAAAAAGAAACAAAAAACCACCAGCTGCTATGAAAACAGGTCAACTAAGCTCACAAGAGAACCCAAAAGCTCTTCGTAATAAAATATATCCAACTCTGACGTCTTCACATCCTTCTCTTCTGTGTACTGATACAGCACACTGTTTCCTCAGCTGAAGGCATCTCCACACTTGTTCTTCAGCTGTCCACTTATGTGCTCTTCCATCTGTTCCAGTGCTATATTCATGTAGCCGTCCAGGCAGGCCAGGACCCCTCAATAATCCACGCCAGAATTTGATTTCACCACAACTGGAAGCCTGGTGATGTGCTTCAAGAAACCACTAGGGATTTGTTTCTACACACTCCTTTTTAACAGTTCTGGGAGGCAGGAGTTCTCATCTCTGCTCCTTAAATAGCTCTGCATCGTGGGTGACTCCTCACCATTTCAACCATCATGACCCCAGGCTCATCTCACAGCCAGATCTGGAGCCCTCACAGGCCGGGCATCCATGAACATGTGCATGTGTGGCAAAAAATAAAAATAAAATAAATATTACATATGTAATATATAATATATATGAAGAAAATACAATGTTCAAAGGCAATTCATGCAAAATAGAATATTATGTTACTATTCCAATTACCATTGCCTAGACAAACCAAACAGGACACATACCAATAGACAGACTGGAGTCACCTAACTAGATGATGGATCTGCAAATAATTTTAACGATAGTCTTTTTGTTCTCACATGCATGCATGTATGTGTACATGTGTATGTGCAGTTTAATTTTTCTACAAAAGAAACAGTACAGATCACAGCATGCTGCTGTATCTGTTTGCAGCAGTCAATGCAAAGACGTAACTGTTGCTGTGACTATGGTAACAATCCGTTGTGCACAGTGCTCATGAATAATTTAATTCATTTTAGGACAATTACTTTTTAATTTAATTTAGACAATTTCATGTGTGTATGCTGTATTGTGAAAGTCTTCACCCTTGTTGCCTCGTATCTCTCTTCTACTCCTAGTTCCCCTTCTTTTCCCAAGTATCTCTTCTCCTCCTTTCATGTCGTTTGTGTGTGTGTGTATGTGTGTGTGTGTGTGTATGTGTGTACACAGGTAGCCAAAGCTGCTATGTTCATGATTATATTGGCCATGCATACTTAGAACACAGTGTTTTGTAAGACTCCACTCGATCCTTCAGCTCTCTCTCACTCTGTCTGTCTGTCTGTCTGTCTGTCTCTTGCTCAGGATGTTCTTTCCCAGGGCCCAGGGTCTTAGTTTCTTGTTTAGGGACAAGTACTCAGTAGCCGGTCATTCTCAGCCTTTTAAGCACCCACGAGTCTCTACATTGACCATTGCTCACTACAGAAGGAAACCTCTATCCAAGGTAGATGGCTGCACTGGCATGGGGACCTGGCAACTGCTAAAATTATTTTTGTAAATATAAGTGAGCATACATTCAGATTTTTAATCAATGTATTATTGAGCTCAGGTTTGCTTGGGCATATAAAGAAGAGAAGAGGGAGGCTATGGGCTGAATTCAGTGAAAGCTGTGTCCTTCAGCAGAGGGTGAAGTCGTCATGGAGAAGGTGACAATGGGTACTGCAAATACTGGAGCATGTTCCTCTTTCTCCTCGGACCACCTTGGCTTGGCACTGAGGAGCTGTTGGATGGTAATGTATGTGCTCAGGGGACGTCTGGCCATCTGTGGATATTTCCTCATGGCACTGAACACTTTTCGGAGTTAAGTCTACAAAGATATTTAGAGCCACGGAAAGCGACTGAATAATACGTCTCCTTGCTTCCCGAAAATATATTTCCATCTAATATGTATATATTTCCATATCTCTACATCTCTATCAGTTATTGCTTCCATCATTCAAGTACAGTAAAAGCTCATTTTTAAATAAAATAAAAAATGGAAAACAATTACACATATGTTGGCTTTGATACAGACTTCAAACTTTTAATAATTTAAAAATGAAGGCGATCTAATTTACAAGTCAAAAGAAGTTTCATCATTTTTTGATATTTCACCCAAATTGCTCTTTCTTCCTTATAAAATGTTAATTTAATTCAACTGACAGTAATGAGAATTGCAACTGAGCAGATAACATATATACAGTTTTTCTTCTTGAAGCTATGACATCACCTTGGAAAATGTACTCTGTATTTTAAAATAAATTCAAATATTTTCAAATAAAGCCAAAGACTTATTTCAGAAAATTACTCTTCATGTAAGGGAGTTTTTAAAGAACTATATTATAAGATAGTTTAAAATTTTAAAGAACTATATTATAAGATAGTTTAAAATTTTTTTATTGATTCTTTGTGAATTTCATATCCTGCAACCCAATCCCACTCATCTTCCTATCCTTCTGAATCTGGCCTCTGCCCTAGCAACCTCCTCAAAAGAAAACAAACGAAACAAAATGAAAACCACAACAATAAACATCTTGTCAAAGAAGCTACAATGTGTCACCGCATGTCATGCAGTATACCCTTCTGTGCACACATCTTAAAAAATGTTCATTGCAATGAGTCATCGGTCTGTTTTAAGGCCTCTGGGTTCTGCTATAGTGGATTGTCATTGAGACTCCTCTCAGAATCCTATCGTTGCCCTGTGTCATGGAGATCCTGCAGGTTTGGTTCTGCAAAGGAGTAGCTCCTTCACTGCACTCCAGCAGTTCATAGATGAAGTAGATATTAAGGTAGGACAACTCAAAGCCCTGGATCTGACCCTGGGTGGTAGCTGCGTGGTTCAGCCTGTCTTTCCTGTGCCTGCGCCACTCAGGTGAGCTCTCTAGCTTTGCCCAGGCGAGGGAGAGGGACAGCTGTCCTGCTGTGCGGCCAGCAAGAGCACAACCTCTTCTCCTTCACTCATGCCCTCAGGGCCAGCTCTACTGTGCTTCCTGGGCAAGGTGCAGTGACCCCTCTTCTGAGTGCTGCAACAGGTGAGGAGCAGGGCCAGCTTGCTCACTGTCAGACCCTCAGGGCTGGCTCTCTCATGATTCCATGCTGAGGGCTACCAGCTCTCCTGTGCTCATACTCTCTAGGATGCTCACCTGCACCCACACCACCTGGGCCAGCTCTATTGTGCTGGCCAGGCGAGGCGTGGGGCTGCACTCCTGTGTGGGGTGGGGCCAGCTCTCCTTCCTGCCTCAGGTGGCAAGGGGTAGGCAGAGGGAGGGAAGGCATCTCTCCATAGCCGATTCCACTGTGGCCAGACAATGAATGAGACCAACTCTATAAGCCCCTCTTGCATTAACATGGCCCAAGGTGGCAGCCCGGGCCAGGGACGTCTACATGGCCTTTGGTGGTAACATGGGCCAAGGACATGAACACAGACGCCCTGTTGCTGCAGGGCTATCACCCCAGACAAGGCCCTGGGTGGCAGCATAGCCTGATACCTCACCGTGGCCTCAGGTGGTAGTGCAGGCTACTCAGAGCAGGGTGTTCCTTACCACCCTCATGTCCTGAGTTCCGCCCCTCTTCATTGTGCACACATTCTTCTGCTTCTCTTTCTTTTCCATCTCTCCACCACTTGCTTGCTTATGACAGCTGTGTCTGCCTGCCCAGAAGACTACCTCTTGATGTCTTCAGCCTGCCCAGAGCGCATGGTGGGTGGGTGTCTTTCAAAGGATATTTTTTTTTATGGGTCATAACTTACTTTGCTGTTTCTTTCAGTCTGGGAGGAACAAAGTTTGGTTGTGTGGTATAAATGTTTTTTGTTTGTTTGTTTCCTGTTTTGTCTTGGTAGAAATTCTTACTGAAATTCATCATAAAAAGCTAAAAACTTATTTTGTAACAAAAGAGAAAAGTAAAGTCAACTATCTAGGAAAAAGCAGGAGTTGTAAAATAGTATTACAGAAAAAAAAAACCCAGAAATGTAAGGAAGTATAAAATACTCAATAGCTCTTACAGAATCTATTAAAAGAGGAAACCTCTTGGCTTTTGTTGAAGCACATACTTGCACAAGATAAAATTTTTCTGCTTGGTATGTATTTTAGGACTAGAACGGGTATTTCTGAGAAATATTTTCTTATTTATTTGGAAGGGTGAATATGATTTTATCAATCTAGTCTTCTACCTATTTGTAACACCTCTCACTGGCCCAGGTACCATATTCAGTTGCTGTGGGAACATTAATTCAGAGTAATGAATAGCTGTGAATACTACATTCTAAAAACGTGAAACCATCTTAATATTCTCCTTTCTCATCCACTGAGGCCAGAGTTTACCCATGAGCAAGAGAGAAACAGAAGGTAATCATTCAGATAACCTGGTTATGTTTTTGATGCTGTTGATACTCTTTCCTCTTACAGTAGAGCCCACTTGTCCACTCTCAGCCCTAGGGCTAGCCTTAACAATGCATTTGTAATCCACAAATGTTGCAGAAGTGGCTTTGTCTGGAACCCAAGGATACATCGGGGATAATTCTAATTGGTGTGTCCTCAGATCGAAGGCTTGGTGGTATTCATTCCTCAGTGGCTAAATGGATGAAGGATGAGGTGGCCATCCTCACAGCAGCGGGAAAAGAAGTTATACTAGCTGGAATTAGTGAAAAAAATTCGGGGCATTCTCATTTTGAACAGTTTTTTTGTGTCATTAAAAAAGGTGGGATGAAAGCTCCCTACTTTTGGGGATTTGTCAATCACTGCTTTTGACTTGCTAAATTCTGGATATGAGTTTGATGAAGGCTCTATCATTTTTAATCAGCCGAAGTGTGTTATCTCCTAAAAGACAGAAGAGTAGACCATCTTCTCTCTCAACACCATTGCAAATGCTGAGAGCATGTGCACTATGACCACATTGATGCTGACATGCTGTAGAAGTACCAGGAATACAATCTGGCCAACATCATCTACTACTCCCCAAAGGAGTCCACCACCAGTGAGTAGAGCACTAGGATGACAGCCAGGGAAAACACCAGCAAGAATGCTTCTGCCATGATTGACAAATTAACATCGATGTTTAAATGCACGTGTCAGGCTGTCATCATGAAGGAGATGGGGCAGCTGCTCTGGATGAATGAAAATCAAGATGCAGCCTCAGACAAGAGGTAAGGAAGAAAACCAGCAAGCTGATATTAAATGGTTGCCGTCTTTGGCAAAAGAAACTTGATCCCCTGATTTACAAAAACAGCAAGATATTTGTAAATTATCTTACAACAAACAACTTAACAATGAGGAAAAATTAGCCTAAAAATTCATCCCTACTGTACCTTTAAAAAGTTCTTGTCCAGTACACAATCCTATTGATTTTTTTAATCAGCCAGCTTGTTTTGTTGTTGTTTTCTTCATTTTTTAAATTATGTAGCAATGGATGCCTGCTATATCATGTAACTTCAACTTAAGAAAAATATGAGTAAATAGTTTGGATAATATGATGTCAATATACTTTGAAACTTCCCTTCTGAGATGCAAGGAATTGGTTACATGTTCTTCGTAGTTTTGATGAAATATAAGTTAATAGATGCCTTTAGTTTTCAATATAACAGAATCATATAATGTTTTCATTTCAGGTCTTCAAATATTTGTAGCTGAACAGAAGAATTTCCTTTATGTTTTCCTAAGGAAGATAGATATCACTTTCTCCTGTACTCTAGCCTCAGCCTTTGGACATTTCTATTTTCAGTCACTAATAAATGCTATTGCATTTTCTGGCTTTGATGTGTTGACAAATGCTAATTCCCCTGCAGACCACTTACACAGTCTCACTGGCTTTCAGCTTTCCCAGGATCTCCTCGGGGCTGTAGAGAAGGCTTAGTCACTCAGTGTTATATTTCCTGGAAAACTTTGGATTCCAAACTTTGGATCAAATGAATATAATTTTTAACACTAAATAAATAAATGTAATAAAACAAGTTTAGGTTTAAGGAACTTCAATTTAAGTGGTTCTTTTTTTATTGCAATAACAATTCAGAGACATTAGACGGCTATGCTTTTTAAAAAAAATCTAATTATGTTAAAGAGGAGAATGTCATTCTATTCAAGAGAACACTTGAAGTGCATTGCTTGTCTTTTATTCATTTTTTGTTCAGAAATTATAAAACATTCCTCTTTGCCTTTATAAACATATAATCAAAGTTATTTGCTTATGAGAAAAGTTTTTGAATCATTATTGTCTAGCATGTTAATGCTAGACAATAAAATTCAAGTGGATAAAATGCTTATAATTTCCCAGAATCTATTAGAAATATCTATTTATCTTGTCTTTTGTCTTACAATCATTATCATGCAGTAGCATCATAAATTATGAAATAGACTCTGGCCAGGGAAGCAGGTAGGCTAGCTGTAGATTTTCTCCCTCCTCCCCTCCAAATACTATCCTCCAGTCTTACCCTTCGCTCCATAGTAGACCACCTGCTGCGGCTTCCCCCTCCTCTCTGCCCTCATCTTCAGTGAATCACACAGATCTTCCACTCCAACCTTCCTCCCCACTCATCCTGTTGTCTCAGCCCCCACTCCAGCAGCCATTCTCCAGGAAGGTCCTAGCCAAGCTTGACAGAGAATCAGGTAGGCTAATGAAGCAGGGAGGCAGCTTCAGATCTTCACTATCAGCCCTCCTTTCCTCCACATCAAATTCCCAGTCTCATTTTGTCTGTAGCACACTACCTGTTATGATCTCTCCTCACCGGTCCCAATTCCCAGAGGACTAAGTCCCTGATGGAACACTTTGTTTTCTTCCCTCCTATGAATGCCCTCATATCTGCCTCCCCTCTTAGGCCATCCCCATTCCGAACACCTAGAACCACAAATTTCCAGGAACCACCAGCGTCTCACACTTATCAGGGTCTCAGAAGAATTTCCTATCAAGTAATGCATGGCTACCATACTGTCCTAAGAACCAGGGAGGGCAAAAGGAACCAAGGAACAAAACACCCAACCAACAAAGACAATGTTATACACTATACCTAGAATCTCCCCAAAGTCAGATTCTTACATGTCAGAGTACAAACACAATCACAACAGCCAGGAAAATATGGTTCCATTAGAACCCAGGAACCCTACCACAGTAGTCCCTTAGTATTGCAACAGAGCTGAAGTACAAGACAAAGCCCTTAATATAGCCTTTATGAAAATGATAGAGATTTGTAAAGAGGAATTCCATAGATTAAAGCTGCATTTCAGCAACAACAGAAACAACAGAAAGCTTAGAACCTTATAGAAACTGAACAGCTCACTACTGAGTAAAATATGGGTCAAGACACAAATTAAGAAAGAAATTAAAGACATCCTAGAATTGAATGAAATGAATATAGAGCATACTTATGGGACACAATGAAGGTGTTTCTTAGAGGCAAGTTCACAGCACTCAGTCCCTACATAAAAAAAAGGAGTTATCTCATACTAGAAACTTAACAGCTCATCTGAAAACTCTAGAATAAAATGAAGAAGTAACACCCAAACCAACTCAATAGCAAGACATAATCAAACTCACCAAGCTCATGGCTGAAATCAATAAAATAGAAACAAACAAACAAAATACAAAGAATCAACTAAATAAAGAGTTTGTTCTAAATAAAAATAACTAAAGAATCGATAATATAGACAAATCTTTATCTTTAACTAAAAGGCACAGAGAGAACATCCAAATTAACAAAATTAAAAATGAACAGGGGAACATGACAACAGATACCAAAGGAATTCTGAGAATCATAAGGACATACTTTTAAAAAGGTATACTTAGAAAACCCCAATAAAATAAATAGAAAGCTATACTCCATCAAATTAGAAAATCTAAAAAAAAAAAACGAAAGGAATAAACAATTTTCTTGATTTATACCACTTACAAAAGTTAAATAAAGATTAATTAAGCAATTTAAACAGACCTATATTTCCCAGTGAAATTAAAATCTACCAACAAAAACAAGCTCCAGACAGGTGGTTTTATTGCAGAAAATCTACCAGATTTTCAAGGAATTAATGCTAATACATCTCAAATTATTTCACAAAATATGCACAAAAAATTGCCCAATTCGTTTTATAAGGCCATAGTTACCATGAAAGCCAAATCACATAAAGTGCCAACAAAGGAAGAGAATTATTGATTAATTTTCCTTATGGACATAGATGCAAAAATTCTCAATCAAGTATTTGCAAACCAATATCAAGAACACATCAAAAGATCTTCCATCTGATTGAGTAGGCTTCATCCCAGTGATACACAAATGGTTCAATATATATAAATTGATAATGCAATCCACCATATAAACTAACTGAAAGACAAAAACCACACGGTCATCTTATTAGATGTAGAAAAGGCCTTTGACAAAACCCAAAACTCTTCATGATAAAAGTTCTGGAAAGACTGTGAATATAAGGAGCGTATCTCAACATAATAATGACAATTTAAGGCCAGCCAATATTCAGCATCAAGTTAAACAAACAATTCTATCAAAATCAGGAACAAGATAAGATTGTCCATTTGCTCCATACCTGGTCAATATAATACTTGAAGTCTTAGCTAGAGCAATAAAAGAAATGCAGGAGACCAGTAGGATGCAATTAGGAAAGGGAGAAGTCAAAGTATCTTTATTTGCAGATGATACAGTAGTATGTATAATGACCTCAAAAATTCTACCTGGAAACTTTTACAGCTAATGAATACTTTCAGCAAAACAGCCAGATATAAAGTTAATTCACACACAGAAAATCAATAGCCCTTCTATATACAAATGACAAATGGACTGAGAAATAAATTAAGGAAACAGCAGCTTCAATAATATTAAAAATAATATTTCACAATAGCCTCAGGTAGTATAAAATATCTTGATGTAATTCTAATCAAGCAAGTGAAAGACTTGTATGATAAAAAGTTTAAGACATTGAAGAAGGAAATTGAAGATATCAAAAGTTTCCTTGTGATCAGTAGGATTAATACAGTAAAAATGGCCTTCCTATCTAATGATCCAAAGTATCTTCCTTAAAATTCCAACACAGTTATTCACAGAATTTGAAAGGACAATTTTCAACTTCTTATGGACAAAACAAACAAACAAACAAACAAAACAAAAACAGGATCACAAAAAACAATTATGTATAATGAAAGAATAGCAAGTTGCATTACCATTCCAAATTTTAAGTTGTACTACAAAGCTGTAACAATAAAAAACATCATGGTATAGACATAAAAACAGATAGGTTGATCAACAGAATCAAATCAAAGACCTAGTCATATGTCCACACACCTATATACAGCTAATTTTTGATAAAGAAGTGAAAACAAGACAACATCTTCAAAAAATGGTGCTGGTCAGACCTAATGTCAGGATATTGAAGACTTTAAATAGATCCATACTTATTACCCTGTACACAACTCAAATCCAAATGGATCAAAGACTTCAACATAAGGCCAGGTATGCTGAAACTGAAAGAAGAGAAAGTGGGGGATAGTCTTGATGCATTGATGTAGGAGAAGACTTTCTGAACAGAAAGCTGTTATCAGAGGCATTAAGGTCAACAATAATTGGGACCTCCTGAAACTGGAAACCTTCTCTATGGCAAAGGACACCATCATTCGGACAAAGCAACAGTCTATAAAATTGGAAAAGAATTTTCCCAACTACACATCTGGTGAAGAAATAATCTCCAAAATATATAAATATTAAAAACTAGAAATCAAGAAAACAATTAACCCAATTAAAAATTGTGTACAGATTTAAATAAAGAATCCTCAAAAGAGGAAACTCAAATGGCAGAGAACCACTTAAAAAAATGTTCAACAATTTTAGCTATCATGGAAATGAAAATCAAAACTACTTTGAGATTTTAAATTACATCAGTCAGCATGGCTAAGACCAACAAATCAAACGATAGCTCAAGCTGGCAAGGACGTGGAGCAAGAGGATCACATTACTAATGGGAGCGCAACCTGTACAGCAACTCCTGTTAAGAGAATATCTTATGCATTGTATGGATGCATCTCCTCTCAATTAAAATCCTACACCATATAGGATAGGTAGACTAGAAGGTGAGACACCCCACAGGAAGAAAGGATTCTGGGAGAGAGCCAGAAACGAGAGATTCTCCTGGGGAGATTGGAGGAGGACAAATGCATGGTACCTGAGTAGAGGTAACCAGCCACATGGCAGAACTTAGTTTAGTATAAGTGGGTTATTTTAAGTTATGAGCTAGTTAGAGAAGAGCCTAGCTATATCGCCTGGGTATTTGTAAATATATTTCAGAAGTCATTATTCTGGGAGCATGGGGCTGGAAGGATAAGGAATCATAACATACTATGGGAATCAGTGTGGCAGTTCCTCAGGAAGAGGGGAATCAACCTACTTCAAGATCCAGTTGTGCCACTCTTGGGCACACACCCAAAGGTCGCTTGATCCTACCACAGGGACACTTGTTCAGCCATGTTCATTGCTGCTCTGTTCATAATAGCCAGAAACTGGAAACAACCAAGATGTCCCTCAGCAGACATATTGGTCAAGAAAATGTAGTACATTTACACAATGGAATATTACTCAGCCATTTAAAAAAGCGAAATCATGAAATTCACAGGTAAGTGGATGGAATAAGTAAAACATTATTCTGAGTGGAGTAACCTAAACTCAAAAATCCAAATATGTTATGTATTCTTTTCCATATGCATTAGCTGTTAAGTCACTAATAAGCAGGCTATCATTCATAGAACCACAGAGTTTAGTTATAAAGTATGTAGTAGGGGTACAGATAGGTCTCCTTAGAAAAGAAAATGGAATAGTTAGTTATATTATGGATTTTGGGAGGCTGGAATGGGAAGATAAGGGATCACAGAAGGCAGGGTTGAGGGAGGAAATACAGTGAGAGACAGCTGAGATTAAGAGTATTTGAGGGGTAGTATATAAACCTAATACAGTAGAAGTTTTATTTAAAATTTATACATATATGTGTGTATGTGTGGAATGTTAAGAAAAATCACCAAATAAAGGAAGAGACAGCACTTTAACTGGACATTTGTTGTTATCAAATGAAGCTTCCAGTACCAAGCAAGGTTGGGTTACGTTTGAGTTATGCATTGAGTGAACCCAGCATGTACAATGTCATAGGTAAGGTTCATCCTCTAATGTAGTTGAATCCCCATGAGTCACTTCTCTCTGTGGAGGTCTCAGAGGGGAAATTTAGTGTGGTAGGTGAATGTAGAGTCCTATGTTGCATTTATTTGGGGTTGAACGGCTAAGTAAGTCCTTGATTTGTCCAGTTCCTTCTCTGATGGATGATAAAGGTCAACAAGAGTGCAAATTTGGTTTACACTTGAACCTGAACGTTCTTTTATTTTAAAGTACTCATAACGCCCTCCCAAGATTCACAGTGGTCTATGCACAGAAAGGGGAAAGTACCATCCTACTGCCATTTTGAATTGGTAATCATCATTCCTAAGTTGGGAGCCTCACTTTTGAGAAATGGTAGATGCTGTGGATAGAACTCTCAGTGGATGGAGAGAGGTGTAGAGCAGTTAAGAGCACTTGAACTCTTGTAAATGACTCATGTTCAGTTCCTAGAACTCTCCTGCTGGCTAACAACCACCTGTAATTCCAGTTCTTGAGGGTCTAATACCATTTATTGGCCTCCATTGTCACTGTATGGAAAAAGGCACTTTCTTCCTGTATGGAATACAGGAAGAGCACTTATACACATAAAAATAGTACTTCCATATTGTGTCTTTCTGTATAGCCAAGAGTGGTTTTCAACTCTCAATCTTCCTCCCTCAGGTTTGCCAGTGTTCAGATCACAACCATTCTTGGGAAACTACCATAATTTTGGAATGGTACAGGAGTCTATTTTTTTAATCTTTGAATTTTTAGCTTATATTACAACTCAGAAGTATTATTCAGGCTCAAATGCATGATCAAAGTTTAGATTGATTAGTTACTGTCTATGACAACAATGGCAAAGCCAGCAATCCTCACGCTGACTGCATCTAAAGCTCTTGTTTTTCTTTGCTTAGTTGTCCGAAATTTATTTTGAGATACACTGAGGTAGCAGGTGTGCCTTGGGACTTTGCAGAGAATAGCTGTGTTCAGAGAAAAGTCTGATGAAGGCGTTTGGTTTGTGTTTGGGTTCTCACATGATACTCTGAAAATTCTGGGAAAAATGGGACCATCATTTTGCTGAATAGGCCCAGACAGCCATCACCTTTTCTGCAGTGTACACATTGCTAATAAAAAGACTAAGGTGGAAGGGTTGGCTAAGTAACACAACAGCAGTTTACTTCCCTAGACTTGATAGCTACTTATCTACTGAGAGACAATAGGAAGGAGAAGAGAGAGAAATAACTAGGATCTAACATTGTAAGACACTTCTTAGGGTCACAAGCATGAGGGCTTGCATTTGATCCTCAGAACTCATGTAAACGTGAGTGTGATGGTGCACATCTGTAACCCTAGCGTTCCTACTGTGAGATGGGAGGCAGCCATAAAAAAAGCTGGACACAGTGGCTGCCCTCTGACCTCCACACATGCACAACATGCATGTGTGCATGCACGCACACACACACAGAGACACACACAGAGACTTGCACATGCACGCACGTGTGAACGTGTCATTTTAAAAGAAAAAAAGTGAAAAAATACGTAGTGATTTTCTTGCCTTTAATTCCATAGGGATCAGTCCTACCTCTTTGATAAACTCTGGATCATTACAGGAACCCAGAACCATCTAATTTGTGATTCTGTTGTTTAAATATATATATATATATATTTACAGGAAATAAGGAGCATAAGTTGAGGCTGTCAGTTTGTTTAGACTTATATAATTTGTGACATGTAATAAGCAGACTATGCTTTAAGTGAACTTTAAAAAGCAATTAATGATTCCGTAATTTAAATTACAAGAAAATTTGACATGCCACAGCAGGCATGTCTCCATGCCATGGCAAATCCAGAGGCCAGGCCATAAATAAGCACCTGCTGTCCTTGCTATAGTTGGCCTTGGTCTCCAGGTACAGCACATCAAGACCTTGAATACTTGACATAAACCTTTGAGAGAGGAAAGTATATAGGGAGATCACATACCCATTATCACCTGTTGCCTCCAACATACAAGAATATGAGCTATAAAAAGGAAACTAAGGGTATTGATTTTTTAATTTAAAAAGTATGTGTATGTACATACATGTGTGTGAATTCCTGTGGGTTATGGGTGGGTTATGAATATGGAGGTATAGTAAAACCTCAAGTTTTGTTCCTCAGGCCTCTCCCACCTTTTGTTTGAGACAGGGTCTCTCTCATTGACCTGGAACTTCTCAACAGAATCCAAGGAAGCTGGTCTGTGGTTTCCAGACATCTGCCTGTCTCTGCCTCCCACCTTTCAATTGCTAGGATTGCATGAGTGTGCTTACCACACCTGACTTTTTAGGTGGGTTCCAGAGATCTGAACTAAGGTTCTCAGGCTTCCAAAGAAAGTAATTTACCGACTGAGCAGTTTTCCCTATTCAGTTTCCCTCTCTCTTCTTAATTTTTCTGTTCACTGGAGTCATCATTTCAAATACTGGAACATAAGCAGAGTTTTAAGCTTCGTTTCTGATCTGCTGCGGACACATCTCTCTGATTGCTGCCATCTCTAGAAGGAAGTGAATACCACTGTAAAGGACAGTGGGAGGACTGAAGTTTCACCATGACAAAAAAAAATATCTGAGCAGCTACAATTGAATGAGAGTCATGGCATGTGTAGCCACATTAGCTGACTTGAGAGCAACCTGATACAGTATAATAATTCTGGAACCTTATTTTTAGGATTTTGCCTAAAGAGAAATGAGTTTCATATGTGTCTTTTATTTTTGGGAAGAAAAATCTTTTTAAAAAATAACTATTCCTTCCAAAATGGAAAGAGTTATGACTGTAATTTCAGACTTTTTGAGAATAATTAGGCTTTGATAAATTGTTACTAAATCTTAATATCCTTCCTTTCTTCTCTTTCCATCTCTCTGTCTTTCTTTCTGCTAGGCAAATGCTCTGCCATAGCATTACATCTTGAGCTCTTTAATTACTTTTTATTTTGAACAGGATCTCACTGCAATGTACAAG
The DNA here is from genome assembly GCA_028658305.1 of Pachyuromys duprasi. Taxonomy (NCBI): domain Eukaryota; kingdom Metazoa; phylum Chordata; class Mammalia; order Rodentia; family Muridae; genus Pachyuromys; species Pachyuromys duprasi. Next base: position 30,306,335 of record CM053760.1, on the reverse strand, counting down.
GTAACCATGAGCTCATCCTGTAGACTATGCAACCCTGAACTCAGCTTTCTAAGTAGCTGAGATTACTAATTTACACTATCACACACACTTTGAATGCTTTGATTATACTAAAATACATGCATGAAGGGTATGTGATTAAAGTACAATGTTCATATACAGATACAGAGGCACAATTATGAAGGGATAATGATACAAAAAATAGGAAGGAAGGGAATATGACCCTTGATGGAGATCAGAGAACTCAGCTCTCCATGAGTGCATAACCTTTCCTCTTCTCACCCAGCAACCAGAGGTGGGATCTTATCAAAGAAGGTCATTTATTCTTATTTCAATTATACAATTTTGTTTTCATGATTTCTCTTAGATCCATATAGTGGTGAAGAAGTGTGTTTAGGAATTAATGTATGTATGTGCATATGCATATACATGCCACATACATGTACGCACATGCGCATACCCATAGACACGTACAAAAACATACTAAAAATACACACACAACATGCATATGTACAAATACACAAAACATATCCATTTAAGACACTGCATATCCATGCAAACAAAAATAGACAGCATATGAATGTATAGCACACAGAAACACACATGTACACAGGCACAGCACATATATTTACACATCACAGACACACATGAGGAACAATTCACAATAACACATATACACACATGCTACACAGACAGCATCTAGAGTGTAGAAGCCCTCCCTCATTAGTGCTTGAACAATGAATGTCACTTACATCCCACTGAGAACACAATATCTGAATGGCGACTTTATAGACATTCCCAAAATAGTCTACTCAAACTGTGAAAAGGCAATACTTAATCGTATTTTTCTTGAAACAGATTTTAGCAGATCTATGACTTGAACAGGCAAAGAAAAAGTACAGAATGAAAGTTTAGAATCAACACATTTCTTAACTAACTATTTGAGCCCAGGAAGTCCTACGTAGAGAATTATATCCGGCTTGTGTTTGGGTAGGTCATCTGTCTCCAGGGCCTCGGTTTCTTGTTTCTATCAAATTAACTATTCTACACCAATAGCTAAAACTGGGTAAAATGACCTGTGAAATTCAAACATATTGCGTGTATCAAGAGAAAGAAACTTCCTTCCCATCATGAGAAGTTATAAATAAACATGGGAAGTAATATGAAAGGAACAGTCATGGATGTTAAAAGACGGCTGCACAAACTAGCCTTATGATGACACTGTATAAGACACTGTCCGCATTTGAGCATTTGAAAAACAACTCAATGAAGAATCTGACAGTGTCTGAAAAAGTTGATTTCTTATGTAAGATGGAAGACTTGACTGGCTCTTAAGATTAATTTTAGATTTTCAAGTTTTGTAAAGTACAGGTTTTTGAAGTATGATCTAATGATTCTTAGGATTTCCTCCTTGTCTGTTTTTATGCTTCTGATTTTGCTAATTTTTTGTTTCTGATTTTTGCTTCTGATTTTGTTAATTTGTGTATTCTCTCTGTGTGTTATAACTAGTTTAGATAAGAGTTTTTCTAGTTTATTGATTTTCTCAAGAAGCCAGTTCTGTGTTTCATTGATTCTTCATATTCTTCTTTTTGCTTCTGTTTTATTGATTTCAGCCCTGTTTGATTATTTCTTGCCATCTACTCCTGTTGGGTGTGTTTGCTTCTTTTTGCTCTAGAGCATTCAAGTGTGCTGTTAAGTTGCTCTAATTTCTTTATGAAGGTGCTTGTGCTATGAACTCTTCTTTCAGCATGGCTTTCATTGTGTTCCATATGTTTGTATGTTGTCCATTTATTTTCATTGAATTCTAGGAAGTCTTTAATTTCTTTCTTACTTCTGCCTTGACCCGGTAGACATTCAGTAGAGATCTGTTTAGTTTCCATGAGTTTGTAGGCTTTCTGATGTTTCTGTTGTTGAAATCCATGTTTGGTTGATATCTCTGGGAGTCTGTCCTTTTTGTAGGGAAGTGGAGGAAGGATGAATTGGGGGAACAAGGGATGTGGGACAGGGGTGGGACTAGGAAGAAAAGAGAGGAGAAATGGAGATTGGAATATAAGATTTGAGAAAATAAAAAGATTCATTTTTAGATCTTTCAGTCTCAGAGATTTATTTGTGTGTGTGTGTGTGTGTGTGTACTTGTATATGTAGGTACTGGCAGAGGTCAGAAAAGGGTATTGATCTCCTGGGGTTTCACTTACAGGTGGTTGTGAGCCTTCCAATCTGTGTGCTGAGAACTGAACGCAAGTTCTCTGAAAGAAAAATCCAAGTTCTTCTCCACTGGGCTGTCATACCAGACATGGATCTTTCTTTCTTTAGAAAATATAAATACAGAACAGAAAACTTAGATTAGGAAGGAAAAGTTACTTTACTAGTAATTCTATTTGTTCACTGTACTTTTATTTTTAATAGCTGGAGAAAAAAAATACTCCTAACATTCACACTAAAAGGAATTAACCAACATAATACCCACATGAAATACTAACCTCTTTGCAAAAAACAAACAAAATGAACTGATGACTCTTACTACAATAGTGATTAATCTCAAATACATTACCTAAGCAAAAGAAACCGGACACCAAATATATTTCTGTGAAGCTCAAGGTCAGAAACAACTCATCTACGAGTGAGGAGCCAAAACATAAGTTGGCACTGAGAGGACCACTGACTAGGAGGGCCGCAGGGACTTCCTAGGGCTGATGCTCTATTACTTCATTGGGATATCGAGCACATTACTAGACATAGTTGTCAACACTCAAACAACTGCATCTACTAATGGACATTTTACTGTATGTATTTATACTATCCCAAATACTTCACTTTACTTACTGGCCATTGTATTTCCTAGTGCGTTTTGCATTCTTGGATGTAAATTTATCCTCCTAACTATCATGCATGTTGATAATTCCAACCTGCACAGTGGATCTGGAATAGCTTAAGAGAAGAGCAACCTTGATTTTTATATTCATAGTCACTGAGTCCAGATCAGCCCTATATGATTCATTTATGAGCTATCACATAAAGAGGAATTATCTCTGGGAAGATTAAAACTTGTGTGAGTACACAGAGCCCCTGATTCAGCATGTCAGACCTGATAGGAGAAAGGTAGTTGATAATCCAATAAATTTACTTCTTCCTCAATAAATAGATGCTGTTTTCAATGCCTTCAATTCTCTCCTTCTTAACCAAGAGAGTGCAGGAAGTGTCCTCTCCAATAACTAAAGCTTTAGAAATTGATGAGTATTGGCTAGTACTTACCCACTGATTCTCTAAGTGATACACACATACTGGTGATTTCATCTTCAGCACCCTGTGAGACAGACTATATCATAACGCTGTGTCACTGCTCAGTCTCACACCCGAAGATGACCTCAAAATACACACCCATATATAAAAACACACTCAGAGAGAGACAGAGAGAGAGACTGTATATGTGCATGTCTGTGTGTACAGTACATGCATGCAGTGCCTGCAGAGGCCAGAAGGTGTCAGACTTCTGGAACTGGAGTTTCAGATGTTTGTGAGCTGCCAAGCTGGTACTGGGAATTGAACCAGAGTCTCCTAGAAGAGCAGCCAGTGCTCTTAACTGCTGAATCATCTCTCTAGTCCACTATGGGAAGGCATGGGGTGGGTAATTTAAAGGGACATTGGTCATCATCATGCTGACACTCATTTACAGATAATGAATCTGAGGCCCATAAAGGTTAAATGACTTCCTAAGTCATTCATTTAATTAGGTGCAGAGTTGGAACAAGAAGCCATATTTTAAAAATCCCAGCCCAGGGCTTTTCTACCACATCAAAAAAAAATTAATTGAATTTTTTCCATGTAATGTCCAATTTGAAATCTGTGCCCTAGGGAATTGTTGGTTAGATAGTCATAGTGTTATGAAATTCAAGTCTTTGAGCTGGCCTGGACAGAACTGCAACCTTTGTTCCCAAATTCGTATAGTATCAGTCCCACAACATCCTACCCAGGCGAGACTCTCTCCCAGTTCTTAAAGCCTTCCAAATGCATCTCAACTGGATTTCTTAATTTATTTTCCAGAGCAAAAGAGCAGGATTTGGAAAATAGCCTAATATGCATAACCCATTAACAGCCTCCCAGGAGACAGATGAGTCCAAGCCCAGAATGTCCCAGGCACTTTAATTCAGGATGCATTGCACCGAGGCCCTGGGGATTCTTTTCATCGGCATCAACTGTGAATACGAACTGCCTCTCATGCCAGCCTGCTTTGGCTGTAAAGGGAAACTTACACAAGATCTAACTTGGGACCAAATATCAGAATTTACGTGATTAATGGGGGGAAAAACCTGGAATGAAGGTAAACAAGTATTTCCCTCGAACTTTTAGTAGGTGTTTCTTGGTTTCTCCCTCTTGTTTCCTTCCCCTGTCGTCACTGCTAAAAATACATTCAGTCCACAACATGTTCTCCTTTGAGCACGGTTGCAATCTGACTCTCAGCTTGGTGACTATGTCTGAGTCTGTAGCCGGTTCCTTTTCCGACAGTATATTTTCAGGGATGAAAAGGTGCGGCTAGAGTGGGGATGTCCAAGGGGCACTGAAGGAGCAAGTGTGTCTTATCCAGAAAACACTATTGGTTCCTTCTCTGCCTTGGAGGAATGTGGTGTAGGTGAATTCACACGGGCTAAGATAAACACTCCACCACTGGTGTTACAAAGGGCTCCTTACAACCTGGAAACAACCCAGATGTCCCTCGATAGAGGAATGGATACAGAAATTGTGGTACATTTACTCAGTGGAATACTACTCAACCATTAAAAACAAGGCAATCATTTGCAGGCAAATGGTGGGATCTAGAAAAGATCATCCTGAGTGAGGTATCCCAGAAGCAGAAAGACACACAATACTCATGTATTGGTGGATACTAGACCTATAAGATAGGATAAACATACTAAAATCTGTATACCTAAAGAAGCTAAACAAGAAGGAGGACCCAGGGTAAGATGATCAATCCTCACTTAGACAGACAAATGGGATGGACAGTGGAGAAAACCAGAAACAGGACAGGAGCCTACAATAAGGGCCTCTGAAAGACTCTACCTAGCAGAGTATCAAAGCAGATGCTGAGATTCATAACCAAACCTTCAGCAGAGTGCAGGGAATCATATGAAAGAAGGGGAAGTTAGTAAGAGCTGGAGAGGACAGGAGCTCCACAAGGACCAAATATATCTGGGCACAAGGATCTTCTCTGAGACTGATTATCCAACCAAGGATGATGCATGGATATAACCTAGAATCCCTGCTCAGACGTAGCCCATGGCAGCTCAGTATCCAAGTGGGTTCCCCAATAAGGGGAACAGGGACTGTTTCTGCCCATGAATTCAGTAGCTGGTTCTTTGACCTCCCCACCACCAGCCCCCTGCCCTGAGGGAGGAGCAGCCTTGAGTAGGCCACAGAGAAGGACATTAGGCCAGTCCTGATGAGACCTGATAAGCTAGGGTCAGATGAAAGGGGAGGAGGACCTCCCCTATCAGTGGACTTAGAGAGGGGCAGGGTGGAGATGAGGGAGGGAGGGTGCGATTGGGAGGGAATGAGGGAGGGGGCTACAGTTGGGATACAAAATAAATAAACTGTAATTAACATAAAAATAAAAATTTAATTAAAGAACCCACAAACCCTGGAGGGTCCTGTCACTGTTAAGTAAGGAAGAGATAGGTCCTGTCACTGGAGATAGGAAGAGACTCACCCAAACGGAGAATTAGGGGTTTAATTCTGTAAACGTTCCCCTGGCGGTTAAAAGAAATGAGGACACTTTCTCTTTATCACTCCTACTCCTATCTAACACCATGTTAGAAATCTGAACTAATGTAATAATGCAAGAAGACACAAAAAAAAAAACCCAACTAATTTAAAAGTGTCATTGTGTGTGAACAAACTGGTTCAAGATGGAAAAAAAAAATCAAAAGTCTCTACAAACAACTTAAGCTTAACAAATCTATTTAACAGCCTGGAGAGCAGGGGCAGAGGAAATCGACTCTGTATGTATAGACCTGTAACAAAGCAAGAATGAAACCTCACAGCTGTTGTGACTTGCTTGGCATCAAGCATCATTAAATACTAGGAAAAAAAACTTTTTGATGTGCATGAATAGTCAGGGAGAATTTGCTCAAACATGACAACAAATGTAAAGTGTGATTACTTAGGTGACACAGAGTGGTCTGCTATTGTCTTAAATGAAATAGAGTATAATTTAGGGTAGGCCTGAATTAGCATATGACAAGCAAGATGGCTCAGGGGTATAGGGGCTTGCTGAATAAGCCTCGATACCTGAGTTCAAACACCACAACTTACATAAAGGAGGAGGGAGAGAACTAATTCCACTCAAAGTTGTTCTGCAGTCTCTCTACACCATTATACACACACACACACACACACACACACACACATAAATGAATGCCCAACTTTTGCTTAGTAATGACAAAAAATCCAAATTCATTATAAACTGATTTATGATACATATGATTAAATTTCATTTAAAAATAAGTTGGTTTAATCATATAAATGGAAACTCAACATTTTAAGTAATTAATACATATATATGATTTTATATTTTCAAATATATGTGTATATTAAATATCATGATGAAATAAAATTAGATATATTTTCATCAGTATAATAAACAAGTAAAGAAATTGCTATTAAATCACTATATCATAATACTTGATATTTTTCCCCTTGACTGAGATGAAACCTTAATTTCAATGTTGTTTTCATGTGCACTGATAGATTGTTGACAAGAAGTTATGAATTTTCTTGATTATTTTAAGGCTCTTAGTACGTTGCTATTAATTTGGAAGAAATTTTTATATGTTAAAGACATTAATTTTTCCACAGTATTTGTTGTAAATATTCCTCTTACTATGCTGCTGGGCTTCAAATTCCTTTCATGAGGTCATTCTGCATAACAACCTCAATGCTTTGAAGATCATTGCTACTATCAATTTTGTATTTATAATAATCTTGCCCATATTTTAATATTCTGTCTTGTTTCATTTAAAATATTTTGCCTGTATTTTTAATACCTTTTAAAGTACCTAGGTGTATTTCAGCATGTTCTATAAGGTGGATAATAAGAACCCGGTTTTTCCTTCTTTTGTTAAGTACATTTATTGGCTCATCTGTTAACTTAAGCTGTTTTACAGATGTTTATTGAGTGCCTACATGTAGAAAGCATTGTTGTGCTAAGCTATATCCAGTTACTAAAAGTAATAGATTATCTTTTCTTACATGAGTTTATAGTCTGATTGTGAAAATGAATATTAGGTAAATAATATTTATTAGTGAATTTTAACTTGAACTGTGAAAAAAAGAAGAGGGTAGAATGGAGAAATAACTTGTATTAGAGACAAGGGTCTACCATTTAATTTTTACTTATTTATTCATTCATTCATTGGGCAGAGCTTAGATACACACAGAAATATTAATTAACGAAAACAGATTTTTTTTGTGTTCTAAGAAATGAAGAATAGAAGGTTTTTGAACTTAATAGCACCTATGCCTAATGATCTCCTAGTGTAACTGAAAAAGTATAAATACTAATTTTAAGATAATAGTGATATAGTCAGTTGTCATGGCCATATTAATAATGGAAAATAATTTGACTAAAAATGAACAAACTACATAAGTTATACGTCTTGTACAACAGTATATATAATTTCTTCCATACTTCGTATTTGCAAACTACTTTGAATAATTTATATAAATTTTTATTGGAGTCACTACTTAAATGTAGTCTGTATTTATAAAACATGTTCAAATCTTATAGCCTACCATATAGCTAGCAGTGTACAGTCAGATGAGTAAATGTTAAGTCAAGCATTAATAAATTGCATTGTCTTGCAATTTAAAATGAACTTATATTTTAAATAAAAAATTAACTCAATAAAATAATAAAAAATATAATAATACCTTCTAATATATTAGATTAAATATCACTTTGCAATACAATGTTCTATAATTATGTGGTACTATACAAAATTACAATGTGATGTAGTATATATTTAAGTCTTTAAATAAATGTGGAGTATTTTTCTTGTTTAAAAAAAGTGTAGCAAAGCATAATTCATAGCATAAATACCAGAGCCTCAAAATTATGATATAATATTAACTGATTATGATGTTAAAATCAAATGGGAGAAACTTATATTCATCAATACAATATTCAAATGCTTCGTATTAGTGAGTTGGTAAGAATAATTGATAAGAGTTTTTTGAAAAAATAAAGTACGTACACAGAGCTTTAATGAAATTCTTATTGCTCAGCTCAGAATCTTGAGAGCCAAAGAAAATTTCTGAGTGTATGCTATTTTCACAGATCATGAAACTGAAAGGTGCAATAGTAACCACTACCACAATGTAAAACAAAACAAAAAAGAGTAATAATTCCTTTTATTTTATTTTATTTTTATAATGAAAGATTTGTCTCAAGTTCCCATGCCTTCTGAAAGTAAGAAAATAAAGTCCAGTTGATGGCAGTTGAAAACCATCACTTCTACTTTGCAGCCTTTGGATTTAAAGTCTTCCATCTGAGTCTGTCCTGTAGCCTCCCTGGTAGCCCGTTTCAGATATAGGTACTTATTCTCTACGCTTTGACCAGTAGTGAAACTCTGCAATTGTCCCCACTGGTTGCAAAAAGGAGCTTTTTTGATGAGGATGAGAGAGCTACACTCTGTGGGCTATAAAGGTAAGCATTTAGAATGCAATTAGAGATAGTATTGGTTTAGGAAAATGGCAGTTTTGGGCTATCCACTCAGGTCTGTGAATTCCCCAGCCACGGGTAATTGGCTAGGCTTCCAGTACCAGACATGATTTATCTCCTACTGAGTAGGGCTTAAGTCCAATTATTTCACTGTTCCAGTTATTGTTGTGATGTGTAACCTTTACAGCTCGCTAGGACCACCAATTGTTCTTCTCCCTTGGAGCTCAGCACCTCCCTGTATTGGAGAACAAGTTTTCAGAGAGGAGGCTTCCCAGTCAGTTCTAGCTTGACACCCCCAGTTCTGTGTCTGAAGCATGCGGGTATCTTCTGCAGCAGGGTTCGACCTTCGAATTCCAGGAAGGATGACACACTGTTTTGGAAGACCCTTGTATTCCTCCAACCAACAACTCTAGAAGTTTCCCATGCTTGGCAATAACTGTAAGTTAAAATTGGAATAGAAAGTTGGTATTTTTAAATGCCCCAAAGGTAGACTACACCAGGTAATGATCCTGGTGGGAGGTAATGAACTAACACATTCAAAGTAAAACAACAAGGGTGAAAACTGTTACCTCTGACCGACTTTAGTGCCCTGAATGGGACTCTGATGTTGTGTGTAGCACAGAATCCCACGCCATACCTCTGTCTGTAGCCTGGGAGCCCAGAACAGGAGTCATCTGAGAGCAGCTCAGTTATTGCTTCTGAACATTGCAAGTTTTACTATTTTCTTCCAATTCAAAATGTATATATGACACACTTTTTTATGGATCTATTTTCTACCAACAGCTTGTAAGACACAATTGAGAATCAAATTTTAGTAGAGACAATTTTCATTCAAACCTAATTCTCAAAACATTAATCCCACTCACTTGTGGCAAATGCCTTTCTGGTATTCCAGAAGTCCCTCTTACAAGTTTATGATTTCTCTTTATCCCATAAACTATGGTCTTGGAATCTATCCTGAAGTAGTTCAGAAAGAGGGCTTTATAGTGAACAAGACTTGGAGGAAAAGTAGTAGATGGGGAATGGTGTAGTGAAGGTAACTTGAAACAGGTGGTGTTACTCGGTTTTAAGCAACAAACCAATTAATCCAATTAAAAAATGGGGTACAGAGCTAAACAGAGAATTTTCTGTAGAGGAATATAGAATGGCAGAGAAACACTTAAAGAAATGCTCAACGTCATCAGTCATCAGGGAAATGTAAATCAAAATGACCCTGAGATTCCACCTCATACCCAACAAAATGGCTAAGATCAAAAATTCAAGTGACAATGAATGCTGGAGAGGATGTGGAGAAAGGTGAACCCTCCTCCATTGCTGGTGGGAATGTAAACTTGTACAACAACTTTGGAAATCAATCTGGTGATTTCTCAGGCAAATTAGGAATAGTACTTCCTTGAGATCCAGCTATACCACTCCTGGGCATATATCCAAAATACACTCAAGTACACAATAGGGACATTTGCTCAACCATGTTCATAGCAGCTTTATTCATAATAGCCAGAACCTGAAAATAACCTAAATGTCCCTCAGTTGAGGAATGGATAGAGAAATTGTTGTACATTTACACAATGGAATACTACCCAGCAATTAAAAACGAAGAAATCATAAAATTTATAGGCCAATGGTGGGATCTAGAAAAGATCATCCTGAGTGAGGTATCCTAGAAGCAGAAACACACACACAGTATATACTCACTTATAAGTGGATATTAGACATATAATACAGGATAAACACACTAAAATCGGTTCACCTAAAGAACTTAAACAAGAACGAGGACCCTGGGTAAGATGATCAATCCTCACTCAGAAAGGCAAACAAGACTGACATGGAAAGAGGGAGAAAACAGGAAACAGGACAGGAACCTACCACAGAGGGCTTCTGAAAGACTCTACCCATCAGGGTTTCAAAGCAGATGCTGAGGTTCATAACCAAACTTTGGGCAGAGTGCAGGGAATTTTAGGAAATAAGAGGGAGATGGAAAAACCTGAAGGGGACAGGAGCTCCACAAGTAGAGCAACAGAACCAAAATATTTGGCCCAGAGGTCTTTTCTGAGACTGATACTCCAATCAAGGACCATGCGTGGAGATAACCTAGAACCCCTGCACAGATGTAGCCCATGGCAGCTCAGTGTCCAAGTGGGTTTCCTAGTAAGGGTAACAGGAACTATCTCTGACATGAACTCAGTTGCTGGCTCTTTGATCACCTCCCCCTGAGGCGGGTACAGGCTTACCAGGCCACAGAGGAAGACAGTGCAGCCACTCCTGATGAGACCTGATAGGCTAGGGTCAGACAGAAGTGGAGGAGGACCTCCCCTATCAGTGGACTTGGAGAGTGATGTAGGAGGAGATGGAGGAGGGAGGGTGGGAGTAGGAAGGAATGAAGGAGGGGGCTACAGCTGGGATACAAAGTGAATAAAATGTAATTAATATTAAAAATTTTAAAAAGGTGTTTTTCGGGACTGGAGAGATGGTTTTGGGGTTAACAAGTAGCAGGACAAGAGCCTACCACAGAGGGCCTCAGAAAGACTCTACCTAGCAGGGTATCAAAGCAAATATTAAGAAACATAACCAACCCTTTGGCAGAGTGCAGGGAATCATATGAAAGAAGGGGGAGTTAGTATGACCTGGAGAGGACAGGAGCTCTGCAAGGACCAAATATATCAGGGCACAGGGGTCTTTTATGAGACTGTCTCTCCAACCAAGGACCATGTATGGATATAACCTAGAACCCCTGCTTGTATGTAGCAAATGGTAGCTCAATATCCAAGTGGGTACCCTAGTAAGGGGAACAGG
>CM053760.1:30243656-30294329 GCA_028658305.1 Pachyuromys duprasi | reverse complement strand
TCATATGAAAGAAGGGGGAGTTAGTATGACCTGGAGAGGACAGGAGCTCTGCAAGGACCAAATATATCAGGGCACAGGGGTCTTTTATGAGACTGTCTCTCCAACCAAGGACCATGTATGGATATAACCTAGAACCCCTGCTTGTATGTAGCAAATGGTAGCTCAATATCCAAGTGGGTACCCTAGTAAGGGGAACAGGCAGTATTTCAGACATGAACACAATGGCTGGCTCTTTGACCCTCTCGCTCCCCGCGGGAGGAGCATCTTTGCTAGGCCACAGAAGAGGACATTGCAGCCATTCCTGAAGAGACCTGATAAGCTAGAGTTAGATGGAAGGAGTGGAGGAAGTCCTCCCCTATCAGTGGACTTGGAAAGGTGCAGGGAGGAGATGAGGGAAGGAAGGTTGGGATAGGGAGGGAATGTGGGAGGGGGCTACTGCTGGGATACAAAGTACATAACCTGTGATTAATATAAAATAAAAATGTTTAAAAAAAGAAAAGAACTGCATCTATGATGGCAGAGGAACTGAGTTTTGCTACAGCACCCATTTCAAGCGTCTTACCTTTGACTACAGCTCCCGGGGATCTGATGCCCTCTTCTGGTCTCTGTAGGCAACTGCATTTATGTGTACATGCGCCTACCCAGGTACACACATGGATACAGGTAATCATCACCATCATCATCAATCCTAAACAATTAAAATGAAAATGTTTTTGCCGCTCAGAATCCCCTTATAAAGGCCATGAGCACTGAAAAATGTGCAAAACCTAATCCTTTCAGCAATTTTATTAGAAAGTAGTCTAAAACATAGAACACAGAAGACAGCTCCCTTATTTCAGGTGTCATGGTTTATGAGAACAAAAGAAACATACAGCAGACTGAGGGAAATAAAATGCATGAAACAGAAAGGGTGGACCCGGTATACGCACATGGAGAGAGGGACTGATAAATTTATGAATGGTGGTTGTGGGGAGACGCTTTGAGAAGCCGGGGTTGATCTGAAGGGGTCAGGCCTGTTTCGAACCACAGCGCTCCACACCTTCAATCCCTGCGCGGGGCTGTCTCCACTCAACCCCCACCGAATATGTAGTGATGGTTTATTCTTCGGCCATTGCTTTCCAGGCCCAATATCTGAGACGCTACACATTGACAAAGAGGTGAAGAACCTATAGTCTGAGGGTTTGCAAATAAATTTCTAAAGTATAGAATCCTTTCTTTAAAAACTAGAACTCCTAAAGAGAAACTAACAATGAGGTTTCTTTCTAACAAGAATCAAACAAAATAAAATAATGAGGTACCCGGGATGAGGCCAAGCTTTGGAGAATGCCCCAGGGAAAATCCTCAGAGTATTCCTTGGAGCACACTGGAAAATCATGGACTTAAAAAATGTGTTTATGTATATATGTACATATATACATTCATACATATCCATAGCACATACACTCACATATTAGCATAGGAACACTGGGATGTGCCGCCATCTTTAGCTTCATGTGGGGTCCTGGGGATCTACAACAAGGTCTTTGAGCTCATGTAGCCAGTGCTTTACACACTGAGTTATCCCTCTCTGAGTTATCTCTCTAGTCCCAGCAAACCTTTGGGCATGCCTGTGGTAGATTATCTTGATTATGTTCACTGACATGGGAAGCCCCAATGTCACTGTCAATGAGACCATTGCAAGGATTGTGTCCTAGATTCCAGCTTCCTGTCTATATTTCTCCTTCCACCGAGAAACGTTAGCTTATTACACTAATACATATATAAGTACACATTATATAAAATACATATAATTATATATAGAATATATATACAAATCTCAGAAGAGCAAAAGTATTTTAGCATGCAATTTGCACACTTTTTAAAAATAGTGAAAATTTGCATGATAGTGTATTGATTAGAACTCTATGATTTAAATCATGCCTAGCTTTTAGTCACACAATAAAGAATTCACCTTTAGTATAAGTATTTCCGTTGCAATCTGACAGAAATTCCCTTGGAGATCAGTAAGTGAAAGAAAGTCTTGATAGCTTTTGACTCTCAATTTTTTTTTAAGTTCAGCTTTTCAAAGATTGACCAAGAATTCCCAGAACAGAATTAAAGATGTGCAAAAACGGTCTTAATAAAATAAATCCCTGCTAATGAAGGTTCATTTTACACGCTCCTAGAATCCTAAATCAACTTAAATTCTTTGGAAAATATCTTTAAGATTTAAATGGTTGTATCCCACACAAAGTGGAGGAGTTGGATATTTAATCAATGTAGCTATACAAATTGAGTAATTTAGGTACAAAGTGGATGAGAATAGAAGTCTGGTGGAGGAGGTTTAATTATCTGATTTAGCAGAGTAGGTTGATTAAATCTACTAAATCATAGTTTATTCTCCCTTTGCATCCAAATAGAAAGAAATCAGACAAGGTTTTTTCCACTCTGAGAACTTTATCAGTTCCCTATGAGAAATGGAGGTAGTAGGAAGTTGGTGAGTACCACTTTGTCATCACCCGTCATGACTGGTTTAATAATTCAGAAAACTAATGGCCCCAAATACAACCTAGTAGCAGATATTCTACATCTTATTATACAGCCATGCTCCATCCAGGATCTCTGAAATCTTTCTGTTAAATTTCTCTAACTGGATGTTACTCTGCCTAAAAGAAAACAGCACTCCAATTTCTTGATTTATCACAATAGGACTAACATCCTTCCAGCCATCCAAGCTATACAAACAAGAGTTGTCCTTTCTCAACTACTCAGCACTTTTAACGGTTGGTGAACCGCTAAGCTCTATAAACAGGAGGCGAGCTCTTTCTTTTTCCCCCATGACAACTGTCAACCTATCAATTTATACTATTAGTTCTTACATGGGCAAAAAGTACGGTGGGATCATGTAATGGTTAGTGGTACTTGTCAACTTGACAGAATTTAGGATCACCTGGGAGATGAACCTTTGGGCACGCCTGTGGTAGATTATCTTGATTATGTTCACTGGCATGGGAAGCCCCAACGCCACTGTCGACGAGACCATTGCAAGGATTGTGTCCTGGACTCCATGAAAGGGAGAGATGCCATTAAGCATTTGTTATTCTTTTCTGATTGCAGCCATGTGAGCAGGAGCCTGAAGCTCTTGCTCCTGTGACTTCTATAATAGATCGCAACCTGGAACTATGAGCTAAATAAAGCTTCCTCATGAGACTTCTGCCTTCTACACTGTAAGGCTTTCAACTTAACTATCATATCAGAGACTTCCTTCATCCATCTGTTCTTTCCTTCCTTCTTTCTTTCCTCTCTTCCCTCCCTTTCCTCCTCCTCCTCCTCTGCCTCCTTCTCTCTATCCCCACTTCTCTTCCGTAGCTCAGGCTTCAACTTCAGTATAGCCGAGGCTGACTTTGAATTCATGGTACTCCTGATGCCGCCTCCCAAGTGTGGTAAACATGAGCCATGATTCCATTTGTTTCTTTTTATTCTAATAAATCAACACTCACCCTATTATAAGACTATGGTTCCACAGTACTTTACCAAGGTCAGATTTCCTTTAGTTGTTTCCCTTTTCCTGTTTGGTTACTATGCTTCTGAAACTCTCCTCACTCAGAAATAATGACCTCTGATCTCTGAAGGGTCTGTTTGCCTTTCTCCATGATGGCTCCACTTTGAGTTCCTGTGGCACCTGTTCTATATTCATCTCCCTAGTCACTTATCCATTGAGTTTTCAGATCCTGTCTACAAGCTTATTCTCAGAGAGTGAGATTAAGCATGGAAAAAGCACTTAGGTGAGCAATGCTTCCTAATGATCCCTGGTCCAATAGGTTTTAGCTCCCCCATAAATCCTTGCGTAAACAAGTATATGCATGTCTCAATGGAATCTAAAGCCAGCCATTTAACTTCATATTCAATCATATTTTTCAGTTTTCTTTTTTAAAAGTTGTCTGCATTCATTTCATGCATTTTGTAAGCATATTATTTTACTAATAAAATTATTCTTTGACATTTTCACACATGTATTCCATTTACCCCTAACTTTAATTTTCTGCCCTAGTTATCAATTCTTTGACTCAGAGGTGACATTTTGAGTGTAGAGTCCCTGCTACAAAGCATTTGTTTGGAGTACTTGCAAAGTCAATTGTAATTCTAGGGAATATTCCCTTTTGATGATAAGCTTTCTAAACTAGCCGTGATCCCCACTTACCATTTTTTGTAGTACAATAGCCAGAAATATTTCCCCTAAATATACTACCCTCCCGATGTGGATTGGCTAGACATCTTTTTGTGTTTTCAGTTTGGTTGGCATCTCTTAATACGTTTACTCTTTGGCATTTATTTTTTTCTAAGTGGGTTGATTTCTGGTACTTAATTACTTTATGCTCAGTCATTCATCAATGTTGCATTGCTATGGAAGTGTCAGCTAAGAAAACCTCAACATAATATATGGTTTAAATAACAGCTAGAAGCTATTATCACTCACTGTAGATTCAAAGCTTCCAAGGCAGTGCATTAGAGATGGGATTGTTTTCACAATCAGAGTTCTGTCTCTTTGGGGTTAATTTTTAATAGAAATGGCACAAATCACAAGGGATTCTAATCCGGGTCCCCAAAGAAATGCATATCTGATAAACCACCCTAATTCCTCTTTTGGCCAGCCTCAGACAGAATTGTGTTTACAGAAAACATGGCATATGTCAAAGTTAAACTTACATAGGTCTAATAGTCCCATCAGAGTTGATGTTACTTTCACAATTCTGTAGAGTTTGACATATTTCAGTTATTACTGTTGTTTTTATTGTTACTGTTGTTAGTGTGTGTGTGTGCACACGTTAAGTCAGAGGACAACTTTGTAAAGTCAGTTCTTTCCTTCTATGGGTTCCAGCTGAACTCTGGTATTCAGGTTTGCATAACAAGCCCTTGTACCTGCATTTTCCCAGATCCTGAGTTTGCCTTATTTTAAAAATAATCACTGATTTTTTTATAAGTGAGGGGTTCACTGGGCAAGGGGGTTTTAGCTCTACTTAGCTAGTACCAGAGCTGGATGTAAAAGGGCTGGCCAGCTAGGAGTTATGCTTGAATTTTAGCCTTGGGTTCCATTTCTGACAGTGTTTTTCAGGTTTATTTAAAAGCGTAATTGTTGTTAACAAGTTGTCTGCAAACACAATGAAGAACAGCTAGACATGTTTCCCAAGGAAGATGGAAACTGTAATTTTGTGCATGTACAATACTTACTGGCAGTTTCGCCAAGAAGACGCTGGTGGCTGTGTGGCTGTGGAGGAGCACAGAGACAACGCAAATAGTTCATGCTTTTGAAAGAGAAGTCTGGAAACAACTTAAAAGGGAGAAACATTTGTTCTAAGCTTCTTCATTCTAATCCCAAGCAGAAAGTATTCCTACTGAAATGAATGGGGAATGCGGGCAATTAGAGAGTGTGGAATTTAGCCTTTGATTTATTTCCCCTTTGATCTCTAATCATCATGGCCCACAGCAGGTATGAATTTTATTAACTTCATTTGCCATTAGCTCAAGAAGTCATACATTTCCTCAAAATAAACTCATTTTAAAAACTGAATGAATGTTTCAAGCCTTAAAAATGCAAATATGTCATAGTTTGTCTGTATTCAGCAAATTCCTAGAATCAATCAACCGAGAACAGAGCAATTCCTATTACTGAAGAGGAAAGTGAAAGCCTGCAAATTGAAACCAGGATGAAAAAGCAAATGTCACAGAAGGCTCACAGCGTTCATGTGAGCTTCTTACTCTGTAGGACTGTGATATTTTAATGAGTTCAATGCATAAACATAGATAATGCTTTATGTAATAGAATCCTATTTTTCCTTCATCTGACAGAATACATCAAAACTTCTCTAGACACAATCTCTATTCATTGATTATTCTGGATCTTATTAAGCCATGATGATAATAACGCTTCTCATCTTACAAGATGCTTTTATGCTCTGAATCATATTTAATGTACATACATATACACAGTTCCCTAAAACATCAGGGACTGCACATAATTAATCTCATTTTATAGATTAAATAAATAAGAATGAGGAAATACCTCAGTCAGTAAACTACTTGCCTTGCAAACAGGAAGATAAGATTTCTATCCCCAGAATCCACTTACAGAAGCCTGACATGGTGGCACAAGTTTGTAATTCCAGTGCCAAGGAGGCAGAGATGGGTAGGCTCTGAGGATCACTGCCTAGTCAGCCTGGCCTGCTTGGTGAGCTAGAGCCATGCTTTCAACCTTCCTAACACTGCAGCTTTTTAAAAGAGTTCCTCATATAATCATTTTTGTTGCTACTTCTTGACTGTAATGAATGTAATGTAAACGTCTGTGTTTTCCAATGGTCACAGGTGGCCCCTGTGAAAGGTCATTTGAACAACGTGGAGGTCACAACCCACAGGTTAAGAATGGCTGAGACAGAGGCTAGTGAGAAGCTCTCAAAAGAAGGTGGAGTTTGACTGAGGAATGACACTGACACCTAAGGTTGTCCCTGGCTTCCACACGCATGTAATTGCTGCCCTGCCATTTTGTAGTTGGTTGAACATGGGCAGTGCATATAGCCTCCCTGAGTGCACGTTTTACACCGGTGAATAGAGATTACAGGACCAACTATAATGAAATAAATGCAACTAAAGCTAGTAGCAATGTTAAACATCCAGTGACTGATCATCAGCCATTAGGAGTACTCCATCCATTGAGATGATTCAGTTTTATTAATTTCCATGGGCTGTTGACTGGTGCTGGGTGGTTAAGTGGAACTGTGTTATGTGAATCTCTGCTTGTTGACCGTAGGTTGATAGTGGATGCACCAGGCAGCAGAGGACACTTCTGTTCACTACAGGGTTTGCCTGTATCTGCTTCCACAGAGTCGCAGCTGCCTTGGTGACAGAGAGGTTACCAGGTCCCTAACGAAATACAGAAGTGAGCACTAAAACAAACAGAAAGTCAAGAGCTCTGGCACAAGTTACTGAGGAAAAAGTCTCTTCAGAAGAGAGGATATGGAAAGCCAAAGCAAAGCTTCAAGCAGAGATGGTCACCTGACAGATGTCATATGAGAGACCCAAATCACACCCTTCAGAGGAGGCTTCTTCCACAACAAGATCCTCTCCTCACAAGTGATACAATGGATACCAGGGCATGGGCCAACTTGTCCTAGCTTTAGAGGTGACAGAATCTCATGCAAGTGTGTATGGTGGCCTTGCGATTACCATCTAAAATGCCTTTTCCCCACAAACAGGATTGCATTTAAGGGGTGATTAAAATGGAATGGGGTGTGTGGTGATTGTCTGAATGTAATCTAACTGCACTATTCATTTAGCGGAGTCTAATTACCAACTCTATAATTACACTACTCAAGAAAATTGTTTTAGTGATGGTTTTATTAGACTAACTTGAGACAATTTTTGTGCCAACATGAGCAGAACAAATGGAATTTAATTTCAAAACAGGGGCAAAAGAAGGTTACCCAGGAGAAGAAAAGCTCACAGGCTGGACTACAGAGTTCAGAATTGCTGGGGAAGAGGAAGGCTTACAATAGCTGGGAGAACGTGTGCAGTTGTTCATCAAAACATACTCATTGGATTTTCATGGACAGAGCTGACAGGGGAAGTTTTTAGATGCCAACTTTCAAACTCAGTTTACCTGAATTGATTCTTATTGCATGTTGTATAGGAAACTCTACTTCCCAGGAACTCCCCAGACCAGCCCCAGGGCCACAACCCTGTACCTTTTTGAAGGACAAAATCTTACTGCCCCCAAACTTTCCTAGATCTGCCATCTTAAACCATTTCCCAGGTGGGCATTTGGCTGTCCCTATTTTAGGAGTCTGGTTTTGTAGGTGTAGCATTTAGGTGGCCATCTTGCAGTAGCTAGCTGGAGCTTTGATTTCTGTGCTTATATAAAACATACATTCAAGAAATTTAAATGAAGGTGAACACAGCAATGTAAGGGAGGAAAAAGGTACCTGCATTCTGACAAGATCTACTCAAGTTATAGTGGTTTATTTCCAGGCTACTGCTAAGAACATAATTTCACAGTTTAAGCTCAGCCTGTCAATAAAGCCTGTGCATCAGGCTGTGATGGCACACACCTTTAACCCCAGCACTTGAGAGGCAGAGGCAGGAAGATATCTGTGAGTTTGAGACCAGCCTGGTCTACAGTGTTGGTTCCAGGACAGCCAGGGCTACAAAGAAAATCCTGTCTCGTCAAAAAAGGGGGAGGGAGTCTCCTTGGCATTTGCTCATATTCTATCATAAGGGTGTACAAATGGATAGTTAAAAGCTTGCAGTAATTTTTGATGTTGTTGTTATAGGTATAAACAACCATTTGATAGGTTCTGCACTTAAACATTTTCTCATTAGTCACAAGACTAAAATCCTAGAATACAAATCTATTTGAAACTTTTCACAATGATGATTTTTACTCACAATGTACTTGGAAAGAACGTCAAGTTGAAAAGGGAAGTGTGTATTCATTTCCTGGAGGACTTTTTAAAAATTCACTTTTATTGTCTCTAATTATGCGGACATGCTTGCATCTTTGCATGAGAACGTCCATGTGAGTGCTGGGTACCTGTATTGCTCACGTGATCAGAGCACTCTGGTTCTAAACAGTTCCAGGCGGTTGTCCACAACAGCCCACGAAACATGGCTGCTGTAAGCTGACTTGAGTCCTCCGCAAGAGCACTGCTTCTAGTCACCGTCACCCTTCAGCTCCTTTCTCTCCCCCTCCCCCACAAGCATGTGTGTATGTTTATGTGCGTATGCTCATGTATGTACACGTGCAGGTGTTGCATGTATGCACATACAGATCAGAATTCACAGTCAGGCATCTTCCTCAATAGCTTGCTACCTAATTTTTTTTAACGGAGGCCCTTTCTTAAATAACTGTACTTTTATATCATGTATATTAGTGCTTTGCCTTCACATATGTTTGCGTGTAGGGCTTCAGATCCCGTAGAACTGGAGTTACAGACAGTTGTGAGCTATCATGTGGGAATTTAACCCAGGAGCCTTCCCTTACCTCGCTTTGTAAATAACCCATACAGTTAGTTCTTCACGGGGCTAGTGCATCAATGGAATGAGCTAGACGTATGTGTGTGGAATGATGGTGAACCTTGGAGCCAGTTTTGAAAGGGTTAACTTCTGCCTCTATTTCTAAGCTAAGGGATGTAGTATAAGTTATTATTGCCCCCCTTTGGGGTTATAGTCATCTCACTTATAAAACTGCATTGATAAGATCTTCCTCCCCTAATTAACAATTACACAGTGTAAGAGATACTTCAACTCCAACACAAGTGAGAAGACTTGTGGCTGGAAGTGACTCTGAAGTGAGCCGTTACTGCTTTGGCTGGTAGGTATGCTGATCCTGTGTCCACCGTTCTTCTGCTGGATGAAATACCAGCTTGGTTCTTATGAGAACCAAAAATCATCTTTGAGAACTGTACCTTTTAAAAGTACCTCGGACTTCATTTGGAGAAATTCCGCTTGGGTTCATTTGTCTTCCACGAAACAGAAAACGTGGGGAAAGAAATTGGAGCCCACTTAAGGTCATATTCATCAATCACAAGCCCCTACCCCCTCAGAGGCTGGTGTCTAACACCCTCCTCAGTGACAGGGGCCGGTGAACGATATGCACTCGGGTTACAAAAACGATACTCGTATTAAATTTCATCACGCATGTTCATGGAGGCGGGGGGGGCGGGGGAAGGCAGCATCACCTGTCAATGGTATCTTTGCAAGCAAATTAGTTCTGAGACCTTCAGCATCTGGGCTGGGAATTATTGCACTCATCTCCTCCGCGATCTCCAGAACATCTTACGACAAACAGCACCATCCCAGACCAGGAAAGAGAGCCAGTTCCCCGCCATCCTCCCTTTGGCATTCGAGACGCATTTGTTTCATCTAGTGTGACATTCATTAAACGCCCGGAACAAGAAAACAAAATGAAACAGACCTCTGTCAGGAGCTCAGCTGAGCTGCAGAGAGAGCTAGCTGTCAAGCGCGGAGGAGTTCTTTACATCTAAGCCGAAATGAAAGAGCTAAGCCTGTAACCACCTACTGGGACGGTCCAAACAAGGGGTTCGGGTTGGGCAAGGCCGGCACTCTTTGTTGCATTTGGCCCTCTTATGAAAGGGCATGGTGTGTTGGAGTCAGGTGGATCAGAGCCAAAGTGTGAGTGCTCTCACTATTGTGGCAGTCTCAACAAAAGGTGTTTTTATGGATTATGGGGGGTGCGGGTTGGGGTTGGGGTGTGAATAGGAGGAAAAGCGATGAGTACTGGGTCACCACCAGGCGGCGCAGTGATGAGAGGTTCCTGTCTATGGTCCCCGTTCCAGGTAGTTTTCAGAAGAAAACTCCGCAGGGGATCTGCAAAAACCTTGGTTGGAGGTCCAGGGTGGAGATCTAGGGATGAGGACACTGGGTTAGCTATACAAAATTGTGTAAGGGTATGGTCCCTCAGAGAGGCCGGAGTCCTTGCAGGTAACTGATTTCAGGGACTACCATGACTGGTATGGGGGGTAGCTAAGACTTTGAAATTATCTATAGTGAGGCTAGAAAAAGTACTTGAGATTTTGACCTGGGAAGAACCTCAACCTTTTTTCCTAACAGAGTGATTGCGACCAGGCAACTGAAGTCCTCCTCCAGCACATCAGTTCCCTCATCCTGTAAATTACGCAGAATAGTTCTTTCCAGACTGCAATTACCAAATTAACACGTGCAAAGTGCTTCTGTAAGTTTTCGGACAGAATGTTAATGAGTTTGGCACAAGCAGTAACTCTCTTTGTACTGTTAGGATATTGATGGGTGTGTTTTCTTCTTTCCATATCTCCTTTATCTCTTTACTTTATTTCTTCTTTTGCAGGTAAAGAGAGGCTTGTCTTAGGAGTTAGGACACACACACAGAGCAAGCATGCAGAACAAAAGGCCCTTCGCTAAACAGAGGGGAAGCTGAATGCCGGTTTCTCCTGGAGGGCTAGGGTTTTTAAAGTCTTTGAAAGGTCTTCCTCCCCTAATTTAGGATTGGTCAGTCAGGATGGCTTATTTGCCACAACTGTTGTGCAAACATGTCCTGATCTAGGTACAATCTACCCACGATTGTTGTATAACCAGTCCTGACCCGGCCTTAAACTTGAACCAGTCCATCAGGAACAACAACAACAATAAAAGCCCACAAGGACTTTGCTTTAAGCTGCCAAACTTGTCTCAAGAAGTCAGGAAAAGAGCCAGCCATCTTGTAAGTTTACCATCATTATTGTCCAGTCTGGCCCCTCTCTCTATCTGTTTGTCTATCCTGGAATCTGTAGATGTTGTTGGACAGTCTTGTAAAAATGACCCAGTGAGAACAGATTCCGATGTTTCGTTGTGACCTCAAAAAATAAAATTTGCATGTCATTCTTCGTTAATTTTAGCGAATTGAAGGGTTTTATTGGTTCATTTCTTTAAAGAGAAAAGAATTATTTTACTATCTTTTAATTATGTGGGTGGTAGGGTGGAGTGCGCATGTGAGTGTGAATGTGGGTACCTGAGGAGACCAGAAGAGGGTGTTGGCTCCCCTGGGACTGGAGGTACCAGCAGCTGTGTGCTACCCAAAATGGGTGCTTTGCACGAGCACTGTGTCTCTTACCTGCTGAGCCATCTCTCCTGTTCCCCATTTTTTATGGCTTAGCTTTCCTTTTGTTGTGCTTACTCCTTCTAGGTCTTAAGTTTTAACATTTTTTTCTCCATCTTCTCAATTTTGTCATATTTTTGTAATTAGAAGCAATAGTTTTAGATGGATCAATGAGTAGTGCTCTTGAAAAAATATTAAAAAGCTATGGGTTTGCACTTTGCTTTGAGTAAAGCCAAAATGATCATGACCAATAAATAGGACTACATTTAATTGTTATTACTTAACTATTTCACAGATTGTAAAGAGACCATGACTTTGTTTCCAAAGCAATACTGTCTTTGAACAAAGGAAATATGGAGATTTTGTTTATAATGTTCAAGCATATCCATATAGAAAAGCACTTTTGAAGGTGAGCACAGCCCCAAGCATAGTCATTTGCTAAGGTACATCACTGAGCATGTGCAATTTAGGGTCATAAGTCAGTAATGAAAGATGGAAGACATATTCCTGCCCATTCTTAGTTCAAAGTAATGGAGTATGTGTTCAAGAAGGGGCTAAAATGATGGGCACCGGCTGGGACTATTTAACCTGCATTGCAGAGACATGTCTATTTCTGAATATGCACAGTCTCAAGGTTTGAGCTGCAACCTTCTAAAACTATGTTAACGTGGGTGCTTGCCCCATGTGTCTGTCTTACGTAACTACTAACAGTGCGACCACCAGAAACTGCCCATTCCTGTAAAAAGGCTGACAGTCTGTTAAATACCCCATTCTCAAATGTGCTAGGTCTTGGTGGTGGTGGGGGGGACCATGAACAGTTGTTCATTTGCCTAAGGCGGCTGAGATGCTTCTTCTATGTTTCTATGTGTTTATCTGGGAACAAACACAATAGCTTAGTTATTATGTTTTCTGGGTGAAAACACGGAATTTTCCCCCTTTCCTTTTTAGAAGAGTTCAGATGATGTTTTGGAATTTATATAGGAGAATCAGCTTTATGTAAGGTCTCAGTCAGATTGCCCCTTGGATACCAGAGAGATCCAATGCTTTCTAAATTAGTTGAATTTGGAGTGTTTTGGTTTTTATTCTCTCTCTCTCTCGGTGTGTGTGTCCAATGCCACGGGTAAGGTATTAAGAAAGGAAGAGACTCGGCCTGGCTGCCAGGTTGTCTCCAGGGCTCTCACACGGGCCAGTCAGTTTTCACATGTATCTCTCATCAAGAACAGACCTTGGTGCAGCATAGGAACATTTTGTTTTTGAAACACTAGAAAGCTTCAAGATGACCACAGCAGAGGAGTAAGCTGAAAGTGTGTCTCTGCTCTGCTCACTGGCTGAACTGCACACCCATGAATCTGGCTCTGAGTTCTTTGTCATTCCTAGGTTGCAACTATGTGCAGCTGCAGGCCATGGGGGGATGCTCTTTGCACCTTCCAGTGACTTCGGTGGTCAGTGTGTTGAGAAGTGTATCCCACCCCGAGATGCGGTGACCAACACAGCAAACAACACAACAATAGCACTTTGCATCTTTGTTTTCTTATAGGTTTACCACCTTAGAAACAACACATTTCTTTAAGACTTGGGAAAAAGTCCTTCCGAGCAGCCAATGCTTTGCCAATCTTATTTTTTTCCTAGTCTTTACTATATACTCTATCAGGATTCATGATCACCTGTGTGTGCCCTCTCTCATTTTAAGCCAAGATGGGAAAAAAAAAACCAAAGACATTTATAAAATAAACAGACACCTGACTATTATTATTCATCAAATACACATCACACTTGGCATTTCCAATGTACTGCCAGGGGCTATGGTAATTATCAAATATGTAACAGACAGAACTGTGGTCATGTGGATTATATTAGAATGTTTAGAAGGAAATGGGCATCAAAAAGAGGGAACAGGAGGTGACGCATAATCAATTGTTTGGCTTTTGTAGTATGAAACACAACATTAAAAAAAGTCCTCATAGACAGAGTTTGTAGCAAGATGAGAGAGAAGTAGAGAGTCATGAGACTGTTCACAAAGGAGAGAGGGTTTGCAGCGAGTCTAGGAAGATAACTAAAAACTAAGTTAAGAAAAGGAAGATGTGACAGCTATCGCTGCGACATTTTGAGAGTTAGTTTTAGCTCCAGCGTACTGTCAGTTTGTTCTGGTTTTACGGGTTGGTCTTAATGCAATGATCAGCATTGGAGGTGCAGGTGAGCTGAGAACGGAAGGGAAGGGGTGATGCTGACTTTGGAAGGTTGTCCCACAGAGAGCAAAGTGATGCTAGCCATTCAACAGAGCGGTAGTTCTCAACCTTCCCAGTGCTGGGACACTTTTATATAAGCCCCTCATGTTGTAGTGACCCCCCCAACAATAAAATTATTCTATTGTGATCCCATAGCTGTAATTTTGTTACAGTTATGAATTGTAATCAAATATACGATGTGCCGGTTATCTGATATGTGACCCCCAAAGGGGCCTCGACACACGGGTTGAGAATCACTGCAATAGAGGGTCTTCAGTTCCAGAGTACAGGGTTTTATAGTGAGTTCATATTTTACAGGGAACATCCATGGGTTATAGAACATAGTGGCAATGGGGGTGTGGTGCTAGTAAGCCTTAGAGGAAAAGGATAAGCAAATGACAGGAGCCAATGGGATGCCATTGTATAGGGCAGGAGAATATTGTGAGGGTGGGTTAGGTGGTCCATATATAGCATAGCTCAGCACAGTAAAGTTTATCACATTTTCTCTTAACTCACTAGGGAATTTCTAGGTCATCCAGAGGAGGAGAGAATGGCTCGAGCTCTGTTACATATATGGGGAAGTTGGGCTAGTAATATCTGAATAGTTTTCCAATTTTAGACATTGATGAATGGAAGTGAACGTTGAGCTCTTCCAATCAAGCTTTATTAGGGGGCCTATATACAGGATTAAACATTTGTGAACCAAACTAGCAAATGTGTATGGCTGCTGCTGATGTCTGTGGCTATTTTCTTTCGTGGTTATTCCCTAGCAAAACCAGAAAACTAGTTCTCCTTGTGTAGACAGACCTATGTTGTTATAGGCTTCAAATAAGCTGTCTACAGAGGCTTGGAGATATTTGTCTACAGTCACTTGCTGGTCCCTACTTCTCTTCAACATCTTCATCCTTCTACCTATGAAAATACCTAGCAATTTGCAATTCTGAAAATAAACTTAATTAGGAGATGATTTGTGTTAGGGAAAGTTAAAGAAGGCATTTGGTGGTGTTGCATGTGGGTGGAAAGGGAATCTTGCTAGTTTCTCAGAAGCACAGTGCACATGACCGAGCCAAGGCTTTCTAGAGTCTTTCTTACCATGCTGTCCATGGCAAATGTGCTTGTCCAGTGCGCACTTTGTAAATGAAATTGACTTCCCAAAGAGGATCAACTTTCAGAAAGCTTGGATCATCCCATGTTCCATGTGACTCCTCTGTCTTCTATGGGCTCTGTCTCTGAGGACATTCTTTCCTAACCAAGGCACCCCATTTTGGAAGCTCACATAGCCCACCACCTGCTTCACGTTCATGACAGACACAGGTGTCTGTGTCATGGAATAGGGAGACTGGTCTATTATGGGACAGGGGGGCCTCATGTGTGCTCATAATTCCTAGGAGCCTGCACTGTTAACAGAATGAAATGCTGAGTTAGTTGAGAGCAGAAACCTAATCCAATCAGAGTCAGAGCTGCCTGCTGGGCCTCACTACTGGGCAGGGAACAGCAGCCGGGGTGTGTGCTTTTGAATCAACTCTCTTGCTAGGGAGGTGCGATTATTTGAAACGGGATTTACAAAGCGTAGAAACTCAACATTAACTAGGTCAGCTCCTTGTGGACAGCGCAGAATTCTGTGGCCGTGCTCCTCCTCAGCTCTAGATTTGGCTCAATTTTAAAATGCTCAAGGGACAGTGAAATGAATTTGTCAACACTGAGTTGCAGATTCCTAGCACCGCCAAGCAGCAGGGGTGGCTTGACCTGCCCACCTGCACAGCAGTGGAACAAAGAGCAAAACTGTAAATATGCAGGGGATGGATCCCTGGAAAAACAGCTCATGTGGAGATAAAAGACACATTCCGGGCATTAGGCAATAAATGAACACTAATACAGCTAATGCGATCGCTAAGTTTTGCCGGGCAGCGGGGTAAAGACCTAATCACAAGTACTTACAACATCTTTTTTTTTATAAGTTGCTACTGTATTTTTATTTTAATAGCATATAATTGTTTTCAGGACAAATGAGGTTCATATTGTGTGTGTGTGTGTGTGTATTCATGGACCTCAATATGGGAGCTCATGTGCTAATCCAAAAGTGTAGAGCTCAGAGGACAAGCTTGGATGTGGGACTTCATCCACCCCCTTGTTTGAGGCAGGGCCTCATTACTGTCTGTCTGGTACATACACCAGGCTAGCTGGCCAGCGGACTCCTGGAGATTCTCCTGTCTCCGTACAACTCAGGTTCTTGCCTTTCTGCTGCCATAATTTTGCCTGCTGACCCATCTCTCCAGCATGGTTTGTTGTTTCATTTTTCCTAAGCTTCTCCTTTTATTCCATCACCTAATTGTTTCTTGATTAAGTCATTTTCAATGTTCTAATTCATTACCTTCAGGTATCATCTGGCAATAACCACCGTTCTTGTCATTTGCTTGCATGCCATGAATTTTAAAGCATTACTTCAGAGCTCATCACGCTTGAAAAATGTTTTAAAAACACATTGTGTGTGAGAAATAGGAAAATATCAAATAGGTATAAAGAGAGATGGGGTATTTGTAATCAACCATTCACTTCATTACTTAATCTATCCAATTTATTTCAATGCCATTAATTTTGACCAAATTGCTTTGACCTGATTACTTCTAATTAATTGATCAACTAATTGAACCATCTTACAATAACGACATCCCCTCTGAAACCGTTGAGTTTTGCGGTCCACACCTGCCTCTTTCCTAGCTCAGTTACCTTCTTCAGATCCTTGGGACATCTCGAGTCGCGCCTGTGTTTCTCAACCTTGAATGAAAGATCTCTCACAGCTGAAAGTTGCTAACTGCTAGGTATTTTACAAGCCTCTCAACTCCAACATGACAAAGAACATTCTCCTATGCCATTCGCCGGAAGAGAAACAAGCAAAGTGCCCAAACCAAGCCAAAACAGTAGATTTGTCAATCTCACATCTTAGACCATTTTGTAAGGGTAATTACTTTAGCTGCTCCTGGTTTGCATGTGATGTTTCAACTTCAGTATCCAGTCCTTGCTCGTACGTAAACTTGCCATACACAGGGATTCACTGGTTCATTTGGTCACTTCTCCTACCAATGCTTATTAAATACCTACTATTAATGCTGTGTGTAGGTATTAGACACACAGTCATGGCTGAGGAAACAGTTGAGTGGTGTGGCATGCTTCCTTCCCAAGACCTGAGTTTGAATCCCAGCACCCGTGTGAAAGCTGGGTGTGACAACCCACCCGTGCTGTTGAGAGGGCAGTGAGTTTGAGGCAGAGACAGGAGGCTCTCTGGGGCTCATTGGCCAGCCAACCCACCCTAATTAGTATGCCTGGTCTCCATGTACTCCACATGCACATATATACCATGCGGATATGAGCTACACAAACAAACACAAACAGAGCAAGAAAGCAAGATCTAAATAAAGTGTTATTCGTGTTCTCGGATTGCTAGTTGGCACGGAGAAGAGCCAGCCTTGTTCTGTAAGGCTATGGCAAACAATTCAGAACTTCCAGATTATTTTCCAGTGTGATTCCTTTGCGGTCACAGCCACTGTGTCGGGGAGGGTCTTATTCAAAACCCATTTGTGAAAAGCAAAGCACATTTTTTAAACACTGCCCATCCTTCCACTTAGTGAGCCACTCAGAGTCTCTAAGACCTAGCTACACACCATACACCTGCCACTCCCCATGGAAGAGCCTGGTGTAAATCTCACATCTGAGACACCTGAAGGCATGTTTCCATTACCTTCGCCAGCATTGTTATATGGTTCTGGTCATCTCTTTACTCTGCATCCATCTGACAGACTCAAATATAGAAATTAACATTTAAGTCTTCTAACTTTCATTTTGTTTCTTTTTATTTTTCGATAAGGTGTTTTATCTTCCTTCCTTTGTTCTTCCTTCTTTCCTTCCCTCCCTTTTCCTTCTTTTTTCCTTCCTTCCTCCCTTTTTGCTTTTCTTTGTTACTACCTTTCTCCCTCCCTGCTCCTTCCTTCCTTTCTTTCTTCCTTCCTTCCTTCCTCCCTTCCTTCCTTCCTTTTGATCAAATGCAGGTCTCTGAGGATGTCTGGTACTTGCTCCCTCATACATAACAGCCCCTGCCTTGTCTTTGTCTCTTTAATAGTCTATTTAAGAATGTATTCTGTCTTTTATCATAAACCCATGTTCTCATGCTTTTGTTTTCTTTTGTTTTTTAAATTACCCTTGTTTCAAATAGAATTTATTTTTGTGGAATATAGGAGAGAGCAGGATTGATTTGTGTTTAACTTTTCTTCATTTAAACAAATCATCAGTTATCTCAGGACCCGTATTTCTTTATTGTTCTAAAACGCCACCTTTAAAATTTGCAGCTTCTTCTCTATGCATGGAGTTCTGGTTCTGAATTATTTACCTGATGTCCTGTGGCTACAGAGAATCATTACAGCATTGTCATATTCTGGTGTCTCAGAGATATTTCCCCTTTTTTCTACTGCATATTTCCTTTTGCCATTCAACTTTTCATTTTTTTCTTTTTTATATTTACAGTTTATTCACTTTGTATTCCAGCTCTAGCTCCCTCCCTCATTCCCTCACAATCCTACACTCCCTCCCTTTTCTCTTCCCATGCCCCTCTCCAAGTCCACTGAGAGGCGAGGTCCTCTTCCTCCTCCACCTGACTCTAGCCTATCAGGTCTCATCATAACTGGCTGCATTGTCCTCCTCTATGACCTGGTTAGAGAACCCCTGCACAGATGTAGCCCATGGCAGCTCCAAGTGAGTTCCCTAGTAAGGCGAATGGGGTTGTCTCTGACATGAACTCAGTGGCTGGCTCTTTGATCACTTCCCCCTGTGCGGAGAGCAGCCTTACCAGGCCACAGAGGAAGATAATGCTATTCAAAGTTTCAAAAGAAATCTCTTAAGACTTTGATGAGGATTACATGGAATGCATAGATTGGTTTGGGGCAGCACTGACTTCTCTACAACACTGAACTTCCCTTTCTGAGAAGAATTTGAGTATTTCAACATGATGGCAGCAGCCTCAGTCTTATTGTTCTCTTCCTTTCCTTTGTAGCCCTTCTTCCCATTATAACACAATGGATATATTCACTCTTGTCTATGTCTCCATGTCGAATGAATTCAGAGTTTTGATAGTATGAAAATTCAGAGAGGAGAACTGGTGTTTAGTAACACTGATGAAGTTGTTTTCAGCTTTCTAAGGCCTATAGAACTCAGTTTAGAACATTTTAGAGTTTTCTTCTTTTTCTTTCTAATTTTGTTTTGGTATTTATCTTATTGACTATTTACCCTATTGCTTTATGACCCCAAGCAAGCTAAGAAACCAGACTGTCCAGCCAGATGTCTTCTTTCAGTCTCTCTTCACTTGGCTTCCTGGCTTCTACTGAGTTTTACCTCTCCTCACACTCATACCGAGGCATATTTATTACCTCATCACTTTGACTGAATACCTCTGGCAGAAACAACTTAAAGGAGGAAAGCTTTCTTTGGGCTCAGTGTTTCAGGGACTATAGTGGGAACGGTCCATCACAGATGGAAAGGCCACCTGCAGTGGCTTGGCCTATAGATGAAGAGGCTGATTCCGACCTCAGAGGATTGGGAAGCAGAGTGCTCAAACCAGCAGCAGAGACAGAGCAACCTTTAATGTCCATCCCCAGTGACTTACATTCCCCAGCTAGGTTCTAGGTCTCAAGGGACCTCAGCTTCCCAAAATAGCTGCACCTCCCAGGGACACGTGTTAAAACACAGGAGATTGTGAGGAACCCCTACAGCCCCAAACCACAACACCAGACCTTCTCGGATGAAGGTCTGTTCACATCTTGCTTCTCTACAGCTTCTTGATAGGCTTATGGAAGCCCCTTTTCTTCCATCCAGGTGTGAAACATTGCAAAATTCTCCTTTCTTTCTTTTTTTTTAATAAAATCCTCTGAATTTTATATTTCAATTTTCTCCAAGATTTTGATGACATGCAAATATATTTTTCTAAGCTAAATCTCTCTCTTTCTGTCCCTCTCTCTCTTTTTTTAAATTTTGGGCACATAGATTATATGTATTACTGAACACACACATTACAAAGAACTGTTAATACAAGTTACACTATAAAAGTCACTTTAATTTGATTTAATTGTCATCTTGGATGCTTACTGCCTCTTTCTGCTAATCAAGGCCTAGTTCTGGAAGCTTCTAGCCTTCATACAATTTAAGCTAGAGGCCTAGAATTAAATCTCAGCCTCTGAGATTTACTGCTAAATAATCTCACCCTTTCTAGCTCTTTCTGAATTCTGGCTGGCTGGCTGGCTCAAAATGACTGATTCAAACTGACTTCTCTTAGCTTCTCATTGGATTGCTCTGCTTGGCTTCATAATAACTTTGGCAATATATTCTAATCTCCTGGCTCATTCTGTTTTTACCTGTTTCTCTCTGCTACCTGTCTCTGCACAACTGTCCTGGTAAAACTGCCTCGCCCCCACCCCCGCACTGTTCCCCTAAGTCCTTTTTTTCCTCTTTCAGAAGTGAGAGTTGGGCATGTCCTATTTCTGACTCATTCTGTCAAATCTTTCTCTAATTTGTCACTTTTTTGCCCCTCAATTAGATATCACTTTCAAACATCGGTGCTTTGTTCCACAAACTAACTTTACGTTCATTATTTGGCATTAAAGGTGTGTACTAGGGATATGTCTGTATTCCAGCTAGAGGGGTTAAAGGTGTATAGTGTGTCTGCATGCCAGCTTGATCACATAGACCTAGGTCTTCGGGGGGTGATCCCCTGCCACAGCAGCCATGTTTCTAGAGTGAAGTTCCTCTACAGTAGACTAAGTCACGTTTGTAGAGCCCCGCACTTGCTCTGCTCCTTTCTTTTCCCCTTTTGTCTCTCTCTGTCCTTGCGAATGACGCTCACCAGTCCTCATGTCAGGATACAGGAAGCTGCCTTATCCTTTGTCCATATCACTAACCGGTCTCACCTTAAGATTCCTCCTCAATTTCTTAAAAATTCACACCTCTTGCCTTCCCTATGCACACTGTGACTTACAATCTCCTGTCCTGATAATGCTAACAACATTCTAAGTTTTGTCCTTGTCATCTAAGGCAGAACACTAATCTTCAAATCTTATTGTGTCATGTCTTTACTTTAATCCTGGTTTCTCATGACGTAGAGACGCATTTCCCGAATGTCTGGACTGCTCGCCATAATATGTTAATGTTATCCTTAATTCAACTTCAAATGTAATTTTTAAAGAGTTCATATCACTTTGATCATGACTTGGAGCCTTACTATCTATGGACAAGGATGACTTCTAGTCAGACTGCCTGTAATACCCTGCAGGCATCTGGCTGGCTGCCAGTTTGTAAATCATTTTGTTCATATTGTTCACATTTGTGACACTGGATTGATTCCAATTAAGAGTTTCAGAATGGACTAATGATTTAAACAAGTTTATAAGATTAACATGGAACCCATGGTTTAAAGAAAATCTACATGCATAAATCTCTCTGAATTATTAATTAATGCTATTTGTCATGAAGTATATTGAAAATAACATTGAAGGGCCAACAAGATGGCTCATTGAGTAAAGATGCTCACTGCCACGTCAAATGACCAGGAATTTATCCCCAGAATACACAGTGGAAGGAGAATTCAGACCTCCATAAATTGTCCTCTGACCTCCACCTGCATGCCTTGATTATTAGCCCCTACTTGTTACACCAGGCACATTTTTTTGATGTTAAAAAAAATCAAAGACAGAAGACTGTGAAAAGGATAGAAGTTAAAAGCCAAGGCTCAAATCTTATCTGTGCTTTTTTCCTGACTAGATATTCTAGTCACTCTCATTACTGTCTCTCATTTACTCTTGTATCAGCTGGGAACAGTAGAGTTCACTGAGACCCATTCAATAATATGAAACAGGGTCAACAAATATCTATACATTTGAATGGCAGGAGAGATGGCTTAGAGATCAAGAGCACTGGCTGCTCTTGCAGAGGACCCAGATTTAATTCCCAGCACCACACGGTGGTTCACAACTGTCTGTAACTCCAGTTCCAGGGGATCCAAAATTCTCTTCTGGTCTCCTTGGGCAATGGATATATTTTGTGTATAGACATACATGTCGGTAAAACACCTGTACACAAAATACCTTTTAAAAAAGTCTAGATGTATGAGAGCTCTTAATAACTGAGGAGCTTTAATCAATTTCTATCAGAAGTTCATTGTGTCCAAGAATAGAGGACAGTCTTCTAATCAGAAAGTCATTTATGGAGCTAAACACAGTGCTGCATACCTGTAAGCTCAGCACCAAGGAAGCTGAAGCAGGAGGATGGCAAGCTCGGAGACCAGCCTGGCTTACATCGTGCCTCCAAAGCCGTCAAAGAGCTAACAAGTGAGACCCTGAACCAAAGCAAACAAAAAACAAACAATAACAAATTTTGTTTTATTTGAGGATATATTAATGTATTATTTCCCTCAAATCTGATTTGTCTTTCTAATTCTGGCTTCTTTGGATTATTATAAAATCAGTTAAAATGCTTTTTTAATAAAACCAGAAGTTTTACTTGATTTAAAAAAAATCTATAAACTCTGAAAGAGGAAAGACAAGGCAGTTGATTATCAGTGCTATAGAGTGGTAGCAAATTTCCTAAAAGTTCACGAGAATACAGAAGTAGATTTACACTGTAGAAGGAGCTTTGTATTCCTGAAGCAATGAATGCAAAGTTATGATGATACCTTGCTCTCAGGAAGAGAACAAAAATTGTCTTCAGCCAAGAAATACCTTCTTTATTTCCTACCACTGCACCTGCCTCATGGGCTGACTAAAGAAAGAGCAAATCAGACATGAAAGCAGCTTCTCCTCCACTGCTGGCAGTCAGGTTTTGGGTCTGTAATTAGAATGTTCCTTATGACAAACCACACCACATATTTGACCATTTTTGTTTACAGAAGCCTTCTAATATTAAAAAGAAAACTAGACCAAAGTTCAGCTAAATCAGATTGGAATCTTCCCTGTGTTGTTCATACTGTTGGCATTTGTTTATGTAGGTAATTATTGACTTTTCTGGTACACAAAGCCCAGCTTTGTGTGTGTGTATGCATGCACGTATGTGTATGTGTGTTTGTCTGTTTGTATGTGCTCTTCTTCAAGGACTGTCACTCTTGATTTTTTGGGAGGGTGGTGGTTGAAACAGGGTTTCTTTAGGTAGCCCTGGCTGTCCTAGAACTAGCTCTGTAGACCGGACTGGCCTTGCACTCAGAGATTCACCTGCCTCTGCCCCTGAGTGTAGAATTAAAGGCATGCAGCACTGCCTGGCTCCACCTTGCCCCAAGGAATAAGAACATTTCAGCTGATTCTTGTTTGTACTACAAATAAGAAAGTTAGCTTATACACTACTTCATCTTTCATGCTTTCTAGAGAACAATACGTAGATAGCAAAGTTTCATCGTTACTTGGTTATTTCCATATAATTCAAATGAATTACCCAAACATTTGAAATTAGACGTTTAATTAATGTTAAATGTAATATTAGTTACTGATAACAAGTACTTTCAGTCTGAAAAACACTACCATTCTCATAACTTATCATCCTTGAACCTGCAAAGTGTGATTATGTAGGTCTTACAGATAATTACTCTGAAGGTCAGAGAGAGTAAAGCAGGATTTTACATCACTAAGCTAATCGGTGGAACTGGTTATTATATCAGGCCAATTTGATAATGAATCATGTGCTTTATGCTATGCTATAGATACTGATTTTTAATAAGATAATACACTTATCATTTTACTTCTCATAAATTTTCTCTTGATCATTATAAACTCAGCATGCCATTTAAAGCAGGAGCAGTTACAGGATAAGAATACTGTATCTCCAGGATTAAGTATTCACCCTGCTCCATCTAGGGAATATGGACAACCTCTGGAAGCACAAGAAGGCCAAAGGTCACTTTGCAAACTGGCAACAACACACATCAGAGAACTGTTTCCCCAAATAACAGCCAACATCCTTGCAGTAGCTTTGCAGCAGCATAGTGATTAAAATACCAGGGGAGGCTAGAGAAACAGCTTAGCATGTAACAGCCCTGGCTACACAAGTGTGAGGACCCAAGTTCAAATCCCCTGTAGCCATGTAAAAAAAAGTTGATCATAGCTGTTTGTGTCTGTAACCCCTGCGTTGGGGAACAAGGCCAGGTGGATCCTGAGGGCTCACTGGTCAAACAGTCTAGCCAACAAACCAGTGACCTGTTTGTTCAGTGGTAGACCTTGCAACCAAGAGGATAAGGCTGAGAGCAAGCCAGACATCTAATGTCCTCTGCTGGCCTCTCACACACTCACACACATACACCCTTGCCACCCACTACAAACCACATCACACAAGACTAAGCAAATAAAAAGAGAAATGCAAGGAAGGCAAGCCTGTGAATGGATACTCAGATTTAATCTTTACCTGAAAGGAGGCCAAAGACTTGAAACAACATCAAGAAAAATGTATGCAGAAAGGAGAATGGAAATCAAGGGGGAAGACAGCAGGAAATCAGGAGTTCGTATGTATTCTGAGAAAAGTAAAGCCATGCCTGTCTGCCAGTGCAGAAACAAGCTACATGGTTGCAGTGGAGTTGTTTGGGTTGCATTTAAATAGATGTGCTTCTTTTTTCTCCTACAAATGTTGTGTCATAGTTCGATAACTGTCTATACAATTTGCTTATTGCTTATTGAGACAGGGACTTGCTATATAGCCAAGCTAATCTTGATCTCACAATTTTCCTGCCTCTACTATTCTGCTGTTGGGGCTACAGGCATGTAATACAATGCCTCACTAAGTCACATACTGTAATATTGATGCGTATTTCTTAATCCTTGGAGGAATAAATGCAAAAGCCCCAAAGAATATGGCTGTAATCTTTTACCCAAATGTCATTGTCCAAAAGCAAAGGTGATAAACTCATTCAGATTCATAATACTTAAAAGACAAACTCCTGATGCCAAATAAAGGCAATCTTACATCTTGTTCAGGTACACTGCCTGGTAAGCAGATATTATGGAAAAGACATTGGGAAACTGTATGATGCTATTTTAGCCATCTACTTTTCACCTTCCCCCATGCTTTCAGTAGAAAAGAACAGAGAATCTAACTCAAGAAAATAAGGAGTGATTAAGGTAAAAATATGGCAGAGATCATCTTGTTTTATGTATTTGCTTCACAAGGAAACAGGGCTCAGGGAGTAAAATTCATGCCCTTGTTCTGTGGTCAACCAGGGCGACACCATCAGCCTTATACAGCCAAGCATTCCATTACTTACATAGGCAGCATCAGATCCTAGGAAAGGTAATATAGGCCTTTCTAGAAAAAAAAGGAAAGAACCAAAAAGGACATCTAAGTCTTTAGACACATAAACTCTAGCTCTAAGCAAGAGAAATTAGAAATCTTACTTCAGTAGTTAGGTAAGGTCATAGTCCTTAACTGAGATGTTGGAGCCACAGACTGGTAAGATAAAGCAACATAAAATGTATCCTTTATTAAAAAAAAAAAGAAAGAAAGAAAACACACTACTCCATGATGCAGAGAAGAACAACTATCTATCAAGAAGATATACAGCACGGCAGAAATTCACCAGCCTGAAGTCACAAATAATGCGCAGAGAACTTGGTGGAGGATAAATGGAGAGGAGAGCAGAATTGGAATAGCTTTAGAATTGAGGTTATTGATGACGACTGCTCAGAAAGCAGACTTAGTCTCACAAACCTGACAGAGAAGTAAATAAGTAGCAAGGAATTTCAACTCCTGACATGCTGGAAGGCTCACTCTACTGGCATAGTCGTGGCAATTTAATATTTCAGAATTTGAGGTAGCAATGTGGTAAAAATCAAACCTGTGTAGGTAATACACACGTGTGCATGTAAGTGAGCATGCGCAAGTGTGAATGTGCACGTGTGTGTGTATGTGTGTGTGTGTGCGCGCGCGTGTGTGTGTTGGGGGTATGTATATGTACCAGTGGAGGCTGGAGTTTAATGTCAATTATGTTCTGTTATTGTTCTCTGCTTTATCTTTTGAAACAGAGTCGTTCAATGTTTTGTCTTGTTTTTAAAAGTAAGGTTTTTTTTTTTCTTTTTGGAAGTATAATCCGTAGACCAACGGCCCTGTAGAGGGTTGAAACTATTTTCTCTGAAATTTTAAGCTGTTACTTGGCGTCTTCATCACATTGACATTTGTACCGTTGGTGCCAAAACAAGAGTTAAAGCTGAAGGCCATAGCACAAACTCGAGCAGTGTCATGTGCTCGAGAGGACAAGCAAAAAGTAAGTGTGTGGCATGGTAACCTGAGAAATGCCGTAAGAAGGCAGAGAAATGACTGACATTATTATGTCTTGACTCTTGACGATGTGGCTTGTTACTGTTCTGTCTGACTGAATGAGAAGTTAACAAATTCTATCACATGTCAAGCAGTAATGATCATCTCAAACAGAGCTATTTGATTATTTGAATTGCCAACCAAACTAGCCCCGCCCCTCTTTATGGAATAATGTTTTATGTGAAAGATTGCCATCAAATTCTTATTCAGACCCAGGCATTTAGCACACTTGCTTTCTTAAATGAATAAAGGAGGCATCACACGCCATAGAAAACACCAGGCTGTATTTGAGACCAATAGCAACAATTTGAAACAGCAAATGGAAAATTCAATGAAAGGCATGGTTTCAGATTCCGTTGGAGTTAGCCCTTAAGAAAATATCATGAGTTATTTTTATCCTATTACTTAATAACTTCTTTCTGCTTTTTAAAGACAGCATACAAAATAATGGGTTTCTTTATCAAGCATACATGTATAGGTGCTAGTTTTTCAATCGCTACTTTATTTGGCAGGCTTATCCCTCCCTTCCAACCCCCTAGCCCCACGTAGGGGAAAAAGGAAGTTGTATGTGAAAGGGGACGTACCCTTTTTACTTATTTCTGCTGGGTAGGGTCACAGGGATTCTTTTGGGGGCAATACCAATGTCTGCCATCCACGTAACCAGCAAACCAGCAAGCCAGCAAGCGTTCTCCTCCGTCTGCTCCAAGCCACTGCACTTTTTCCCTCTGGGCTATCATGTTTACACCCCTCAAAGTCCTCAGATGTCAACCAATTCCAGCTCTCAAAGACCACACTCTGCAGGGGACCATTAGCAGGTATGGACAAACTAAAATTCCCCGCTTGGGATTATGGCAAAAACATGTTTATGTATCATAAACCAAAATGTCAACAACATATATGCCATTTTATTTTGTTCTTAATAACTCCCATAAAAGAGATGGGATACATTTTTTATGAGCAATTATTTCTCTATCTAAGAAAGCAACTGGCTGGTTGCACAAACGGGTCATCAGATGGGGGCATGCACTCTGGCTTTGCTGTGTATACATTCTAAAGCTAGGTCTCCAGGGAAATAGTTAAACCAGCCAAATGCTTGACACACAAAGGTGAGGACCCAAGTTCAGAGTCTACCACCCATTTAACAAGGTAGGTGCTGTGGTGTCAGTTCTGGAAAGGCTGAAGCAGGAGGGCTGTGGCGCTTGCTGGCAAAGGAGGATGGGGCACTCGATATGGTCCAAGCCCCAGTAAAAATCTTTGTCTTTAAAGAGTAGTAGATGGTACCAGATGTTAACCTCTGGCCTCCACATGCATGTGTTTAACTGTGCACATAAACTGTGCACTTATACACACTCACATAAACACCAGCCTGCGCTTACACACACACACACACACAATCATAACATAAAAACGTCTAAAATTAACCACATTCCAAATTTGCTCATATTTCTGTGTTGTTATATCCTAATTTTTATGACAAATTAAGTCCTGCAATTTTAGAACATTGTTACTTTATTTCAACTGATCATGTATGAAGAATCTTTGGCTACAAACTTTCACTCACTACACTGTTTGAAAAGAAAGAAGAAAGCTCACAATGCTTTGGTTGCATAACACTGGCTTTTAACCTTAAGTAAAGTTAGTAGTAA
This sequence comes from Pachyuromys duprasi, assembly GCA_028658305.1. Lineage (NCBI taxonomy): Eukaryota > Metazoa > Chordata > Mammalia > Rodentia > Muridae > Pachyuromys > Pachyuromys duprasi. Next base: position 30,266,538 of record CM053760.1, on the reverse strand, counting down.
TTTTCTTTATTTCACATGAAGTGAATATTCATTAGACAGTTTGCTGATCCTGCAAAAGAGAAGATTTGAAACTCTGCAAGATAAATTAAACTCCCTGAGCCCATTGTCATTAGCAACTCCTCCAGAGTCAGGTGAGACATCAGCCTGGTTAATTAAGATGCAGCTGCATTCCTAAAGAATTGTTACACCACCTCAGTGTATCCTTTACACACACACAACACGCACATATAAACAAATACATACACATATACATACATGTACACACGCAAATACACACACATACATGCACATAAAAACATACACACCACACACACAGTTACATACCCATATATACACATACCACATACACCACATAAACATACCTACACATACCACACCCATATACACACATATAAACATACACGACACACACAATTACATACACACATACATACGCAGACACACACACCACACACACATATACACAAATACACACACATACACACAGGTACATACACAATAGACACACATACACATATACCATACACTTAAATACATACACACACACCACATATACACATACACCACAATTACATTCACACACACACACATACACACATATAAACACACATACACACATACCACACACATACACAATTACATCCACACATATACACATCCACACATCACATACACATATACACACATACAACATACATACTCATTACACACACACAATTACATACAACATACACACACACATACATACACACATATACACAAATGCATATACACCCCCCACATATATACAAACATACAAAATACACACATACACACAAATACACACACACATAAACACAATACACACACTTCACACACATATACACACAACACACACATACAGACAGACATACACTACACACACACATGTACAAACACACTACAAACATACACACACCACACAAACACACATACATATATACACATGCCATTCACACATACACAAATATATACACACATATACCCCCACACACACATACACACACACACAGCTTAATGGCGAGAAAAAAAGTGAGTATAGTATCTAATACTATAAACATAATCTTACCAGTTTACTGATTAACTCTTTTTAAAGATTTAAAAATGATTTTAACAGGGGCTGGAGAGATGGCTCAGAGGTTAAGAGCACTGTCTGCTCTTCCAAAGGTCCTGAGTTCAATTCCCAGCAACCACATGGTGGCTCACAAGCATCTATAATGAGATCTGGTGCCCTCTTCTGACATGTAGGCATACATGCACTATAGAATACTGTATAAATAATAAATAAATGAATATTAAAAAATGATTTTAACATTTATTTATGTATATGTCTTTGTGTGTCCTAATGTGTGTATGTGTGTGTGCCTAACAGAGTCAAGAAGTGTGTGTTTAGGCTCCTGAAGTTGGGGTTACAGGATGTTGTGAAATGCCCAGTTTGGGTGCTGGGACCTGAAGTTAGGGCCTCTGTAAGAGCAGCAACATTATTTTTTTTTCATTTTTTAAATTAGTTACAGTTTATTCACTTTGTATCCCAGCTGTAACCTCCTCCCCTATTTCTTCCCAATCCCACCCTCCCTCCCTCTTCTCCCATGCCCCTCCCCCTGTCCAATGATAAGGGAGGTCCTCCTCCCCTTTCATCTGATCCTAACTTATCGGGTCTCATCAGGACTGGCTTCTTTGTCTTCCTCTGTGGCCTGGCAAGGCTGCTCCCCCCTCAGATGGAGGTGGTCAAAGAGCCAGCCACTAGGTTCATGTCAGAGATGGTTCCTGGTCCTATTATTGGGGAACCCTCTTGGACATTGAGCTGCCATGGATTACATCTGAGCAGGGGTTCTAAGTTATCTCCATGCATGGTCCTTGTTTGAAGTATCCGTCTCAGAAAAGACCCCTATGCCCAGATGTTTTTGGTTCCATTGCTCTCTTTGTGAAGCTCCTGTCCCCTCCAGCAACATTCTTAAATGAAGTCACTGCCCCAGCTCCTGGAGAACTCATACTCCAGCTTCCTGGGTTACCTAGAGAGAACACTTGGAAAAGTGGTGATAGTCCGCAGCAATTCTAGAGAAGACTGTTAAACCATAGGGTGAAAAATAATGATGCTGAGTGGAAATGTCAATTGTATTTCTATGTGCTAACAATGCGATTGGTCATTGAAAATTTGGATACAGCTATTTATTTATTTTTACAATTTATTCATTTTACTTCCCGATTGAAGCCTCCTCCCTCAACTTCTCCCAGTCCCACCTTCCCTCCCTCTTCCTCTCATCCTCTTTCCCCAGTCCACTGAAAGGGGGCATTCTGTTTTCCTCCACTGTCATCTGACCGTAGCTCATTAAGTCTCATCAGGACTGCCTGGGCCTTCTTCCTCTCTGGCCCGGAAAGGCTGCATCACCAGAGGCAAGTGATCAAAAAGCAGGCAATTGAGCTCATGAGAGAAGCAGTCCCTGCTCTCCTTACTCAGAAACCCACATGGAGACTGAGCTGCCAATCGGACACAACTGAGTAGCTTTTCAAATAGGCCAAAAAAACTAAGGTACGTCTTGCAAAATATGTGCAAGATTTATAGGCTGAAAGCAATGCAATGGGCTGAGGGAAATTCCATCTGGTAAATGGTTGCCACACAAACATGAGGAGCTGAATTTAAATCTTCAGCTATCCCACGAGAGGCAGGACGTGCTAGTGTGGGCCTACAGTCCTAGTGCTGGGGAGATGAGGATGGAAAGATCCCTCAGCTCTCTGGCCAGTTCTTCTTTCTGAATCAGTAAGCTCCAGGATCATCGACAGACTCTTTTTCAAAATGTAACGTTGAGCACAATGGAGGAAGAGACCTGACACTGACCTTTAACCTACACACACACACACACACACAAACATACACACACACACCCTAATTACATCTACATCCATCTTCACACACATACACACAAGAATACACGTACACACAAGAAAACCACTATGAAACACTAATGAATAAAGTTAAAAACAAAACAAAAGCCCACATCAATGTGGAAGAGACAATGTTCATGAGTGGAGAGCTTCTGTCTGAGTAAGAGCATCAGCCAGCAGTCTAATAGAGTCAATTTCTTCCCTCTCCCTGGCTCAATTTTTGACTCTTTAACCTGTAATCTTGAATATCCTAGTGACCTTGGAATTCCAGGAACAATAAAAGTGGCTGTTAAACATTTGTGTGGGAACGCACCCCTAAGCAACACAAGCCTCCCCTGATGGGCCACTCCCAAACAAGGGCAGAATCCATGAGGGTGAGCTTGTACCTGAAGCAGAAGTCATCTGATGGGAGCCAGTTTACCCCTGTACACAACAGCATGATGTATTCAGAACACTTTAAAGAACAGAACTTAGCTGAAGATAACCAGGACACACTGGACCCAAGATGCATGTGCTTTGCTATATGCCTCAATTCTTCTGCCATTTAAACATTAGTATCATGTCAGTAACCCAAAGATGGACTCTGGGAGGGGGGCACTAAAACTTTTTTCTGTTCCTCTTACAAATGGTGTCCATGCTGGTTAAATATATTTTCTCTGCCTTTCTCTGCCATTGCTAACTGGTGTATTAGGACAGGTTGCATGGCCTGGTCCACTGAACTCCTAAAGACAAGGCTTTTGCCCTAAAACTCCTGTAAAAAATACATCACATTCCCTAATTATATCTATAGGGTAATACTTTCCCAGACACATTCATGTGTGTGTGTGTGTGTGTGTGTTAGAAAGAGTTGAGTTGGTTCTGAAATGTAGAGGAAAAAAAGAGTGACATGGAATAACCAAAACAAACAAACAAACAAACAACTTTCTTAGGAAGAAAGAAGAGGGAGGAGGAGGGATAGGGAGGGGAGGAGGAGGAGGAAGAGAAAGAGGAGAAAGAGAAGAAGGAGAAAAAAGAAGAGGTGGAGGAAGAGGAAGAAGAGAATTAGAGAACTCCTGCTTTCTAGTTTTAAAGGCTACAAAAAGTACACAACAATATTAGGGCAATGCCATGCAGGTGAAATAAGAGACAAGCAGATAAAGTCAGGAAACAGCACTGCACACATGTGGCCAGTTGATTCTTGATGGTGATGCTCAGTGGGGAAATGTTAGCCCTCTCAACAAATGATGACAAAAAGACAGTTTGCCCACATGCAGAAAGAAAAAGGAGGAAGGGAAAAGAAACTAAAATGTACCTCATATGGTGCATAAATATGAACCTGAGATGAGATGACTAAATGTAAAACACAGAGATATAAAGCCTTGAGAGGTAAACATTGAGACACTGACAAACATGTATTGGGACACAGAGAGAAAAAAACACCCAGAAAAGAAATAATAGATCTGTTGGATTTTTATAAAATATAAAACTCCTGCTCTTTGAGATTTATTATTATAGCAAAGGATGTGAGCTACAACCTAAGAGAATATTTTTCTTTTTTTGCAAAATATGCAATAGGAACTTGCATCCAGAATGTTACTCTACTGAAGTCATCAAATGCAGTAGTAAAGGTAATGGTTTAAGTTTAAAAATGAGCACAAAATTTGCATAAACATTCCACCAAAGAAGATATATGGACAGCAAGAAAGATAATCAGCACAGTTGTCAAGATAACGGAAATTTAAATGACAATGACATATAGCCATGTACTTATCAGAATAGTTAATGCTAAAAAGCCCAATAGCTCAAATGTTGAAGAAGTGTAGCACAGTAAGAATTCCCTTATGCTATTAAGAATCTAAACCTTTATAGTCACATTGGAAAAGATATTTTGGCACTTTCTTGTGAAATTAATCTCGTTACCCAGCAACCCTTCCCCTAGGTATTTATCCAAAATGAATGGAATCCATACCCATATAAAGAACCGTGTGAAGATATTTGTGTCAGCTTTGATGAGAGCCTGGAACAGAAAATGACCCAAGTGATCATCAGCAGATGAATAAACAGTCTCAAAACAGGGCTACACAGAAATGACCAATTGTATTTGGACAAGTGGTGTCATTCAGTGGAGAAAGGACCGTCCCTCTTCACAAACGATGTCGGGATAATTACTCACCCATGTAACAGAGAAGCCAGCCGTGGTCCATCTGTGCAGTAAACCACAGTTGGGAGCAAAAAAGGCTGAACTTTGTTCCCTGCCACACTGGACAAATCTCAAAGCCATTGTGCTGAACAGCTACATGAAAAAAAAAAGTCAGGTTAAAAAGTCACCTGCTGTATGACTCCATTTATAAGACACTCTGAAAGAAAAAAAAAAAAAAAGCTTTCTGTCACTTCAAGGAGCTGCCAATAGCCAGGGCTCAGGTACAACGGTGAATCAAATGAGAAGAGGGCTGTTTCGGAGCCATGGAAATATTCTTATGCTGATGAATAGATGGATATATACTTATCAAAACTCAAATTGGAGAATTTTAACTACCCCTTAGGCTTAGACTTAATGTATGTGAACTATGCCTTCTAAAACATGATCTGGATATACTCACAATGGAAGTTAAAAAGTACCAGGATAAGTGAGCTCAGGATACTCACAGCAGAGAGAAGAATGAACCAGAGTCAATGACTTTTATTTACCTCGTATTCTGGGGTAATCAATTTCTCCATTAATTGTGCGGCCATATTACACCCAAAGCCTTGCAAATGGATCGGTAATGATTTTGAAGTACAAGATTTTAAAGTAAAGTGTAAAGTTTTCCTGGCAAAAGAAAATTTTAAGAACATAATTTGAAGAGAAGTTGGTTTGTCAGCCCAGAAATAGCTACAAAAAATTAATAGTAACACAACCTTTGGATGTTTAAACAACAGTGGAAAATCCAGAAATAAGTAATTTGCTAATTTTTTTTTGAAATAGTACTTGACTGTGATGCAGGTAAGCTCATCCAAGGAAAGAAATCATGAGGCACATGTGGTGTCTGTACAAATTAACGCCAGGCAGGAAGAATTCCAAATATCCATAAACTTTCCCCATCCAGATCTAAAACTCACCAGACTTTCTCACTAAGTCCTTGCTCTCCTGGTACTTCACCGTGTTTTACTGTGTGTGTGCACGTGCATGCATACATGTATGTGTGAGTGCACATGTGTGAAAGCCTGAGGTCAATATCAATTATCTTCCTCAGTTGCTCTCCACTTTGTTTTTTTGGACATGGTCTCTCACTCAACCTGGATCTTCCTTATTCAGCTATACTGACTGAGACCCAGGCATCCTCCTGCCTCTGCCTGGTGAGCACATGATTACAGGCATGGCTCCACCACATCTGGGTTTTTAAACATGACGTCTGGGGAAGAAACTAGGGTCTGCATCCTTGTCCCCAAAGCACTTTATCTGAGTGCCATCTGTCCAGCTGCTTGATAGTTTACCTTCTACACATTCAAGAGTATGATTTCCAAAACCATTGCTTGCTGTTTGTCAAATACTAATTTGTCAAAAATGTTAATATTTGTTATTGTGTTTTCTCCTTTTTTATTCCTTGTTCAAATAAAGAACTATATTCTGATAGGTTTGGGCTCATTGTAGACTGGTAATCAACAATTTTAGGGCCTCCCTGAAATCTCTGGGAGATATGACCTTACAATCAGCCAGTTTCTATTCCCTGGACATGAAGCCAATTAATGCATTTTTCCTAGTGAGGAGGTGGCTTAGAGTAAGAAATCTGGTTAAGATTTTAATATGAAATATTATTGTCTACAAATCTGAAAACATGGGCCAAATTTCACAACTACTGTCATTCCATCACATCTCATTCTGGTATGTGTAGTCAAAACCATGTTAAGATAGAAAAGCAAACTCTTGGAGTTCTGAAATTATGATTCTCTCTACTACTTCTATTTTTTTTAAAAGAACAACCAAACTCTGCATTATTTTGGGGGGGGGGGGAGAGGGCAGTTAAAAATGGCATTTAGCTTTTGTTCGTGATTCTTCTATAAAATACATGATGGGATAGAAAATGATTTTTTTCTTTTTTAAATTTATTTTTTATATTAATTACAGTTTATTCATTTTGTTTCCCAGCTGTAGCCCCTTCCCTCATTCCCTCACAATCCCATCCTCCCTCGCTCATCTTCTCCCATGCCCCTCTCCAAGTCCACTGATAGGGGAGGTCCTACTCCCCTTCCATCTGACCCCAGCTTATCAGGTCTCATCCTGATGAGATGCATTGTCCTCCTCTGTGGCCTTTCAAGGCTGCTCCCTCTCAGGGGGAGGTGGTCAAAGAGCCAGCCACTGAGTTCATGTCAGAGACAGTCCCTGTTCCCATTACTAGGGAACTCACTTGAATACTGAGCTGCCATGGGCTATATCTGAGCAGGAGTTTTAAGTAATATCCATAAATGGTCCTTGGTTGGAGTATCAGTCTCAGAAAAGACCCCTGTGCCCAGATGTTTTTGGTACAGTTGCTCTCCTTGTGGAGCTCCTGTCCTCTCTAGGTCGTACTATCTCCCCCTTTTTTCATCAGATTCCCTGCACTCTGCCCAAAGTTTGGTGACAAGTCTCAGCATCTACTTTGATACACTGGTGGGTAGAGTCTTTCAGAGGCCCCCTGGGGTAGGCTCCTGTCCTGTTTCCTGTTTTCTCCCTCTTCTAATGTCCATCCTGTTTGTCTTTCTGAGTGAGGTGACAGTACATGCTGGAGAGGATGTGGAGAAAAGGGAACCTTCCTCTGTTGCTGGTGGGAATGTAAACTTGTACAACCACTTTGAAAATCAACCTGGTGCCTTCTTAGACAATTAAGAATAGTGCTTCCTCAAGATCCAGCTATAACACTAGTAGGCATATATCCACAGTATGCTCAATAAGGACATTTGCTCAACATGTTCGTAGCAGCTTTATTCATAATAGCCAGAACCTGGAAACAACCCAGATGTCCCTCAGTGGAGGAATGGATACAGAAATGGTGGTACATTTACATAATGGAATACTACTCAGCAACTAAAAACAAGGAAATCATGAAATTTACAGGCAAATTATGGGATCTAGGAAAGATCATGCTAAGTGAGTTATCCCAGAAGCAGAAAGACACACACGGTATATACTCACTTATAAGTGGATACTTGACATATAATATATAGGATAAACATACACAAATCTGTACACCTAAAGAAACCAAGCAAGAAGGAAGACCCTGGGTAGGATGATCAATCCTCACTCAGAAAATGATTTTTTAAAAGATGCCACTTAAAAAACAGACCTCTATGAATAATCAAATGCCCCCATCTATGACGGTGTGATTTATTCCAGAGAGGGAGAGAGAGAGAATTAGTACCTGGACCCTGAATCAATCTCAGCACCCTATATAAACATTAACACTAGGTGGTTGTCACTGCAACATTTGGGAGCTGAAGGAAATATCCATGCCCCTCTTACTTGGCATTTCCATCATGCTTTATCCAGACAAAAACTGGAAATCCTAGGAAGCTAATAGACATAAAAGACACTCCCATGATGCTAGGTTTATATGAAGTTTATTTTTTTAAATATAGAGAATTTATTAACTCTGATAATTTCATTTAAGAATGCAATGTATTTTGATCATATTTACCACCCCTTTCTACTCTCAACTCCTTCCATATCTACCCTACACTTCCAACTTTCTGTCCTCTTTATATGTGTGTGTATCTATGTGATGTGTATGTACATAACTCACCAAGTTCAAATTGGGCAGCTCATACATTGATAGCAATGAAGCCATCCACTGGTGCATGGTCAACCTATCAGGGGCCACAGCTTTAAAGAAAATTGGCTCTCCTCTTTCTAGAAGCCACTGACTGTCAGCAACACCCAGTGAGGGATAGGGGCTTGCGAACTCCTTCCCACTTTGTGATGCTTTTTCTCTGCCCTAAATTACCTGTCACTGCGAGCAGAGTGCAGATTTTCAGATGCTCTCTCAGTGGTTCTGGCCCTGGGCAGTAGTACTTCCTCCACACTGAGAGCAGAGCACTTCAGAATTGAGACTGAACCCAACAACACAAGCTCCGGGCTCCCTTTCTGTTTGCTCCATTTTCAAAAGTTTCCTTCATCCTTCATTGCTACTAAAATAACGTCTCTCTACCACTGCTCATAGGATAGCCACTCTCAGCTCTCCCTCATATTTTTTCCCCTGTGGAGATTCTATCAGTCAGTGCTTGAACACTGCTTGGTGTCTGTTTAGTGTTAGGGTTTATGCTCTGTTCTTGGAAGAAAAAGAATTTCCGTGGCGATGATGGCGATGATGAGGATTAACGTATGTATGTGTAGGTGCCTGTTTGTTGGTATGTATGCCACATGCTTCAGGGGTCCCAGGGAGGCCAGCAGAGGCATGGATTTTGCTGGAACTGGAGTTGCAGGCAGCTGAGAGCTGACAGATGTGGTCGCTGGCAATTGAACCCTGACCTTCTGCATGAGCCGGAAATACTCGTAATCATTAAGCTGTCTCTCTAGACTTCTACATGCCCTCTGAGAACCACTCTTGGAAAGTATGAGGGTGGAGGATAAGACAGGAGAGGGAGAGACAGCGCTTGTGTGATGCTCCCAGGGTCTTTCTGTTCAAAGTGCTCAGGGTGCCACCGCACCCTACTTTGGGAAGCACATTTTGAGCTTCAGGAATACTAATAAGTTCTGATGCAGAAACCAACCAACCTAATGGGGGGAAAGCCATCAAAAATTAAGTAAGGGGTCGGCAAGATGGCTCAGGTGCCAAAAACTACAGGTGCCAAGTCTGAGGATCTGAGCTCTTTTTCTGGAACCCTCATGATGTAAGGGGGTAACTAGCTTCCACAGGTTCTTCTCCAACCTCCACATGAGTTCATGACACCTTGTCCCACACATTCAATAAATAAATAAATAAATAAATAAAAATGTAAAAATAAATGAACAAATGGTCTAAGAAACTAGAAACATAGCTCCTCAGTGGGACAGCATTTACCTACCATGCATGAGGCCCTGGGTGCCAGACCTAGTATCACAAAAAATTAAAAGAAAAAGAAAAGTAAAGTATATTTTCAAAAATCTTTTAGTAAAACCTAGGTTTGTGGTTTGCAAAGACCGACCTTACATAAAGAAATTAAGTAAGTGCATAAAAGCTATTCTCTCCTTAGAATGATTCTATAGACAAGTTTAGAATGAAGGCAAAGTCTAAAGAAAAAATTATTTTTCATTTTTAACAAAGAAATCAATTGAAAACAAGCTTGGTGACATTTTTTTTCACCGGTGACGGTGAATGTCAGGACATGGTAGAGCAACATGCACAGAGATTTTTCACATACAGTCAAACAGTGGCTTCACGACTTTGTGGGCAGGCTGACTTCAGCCTTTCTTTTTGATAACTAACTATAGTATGAATAGTTTCTACAGCCTTTAGAGGCTCTGGGAGTAGAGCACACACATACTCTTTCGTTGGAAGGTAAGTAACAGAATCAAGGCTGTAGCCAATTAAAAAGATCAGGTTACACTGAGAGCTAAAGCAGAAAGGTGTACCACATAAAAAGTGGCCACCATCTGATGGTTCTGTCAATCCAGAGATGGCAAAGACTGCGATTTACATATGAATAATCTTCTAAAGCCTGGAATTTCATCTTCTTTGAGCCATGGTCTCTCTCTGTAGCTTGGGTTGATCTTCAACATGTGATTCTCTGGCCCACGCTGCTGGAGAGCTGGGATGACAGGCTTAAAATGTCACACCCAGTTTATAAGCTAAGATGAAACTAAGAGAGGGAAGAAATCCTCTGCTTTATTCAAACATGACATTCTCATTGCCCTTGCCTCTATAATGTAAAATTATTCAATAATTTAGCAAGTGTATAGACACATTATTGCCAAGATTAAACCAACAAATGAGTGTGTGGAGATAATACATGATATTCTTCTCTCGTTTCTCTCCATAATTGGACCTCCCTTCCAAATTAATGCTTTTTTCTAAATGCCTTAACTCGTGTTTGCACATATAAGTAGATAAGTATGCATGTACGTATGTTATTAAAGAGGAAAACATATTTTAGGAGGCTTATATTTGTGTTCAAATATGAGAAAATTTGACCTTATAAAACAAAAGATGAAAGAGGAGAAGGAAATTAAAGTGATTAAGTTGGAATTTTTAAGGTGGAATTTTCATTTTAGAGGCTTATGGTAAAATAGCTTTAGATGAAAGCATTTTTTTAATTATCAAGACTAAACATACTAGTCTAGAATGTAATTAAAATCTGCTCTGGAAGTTGTAAAGAAAAAAAACCATAAAATGATATCAATCTTAACAGCAAATGGTCAAGCAGCTCTAAAAAAAATTAAGAAACAAAATATGTGACAAGAACCCAACTGACAACAAAGCTAAGAATGAGTTTCTTGGGTACATAGACATGGACTCTGCAACTGAGCCACGCTGGAATACAGGGAACTCACTCAATAAAATATGTAACATACGCCACAAACAGAAACTCCAAACTCAAAAGCAACCAACAAACCTGAACTGGTAGCCTCTCTTTCCAAGCTCCACTGTCAGAGCCAAACAAACTCTTTCCTTGTCCCTCCCTCTTCTAGTGCCTATCTTTTGGAAACTATTATAGCTCCTTAACTCCTCCTGCCACCTGCCTTTGTTTGCCTCTCTGGACCACACTTGTCACCTCTCCTGTTCTGTCTTTGTCTGTCTGTCTGTCTGTCTCTGTCTCTGCCAATCAGTCTGTTGTCTGTCTGCCTGTCTGTCTCTGTTTCTCTCTGTCTCTTTCTCTCTCTCCCACACACACAAACACACCTGTACACACATGGAACTGGCCTGGCAAACAAACAAAAACCGGACTCCTTTTATAAACAGAAGAGCTAGAGGCAGAATTCTGTTCAATGACTGAGAGAGGACGGAGGAGCAGAGAGAATGAAATGCTCCAAGACTAACATATTAATTAGGTTTGTTCCTCTCTACTTACCAATTCAGTTCCACAAACTCGAATACCAATTACAGAAGGTACAAATCACTGATTTGATGATTTTGACAGCAGTTTTTGGTGTGCGGGATCTGTTGGGGATGACCTCAAAGCATACGTGAGATCCCATCGGAGGTGTAATTGTAGCAAAGCACAAGTGAGAGAGGCAGGTTAATTCTGCACAGAAGAGCCCTCCGAATAGCTCTCTTGGAAAGCCTTTTATCTCTAAACAGCTGGCTCTATAGAATACCTGCATGCAGTCCCCAAAGTGAACGTAGAGAGGTCCTTTAGTATAGGAAGGAGAGAAAAGGGATCGGAGTCCTTCATCAGAGCTCTTGCAAGAGTCTAGCATGCAGGAGGCATCTCACTTCTCTGAGCTCCATAAATATTCAGCAGTGAGGTGCGGCAAAGGAGGATAGGGTGGGGATGGGGGTAGGAGTCGGGGTGGGGGCATGTCCCCCAAACAGCATGTGTTCTTCGGGTTTAATATTTTTAGTATCTGGTGAGACTATGAAAGAGAATAAAAAGGTAAATTAACTTGACTGAGCCTTTCTGGGCAGACAAGGGATATTTTCTTGGTGTCGTTTTCTAACATTTTAGTTTGAAATGACTGGGCACACTCAGGAAGTTGCAAACAAGCACAAAAGTCCTGTCTCTCCTTCCCTGCACTTCATGTAGTGATGTTAATCGTATGGCACAAGAGGATGATACGGAAACAAGAAGACAGACATTGGTACAATCCCTAGACCGAGTTCAGATTTCAGTGGGATCGTATATTTCATGTGTAAGCCTTACTGTGAGTGTGTCTATATGTGAGTATATTTGTGTGCGACCGTGTATGTGTGTGTATGAGTGTTCATGTGTGTGTATGTGTACTAGATCTTCATGGTGCTAGCATGGGTAGGCTTCATTCACCACCACCACCCACCAAGACACAAGACCATTCTAGAACCACAAAGAACCTCTTATTTCTACTATCCCTGTTCACTGATGATTAATTTAATCTCTATAATTTTCTCATTTTGAGGAACTGTACAGGTAGAGATACACACTGGTCGGCTTTGGTGATTGGCTTTTGGCACAGCGTAATTCCCCCTAGATCGATTAAAGCTACTGTGTCAAGTGAGTTTTTAAACATGTATGATATGCTAGGTGCCAAAGTAATAGCATGTCCATTCCCGTTGAAGACTTTGCCTCAAGTTGAAATGATAGTGTCACACACAGTTCATGACACTTAATCAAACAGGCTCGTTAACATTAACAAGTGACCAATGGCTTTCATTTCACTTTAACAAAAGTACTTTCTCCAGGATCATTAAGGGGCAGTTGAACATGTGGTTTCAAGTGCACATTGTCCTTTAAAATGTCAACCTCAAAAAACAACAACAACAAAACAAACCAACAAAAACTTTCTTACTGGCACCTTGTTGCAGAACTGTGGATATTCAACAGAATATAAGCAGACTTCTGGGTCAATGAAAAGCTTTTCTTTAAAACAAAAACAAAAATAAAAAAAAACAACTTTATGGTAGGGAGGTCACTTGCTCAGTCAAGTGCTTGTCTTGTAAGTATGAGAACCCAGAAGTGCCATTTAAAAAAAGTCAGGAGAATCAATGAATACACCCAGTGCCAAACTTTGGCCTCTACATATGCTTACTTAGGTTAGTGTACCTGCACATACAAATATCACACACACACACACACACACACATACACACACACGCACACTAGACAGAGAGAGACAAGCAGACAGAGAGACAGACACCAGACAGAAACAGAGACATACACACAGACAGAGAGGCACACACACAGACAGACATACACAGAGATAGAGACTCAGACACACAGAGACAGAGAAACAGAGAGAGACAAAGGGATAGAGACAGATAGACACACACACACAGAAAGAGAGAGGAAGACACACACACAGAAAGACAGAAAGAGACACATACAGAGACAGTCAGTCAGACAGACCGACACATACACACACACCGAGATTTGGCTTACCGACTATCTTCCTTCCATGAAGTCACTGTCAGTTGGCACTGAGGTGACCACAGTTTGTAAGAACACATAAATCAATGGCTCTTAGATCACACAACATCACATCAGTGCTGCTTCTTGGCTGTGGCATGTGTCAATCATCTTTTCAACTAAGAGAGAATCCCAACCTTTCACTACTGACATGAGAGCTACACCTCAGATTGACTATTACTTAAATCTGTGTAAACCACAGTTGATAAATGATATTTGAAGCCTCTTCATGAGACGCTAGCTCCAGGGGGAGCTTTCACATGTAAAATACTTGGTTTCTTAATTAATTTAACCCTCAAAAAAGTGTTGTCCTCAACCAAGATTCAAAACCACACAATCTTAGCTTTCATTCAACATCATTATTAGAAAATGTTATTTCACAAAGTTCATTTATTTATTGCCCTGATAAAGTTTTTTTTCATTGAGAAACCATCCATACTTGGTGCACATAAATTGGGAAGAAAAAGGAAGAAATTTTTTTTCTGATAACGTCAGTCTCCAAACGTGCTTTATTTCCGGTTTGTCTTTCTCTAGTCTATGAAAATCATTGTAGAATCTTATGACAATAAACAATTTACAAAGCATGCTTTTGCCATGGAAAAACAGACACCAAGAAAATTGTTTATGGTATTCTAGATTTTTACTGTATCTTTCATCAGACCCTACTTTGTAGGGAACCTCCTCTAATGTTCTACTTTGCTCACTGGTGAACCTCAGAGAACTGTGTGTTCCTCTACAGTAATGTTCTTTTCTGAGTTTCTTTGTCTTCCTTTCTTCCTACATGATTACTGCTCTCCCTCCTATCTTTATTTTAACTACCCTGAATATAAAATATATTTCTAAAGAAAACTTTTATTTATTTATGCTGTGTGTGTGTGATGCAGGTTTCTATTGGGGCTAGGAGACAGTGTTGCATCCTGTTGTGGTTTTAATGAGATTGGCTTCTATAGGCTCCCGTATTTGCATGCTTAGTCCCCATGCAAATACAAGGGAGTTTTCAGGGAAGGATTAGGAGGTGTGGTGTTGGTGGAGGAGGTGTGTTACTAGGGATGGTCTCTGAACTTTCAAAAGTCCAGTCTCTCTCTCTGCCTACTGCTAATGGATCATGATGTAAAGCTCTCAGCTACTTTTCTAGCACCATGTCTGTCTCCGTGCTGTGTACTCCCTTCCGTGATGATGCACTGTGAGCAAGCTTGCAAGTAAATATTGTCTCTTGGAAGAATTGCATTGCTCATGGTATCTCTCCACAGTAGTGGAGTGCTAATACAGGCCCTTATAGTTAGAGCTACAGCTAGTTTTGAGCAATTTAACCTGAATGCTGGATGGAAACCAAAATTCTCTTCTGGAAGAGCATCGAGCACACTTAATTACTGAGTCATCCGTCAAGCCCCTTGTGTATGGTGGTATGAGGTAGTAGTGGGAGGTCTGGCCCCTCGGAAGATAGAGCGCCTGTTCAGAGAAAGGGTGGTGTGAAGAAGATGCTTGAATAGGAAATGTGCTTCATAGGTTCTTATGTTTGAAAACTTCGTCACCTTTTTGTGGTGTTTGTTGAGGAGCTTACGAAACCCTTGGGATGTGGGACGTTGTAGGAGGACGTGAATCCCTGGGCAGAGGCTTTGAGGTTTGCACTCTGACCCCACTTGCTGCTCTCTCTCTGCTTGCTGAGTGTGGATGCAATGTGATCAGCTAGCTTCCTGCTCCTCTTGCCCTGATATTCCTGCCTGCTGCCATGCGTTCCCCACCACGAATAGAATCTATCCCTTCGGAACTGTAAACCACAGCAAACCCTCCCTCTTCTTAGCAACTTTTTGTCAGTGTATTATGTTTCACAACCACAGGAAAAAAGGTAATATAGAAGGTTATAGATGATAAAGTCTGATGGGGGGAAATTAATTTAAATAAGGGAAGGAAAAATTTATGAGTTCAGAAAGCAAAGAGGAAATGAGATGTAGTGTGAGCCATGGACTCTTAGGGAATTGTCTCTTGTGAGGACATTTAGAGCAAGGCTGGCTCAGGGCTGCGGAACTGCAACTGGCTGGACCAAGAGCCGGAATGTAGGTCAGGACTGTGATAAAAAACAGAAGATGAAAGCTGGGGTGTGACTTTGACAAGAGCAGATTTGGTGTTAAACATTGGAAGATCTGAGAACATACCAGGGCGATGCTAATAACAGGAACAATAGTCAATAGTAAAAAAGTGATAATATTTTGTAGTGAGTTTGTTGGTTTGGGGTGGAAGTTATCCTCCACAGCAAGCGCTAGGGTTTGCCTCCCACCACCTGTCCTGGTTTAGAGCTAAGAGGCCATGGGACTAACAGCATGATACAGAGGCCGTGACTAAGTTTTTGGGTGTCAGATGGACTTGGACTGACTCCAGATCTTCCCATTCCCAGCTGAGTGAGCTTCCTGAGATGTCTCCTCCCCGGTAAAACCAATGCAATAACTACGTCTTCCTCCACTCATTCGTTTGAAGAGATAGATTTGGACTACCAGGATAAAAAGCACCAATAAAAGAGACTCTGCCAAAGCCAGGAAGAGCTGTCTTTAAATAGGCGAAATTTGGATGAGCCATGTCAGACCACTGTAGCACAGCAATGCTGTCCTCTATATGACCCAATTCTACTGACAAAGACAAAAATAAAAACCCAAACTATTCCAGACACTTACAAAGCTGTGTGAACATATGGTGTCAGTGTGAGCAGTGGGTGGACTATGCTTATGGCAGGAGAAAACCCAGGAAGAAATAGATGTTATAAACAAAGAGATAACTCTTCAAGAAACCTTCTGTCAGTGCTGCCTGGGGTCTCATTTTACTCCAAACCCTGAAGTCCAGTGCAGTGCAGACACATAATGGTTCAAATGTTAGAGATAACTTCCTGTCAGCGAACGGAGGGAAATGTGATTAAAGTTTAGACATAGCAGCAGAGGCTAGAAAGATGGCCTGGCAGTTAAGAACATGTACTGCTATTGTAGAGGACCCAACTTCAGTTCCCAGAAAGCCGTGTTGGGAGGCTAACAACTCCAATGGACCCAACACACCAGACCTCTCACGTGCACACGTCCACCCCACACACATAATCTGAAATAATAAAATAACTCTTTAAAGATCAGTAACAGAGCTGGAAATGCACATCAGCATTACCTAGCGTGTGTGAAGACCCTGGCTTCTGTCCCTGCATTGAAAACAGAATCTGACCACGGAGCGTCACCTAGGTACATGGAGGATATTGAATGAGCTACAAATAGCACTTGTAATTTTAAGTTGCTGCCAATTAAACATGTTGATTTTTTCAATGTAAAATGATGCTTAGTCTAAGTTTTATCTCTCCCGTAAGAGAATCTCTCTTTTTCTATCCCCTTTTCAAAACGTGTGTGTGTGTGTGTGTGTGTCTGTGTGTGTGTGTCTGTGTGCCACAATATGCATATGAAGACCAGAGGACAACATGGGAGAGTTGGTTCTTTCCTTCTGCCATATGGGTCCCAGGGAACAAACTCATGTTGTCAGATGTGGCACGGAGTACCTTTACCCATTGAACTATCTCTCTAGTTGCCTAAGTTTTCTGTTCTTCAAATCATTTCTGATCTTGAATTTAAAAAAAAAAACTATTTTTCCCAGATTCCATTAATGATGCAACTACTCTAGTTTCTTGTTTTCAAAGTTACATTGCTGAAGCTGCAAACTTAACAAAAATGTGACGTTTAACTAAGAAGTGGGCATTCAAGACTAGGATGTGGATTTTCATTATGTATAAAACAGAAACTCGGTCATTAAAATTAAAGGCCTTCCTGCAGTAGGGGATGTCTATTTGTTTGAAGTTTTAATACAGTCGGATAACATCTCAAATAACTTGCTTACTTTAAACAGCAAATATTTGAAAAGGGAAATAGGATTGAAAGTCTTAGTCAAGGAACAGCTTGTTAAGAAAGCAATATTCAGAGTATAAATTACTTGTTAAAAACTAGCCATTTCATTACAGCTTTCTATTTAAGGAACTTGGATGAATTCCTCTACAAAACAAATAAAAAGGCAGTTAATGAGCAGATTTCCTGACATATTACAATTCTGCGCATCAGTCTTTTTTGAAGGGTATGCCGCCAGTCACAGTATATGAGCTACATGATAAACACCCTCAAACTTTCAAACATGTTTTATTTGCTCTCCGTGGAGCAAAGCTTAGGAAAGCAGCTATCTTGGGTAGAACTGAAGCATATGTGTAGTTTTCAAAACACAAAACTGTGAACTTGGCCAAGAGTCTTGCTTTTCTTTTCTTTCTTTTGAAAATTTATTTAATGTTTTATTGATTCTTTGTGAATTTCACATCATGTACCCCAAACCCACTCATCCCCTCATCTCTTCATATCTGCCCTCGGACCTTGCAACCTCACTCACAAAAGAAAAAAAAAACAAACAACAACAACAAAAAAACCATGTTGTTATGAGATCTACAGTGTGTCAGAATATCCCACACTGTGCCTTTTTGACCAGACATCTTTTTTTTTGCATTTTTCTGTTTTTTTAATGTAATTTGTTTATTTTTATATTAATCACAGGTTAGGTACTTTGTATCCCAGCCGTAGCCCCCTCGCTCATTCCCTCCCACTCTCCCCATCCTTCCCTTATCTCCTCCCTGCCCCTCTCCAAGTCCACTGATGGGGGAGGACCTCTTCCCCTCCCATCTGACCCTAGCTTATCTTGTCTCTTCAGGGCTGGCTACAATGTCCTCTTCTGGGATCTAGCTAGGCTGTTCCTCCCGGGTGTGTGTGACATCTTAACTTGCAAATGGTCTGGTTTGAGGCCTCCGGCTTCTGCAGCACTATCAATACTGGATCCTCACCGGCACTTAGCTGTCCTGCTGTTGGCCTGTGTCGTGGAACTCCTGTAGCTTTAGATCTGTAGGTCCAACTGTTTCACACTTTCCAGCAGTTCACAGATGGAGTAGGTGTTGGGGTGGGCCACCTCAAAGCCCTGGATGTGGGCCTGGGTGGTAACTGAGTTGGACAGACTGCCAGCCCTCCCACGGGCACCACTAGGGCCAGCTCTCCAGCACTGTCTGGCTAGCTCACCCAAGGGGGCAGGGCCAGCTCCCTTCCGTCCACGCCCTTGGGGCTTATTCAGTAGCACCCATGCCACCAGGGCCATCTGTACTCTACCAGGCAAGGTGTGAGGCCTACTGGGAGGCAGCCAGATGTGAGAGGGGGAAGAGCATTTCTCTCTTACCCATGCCACCTCTTGCCAGACAAGAGGTGGGACCAGTTCTCCTGTGCTCAGGCCCTCCGCTGACTAGGCTGAGTCCCCACCACCAGGGCCAGCTTTTCTGTGCTGTCTGGGAGAGGTAGAGGGCCAGCTCTCCTGAGTGCTGCAGCCAGTGAGGGGCGGAGCCAGCTCTGTGCAGCCCAGTGGACGGTGGACATCAACATGGTCCAAGGCAGTAGCCCAGACCACGTACATCTGTGTAGCTTTTGATGGTAACCATGGATGGTAACCAGACATGGCCTTCAGCGGCCGCACAGGCTAACTCACCACCACGGCCCTAGGTGGTAGAGCAGGCTACTCCCCTCAGACTGTTTGCTCCTCAGCAGTTCTGCCCCCCACTTCCTGGCACTCAAACTGATCCACTCCTCTGTCTCTCCCATCTCTCCACCACGTACTTGCACATCAGTAGTTGCTCCTAATGCAGGCAGGCCACGTGCTGGTGGGCATCTGAGTCTTGCTTTTCTTATCTTTATAGATGGGGACATTGGGTTAGCTTAGCTGTTCAATGTTGATTTTTTTTTTAAACCAGAATGCCTATTAAGTGACTAGTCACAAGTGCCTTTACCAACTTTCTATTTTGAAGAAAATTTATTCACTTTTTGAATAGCTTTGGCTTTGCAGAGAAGCAGTGCAAGTATTACCAGAGTTTCTTCACACTTACCCTGTTTCCTCTGGGGTGAACATCTTACACTATTATAATCCACTTAGAATGGACGGTTAGATGGCTGATTTACTGATTTACTTTAATTGAGTTTCCAGGTCACCATACCATGTTGAGTCATCATCTCATGTCCTCTGGTGGGCAGGTTCTCCGTGTTCTGTGCTTCTGATCCCCTTGACCATTTTGAACATTAATCACCTACTGTTTTGTAGCTTGGATTCTGAGCTTGGATTACTCTGACACTTTATTTTTCCCTGATTCTAGTGACAATGGGGTAATGGGGCTAAGGGATAGATACCAGAGAGCAAAGTAATAGCCTCATTGCTTCCTGTCAGGGGTATGTGCCATTAAAATGATTTCTCTCTGATGGCCGAATTTTGAAAAGGGTTACTGTGAAGCATTTGAGTGAGTCAGAGCCTTGCTTAATGATTTAATTGGCACTGATACAGCTCACCAGAATATTCCTTGTCTGAAATCTTTCATAACCTGGCAGTCAAACAAAAAGTTTATGATGCAGTGAACCCACCATGGACGTGGTTGTAATTTGGATGGGATGTAAATTGATGGGGGCGGGAAAGAACAGAGAAATAGAGGGATTTTTATAACTTTATTTTTTGGGCAGTTGTCTGTAGAGGTTGTCCTTCTGCAGAAGAGAGGGACAAAGTTCTCAGGACACCTGCAGCAGTTCACAAGCATGTGTAACACCAGCTCCATGTGAACTGACACCCTCCTCTGGCCTCCATGGACACAACATGCATGTACACATAGGCACGCACACAGACAATTCAAATAAATCTTCAGAAATGTGTGACAAATATATGTTGGTTGTGCTCATGTGTGTGTGAACATATGCACATGTCTGTGCATGTGCATCCATATGGAAGCCAGTGGTGTCTTCTGTAATGGCTCTTCATCCTTTTATTTTTATTTTTATTTTTTTTGAGGCAGGCTTCTCACTGAATCTGGAGCTAACCAAGAGTCTAAGCTAGCTAGCCAGCAAATTCAAGGCTTCCTGTACCTCTGCCTCTCCAGCACTGGAATCACAGGCCTGCTTTTAATGTGAGAGACAGAGTGTGGAACTTACGTCTGCATGCTTGCACAGTAAGCACCTTACCCACTAACCCATCACTGCTGCTCACAGTGAGATTCCTAACCAATCATTTTTCTATGTTGTTTTCACTTAATTATTGGCCATAATAGGGTTGAGAAAACAAGATGTTCAAAGAAATGAATTTCTTTAACAAGACCTGCTGAGTTGCTATGGTTTGGCTGTATGTTTCTGGGCCAATTGTCTCTCTGTTCACAGGGTCCTTCCGCTAACACTGGGAGCACAGGTAATTGGGAAGGTGTGTTTATCAAGTCCATTCTGTTATTCTATTTTTTTTTTTTCATTTAAACAATAGTTGTTCTGGGCCAGGCTTTGTATTGGGAACTGGGAGTAAAGCTACAAAAAGTATAAACCTTTCCAGAAGATGTTGATGAGTATTTTAATCACAGCAATCCCAGAGAGCGGGACAGTAGTGGGGAAAATGTCAACCTAACAGCAGCTTACAGCAGCAGCTCTCTCTAATGCACCTGATCCCTCCAGCCATCTTTCACTTGCATCATGGTTTATGTTACAAGATGGATTTAAATCCATCTTCCCATTTTCATAAAAATTTGGTTTTGATTTAGGGGCGATCCAAGATGGCTGCCATGAGAGAACACTGTGTCTGAGGAGTAGGACAGCAGAAACAACACAGTGACCAGGAGACTGAACTCTGGGACCTAAAACGCCAGCATTGTGAGTGCCAGGTGAGCAGAACTCCTACAGTGAGAAAATCAAGTGGGAAAACCCTGGGGACACCCAGTTGTTACCTGGAAAAATCTCCGGGTGACCAGCGGCGCACAGCTCTGATCTGAACAAGCAGCCGTGCTGGGCGCATGCACCTGCCATAATAGACTGGATCACACAGTCATGCAGGCAGTCTGAGGAGGAACCGGTGCCGTTTTCACTGAACTGCACCCTACGAGCTCACACTGCACCTGGGTTCTGCTTTGACCCGCGGGTGTGCTGCAGGCTCACACCGATCGCCGGAACCACCCCAGACTGAGAGGGTCGGGAGACCGATTTGACCAGTCTGCACACTGCGGGTGCGTGCCGCATGCTTCCGCCAGCAAAACCTCAGTCCGTGTGTGAGTCCACGGGCGGGTCTGGGAGGGACCCGAGTTCTGCTTCAACCCACAGGTGTACGGCAGGCACACGCCGATTGTAGGGGCCACCCCAGACTGAGAGGGTCTGGGGACCTTCTTGACCAGACTGCACACTGAGGGCGAATGCGGCACGCATCCACCAGCAAAAACCTCAGTCCCTGTGTGTGTGTCTACAGGCCAGACAGAGAAGGCCTCCGGCACCGTTTCAGACAGGACCGCATACAGCGGATGCACACCAACCAAACCCACTGTGTGTGCCCCAAATATCATCTCAGACCGGAGTGCACAGCCCCTGGCCCAGAAGGAGGCGCCAAATCTCCATTCCAGGGGAGAGCCCTTAACAGCAAGCCCAGGGCGGAGCGCACAACACCCAGTTGACATCTCAAACCTGGACACTTAGACTCTAGCACAGAGTGATGAATAAAGACTCCAGACCAGAGGGGTGACCAGCCTGCAGTGCTCACAGCTTCTAGCACAGAGCACAAAGCCGGGCACACAGAGCCCACAACAGAGTTCAACTGAGACAACAACACACACTAACAAACCACGGGAAATCCCTGATCTTCTTGAAGAATACTCCTGACACAAGAAATTGACAGATTCAGACTGAAGTACAGCCTTAAAGCACAAACAGCTCCCTGATTATATATAAACAAATGCCCAGAAATCGGCGAAAGAACTCACCTAACAAAAATCAGGACACCATGGCCCCACCAGAAACACCCAAAAGCAGTGGAGATTTTAATTCAGCAGAGACACAGGAAAATTATGTTAAAGCTTTGATTATGCAGATATTGGAGGAACAAGAGGAGAGACAAAAAGAGGAAATGAACAAGGCCCTCAAAGAAATGGAGAAGAAATTAA
>CM053760.1:30173637-30243156 GCA_028658305.1 Pachyuromys duprasi | reverse complement strand
ACTTGGAGGGGGCAGGGAGGAGATGAGGGAGGGTTGGGGAGGGTGGGAGGGAATGAGGGAGGGGGCTACGCTTGGGATGCAAAGTACCTAACCTGTGATTGATAACAAAAAATAAATTTAAAAAATTTGGTTTTATGTTTATTAGTGTCTGAGAGACACAGAGAGAGACAGAGAGACAGAGGAGACAGAGAGAGAGTCTGCTATGCCCAGGGAGGTGTCCATGGAGGCTGTGTCAGATCCTTTAGAGCTGGAGTTAGAGCGTTTGGTCCTATAGAAGAACAGTAACTGCTGTGTACTCTCTCCAGGCCCCCATTTACCCGTTTTAATATTTGCACAAATGAGGCAAGACAACCTATTGCAGAAATTATATGGAAAGTATTATAACATACTTTATTTTTTCCCCGAAATAGATCTGGATTTTTGCATTTCCTATTCTTAAAGATCCAACCAGTCTTTTACCATTTTCCTACCTAAAACATTTTTATATTACTTGGAAAAATTTGCAAAGTTGGGAGAGGCATGACGAGCTACAAGAGCCTAAAGCAATTTATTAACAGTCTATGCCAAAACTAGAATATCATATCTATAAGACTGAGTAAGAAAACTGAGTAGATGTCATAAGCTAACAAACCATGTGTTTTCAGCCAAGACTGTAATAATTATCATTTGTAATGACTACGGCACATTGCAAACAGTTTTCTTTTAGTGAGTTACTTCTACTAAGTATGAGTCATGTGCCTCTAGTTTTTTTTTTTTTAAAGAATCTATTACTCAGTATGTGGTACCTGCTTGCTTTTAGGACTGGGTATTTAACCTGTGGCCTTGTGCATGCTAGGCAAGTGCTCTACAACAGAGTTATGTTCCCAACACTTATGAAATGTTATTGAGTCAGGAATTTTAAAATTCATTTTAAATTTACGTATTCACTTTACATCTCAATAATAACTCCCTTCATCCTTTCTTCCTAGTCTGACCTCCCACCCTCTTTTCCCTTCTCTCTCCTCCTCCTCTTCTCTTCAGAAAAGCGGAGTTTCCCCAACCCACCCTAAGACATCAAGTTGCATCAGGACTGAGCTCACCCGCATCCACTGAGGCCACACAGGGTAGTCCCATTAGGGGGAAGTTATTGAAAAGCAGGCAACAGAGTCCATGTCAGACAGCATCCCCTCAACTTACTACAAACCCACATGAAGGTCAAACTGCTCATCAGTTACATATGTGTAAGGGGTCTAGGTCCAGTCCATGCATGCTCTTTGGTTGGTGCTTCTATCTCTGTAAGCCCCCATGGGCCTAGGTTTGTTGACTCTGAGATTCTATCTTACACTTATCAGAATGGCTAGATCAAAAATTCAAGTGACAGCATGTGTTGGCAAGGATTTGGAGAAAGGAGAACCCTCCTCCACTGCTGGTGGGAATGCAAACTTGAACAACCACTTTGGAAATCAATCTGGCACTTTCTCAGAAAATTGGAAATAGTTCTATTTCAAGACCCAGATAAACCACTTCTGGGCATATACACAAAAGATGCTCCACCATACTGCAAGGACCCTTGTTCAACTATGTCCATAACAACTTTATTCACAATAGCCTGAATCTGGAAACAACCTCAATGTACCTCAACCAAAG
Source organism: Pachyuromys duprasi (assembly GCA_028658305.1). Classification (NCBI taxonomy): domain Eukaryota; kingdom Metazoa; phylum Chordata; class Mammalia; order Rodentia; family Muridae; genus Pachyuromys; species Pachyuromys duprasi. The sequence continues at coordinate 30,241,530 of CM053760.1, read as the reverse complement.
AATAGATGAAGAAAATATGGTACATTTGTATAATGGAATACTACTCAGCTATTAAAAAGAAAGAAATGATGAATTTATAGGCAAATGGATGGAACTACTCCCTACTAAGCTTCTTTCCCCTCTTAGGTCGGGGGGTTGGAAAGGAGGCAGAGGTTTAAGGAACTCTAAATAAAGTAGGTTTAAAAAAATCAGAGCCTACGAAGGATCCAAGGGAGGATGCTTGAATCTTATTCAGAAGGGGAAATAGAATAGACAGCAGAAGTGGATGAAGGGAGGGAACTGGGTAGGAGAGGGTGTGGAGAATGAAATAATGGTGGAGGATCAGATGTGGAAAGAGTAGGAAGGAGAGCTGAGAGGGCTTAGAAAAGGGAAACTGAGGGTGAGGACATCTCTGAGACAAGCTGGAGACCTTCAATAAGGTAGGCTCCAGGGAGGATTTGAGTCAGGATTTTTTAAGCAGCACGAGTAAACTTAAAGCTTCCAATCTTCCTGTCTCCGTGTTCTGGGATGATAGACAATCACCATGTCCAGCAATTTGGAAAAGTTTGGTCTGAATTCTAAATACATTCTTCATATAGCATTCCTGCACAACACTTACTCTATATGTCTGGAGAACGACCTAGGGTAGCCACACTTCTGCTTTAGAATGAAAGACTTTGTCAAAAGGGTAAAGCATCAAGCAGCAGATAAACAGCAGAACATCCTCAAAACGGCAGTGCAAACACCACCCAGCTGAGACAATTGGAGTGGCCCAACCGAGAGAGCAAACAAAAAAGTGATGTCATCAAACCAGAAGCTTGCAAACACCCTACAGAAATCCACCGGGGAAGTTGAGGGAGCCAGTGGGAGCTCCCAGTGGAGAGACGCAGGGTGATGCTTCCAAGGGAAAAAGCAAATAGCAGCAGAAAGATAAAGCTGAGCACGTGCAGCAGAGATGACAGGGAAAGCTTGAAAGCTGCTCTGAGCTTCCGGGTTGGGCTATCTAGGCAGAGTAGTCTTCATTCCCACAGTGCTTACTTGTTGCAACATGGGATAAACAATAGAGCCTTCACGGATAGTAGTTAACCTTCTTGACGGCACAAATTTTTATCCTTGGGCTGTTTTGTTCCCCCATCATCCTTCACAGAGAAGGAGGACCAGCCTGTTCCCACACAAGGGGTCTTTGAGAATGCCTGAAATAAATATGCTAGAGCCCTCTTCATGCCTTGAGTCTAATCTCAACAACCCCAAACATCACAGTACAGTTTATCAACATAATGTAAGCTGGAGAAGATCACGTTCTCTCAGTAGAAATTCATTGCAGTATTGAGATTTTTTTTACAGTCAAGTCAAATTTGGTAGCTTTCTTCATTTTCCATGGCTGGGGATTGAGCCCAGGGCCTCAAACATGCCATACAGCTACTATCTGCCACTGAGCACATCCCCAGCTCTCAAAGCTTCCTTTGTATTTGCTGGGAAGTAAAAGTGGATTGTAGAAATTTACTCATTCATTTTAAGTAAAATATCTTGAATATTTTGTTGTTTTTTTTTTGCTCTGAGGATTGAAGTAAATGGTGTGCACATGAAAGCAGTTTGTAAGTAATGAAAATGACACAAACATTTAACTTTTCTAAGCACCTCTTATTTAAAGCTAAACACCCAATGAGTAGAGGATGATTGCCAATAAAGCAGACACCTCTGGCACTCCAAACCAGCAATCTATGGGCCATCTTGGTTCTCTTTAAAAAAAAATCTATATCCATTAAAGGCATTAAAACCTGGTGCAATGAATAAAGAACTGGAATTTGCAAATAAAGCACTGATTAATTGTTCTACTAAAATTCCCTCTCCGGGAGAATACTGTCTTATACCACGTACAGTCATGAGCATTTCCATGCTGTGTGAATGGGTGACTATTCCCTCCTGCCCGCCTGCCCACTCTCTCTCTTTTCCTCTATTCCTTCCTCTCTTCTTCCCTCTCTCCCTCCTTCCTTCCCTCTCTTCCTCTTGTCCTCCCTTTCTCCCTACTTCCCTTCACTCAGATTTTCCTTCTTTTCTTTGTATCCCTTTCTTTTCCCTTCTTCCTCTCCCATTTCTTCATTTCCTCTTCTTCAAATTTCAACATAAATGAAATACAGTGCACAATAGACTATTTACTCTAATTTTCCCCTTAATATAGTAGACATGTAACAGAAATTGATGGTGTGGCTTATTAGTTTAAAGTCCATTCTGTACCATTAGTTAATTTTTATCACTGTGACCAAATCTCAGAAGGATCCATGATGTAAGGGAGGAAAGACTTGTTCTGTCTCATGACTTCAGAGTGTTTCGACCATGATAGCAGGCAGGTATGGTGGGGAAGAATAATACATATGACAATTAAGAAAGGGTGTATGCAGGGTATATACTCACTCATAAGTGGATATTAGATACATAATATAAGATGAACATACTAAAATCTGTATACCTAAAGAAACTTATCAAGAAGGAGGACTCTGTCTAAGATGCTCAATCCCCACTCAGAAAGGCAAAGAGGATGGACATAAGAAGAGGGAGAAAACAGGGAACAGGACAGGAGCCTACCACAGAGGGCCTCTGAAAGGGCATCAAGGCAGATGCTGAGACCTATAGCCAAACTTTGGGCTGAGTGCAGGGAATCTTATGAAAGAAGAGGGAGCTAGTAAGACCAGGAGAGGACAGGAGCTCCGAAAGGAGAGCAACAGAACCAAAAAATCTGGGCACAGGGGTCTTGTCTGAGATTGACACTCCAACCAAGGACCATTCATGGAGATAACCTAGAACCCTGCACAGATGTAGCCCATGGCAGTTCAGTGTCCAAGTGGGTTCCATAGTAATGGGAACAGGGACAGTCTCTGACAAGAACTGATTGGCCTGCCCTTTGATCACCTCCCCCTTCAGGGGGCGCAACCTTACCAGGCCACAGAGGAAAACAATGCAGCCACTCCTGATGAGACCTGATAGACTAGGGTCAGATGGAAGGGGAGTAGGACCTCCCCTATCAGTGGACTTGGGAAGGGCATGGGTGGAAAAGAGGGAGAGAGGGTAGGCAGAGAACAGAGGAAGGAGGGTGGGTAGAGAAGAGAGGAGGGAGGGAGCTACAGGGGGGATACAAAGTGAATAAACTGTAATTAATAAAAATAAAAATTAAAACTAAAAAAGAAGGAGAGGCGGGCCTCCTCCATCAGTGGACTAGGGGAGGGGCATGGGGGAGAAGAGGGAGGCCGGGTGGGGTTGGGAGGATATGAGGGAGGGGACCACAGCCAGGGCACAAATTGAATAAGTTGTAATAAAAGATAATAATAAAACAATTTTAAAAAGAAGGGGTTACTCTTTAGCCTTCTTTTGATTTCCCTCCTTTCCTTGCCAACAAGATGGTGAAAGTCACAATCATAGGGTCATCCCTTATTAGCTCATTAGTTAATTCATTTCACTGAAAACATCCTCTTAGACACATGCAAAGATATAGTTTACTAATTCCTAGGTCTGTCAACCCAATCTTTATGGGCCTGTGTGATGGCTCAGCAGGTAAGGGTGCTTGCCACCAGGCTGACACACTGAGTTTGATCCTCAGACCCACGTGATGGCAGGAGAGCCCTGATTAACACTGATAGTCCTCTGACCTTCAAAGCATACCATGGCATGTGTGTGCGCGGCATGTGTGTGTGTGTGTATGTGTGTGTGTGCACACCACAAAAATTATTTTATGTCAAAAAATATTAAGTAGCACAGTGGACAAATTGTAGCCTAAAGGACAAACACACTGCCATTATTTAACACTTACCTGATTAATGAACATCTGAGTTTACTTCTTTCTTCCTCCTTCCCTCCCTCTCTTTTCTTTCCCCCTATCTCTCACGCTTCCTTTCTTTCTCTCTCCTTCCCTCCTTTCCCCTTCTTCCTTTCCTTCTCCCTTCTTTGGTGGGGAGGTAATCACCATAATTTACTACACTAGATTCTCTTGTGTCTATACAAAAATGAGGTCTTAATTGTTATTTGGAAAGCTAGGAAAACCCTTTAGGATTTTGTGGCAGGAGTCATATCTAGCACCTTCCCATTAGACTGCACTTAAACTAGAGATAGTGGATGGCTGTATATTAATATGCATATGGGGGCTATTATTTGAGCAGCGGGATATCTACTCTTCAGTATAATGAGACCCTTCAAGACAGGATTTTACTGTTATTATCATTATTACTTGCCTCTTCAAATTGAACCTTATATTTTAAATTTCAGTGTAAATGTGAGGTGGGCAGTGGTAAAATTAATTTAGTAATAACTGTAATTATTAATGGTAGCTATTACTCATTGCTAATTATAATCACTTGCAATTTTATCATTCAGATAAATCTACTGTCTATCAGATTTTAGTGGTATCTATGTTATGTAAAGGTTTAAAGTCGGCTCTGTTAACCTTCAGGTAACTAGAGTCCTGCCTTCTGAACTGTTACTAAACTTGGACACACGGTCAGTTTCATTATGGGAATTTGCTCTAAGTCAAATCCAGAAATAAGAGTTACACGTTTGTTAAAATGGGTCACGTTTCAACTTAGTGCTTACTACTTTTCCAATGTGTGGGTCCTGTGAGTTTGCGTGAACACCTGTCTGTGTGTGTGGGCATGCACATGTATTTGGGTATGAGTGCATGTGCTAGGGGCTTGCTCATGTGGGGATCAGAGCCCAATACCTGTGTCTTCCTCTATTACTCTCCATGTTATTATTTTATTTTTGAAACCTGGAGCTCACCATTTTGACTCAGCTGGCTGGCCAGTGAGCCCTCTCTCTCTCCCTCTTCAGGTACAGGATTACATGTGCATTCTGTGGCATAGGCTTTTCCCAGGGGTACTTGGCATTGAGCTCAGGTCATCTCGCTTGAATAGCAAGGACTTTGCAGACTGAGCCATCTCCTTAGCCTTTGTCGATGTATTGCCTAGAAGAGGGCTTTTCTGATCTCTTGATGAGTCCTCAGTTCAGGCCAACAATGAACTGAGTCATTCTAACTCAGCTCTTAGCAAAAGACCAAAGGTCACTCACTAACAGCCGTGCACAGAGATTCAGGAGGCTGGGACTTACCTTCCACTCTTCTGCTCTGACTCTTATAGGAATTACGAATGACTGGATTGGCTGGGTTGGGTGTGCCATGATGAGGTGAAGTCATAGGGACAAAATCTGTGTTTTCATGTGTTTCTACTCCTTATGACAGATGGGACCTTTTTATAAATGTCAGTTGACTTTTCCTGATGGTTGTTACTCCTGTATCTATATAATTTGCTGTCTTTGCTTTATGGTGCTTGTGACAATCTCTTTATCACGCAAAACTCAATTCAAACATCTCCTCACTTAAGTCAGTTCATAGACTCATGTGCTAGCACTGGCTGGCTGCAGTGTCCCACCAAAGGACTTTGAAGCCAGACAGATATCATCCTTTCCCTCATATTTAAACATTTGGATGAATGTCACATATATCTCAAATGCCAAGTGCAAATTTGTTTTTATTCTAATTACTTTTGACACAGTTAAATAGCTGGCTTTAGGGTTCCCTACAATGGAGGCACACCAGGACAGTCTGCTCCGAGACCGTATGGTGACATTGCCAGTGACATCCAGAGTCTATCATGGATCATGCTGCTCTGGATAATCCTGGTCCACCTTTGCTGGTCTGCTGACATGAAAGACCCCTCTCAGAGCCAAGTCATTTTAGAATGTATTTCTAAATTAAAACATACATTTTAATTATCTTATGCTAATTCTGTGCAGTCTCCTGAGGGTTCTCTAGGCCATAGCATCGTTTTCAGGTTCTACAAATATATCTTTATATAAAATAAGATTAGAAAGAAAAAGAAGATGCTATCAAGTGATCTAGATTTACAGAAAAAAGTCCAGGCTAGATTGAGATCAGAGGTCAAAATCAGTGCTAGAGAGATGCCACTAGACATTCATGTTTGCAAACATCAATGTTTGATGAATGAATGAATCTAGGAAAACGTGACACCTTCTTTCTTAAATTTAGGATCTTGAGAAATCAGTGAAATCAATTCTGAGAAATCAATTCTGTTTTCATGCTTCTTCTTCTTTTTCTTCTTCTGCTTCTCTTTTTCTTTTGTGGGAGACATTTAGGAAGCCTTCAGTAAGGTATCTTTTTCTCTGACTTCCATACTCACAGCTAAAGATTGTGTATGTCACTGTACATACCTATGCATATGGAGAAGGGTTTGATGTGCCCATCTTACTTTGTGAGACAGAGTCACTCACTTAATTTAGAGCTCAGCTATTGGCTACACTGACTGGCAACATGGTCCAGGGATACACCTGTCTGTGCCTGCCTGTTCTCAGGTGGGGTTAGAGACAAGGCCCATGCACTCAGCTTCTTCTGTGATGGCTGGAGACCTGAAGTCAGGCCCCTGTACTTGCTGACCTTCATCAACTGAGACATATCCCCAGCCACCAAGAAGGTTGCACTTCTTAACCAAAATCGTTATGATGGAGGGAGGGGAAAGTGGCCTCTAGAGTCTGGAAAGTGGGTTTTGCAAGGCTGGGGAAACTTCCTGCTTGAAAGATGTTGTCAAGCATGGTGGGGTGTATGAAGAGGCACTGGGGGATTCTTCCTGGACAATGAACGGCACTTGCAAAACAACAATGTGATGAGCTCAGTTCAAATAATTCACAAACATATGGATTCAATTTTCCTTAAAACACACATGGCTCCAACAATTAAACACCAAAGCAATTTGCAGGGAAGAGGAGACACCACAGGGATTTGATAGGGTCCATTTGAAAACTGTCTGAGGCCTTCCCTGAGCCCCACATGGAGTCACTCCCATGGAACACTTGGGGTGTGAGTTCACCAGCTGTGGGGAACACAAAGCCCCCTTTCCAATGGCAGGCTGTCAGAAGCGTTCACAATAACATTCACGAGGCTCCTTGTGGGAGAAATGGCTTTGATCTTAAGGATAATGGGAGGGTAGAATTATACTTTTTTTTTTGACTTAAGACTTTCCCTCTTTGTTAGATTGGCAATGTACAAAGAGAAATAAAGTGTGTCTACATGTATGTGTTATGATAATGCTCTCCAAGAACTCAAATCTCTCCAAATGCATTCTCATTCCTTTTTATGGTGTATGCCCAAGAGAAACATGTGCTGGCTCTACATTCACAATTAGGGAAACAAGGCAAAGAACAGACAGAGAAAGTGTCCTGCCTGCATCACACAGCTGCCCATGAATAGCCGGAAGCCATTTCTCCAGCCTGCTGATTCTTGCTTCCAGGTCCATCCTGGCTCTAGATTAATAAAGCTGTGTAGAACATTACCATATATTAACTTGAAACTCGCTCTCCTAAGAGGAACGCTTTTTTTTCCAATGAAGCTGTAGCACTCACCAATTGGTGAAGAAGATGCAATTAATTTTTTTCCCTTATGAGTCAAATCATTATACAAACTACCTCCGTCATCCCCAGGGCCTGATACAAGACACTGAATTATAATCACTCAAGTTGATCCTATCATCAAAACACTTCACACCCAGGTGAAAGCTCAAAACCCATACTCTAAGTTCCACCATCTTACTTAACGTTGACCCATGCAGCAGTTTCCTGAGCAGTACATAGATAAGGTAGATATAACTGCCCCGTCTTATTTTAAGAAGATAGTAAAGATGTGCCTTTTATACCAACAGGGAGTAGTCCATACTATCTAGTTTTCTGGAATTTTCTATAACTGCTTTGTGTTCCTCAAAAAATCCCTCCTCACAGAATGGTTTCTTGAAAGAAGCATTATTTAGTATTTAGTATAATATATTTAAGTATAATAAGTTAAATATTTAGTATTATAAGTTAAACTTCATGGGAGGTTCATACCAATGGATCTCAAACTTAGCTGAGCATTGACTCTTGTTGGGGGGCAGCCTTTATTTAATATAATATTTATTTGCCCTTTTAGTCTTTTTAGTTAGCATATAAAAACTGGGTTTCGATGTGGCTTCTCATAGAGATGTACCGTTGTGCCATGTTCGTAACTGGTGTGGGGGCAGCCTCTAAAGACACAGCACAGCACAATAGCTGGTATGCCTGCGCTGACAGGACTCTGCAGTGGATATTGGCTAGTGGTTGCATGTCAAATATGCATTCACAGACTAACGTTACTACCCCTGGAAATGAACTAACCCTGGGAGGCATAGTCCACAAGAGTCAAAGCATCATAAAACATAGATGATTTTTTTAAGATATAATTGCACAATGTTACCCCCCAGAGTGCTAAATGAAGAATGCGATAATAAAATAGCAACAGAGAGCTTTTAACTAGAGTTTTTTCAATTAATGTGTGATTTCTGATTCAGAAATCTTCTCTTCATCTTCCTAGAGAAGTATGCAATGTTAACAAGTAAGGATATTATGTAATGGCAACTGGGGCTGATGGACAGACGTGACTGTGTCTCCTCAGAGCACAGGTAGGTCTTAAAACCAGACCGGAACTCTTTTATTTAATTTATTTATTTTTGATCATTACAGTTTATTCACTTTGTATCCAGCTGTAGCCCCCTCCCTCATGCTCTCCCAATCTCACCCTTCCTCCCTCTTCTCCTCCCATGCTCCTCCCTCAAGTCCACTGATAGGGGAGGTCCTCTTCTGCTTTAGGTCTCATCAGGACTGGCTGCTTTGTCTTCCTCTGTGCAGACCTGAACTCTTAACCCTTCTCTGCCCATGATGACTCCAGGCTACCCCAGCCTTCTGTGTTCCCTCTGGTGACTACAATGCACAGCAAACAGTATTGCTTACACTGACTGGCGTTTGTCTCTCATGGTGTGGCAGGTGAGGCTGCTATTTGCTACGATGAGATACAAATTAGGGCTATGTGCTCTCTGCTCTTCTGAGCCAATCACCAAGAGTCTGGCTGCTTGGGAGAGATAGGTACTTGCTTGCCTTTCTTCCTTTTGTCCTTCCTTCCTCCTTTCCTCTTTCCTTTCTTTCTTTTCTTTTCATTCATTTCTTCTTTTCTTTTTTTCTGTTGTATCATGTGTGTATATAGCCTCCTGTGAGGAAGGCGTGTGTGTTAGAGGGTGTGTATAGAAGTTCCTGGATGTGGAGGGCAGAGATCAATCTTGAATCTTGTTTCACAGGAGCCACCTGTCTCATTCTGGTTTGTTTGTTTGTTTGTTTGTTTGTTTGTTTGTTTTTGAAACATGGCCTGTCAGTGGTCTAGGGATTTCCAGTATGACTAGACTGGCCGGCCACTGAGCCTAAGTGAGTCGCCTGTCTGCCTCTCTGGTTAGGATTGCAGTCATTTGCTATCAGTCCTAGATTTCTTTTGTGTGGCTTCTGGTGCTTAGATTCTGGCCTTTATGCTTCTAAGGCAGATACTTCACTGACTGGGCCAGCTCTGTGTGTGTGTGCGTGTGAATGTAATCGGAAAGGGTGTGACACCCTTACAGTGTCACGTGTAAACACAGATGAACACTTTGATGAAGCCTTCGATGAATGACACAGGGACCTTCCACTCACAGATGAACTTCAAGCCATGGCTTCTTTAGTGAAGTATGTGTGCTTCCATGAGAAGAAAATGAGTTTGTTGATCTGGGTCCTTCCCTCCCATCCTTGCTTGGCTCTAAGCACATCAAAAAAACAAAAAAAAAAAAAAAACAAAAAAAAAACATTCAGAGAACTTTTAATCAGCTTCTCAAGAACAGCGGATCAAGTCAGAGAAGTAATTCAATCCTCATTCCCAAGGTACTGGGAAGGTAAGAAGGATGTTTTTTTAGACTGTACAACCATTTGTCAATTCCCTCAGAGTCTGAATCAGCCTCATGTGGACCGCTTGCCAGAATGAAGAGCAAGTGGGCACACCATTGGCTCTGTCAGCCTCTAGCTTCATTTCTGTTCCAGGAGGTGACTGACATCACAGACATGGCCTATCACAGCTCACTCAAGCTTCTGGGCTCTTCTGTGCCCTCTGCCCATTTCAGAGTACCCACTCTCATGAACCCTGCTCTGTGTGGCTTATTTAAATATGAGGTCTCGAAGAGGTGACTGTTGTGGAATTCGTCTGAGGCTTTTTACCAAGCAAAGGCATAATAAATAGATTCCCATGGATATCTGGGCTTTCTTTTCATCATCTAAAACACACGGATGGTCAATGCTTCCTGTGCATTTGTGTTTGTGTGTAATCACATGTGTGCGCATACATGTCAAAGCCAGAAGAAGTCAATATGAGTGTGCTCCTCAGTTGCCCATCATCTTATTTTTGGACCTTTCCTGACTGAACCTGGAGCCTGTACATTCATCTAGCCTGATACCCAGCAGTCCCTAGGGGACCCTGCTGTCTCAGTTTGCCCCCGTGATTAGAAGACAGAGGCATACTGCCACACAAGGCTTATTCTGCCGTTTTTAAATTTGGATTCTGGGGGAATGAAAGCAGGTCTTCACGCTTGCTCACACCCAGCACTTTACCAACTGAGCCATCTACCCAGCCTTGCCAAGCACTAGCTCCCTCAAGTACCAGCTTCAGAACTGTGGGTTGGTTGTAGACTTGATTTCCTTCCCATCAGGATCTCAGAAACGGGGAGGGCACTCAGAAAGCAGCAGTGGTTTTAAAATAAGGAACTTTAGAGAAGCGAAGTAACTAAGACAAGAGCACACTAATGGCATGAAAACTTACCCACCTCACCCAGTCCATGTTCCCCCAGCAGCAATCTTTGCCCTTATGTACAAAACGGATGCATATGGCTGTGCGTGCATGTTTTACCAAATGGAGATTTTGGACGTTATGTATTTTGTGAGCCTTACACAGAAATCGCTATCATTGGGTATCTAATTGCACAAGCCCAAACAACATTGGGTGTGTTATCACAACACAGTATTTCCCGCAGAAAATACTCGTTTTGATAGTCTTTTGTGCTTACTGCTTCTTTTATGCTGATAAAAGTTTTTATCATGTGTGGTGTCCTGCTGTTTTGACCAGCTCTTCACATCAGACCAACCCAGAGCAACTTTAGAGACAAACACTAGGATTTACCTATTTGTCTTTGTCCCCTGAGATAAGGGAATAACATGTTTTAAAGACAGCTTTCCTCACAGAAGAATAAAAATTCTCTCTAAAAACAGGTACCTACAGCGTTTTAAGAAAAGTTGCTGAGTAGCCTTTCTTACAAATTTTTCTAGTTAGAAAGAGCAGGATGGTGATAAACACGGCCCAAAGAGGGGTCCACCCTGATTGGAAATCTTACATAATTGTGCATGTTTTCATCATTGATTCTGGGGAGGATCACTTCCAGAATACATCTATGCCCTCTTTTCTCTGCAAGATGCCTTGTCTCCCTAAACACACATACCAGTGTATTGGCTCTTCAGTAATGCAGTGAGCAATTCTAACAACTGTTTATGGTTTTTCTCACATACAAATCAGAAAGACTTATTAAATAAATGTGTACATCAATGAGCAAAAGATGAGTTTGTGGCTTTGGGGTCTTCCTTACAGTCCTTGCCTGGCTCTCAGGACAACATTTAGATACCTCTATCCCATTTAGCCTTTTTGTAAATAAAGTGTTTCTGGCTATCATTGAGTGGGAAGCATTGCTTATAAGTCAATTCAGAGAATTCCGGGGCATTCCTAGAGACTCCACGACTAATGTAGTTTGAATGAAATGTCTCTAACAAATCTTGCACAGTCAACTACTGAATGCTCAAGTTAGTAGCTGTTTGGGAAGGATTAGGTGATCTTTGTGTGTGGGCACACACATGACCAAAGGACAATTTGCAGGAGTCGGTTCTTTCCTTCTACCATATGGTTACCAGTAGATTGAACACAGGTCATCAGGCTGGAAAATACTTTTTCCTACTGAAACATTCACCAGTCCTCTGTCATTTGTATTTCAACATCCTATTTTTAGAACACATTCAAACACTTGTGTGTGTATATTATCAGGTTATAAAGTGTCAGGCTGATGTTAATTTCAGGAACCTTTTGGAAAATATATTAAATCATTCAGTGCATTTTTTTTGCTTCATAAATTCATTTTATTTGAAACACTTTCTACTACATTATCAGACCTAAACTTTCTTGAATACAAAGGTCCTTAATTTGGTTACATCGTTAAGCCATAAATATTATAGATTTAAAACTCATAATCATCTTTTCTAGTGATTACAACCAAGGAGAAATTTCATACAATCTTTTTTTTTCATTTTCAGTAGACTAGCAAGAAAAGATAAACAAATGTGAAAAATTCTTTTGTATATTAGAGAAAAGACAAAGATACATCAGGTAGGAGGGATGACCTGCTCAGGCAGGAACCACAGATCTGTAAAGCTCTTCCTCACCTAACCTCCACTGACCCCCTTATCTCATCTTAATAGTATGTTCAGTTAACTTTATTGCTAAACAGAAGTACTGATGTTGAGACTAGAATAAGAATATCTTGCTCTCCCACTTTCTTCTCTGTTGCTATGATAAAACACTCTGGACAAAAGCAACTGAGAAAAGGCAAGGGTTCACCTGGAGTATTCATCCATGTTACAGTACATCATCTAGGAACGTCATTACAGGAATGGAAGGTAAGAACTTGAAAACAAGCAAACTTGCTATTCCATGAAGCAACAGCTCTAAGCAGAAAACTGATCCAGAGTCAAGAATACAGTAGAAACCATAGAGGAATACTTCTTGGTGGCTCACTCACAAGTTCATGAGTAGCCAAAGTTCTCATGCAGTCCAGGATCACCTGCTCAGGGAATGGTGCTGCCCATAGTGGGCTGTGTCCTGCTATTTTAATTAACAATCAAGGCAATCACTAAAGACATGCTCACAAAGCCAATCTAATCTGGGCAGCCCTCCACCTGAGTCTCCCATCTCAGGCTGTTTCAGGTTGACAATTAAGGCTAACTAGGATACTTGCTCTCTTGTAAAATCATAGGCTCATACCTGATATCCCATCTCCTCCTCTACCTGTTCCTCCTTTTATTTTTCTCCTCCTCCTCCTTTTTTTCTACTTTGGCTTCAGCTTCCTTTTCCTCTGATTCTGATTCTTCCTTCTACCTTTTCTTCTTTGCCTTTCTTTTTTCCTTCCTTCCTTTCCTTCCTTTTAAAATAATTAGTTTCTTGAGAATTACATTCAAAGTGTATTAATCTTATTTACACACATCCCCCCTATTTACAGATCCAGTCTTCTGCCTTACCTACCCAACTTTCTTCCCCTTTTTCTTGTTCTTTTTGTTCTTCTTCTTCTTCTTCTTCTTCTTCTTCTTCTTCTTCTTCTCCTTCTTCTTGTTGTTCTTGTTCTTTTCCTTCTTCTTGCTTATCAAATCCAGTGTGTACTGCTTATATATTTTTGGGTATGTGACCATCTACTGGACCATGGTTGATCTACCAAGAGCCACATCCTTAAAGAAAACTGACTCCCTCTCTCAGTAGCTGTCAGTTGTAATTAGTTCCTGAGCTCACATCTCCCTCCATCCTGGGATTTTATCTAGTTTGAGCTTGTTGGGTCTTATGCACGCTGTAACAACTGATGTGAGTTCATTTTTACACTGTCCCATTATATGTAGAAAACACTGTTTTCTTGCAGTTATCCACCACTTCTGGAATCTACAATGTCTCTGTCCCTTCTTCCTTTGATGATACCAAAGACTGTGAAATACATGTCCAGTTTAGGACTGAGCATTGAACAGTGTCTCATTTGTTCCTTGATCAATTGTGGGTCTCTGTGTTCATTGCCATCTACCGAACAAAGAAGCTCTTCTTATGAGGGTTGAGGAATACACTCATCCCTGGGTGTAGCAATAAGATATTAGGAGTCATTTTAATACTTTACCTATTTAACAGTTTGTCATTGAGCAGATAATTCATGTCAGACCCTAAACGTGGCCGCAGGCATGTTGCTGGGAATCCACATCTTGGCTCTGAATTGCTGAATGTTTCACCTGTGAAATGATAAGAGAAGAAATAAATATCATAGGATGACATTTGAAAAATAGTCTATTTTTCCTCTTCTGAGAGGTGGGGTGGAGAGCTATATGTGGTTAAAATACTCACCTCTCAACACTACAACCCAGGAACAATGTAGAGCCTCAAATGGGAGATTGATGCACTGGGGGCAGAGATTATTACATTTCTTTCTTCAGAGGAAACACAATTAGCAGAATCAGTTTGGAAATTATTCATGCCAAATTCACTTTCTAGTATTAAAACAATGTTGTGCAAATTTTTGGCAAGTTGTTTCATGTTCATGTTTAATGAAAGCAAAAGAAAAATCTTTTTTCTTGTACTTAAATGCCCATTTAGCTTCGTTTAGGCCATTCCTTTTGAACTAAATGCAAATGAGCAAGCGATGTAGCTATTCCATAATCTTTCTTTAATCAAGATCACTACAAAGCACCGGCTGGCTGGTCAATGGGTGACATAAATCATATTACCTTAATTCTGTGTTTCACTAAAGGATTTAGTGTTTTCATGAACCAGAATATCTGCATCAATGCTGTAGGAGCTTCAGTTAAAGTGCAGATTTTACAGAGTCAATGATGTGTTTCCTGTTGGATAAGATGAAGATGAACTGCTCTCTCCCACCTCATGCTGGCCTCATTAATATGTGGCTGCCTTTCAAGAATCCCTGGGTTTGGAAGAGGCAGTTGGAAACTGGCTCCCAAGTACAAAATGGAAACCCTAGCTCATACAATGTGATCGACATACAAACATAATTGTGCCTGGATTGTTTTTATCGGCATATATCCATTGATTATAGAAGTGGGTCACATAAGTACATGTTCATGCAAGTATACAATGAACTGTAAGCATAGTCCCCTTCATATTGATCTATACATTTTTCTTCTTTTTCTCCTATTAATTCCCCTTTATTTCATCACAAACTTAGAAGTTTCACTTCCACGTTGATGTTATGTACACATACATGAATCTATATACACATATATATTATATGTATCATCTAGAATTCACAACTGAGAAAAAAAACATTGCATTTGACTTTCTGAGTTTGACTTAATTTACTTAATATGATAATGTCTAGCTGCATCTATTTTCCCATAATGTAATTTTGTTCTCCTTTGTGACTGAATAAAAATTTATTTTAAATAAATACCACATATAGCCACAGGCTCACAAACACACACAAATATATACACATACATACACATATACATACACATAAGTTACATGCACACACACAAATACCATGTGTGCACACTACACAGGTACACACACATATAGGCACACACATGAACAAATCACACTGCATACTCATACACACATACCTGTAAACACCTGCACATACATATACGTAGGCTTAGATTTTTCACCAAACCTAAAACCTACTTTATTTACGGTTCTTAAACACCGTTACCTCCCTTTCAACTCCCCAATCTTAGGTAGGAGATTAGTAGAGAAAAGGGCTATAGATCTCTTTTATCTACTTCCTGCTGATTTGGGTCGATGGGTCTTTAGGGGATTATCAAACTCAGTCATCAGGAAGGATATCAACAGTCCAGTCCAAAGGCCAACACCAAGTGGCAACAAGAAGTCACTGAAAGCTGCAGGATTCAATTGGATTGCTCTGAGAAGTTCTCTGGGATGTTTCTCTCTGTGAAGTCAAGTGTTGAAGCACAAAAATCAGCTCAGTGATGTTGATCAAAGAAGCAATGTCTTACTGTGTGTAGGCCTCTATATTTATCTTCTCCTCAGAGTCCACCCATGGGTGTTCTCAGCTAGCCAAAGTTAGGCTCCTAGCATGAGAGAGCATCTAGCAAAACATCATGTGTGCCCTCCCACAAGCCATTCTCAAGCAAAAGGTGCCCAGCTTGCAGCAAAACATCACATGACAAAACTGAGTCTTCAAGGAAACCAGAAACTTCCACTTCACATATATATATATGTACACACATACACACATACACCTTTTGGGTTTATCTTTTCTTCTTTTTTTCACTTGCGGTCAAAATGTTTCTATGTTATCTTCATAATCCTGAATTTCCAACTTTATAGAACTGACAGTCTACTAACCACTAGAAATTACTGCTCAAATATCTTTTCCTTTTAATGCCAATTGTCATCAGAAATTTTGTTTCATTTTATTTCCGGAAAATGACAACCCAAATCTGATAAAAAAATAAGTATTTCTATTCCCACACTCACACTGCACACTCATACACACATATCTGTACAAACCTGCACAAACATATACGTAGGCTTATGTATAATATTTTAATATTTCCATCTCTTTTTCATAAAGCAAGCCCAGGAATGTTTCTGTAATATTCATGAAGACAAACATGACTTCTTTTTAAAATCTGAGAGAAAAGATTAAGTTTCAAATTTGTAAAGGTTTCAGATGTCTAGGTGAGGGCAAGGGGGTGTGCTTTAACGTGATGTGAGTGCTTGGCATAC
Source organism: Pachyuromys duprasi (assembly GCA_028658305.1). Classification (NCBI taxonomy): domain Eukaryota; kingdom Metazoa; phylum Chordata; class Mammalia; order Rodentia; family Muridae; genus Pachyuromys; species Pachyuromys duprasi. The sequence continues at coordinate 30,225,155 of CM053760.1, read as the reverse complement.
ATGAGTTCAGTCTAGGTTCAGTCTCAGCATACACAAGAAAATACCCTGATGACGATTGTATAGATAATGTGATAACAAATCTTGACTGGATTGTCTTCAAGTTTGTGCAGTTTGTCCTCATTGTTTAATGCTGTGAGAAGGGTCTCATGAACTAGGGAGTCTGCAATCATTGAGGACAGTTCTCATTATCATGCCTGTGTCAGAGGCACAGTCGGGTGTTGTTGAATCCAGCATCTCTCTTTGTTACTGTGGCCATGTGTCTTGTTTAATGCTAAGCTGAAAGGAAGGGCAAGACCAATTTTAGCACCCTTTTCTTTTCGTATCATTTACGATTTCTAAATCTCAAGTGGATTTTTCTTCTCTTCCTCTTCCCCATTCCTTCCTCCCTCCCTCCCTTCCTTCTTGTTCTTCCTTCCTTCCTTCCTTCCTTCCTTCCTTCCTTCCTTCCTTCCTTCCTTCCTTCCTTCCTTCCTTCCTTTCTTTTTCTCATGTAGCTCAGGTTGGCTTCCAATTCATTATGTAGCTGAGGATGATTTCAAACTTCTGATTCTCTTTCCTCTACCTCTGCAGCACTGAGACTATATACATACGTGGCCATACCCAGTGTTTGCCTTACTGGGAATCAAATCCAAGGCTTGCTGGATAAGCAATTTTCCAACTGAGCTCTACCCCTAGTCCCTATTGTAAACTTTGCATTAAAATTCTTTGCTTGCAGGAAGCTTCAAGGTTTTCTCTCTCCCTTTCTCTTGTTTCCCCTGGAATCCCAAGTGTCACTTGGGGTTAGACCAGATGTTTTCTAACCATGGTGAAAGGCTAATGTGTTTGTCATCATTTGTTTTAACTAAAAAAAAGTGATTGTGCATTCATGCATGTGCACACATACACACACACACACAAACGAATGGACTGTATACAATGTTTTTATTGTCCAACTTTAAACTATTATTAAATCTTTAGGTGACAGTGATGCACACCTTAATCCCAGCATTTGAGAGGTAGAGACAAGCAGATATCTATGAGTTCAAAGTCAGCCTAGTCTACAGAGCTAGTTACAGGATAGCCAAGGATGCACAAAAAAACAAACAAACAAACAAAAAAACCTGTCTTAAAAATAAATAAATACATAAAAAAGCTTTATCAAGGAATCATACTGGGGCTAGAGAGATGTCTCGGTAGTCAAAAACACTTGTATTTGCTAAAAACTAGGATCAATTCCTCAGTATCCACATGGTATCTCAAACTGTCCATAACTTCAGTTCTAGTGGATCCTGATGCCCTTTTCTGATAACCAGAGGTACTGAGTACACACACGGTGCACAGTCATTTATGTGAACAAAACACTTATACATCAAATAAATTTAGAATATTTTTTAAAAGAATCACAGAAACTACATGTAGAGACTCATCAGCTGACTGTTGCTATGTCAAGACATTCTCAATCTAGCATCTAGAATTGTGAAATCTTAATAAATACTCAGTTCAATGAGTATTTAGGATTCCAAATGTTTAAATTGAAGTCTTTTTTTAAGCTACATTCCTCTATCTTTACTTTCCTTTGAAACAGAGACGCTCTGATTTGCAAGATGGTCTTGAACTCAACTGTAGTGCAGGTAGGTCCAGAACTTGCCACCCTCCTACCTTTAGTCACTAAGGAGCTGGGAGTACAGGCATGTGCCACCAGCCTTAGTACCCCAGTGTGAGTTCTAACTACTCAGCTCTCTGCCTTAGGCAGAGGCGTATAGTGGAGTCCCAGTTCCTTTAACAACTCAGTAACAAAAACCACCAATAATGATGCAGGGTTTCAGCATTCTCACTACAACCTTGCATATTTTATGGACTGATTGTTTCCTATTGTACTCTAAGGAACCTCTATGGACCTAGTCCCCAAAAATATTCAACAATAAACTCTCAAGCAGTAATGAAAAGACCCCAATGATCTAGACAAGTCATATAATATAAATTAAATCATTCATTCAGGCCTTTTTTTTTAATATGTCTGTATGCATGTTCACATATGTATGGATGCATATTTGTGGAAGGAGTGTGCATATGCATCTGTGTACATGCATTATGTAGAGGCCAGAAGTTGACAACAAGGGGGGGGGGCATTCCTGATTGGTTTCTACTTCATTTATTGAGGAGGGTTCTCTTGTTGGAATGTAGAGCTTGCTAATTTGACTGGTCTAGCCAGGCAGCTTGCTGTGGGGAAGGCGTATTCCTACCTTCCACATGCTGGGGTTACAGGTCGGCCACCTCATTTACCTGGCCTTTGTGTGGGTGTCCACGATCTGAACCCCAATCTTCACACTTGCACAGCTCATGTTTCACCCACTGACTAATCTCCCGAGGCCCTCCCCAACTCCTTTTTATATATAATAGCCTGTATTGCTGTCGTGAAGCAAACTGTGAAGCAATGAAGGTAAAGGAGACAAGATAACAACAGTGGCCTTGAGATAAATAGGATCATAATTGTTAGTATAGCAGAACCTCATATGAAGGAGACAGACTCTTCCCCAACCTCATCCTGGCAAAACCCAGCACATTTTCTCAGCCACAAATGATAAATGGTGACAAAGGCAGAATGGAAGTCTGACCTGAAAAGATAATCAACCTAGAAATCCAGTAACTGAAAAACCCCAGAGAGGGATTGAGTCTGCCACCAAATCTCTTCTTAATTTTGTTAATCAGACATTTGTCAGCACAGGGCACTTTTTTTGCAAGTGTTGAGAAAATCAAAGCACAGGAAGGGGGCCTGGGACATGTCTTATTACATCTTTCATCACTGGGGAACATTTCTCAAGTTGACTTCCTAAAAGGCATTTGGGCTTCTATCTCATGTCTGAAGATAATTATTTCTGTCATAATGAATAATTTAACCCAACTCCCACCCTCAGACCACTCATAGCTCTCAATAAAAGAAGATACACTACCAGGTGACATTTTAGCCTCTCAATTTTATGAGCAGGGTCTTTTCTTTTCACAAAGAAAAGTTATGTGTTGCTTTTACCTGCCTTGTGTTTTGAATGCTCATGTAAACATTTCCATCAATCTGGAACAAGTCACTAGGACTTTCCTTGAAGCATATGACCTTCCTTCATTCCTTCGTAGATAATAGCCAATTATTTCATAAACTTGACCTCAGTTAGTGTTTCTCTATGTCCCTGGGCATTGTTACATTGTTACAGGAACATCACTGCACACAGGTGGTGTGGTGGGTGGTGTGCAGCTTAACTGTCCCTTTACTGATGTTTTTCATTTTTGTCATATGATTAAAGGGATTTCTCCAAAGCTATTCCACCCTAATGACATTGTCTACATATTTTTAGTTACAGATCAAAAATATATTAATTAACTAGTTTATTTATAGCATATGGATATTTACTTTATTCAGTATGATAGATTTATTTCCAATCATCAAATATTTTGATATTTTACTTTTTTCAGATTTAGTCACATGAGGGCCTTTTTAACTACCTACTACATCCTTTTAAATAAACCCGTCTTACTATAAATTCTTTTTTTTGTTTTGGGTGCAAAAAGACATCACAGGAAATATTGGAATCAGTCACTGTGCCAAAGAATTTTGGAGCTTATTAGCAGATTTAGAAATACCTAGGAATAATATTTGATCACTAGGTGGACTCATGGTACACCAACCTCAAATTTACATTCATTTTTTATTACTATAGCTATTTCTGACAAAATGTAAAAGAACAGCTGGACTGAGAGATGGCTAAGTCAATAGAATGCTTGCCCTTGTAAGCATGAGGACCTAACTTTGATACCCAGACCCATGGGAAAACAAAACAGTAATAGTAGCGTGTCGTGTGCTGGGGACATAGAGTCAGGTGAAATGCTGGGATCTGCTGGCCAGTCTGCTCATCCTGTGATGAGTTATAGGCCAGTGGGAGTTCCTGACTCAAAACACAAGGTGGAAAGCATGTGAGTGACGATACCCAAGGTTGTCCTCTGACTACCATACCCACATGCATAAAGGTGCTCATATATCCACATAGATGCAAGAAACTCACATGGACACACAGAAGCACACAACTCAAACACAAGTTTATTTTTTAAACCCTGCATTTACAACAATACCTCCAAATTTACTGTGCACTGTAGTAGTTATTCTAGTTTGCTTCCTTGCCTGTTTTTGTTTGGTTTTGTTCCCATTTCTTCCCCCATATTTGCAGATTGTCTCTCTGAGAAGAGAAAATCTGGCTTCTGTGACAATGCATATGCTTATTAAATGGATCACTGCCTCTTTGTTACATAATTCTCCCTTGCTACTGACCCTCTGGTAAGATAGCCCTCTGTCCTGTTTGGCATCCACACCCTGTCTTGGCCATCTTTCTTAGGTGTATTTCCCTTTCATTCCAGCTCTGATATTTGCAAACATCCTCTGTTCTTCTGCTTTGGTACAGATTTACTTTTTATAATATATGTATGTATAATATATGCATGTAATATATAACATACTGTATGGATTTCATGATGTGGGTTCCCTCATTACCTTTCTGGACTTCAACACTATGGAACACACATATCTCTCTGTCCCTACACAGACTTCTTTATTGCCTGGTGGAAGTACTTCAACTGAATTTACCAGCTAACTTTTTTGCTCTTGCCTCATTACCAGTGGCTATAAATCTTTGACAAAACCATAGGTATGAGTTTATAAACCACGTAGATTTTTCCTCTGAGCTAAGATACTTGACTGCACCAAAATTTCTCTCTTACAAGAGGAATATCTCCTGCCCAGTTCCCTTTCTTCATCCACCTCTGCTGTCTACTCTATTTCCCCTGAGTGACACTCCAGCACCCTCCCTGGGGCCCTCCTTGTTACTTAGCTTCTTTGGGTTTGTGGATTGTAGTATGATTATCCTGTACTATAGGTTTAATATCCAATTATATGTGAGTCCTTACCATGTGTGAACTTTCTGGGTGTGGGTTACCTCACTCAGGATGATCTTTTCTAGTTCTATCCATTTGCCTGCAAATTTCACTATTTCCTTGTTTTTAATAGCTGAGTAGTATTCCATTGTGTAAATGTACCACATTTTCTTTATCCATTCTTTGGTTGAAGGACATCTAGGTTGTTTCCAGATTCTGGCTAGTAGGGATAAAGCTGCTGTGAACATAGTTGAGCAAGTGTCCTCGTTGTATGGTGAAGTATCTTTTGGGTGTATGCCCAGAAACAGTATAGCTGAGTCACGAGGTAGAATTATTCCCAATTTTCTGAGAAAGTGCCAGATTGATTTCCAGAGTGGTTGTACAAGTTTGCACTCCCCCCAGCAATGGAGGAGGGTTCCCCTTTCTCCACAGCCTCTCCAGCATGTGTTGTCACTTGAGTTTTTGATCTTAGCCATTCTTAGTGTAAGATGGAATCTTACACTTTTGATTTGGGTTTCTCTGGTGGCTAAGGACATTAAGCATTTCTTTAAGTGCCTCTCAACCATTATATATTCTTTTGTTGAGAATTCTCAGTTTAGGCCTGTACTCCATTTTTAATTGGGTTATTTGATTTGTTAGTGCTTAATTAATTAAGTTCTTTACATATTTTAGGTATTAGCCCTCTGTCTGATGCAGTGAATGAGGAGAGGAAACTGGGCAGGAGATGAAATGGGGAGGGAAACAAGGATGGGGATCAGATGTGGGAAGAGCAGGGGTGGGAGGTGAGAGAGCTGGGAACCAAAAGGGAAACTGGGCTGCTGATGGGGCGACATCTCTTTGTCAATTGGAGACCTGCAACAGGGTAGTCTCTTGGGAGATATGGGTGTGGCTCTAGCTGAGACACTTAACAGGCAGGGACATGAAGACTGAAGTGAGCACCACCTAGTGAAGGAGGACTAGTGCAAGGAGGGGAACAACAACCCACTGATAAAATCTGTGATCCAAAAATTACCCTGCCTACAAGAAGTGCAAGGATAGTGAGGAAACAAAGTTTGAGGGAAAGTCCAAACAATAATGCCCAACCCGAGACTCACTCCGTAGTAGAGAGTCAGCCACTGATACTAATAATGATACTCTGCTATGCTTGCAGACAGGAGCCTAACTTGACTGTCCTTTGGGAGGCTCCAGCCAGCAGCTGATTGAGACAGATTCTGGGACTTATAGCCAAGCATGGGGCAGAATCCTGTGGAAGTGTTGGGGGAAAGACGGAAGGACCTGGAGGGGACAGGAACCCCATAAGACCAACAGAGACAATTAACCCACTCCCATAGGGGCTATCAGAAACTGAGACATCAGCTAAGGAGCATGCATGACTTGGACTTAAGTCCCCTGCACACATGTAGCCAATGGGCAGCTTGGTCTTCATATGGAGCTCCTGAAGAAGGAGGTGGGCAAGGTTCTATTTCTAATATGGACTCTATTGTCTGGTTTTGGATCACTTCCCCCAGCGGCAGGGCTGCCTTGCCTGGTCTTAGAAGATGAAGATATGCTCAGTCCTGATGTGACTTGATGTGCTGGGGAAGGTCAATACAGGTGGAGGGTGTTCTCCTTTTCTGGGGGAAAGGGAGAAAAGAAGGAGGAAGGAGGAGAAATGGGGGAGATTGGGAGGAAGGGAGGGGGCACCCTCCAGATATAAAATAAATAAACTAATAAAAAATTTAAAAAAAGAGAAAAGTATCAGTCATACTCTCTGGGTGTGGCCTTGCAGTACCATTCTACTCATCCATTCACCATCTTGGGACCCAAACTTGCAGGCCCACTCACATAGCCCTTCTCCTACTCTTGTCTCTGCACCTGTCTCACTCCCAGACTCTGCCATCCTCCCCATTTCACCATTCCTCTTCAGCATAACCAGGGCAGGACTTACATTGGCTTCTTGGACAATGGTGTGGCCTACAATATAGGACATTGACAGTGTCATCCAGAATATTCTTCTTGCATATCGCTTTCTAGAACACAATGATAGATTATGCATACTAGGTCAAGTAAATTATCATGTATATTCATCATCTTCGTGAAGGCAAAAATAGATGCTCATGTTAAATAGATATGGTTATTTGTGAGGTTGCTATGACAGTTTTCCACAAACTAGATGTCCTAATCAGTAGAAATAGAACTTTTCTTATAGTTGTGAAGGCTGTTAAGTCCAAGATCAAGAGAGTTTGGCTCCTTCTGAGGCTGAGTGAAGAATCCATGGCTTATCTCTCTGTTTGGTTGACAAAGGGACATCTATTCTGCCTCCTCATATAGCTTTCCCTCAAGGTTTAGCTCTGTATTCAATTTCATCTTTTAAAGAAGATTTATTTTTTATTTTAATTATGTGTGTTTATATCTCTGTGTGTGGCGAGGTATGTGCATGTGAGCACAGAGCGCAACATGAATCCCCTTGGAGCTAGAGTTACAAGAAGTTTTGAGCTATATCACATGGGTGATTGGAACCAAACTAGGTGTCTTTGCATGAACAGTACATACTCTTAACCACTGTGTTATCTCTTCACACCCTCAGTCTCATGTTTTGATAAAGACACCAGTTATATAAAGTTAGAACTAATGAATGCTAAAGATCTCATATCAAGTTGATTGGCTCTGTCACAATGCTATTGCCAAATGACGTCACACTGGGAGATGAGGGCTGTAACATATAGGTCTGGGGGAAGCAAAATTTAATCCACACCATCAGTTCCCTAACAGTGGAGCCAGAGACCCATCCTTCCATCTCATGACTCCCTAAGCTTCAATATAGTCTTTCAAGCTTTCTACTATTGTGCCAATTTACTAAAAGAAAAATGTATAGAGAATATCAATTAAAGGCAGGTGGCAGGGTCCAGCCTGGAAATAGCATGTCACTCATTCTGTGTTGACCGGGACTCAGTTTCATGGTGAGGGACTTGGTATGAAGAGTGTAAACTGAGGGGTTGCTCTAGAAAGAAAGAATTGGTTTCTATGATCATCTAGGTAGTGTCTCCCTGGTTTGTGTGTGAGAGAACATGGCTCTCCATGTATGGAGACCACCTGATCATGTTCTGCTCTATCACTCTCCACCTTACTCCTTTGAGACAAGGTCTTCCCCTTAACCTGGAACTAGGCTGGCAAGAAAGCACACAGTCTTTACCGATGCCATCTTCCTGACTCCATGAGCACTAGGCAGTCTGCAGCCAGATGTATTTCTTATCATTGCCATGTTTTAATCACTAATTCATTCTCTGCTAAGAGAAATTACATTTAAATAGTAAGGTATATTGTGGCCTGGTGGGGCTTATAGACTTGAGTACTTCAGAGATTCTTGTCTGGCTCACAACCTAACACATTCTACTAGCATTTCCTGTTGTTTGCCTCCATGGGTTATTCAGATATGGATTAGAAACTCTGGCATTCTGGGCTAGATTGCTAGGGATTCTTTTGTACTTAACTTGCCATACAAGCCCAGCAACATGAGTTCCATTTCTGGAATTCATGTAAAGGAGTGAAGAGAACCAACTCCACAAAGCTGTCCTCTGACCTCTACTACCTTCTCCCTATAATACTACATACATTTTTAAATGTTTAAAAGAACTCCAGTATTCTCCTGGGAGGTCATTCTTTCCTTAGGGCTCCAGTTAGCTCTATTTTATTCTAATGATAACTGCAGCTACCAACCTGGCAGGGCTAAATAAAGAACATTATCTTACAAAACTGAAACTCACTGCTGGATTTTTTTTTCTAAACACCATTCTGCATAACAATATTTTTAATGGGGTGATTTCCTACCAACTGGCTCACAAAACTCCTGTCATTTTTTTTTCTAAAAAAGCAGAATTAAATAATACTGGGCAGCCGAGTGTGTCAGGCATAGATTACAGATGGCAGGAGGGCAAAGACATTGTGTGGTGAATAAATTACAGCCTTTTATTACAAAGCTAGTATTTGAGGTAGGGGAAGGAAGGCTGAGGCTGCAAGAGAAGAGTCGCTTCAGATGACATTGAAACCCAGTCCTTGAGGGCTGAAAGTGCACCTGAGAGACAGCTGCACTGCTGACAAGGATTTTCTTGGCCACAAAACATTATATAGGGGCTAAGGAGATGGCTCAGGGGGTAATAATGCTTTCTTCTCAACCATAAGGCCTGAGTTTGAATCCTCAGCACACACACAAAAAATAGGCAGGGATCATCACTTATCTGTAACCCTAGCATCATCAAGTTCAGGGGCAGGAGGAAGGCTAGGACTTGCTAGCTGCCCGGTTCATTGAGAGACTCTGCCTCAAAGAATAAGGTGAAGAGAGATTGAGCAGGACACCTGGTGTTTGACTGTGTGTAGATAGCTCAATGGTACTTACCACTTAAGCCTGATAACCTGAATCATATCCCCAGATTTTATAGTGGAAGGAGAGGACCGGCTCCCAAAGATTATTCACTGACCTCAACATGCATTCTGTGGCATAGATGTGCCTGCACTCATAAACACAATAAAGATAAAAATTTAAAAACAACAAAAATATTATTACTAAATATTTATAAGTGCTCAAGCTGCCAAAAAATTTTGGGGTTTTCTATGAGGATATGATGAAAAGACATTTTCACATGTAGTTCAAAATAAGAAAAAAAAGACACTGAAGAATGAGATCTTCTAAAAAGAAATATTGTAATATTTAGAGCTTGGTGAACTCCATATTGGTAAAGCCAATTGTATGATAAGATAAATTGCTACTTGCCCACTGAAACTACAGGAAATTATATCTGCTGGTCCTAAAATACACTCCTGAAACCTTAGTGTATTTAACAAAGCACACACAAGACTGCACAACATGATCCCATTTTTCACTAGTGCTCAGAATAAAGCATAGGAGATGCAGTAAGAGGCTGCCCAATGCTGTCTGGATTGCAAGACCCACTGACAGTTTTTCTTCTGTTCTTTAGTTTATCTGCAATTCCCATTTCTTCCAAGTACACACGCAACCTTAGTGTAATGGCAAAAATAGAAGCTGTTAATATAAATATTCTTTTGTGTGTGTGTGTGTGTGTGTATGTATATTGAGGCTACAGGATGTTCGTTGCTGTCATTCTTGAGGCTCCATTCTGTTTGTTTGTTTGTTTGTTTGTTTGTTTTTGCAACATGGCCTGGAACTGACTGGCCAGTGAACCTAAGGGATCCACCTTTCGCTGACTCTCAGAGATAATCTCTAAGGATTAAACTCACATTGTTGTTCTTAAAAAAAAAACAACAACAGTAAAATAAAGTGAGGGAGAGAAGACAGAAGGCCTGTAGAGAAAAGAGAAACCGAGGGTGTGAGCATTTCTGTGTCAAGCTGGAGACCTAAGTCAGGGTAGGCTCCTGGGAGGTTATGAGGGGGATTCAAGCAAAGACTCTTAGTAGCAGAGGTCATAGTGACTGAAGAAGACACGCTCTAACTAGACTCCTGGTAGAGGGAGAGGAATACCAACCTACCTAACAAAAAATTTACCCTGCCTACAAGATGTACAGGGATAAAGACATAGCAGAGAGATACTGAGGGACTATCCAACCAATGCCTGGCCCAACCAAAGACCCACGTTTTGGGAGAGTGCCAACCCCTGACACTATGAATGATACTCTGCTAAGCTTTCAGACAAGAGCCTATCGGTTGTCCTCTGAAAGGCTCTACCCAGTAGGGCCTCAAAACAGATAGTGGAACTCAGCTAGACATTAGGCAATGCATAGGGAGTCTTGTGGAAAAGTGGGAGGAAAGAGAAAAGGACCTGGAAGTGACAGGAGCTCTACAAGAAAAACAACAGAACCAACTAACCAGGGCCCAGAGGGCTTGCTGAGACTGAAGCATCAACCAAGGACCATGCATGAACTGGACCTACGCCCCCTACAAAGATGTAGCAGATGGGCAGCTTAGGCTTCATGTGAGTCCTCTAGTAAGGGAAGTGGGGACTGCTTCAGACACAGGCTCACTTGCCAGCTGTTTTATCACTTCCCCCTGGCAGGACTGCCTTGCCAGGCCACAGGGGAAGAGGACATGCTCAGTCCTGATGCAACTTGATGAGCTGGGGTGGATAGGAAAGGGGGCTCCCTTTTTCTGAGGAAAAAGGGAGGAGAGAGGTAGAGGGAGGGAGGGTAGAACTCAAGGGGAGGAGGATGGGGCTACCACCAGGATGTAAAGTGAATAAAAACATAAATAAATTAAACAAACAAACAAAACAAAATAAACAGTAGCATGGAGAGACGAGGTGGTATGTCTCTCCAGGATGATATAAAAACACTCCACTTCCTTGGCTTAGGTCTGAAGACCAATACCAAATCAAGGTGGGAGTCCATGCCAGGCTCCCCATCACCATCTGACATCCTCTGGTGTGAAGCTTTGTCAGTTTCCTTCAGTACTCTGACTCGCCCCAAGAAAATATCTTTGATGAAACCTGCATTGGATCAGTGACCAGCATCTCTGATGGCAGTTGAGGTGACTAGGGCAGTATGAGGAACACTGTCTCTCTCAGAGGGTTAGGAGCTTCACTGGATCCAAGCCAGCGCTTGGTTGATTTCAGCCTCTGCCAACAACAGGGATTTTAAACACGCCACTATGGAATATCCTTATTTGAATGCTGTATGGTCCTCCAAATCTCTTATGGCTACATAACCATAGATATCCTTGAAATTATTTAAACCCTAGACCTGAGTATTTCCTGTACAAATCCTGCCTGACTGCCAACAGCTCCAGGCGGGCTTAGAAGAAAAGGTTAAATTAAAAGAATTGGGCTAATTAGCTTAGCGAAAAGGAAATTGAAGAGAAATTTAATATCTATCTTTAGGAATCTAGAAGATCATTATAAATAAATTTTACATCTCTTTTCAATATTCAGAGAGAGCAACATTGTTGATGGAGCAAGAAGGAATTGACTAAGACATAGTGCAGAACTTTCATTCAACAGTACTATATTGAGCTACCAGGGGGGAAAAAGGTCTATATATTTCTGGAAATCTTTCAGCACAGCACAGACAAGCTCTGTTCAATAACCTGGCCTTGTCCTGGATCAAGGAATTAAACAAATGCCCTCTTGTCTTTCTCTTATACTTAAGCATGTGTAATTCTAGCTTAACTCCCAGTTATGGCTCTCAAAGGCTGTCAGAGAATCACACCAAAATAGCCACCGGAATACTCCGTGTTAATTTTTCTAAATGCCACATGTCCTAAGACGATGTCCGTTGCATTTACAGGATGCTGCAGACTCTGGAAATTCCGTACACATTACAGTCAAGGCACTTCTTGCTGCAATGACATTTAAGACAAACATAGATGCAGCACCCTGGGAGAAAAGTTTTGAAACCTCCTATCTCCTACTGCCAATCATGAAAATAACTAAACTTCTGTCTAATGTCAAGCAATGAATCCGAAATTGTGCATTCAAATCTGTGTGCAGTCCTTCTCAGTGCTGTACACAATCTGTAAAATATGAAGGGAATTCATTTCTTTTCCCCAAACCAAGTGTAAAACGTCCTTCTTTGTCTAATGTTGTTCCAAGACCTAAGTTGTCATTGGGCCCCAGCAGTCAAAATGTTAAACATGTACGCTGAAACCATCCGGGGGGTATTAACCACACCCCAGTGAAATGCAGGCTGGTGGCACATTTGATTAAAATGTTTTCCCGGTTACTTAAGACTCAGCACATGAAAACACTCTCTCAATGCTTCGGTGATGAATGCTTTCCCTGTACGGCTTTCTGTCGAGTTCCAAGCCTTCCCCTTGGGCCCCAGCTGCTGTGCATAAAGCACAAGAACGGAGCCGGCAGCTCGAGGGACAGCAGCTTTGCTGTTGGCTTGTTTGTTTGTTTGTTTGTTTGTTTTTCGTCTTTCAAACCCTTCAGGAAAGCAAGCTCCTTGCAAACTTCTGTACTTCATTCAAACTCCAGAGTCCCAGAGCAATAATTAACAATTAGCTTTGGAGCCAAAATAAAGCACCAGTATCTTTTGGCTGAAAGGCAAAGACAACACAGGAGGCATTTAACATTAGTTAATGAATAATTATTAATTAATCAATTCTCCAATAAATAGCCATGTTTAGTTTTGCCAGAGACTGTTGACTTTCAAATTGTTCCCCTATTACCAGTAAAAACCAATTTAGGAACTACATGATGGCATCAATTTCTTTCTTTTTTTTTTTTAATGTCATACTGGAAAGGCAATCATAACTGAAGTGGCACACAGCTGCTCCAGCTTGGTCCTAGGTGGAAGGTGACTGTGTGTTCAAATATTGATTTGCAACTGGATGAGCAGTAGTATATATCTTGCCCAAGAGTGGAGGTTATAGTGGAAGGAGGTTGGACATTATAACCAAACAGACCCAAGTTCAAATTCCAGCTCTGAGAGTGTGATGCATTCTGTGACTCTCATTGCTCATCTGGAAAGCAGGTTCATCAATTGCATCTTCAATAGTACCATGTGGATATAAGTACATACAGTATGTAAAACACGAGCTTTATAAAAAGTCAAATAGAAGTTAAAATGAATCTAAATTTTGCTCTTTGGGGTGGGGGAGATTACTCAGTTGCTAAAACCTCATGCCTGTCAAGCATGAGGACATGAGTTCAATTCTCAGAGCACATGGTTTTTGTTGTTATTGTTTTTAAGAAAAAAAAAGCCAGAAATAATACGAGGGCTAAGCATGTGAAGATAGGCAGACCACTGGGGCTCCCTGGCTGACCAACCTAGACTAATGGATAAGTCTCAGGTCTTCCTACATGTCTACATGTATATGTGTACCTTCAGCATACACATAAGCATGCATATCACAGATATACAAAGATTTTTTTTTCACTGTGGGTAAGAAATCTCATACATAAGTGACCTACTATGGTTTGGGCAAGTGTCTCCTCCAAAGCCCATGTGTTGAAGACTTGCGGCCACATAGATGGCAGGAGTGGGAGGTTGAAAAACCTTGAGATGTGGAACTGAGGGGCAGGAAGCTGTATCACTAGGGCTATGCTCCCAAAAGAGATACTCAGGCCCCTGTCGGTTCGTTGCTGTCTGAAGTGAACAGCTTGATACACTATGAGCTTCATACCACAGCACAGGCCCAACGGTGAAGGAGTCAAGTGGCTATGGGCTGAAGCCTTTGTAAGTATGGGTCAAATAAGCCTTTTCTCCTTTTAAAGTGATGGCTGTGTGGTGGAAACTAACTACAATGGATACTACAAACATCCACTAGAGATGTTACCCATAATTCCCTGGCCTTTCTTCTCAGAGAGAGATATCATCTTATATCTAGAGCCACACAGAGAAGACTGAAGCTGGGTCCATGCTGAAAGCACAAGTTAATTTGAAGACTGAAGAATAGAGAACACAGAGCCTCATTCACAGCCAATGTCTCAACCTCATAGAAGTGTGTGGAGCATAAGCACAGGGTAAAAGGAATAAAAGGGAAGGTAGGCTAATAAAGGAGGGAGATGTGAGGCAGAGATTTTCTGGAATGTGGGCACGACATCTTTTGACTCATTTTATGGTTCTGTCTGGTCATCATCATCATCATCATCATCATATGGTATTGAAGGTGTCATCTAATATGCAAATAGGATTATAATGGGGTTTGAGTTCTCTTAGAGGTCACATAGATGGCCCTGTTGGTGCTAGAGATCTTCAAGTAGTCCATTTACAGGGCACTCTTTACTGATAGTCATCCTGTTCCTTAAAATAAGCAGGGTTAGAGATAGGCAAGAGCTCAGTCAAGATACTCAGTCATTATACCAGATAATAGAATGGCTAGTGTTAGTTCTTAGGCAGCCCGTATGTATGAGATTGATTGTGGCAGGTTTCCCTCCTTATACCCATAGGAAGAAGATATCAAGCAGAGATGGCAAGAAGAACTTAAACAAACAGGTGTCCTCCCAGGTCTCCTCCATTCTCTACTGTTGAACCAGACCCTTCCTGTGTGCTCATCTCTCCAAAATTATCAGTTTCACCAGACTTAGCAAAACCATAAAGCTTCCTTTATTCACACATGTGGGAGTGTGTGTGATAGTGTGTATGTGTCTTTGCAGGTGCATGCATGTGCGCACAGGTGTGAGGTCATCTTCAGGTGTTATTTCTCAGATACTGTCTACCTCGTTTGCTCTGACAGGATCTCTCACTGTCCTGAAGTCACTCTAAGTAAACAAGACTGGCTGGCCAGTGAACCCAAGCATTTTTCCTACCATCTATCCGAGCCTTGAGATCACAAGAATGTGTCAAACATGTCCAGCTCTTTATTTTCAACTGTGGGTTCTAGGAATCAAACTTTGGTTTTCATACTTGCAAGCCAAGCACTTTACTAACCTGCCCCTAAATTGTCATTCATGAAAGCTCCATGTCATGCAATAATTTGTTAAACAAACCTTATGTTTTCCCCCTGTTAATCTGCTTTTCCTTTTGGGAACCTCTGCCCTGAACTTCCCTGACATGAGCAAGTGTCAGAAATACAAGACAAAAACCTTCCACGTGAATAAATAAGCTTCCTCTCAACCTTCTCTGTTCGGTTGCTTTCAATCCTTAGCATATACATCTGGAGGCAAAATAAATGCAAAGCAAAACCCAAGAGGAGCACCTGATAAAGAAAGACTCTCATGTGTGTATGTGGGGGGGGGGGCTCAGATTAGGGGAGGGTTATTTTTGTCATGCTTCCCATGGCTATTCGGAAAAACCCAAATGGCTATACATTAAGAAATCTAAGCAGGGTCAGCAGAAGTCTTGGACTCATTTTGGAAGAATAGAACAAAAAGTTT
This sequence comes from Pachyuromys duprasi, assembly GCA_028658305.1. Taxonomy (NCBI): domain Eukaryota; kingdom Metazoa; phylum Chordata; class Mammalia; order Rodentia; family Muridae; genus Pachyuromys; species Pachyuromys duprasi. The sequence continues at coordinate 30,209,496 of CM053760.1, read as the reverse complement.
TCTCCCGTTAAACAAAAAGAAATATTAGCTGGTGAGGATGTATTCTATAATGAAGATGTTCCTTAAAATAGCCAGACCATCATTTGGTCTGAAGTGTAATATAATGATGCTAATGGTGATGATGATGATGATGGTGGTGGTGATGATGATAGTGGCTGTACCAAAGCACCATGGGAGTTAGTGACTGGGAACCTCATCTCTGTCTGCAGGTACTGTTACCATGGAAACCAAAGGATTCCCTTCTTTTGGACCACACCCTCTCAGTGCCTTGCCTCACCTTCCATTTCTTCTCTGATTGTATACCCAATGGGAAGAATTCATGTGATTTATTCTTGAAAGGTTGGAAGGACAGTCTTAAGCAACCTCTTCTTATCAAAGGGGCACTTGAATTCACTAAGCAGAAGTAATTCCATGAAGAAAGGAGGTGAAGTGATTAAAAAGGCAGGTCAAGGGACAAAATGGAGTGAGTCGATGAGCGGAGATTAGTGGGTGGGTCGTCCAGGCCAGTGTTTCCATTTTCCCATCACTGCTGTCAGGAAGCAACTGCTCCTTTGTTCACGTAAATGACAGGCTTTTAAGAGATGACCCCATCCATTAATTTTAAACAAAAACACCTATTCAGTTTCTCCCTGTGGATCAGCTGCTTCCATGAAATAACAAATGAGTTGAACTGGTTTTCCTGGGATGGCAGGGCTATCTTTTCCTTCTCTCCGATACAGGAAAGAGAAATTTGGCTCAAGGGGAAAACAAACTGATCAATCTCATCTCTGTGGTCTTCAAACACATTAATAAGTAAGCACATGCATAGACTCATCAACAGTTTGTTGGTTCCTTATCTTGGCCTTTTCTCCAGATTCTGTGTGACCTGTGACCTGTGGAGCTTCCTCCCCTTTCCACCATATCCTCACAGCTTTTCTGCAGCCCTTAACCCACTTCCATTTATATGTAGCAAAAGTGCTGTCAATAAATACCATTTACAAGGATGACTTGAGTTCCTCAGGCCCCAGTATCTAAGGACATTGTTCGCTCTTCAAAGGCAACATATGTATATTTCTAGTGGCATCTAAAGAACATACGGAAGGCAAATGCAGACTCTTCATGTGCCAGCTTCTCCAGGTGGTGAAGGGCTTTGGATGCACCATCCCAAAGTACACTTGAGATTTGGAAAAACTGTAGCACAGACCACAAAATTTAGAATCCCTCTCCCTTATTCTCCATAGAATGAGGTTATAAAGCCCAGATGAAAGCAAGTCATAGGATGCGTATTCTGAAGAACTGTCCCCACCCCCATATCTCACAAGGGAACACTCTAGCTCTAAAGCACAGGGACACAGACAGGAAAAGAAACTCTGCAAGCTGCCCTTGCTACCCACCCTCCCCCAGCTTCTTGGTGGCAGGGCTCAGTCTTGTCTGTCCAATCATGTTTCTTGATGACTAAAGAAATGACATTTTCCTCAGGCCAACGCAAAAAGGACAGGTTTATCTGTTTCTTTAGGCCTTCATTTCTGAAGTTTCCTGTGTCAAATGAAATGCTTCTTAAATAAATCTGCATGACTTTCCCTCACTAATTTCTCATTGACAATTGAGTCTTTGGGCTTGCTTCTCAAGATGTTTAAGGAAATGATGCTTTCCTTCCCTACATGTCCCTCATGTACACATGAGCAGAGATGATTGATGTTAATTGTTTTCTCCCCATTCTTGCTGTTGTCTTCTTTTTTTCTTTCTTGTTTGAGCTTATGTAGTCCAGACTCAACTTAAACCAACAAATCCTCCTGCATAAGTCACCCAAGCGCTGGATTATAGGCATGAATCACCATACAAAGCTTCCATGTCTAGGCTACCTCTTCCTTTACAGAATGGTCAGATTCTGGGAAAGTTCCACTCTTGAATGGGGTACTGGCTTAAATTAGAAAAATTCACCTTGAGATTGTGCCTATAGTAAAACTGACCTGAGCCTGGATCCCTAAGCATGTACCATGAAGAGGATGGCACAAATCATGCTAAGTACAGCAGGTATCAAGACAGGCTCTTAATAGCAACTTCTACACAGAACTGGACAAGAACTGAAGCAATGGAAACCCACCCTACACAAAGAAGTGGTTCCAGGAAATCACCTCCTAAACAGTCATCCTACAGTGTGTTAGCTACAGATGAAGAAACAAAGCCAAGTTTGGAAGTGGACAGTCTGCACAAGAAGTGCTCACCTCTGGTTTTGAAATTTTATTTTGTTATTTATTTATTTGTGTATGTTTGTGTCCACGTGAGTGTATAGCACATGTATTCAGGTGCCCACAGAGGCCAGAAGAGGATGTTGGATCTTCTGTGGCTGGAGTTAGAGGAGATTATGAGTTACCTAATGCAGGTGCTGAGAACTGAACTCCGGTCCACTGAGTGAGCAACAAGGAGCCATCTCTCTAGCCACTGACCTGTAGTTTTGAGAATATAAAATAAATGGTGAGTCAGAGCTCTTGAGCATTTATTTTAGAAAGTGAGAAGCTGCCGTTGCCTCATCTAGAGGCAACACAGCCAGTGCCAGAGACGAGTCACCCTACAGCGTTCTTTCTCAAAACAGCACAGGACTAGCCACAAAGCAGTGCCGTATACTTTCATCTGTTTATAATCTCCTTTGCCTCCGGTTGCTGTACAACCAGTTTCGTTGTACTCACAAGATGACCTGCTTGGTGCAGCATATACTTCTCTTTAGCCACTCAGGCTTTCCTAAGTAAAATAAAATTAGACTCGTTACATCAATACCATGAGAGAAATGGTAACGAAAGAGTAAAATATTCAAGACTAACATGGCGTGGTGGCTGGCATTCAGCTTCTGAATCTGCTTTAGCTGAGATCTGTCATTTACCTGTGTGAGTGTCAGCTGAAAAATAATTCCAAGCAACTTGTAATCTTTGCCTCAGTTCCCTTCACTGCAAAATAGGATTAGAAAATGCGAGTGCAAGGGAATAGTGAGGAGTTGCTGAAAGTTGCCCCCCTCCTTTTTTTTACACCTAGAAACTTTTCTACTAACAAAACCAGTTCTCCAAATTCAATGCGCTTAGGAAGAACACTGATGTCAACAGAGACAAACACCAAGCCCTTCTCTGCCTCTGCTTAACTGGGTAAAAACCAGAAGTGAATTACATTTACCCTGATTTTGAGCTGTTTCAGCCTTGAGGGTTTTGAAAGAAGATGAGGCCTAGGGTCAGGGAGGTGTCAACCAGAAGAGGTTGCTTAACTTATGTCTGCTTGGGGTTAGCACAAAGACAGGTTTTCACATGTAGATGGAGGTTTTATTTCCTCACACTGTTAGGACTGGGTAATTCTTTGATGCTGAGTCTGTTTTGCGTTTGGTAAGAAATTTAATAGCCACTACTTCTGCCTACTGCATTCCTCTGTCTACCAAAGCTGTGACAGATCAACATAGTACTTCTAGAAATTATCCAATGTCCCTTGAGGACAAAATTGTCCCCAGTTGAAAACCACTGGTATAGATAATAGACAAATAGATAGATAGGTAGGCAGGTAGACAGACAGACTGATAGATATAGATAAATGGTAAATAAACAGTAGATTATAGGTAGGTAGATAGATAGATAGATGAAGGACAGATGATAGATAGATATAAATATAGTTGTTGACATACATGCTTATAGGCAAGGGTAATTGATAGACCTCAACAGATAGAAATATCTTTCCCTCAGTGTTCCTTCATAAACCCACAATTCTTCTTTGAGCACACAGACATGATCATTTTCCATAGATGTTTGCAAGTCTTTAGAGAGTCCCTTTTGCTATCAACTCTCTAATATTTAATGGTATCCTTCACATTTGGTCCGTTTTCATTGCATATCTATTTCTCATCATGTGTTATTCTTCTCTCAACCATTACACATACAGTCACATATTATACACAATACATGCACACAAGTTTTCCAGTAATTTTCAAACATGACTTGCATTTTTTATCCTACTCTTTTATTATTTTCTCTCAATGACACTACTCTACGATAGCCTAATCTATAGAACACACATTCCATTTTCAGGGCTGGCCTACATGTTGCCTGTCCTAGAAAGCCTCTTCAATATCCACTATCATGCTCAGGTGCACTTGATCAGTTGAGAGCTGCAGTTCCCTGATCCTTCCTTCTGATGTCTCTGATAGCACTCTTCATTATAGCTCGTTGAGGACATCCTTGCCTTCCCTGTAATTAAAGACTGCATTCTGCTCATGACTGAGCGAACGCTGTCCCTGCTGGCTCATAACAGGCATCCTGTGGAGATTTGCTGAGTCTAAGAAGATGCACTTTCTCCTGCTTTAAACATCAAAGTCCCTGTAATTCTTGGAGTTTCAACAGACGCTGATTGAGCACCTGCAGTGGACGCCCCAACACACTGACTCAGGCAAGGGCTGTGCAGCCCAATGGGGATCAGACCAATGTATGAGTAAGGACTGAGCCACAGTAGATTCAAAACTAGTGTTCTTTGGGAATTTGACACAGTGTTTTTAAATCTGGGGACAGAGAACACATATGCTTGGAAGGCTAGGAAATATCACAGGGAAATATGCAGGGATAAGAGGCAACTCCAAAGAGCTGGGAATGGTAGAAAAGCTAGTCCTATCATGGTAGCTTCTCTTGTTGGATGATGACAGTGATTGTGTTCATTTTGTTTTTCAGTGCTGGAGACTGAACATTAAACCTTGCACTTGCTGGGAAATTGCTTCTACCATTAAGCAGCATCCCCAGCTGGCAACATTGATTTATGTAGATGGAGATAGATACATAGATAAGCCAATATAAGTAGGCAGATTATAGACAGCATACATACATGGACACATTGATAATAGTAGATATAGCTGGGCAGAAATATAAGTGGAGGATATATGTAATTAACAAATAGAGTATATATACATACTTGTATATACACACAGACACACATAAATGCACACACATACACATATATGGTAGCAATAGAATTGATATCATACATAGAGTAGAATACATACATGTGTAAATGGCATACAGAGATAGATTAGATAGATAGAGAGAGAGAGAGAGAGAGAGTGAGAGAGAGAGAGAGAGGTAATCTTTATTGGTGCTTCACAAATTAAGTAAAATAGTTTATAAAAAGCACACTACATATAGGATTTGACATGATGATTACTCAATAAATTATAGCATCATTATTACTACTATTCCTCTGTTCCCAGGTAACCTAAACTTCCAAGGGAGTTTGAATTTTTCTATGCCTAGTGCTTTAGGAAGAATCTTTAACTCAGTCCTTTGTCCTGTGTTAATTACCTTCTGTGCCTTTTGTCCTTTTGAGAAGCAGGATCTTCTTGGTCAGAGCTATGCATGGTGAAGCATCTTCTGATAGTCTAAACTGGGAGAAACAAATATGCTACAAGAGGCTTCGGAAGTTGAGCGATGTAATAGCCTTGTGTGAAACTGGGTGTGATGAGTCAGGACTAAGTGCTGTCTTGTTTGCAGGATAGGGAGGGCAGAGCTGGGACCATAGGAGTCTGTGAGGGAGGTGCAGTGAAAGCCCTCTGACCAAAATAAAAGAAGCGTGAGTTCCTAGCTCCTATCTGCAGAGCTCATGGAAGATACCCTTGGTATCAGGCAAGGCTTTCTAGAGGAACAGAAACAATAAAATGAGGAAGCACACATTTGCATAGTCACAGGGAGTTTATTAGATTGGTCTGTTTCACCCCAGCTGAGTATTCCAATGGCTCTTTGCATGCCGCAGGGACCGAGGACCTTCTCGCTGATCAGCCCATAGGCTGGATACCTCAGCAGCTCAGTAGTCTTAATCTGATCCTGAAAGTATAGAAGATTTCCTGTTGAGTAACTGGTATTCAGTCCGTGTAGGAAGGCAGAAGATGCTGGAATTTTCATCAGTAGAGTATGGCAGCAGTCAGTAAAGGTTGAGGGATCTACACTCTTACTTGGAAGAAGCAGAGGCCGGCACAGGGAACGCTTTTCCCTCAGACTTTTCTATATCTGGCTCATCTGTTGGCAAAGTGCTTGCTTCTCTGAAGCAGGAGGATCTTTTTCCTACAGTTAGTTCTTTTAAGAAATACTCCAACTAAGGACCATTCATGGAGATAACCTAGAACCCCTGCTCAGATGTAGCCCATGGCAGCTCAGTATCCAAGTGGGTTCCCTAATATTGTGATCAGGGACTGTCTCTAACATGAACTCAGTGGCTGGCTCTTTGATTACCTCCCCCTGAGGGGGGAGCAGCCTTACCAGGCCACAGAGGAAGACAATGCAGCCTGATGAGACCTGATAGGCTAGGGTCAGATGGAAGGGGAGGAGGACCTCCCCTATCAGTGGACTTGGAAAGGGCCATGGGGGGAGAAGAGGGAGGGAGGATGGGATTGGGAAGGAATGAGGGAGCAGGATACAGCTGAGATACAAAGTGAATAAACTGTAATTAATATAAAAATAGTAATAAACAATAAAAAAGAAATGTCCTTACAGATACTCAGAAATGTGTCTCCTAGTTATGTCCACATCTGTTCACGGTCACAATCAAAATTAGCCATTGGATCGTATGAATACATCATAACAGGAGTTAGCAGACTCTGATATATACATACACACACACACAAATGCATACACACGCACACACACATATGATGAAATGAAATGAAGAGCCTATTCGTGGACTGGGGAGATGGCTTCATCATCAAAGTACTCAGTTCAATCTGCCAAAACCCACATCCCAAAGACTGGTATGGTGTTACAAAACTGTAATGCTAAGACCATAGAGGCAAATTCAGGTGCATCCTTCAGGCTTGCTGGCCAACAAGCCTAACATAATCAGTGAGCTGCAGGTTAGGTGAGAAACTCTGACTCAAAACAAGATGGAGAGTGTCTAAGGGAGGCACCTATCTTGGGTACTTTAACTGTCAACTTGACACAACCTAGAATCACTTGTGAAGAGAATCATACTGAGAAATTATCTGGATCAGGTTGGCATGTTGGGAATGTCTGTAGGAGTTGTGTTGATTGTTAATGGATGAGGGAAGATCCAAGATGCAGTGAAATGCCACTGTGGATGCATTTGCAAACTGAAGAGATGAAATGCCAATTGTGTGCTGTTGTTTTTTTTTTTACCTGTAGTGAATCATTCTTGAATATGACATTATGAGATGATTGATTAAGAAGTCACTGGACCTGGATATAGAGCCTCAAGCACGAGGCAGGTCTTAGAAGCACATGGAAACATAGCGTATTAACTTTGAAAATGAGGTACAGGTGAAATCATCCTGTAGGACTTCCCAGCTTCCACATGCAAAACTTTGTCACTGTAACTGCTTCAGATATTAAGATGAGGCAGCAGCAATGACTTCTTTCTTGTCTCAAATTTATATATATATATATATATATATATATATATATATATATATATATTTCATGCACAGGAGATAAATATATTCTGAGAAATCCCACAGAGCAGAGATGCATAAATGCCTGCAATGGAATACTTTTAGCACCCACAATACACCAGTCACTAAGCTTCTCATTCAAGCTTTCATAATCCTGTGTGGTTGAAAAGTGCTTTGACTCTGCATTGTCTCATGTGCTCCTTTCAAATGGCCTGGATGGGATCAGAACAGAGGTTCAAGGGGCATTTCACACAAAGAGAAGTAGAAGGTGCTAGAACTTTAAAAGCTGTGTCTATTGTCCTACATCATCTAGCCAGTTGGGAGTCCAGAACTGATCTTAGAATGCCTAGAGTCATGGAGGTATGTCATTTGGGCTCTGTGTCATGGTCCCTGTGTTCAAATTTTCAGAGGAACTAATGTGAGCTGAACAGAAGCTCCTACTAGGTCCTGATTTCAGCCAAAGAAGCTCATATATTTTCAAGTTTATTAAAAATTAAACAGCTTGAGCCACCAACAAACCACACTAGTCTTGTGATTAGATTTGGTATTTATTGTCCCCTGATGTGAGATGTTATTTCTTGGACTTTATTATGTGATTTTTCCCTGATTTAATGGTAAGGGCTAATTTTTCCCCTTAATCATGGGGCATACATTAAGCCAAATATGTGACAATGTCAAGGCTTGGGACAGCCTGCTTCTCGAAAACTGACATACCCCCGAAGGGCAAAGTGAAGGGCAAAGTCTACCAGAAACACCATGTAAGACATTGTTTCTTTTGCTGTCTGCTGATGGAGACATAGGAAAATGTATTATTTAATCTTTCCAGATAGTTTTGAAAAATGGAGTCATCTGCTATAAATGTGATATGTGTGGATATAGCATGTATTAGTTTTCATTAAATAGTTGAGAACAATATGAGTTTATGTTCTAAAAGAGTGTGGGATGAGGGTACACATACATAGAATCCCTGGGTTTAATCTTCAGTACCATTAAAAAGCACCGAACACAGGAATGAAAGCCTAGTGACTTTTAGAGACAGGCCAGCAGTAGCTGGGAAAGAAACAGAGGAGGCAGTGGGGAAAAGCAGGAATGAAAACAAATATAGTTTTAGCTTAGGTGTGAGGGTACAAGCATCCGTTCCATAGGTACTAGACTAGGGATGCAGTGAGACACACGCAGGAGCCATATTGCATTAACAATATTCAATTTGAATCACTCACTCAAGATCTGGGGACAGTCCAGTTATACAAATCTGGAGCACTGGATGAGTTTGGCATTAAAGATATGAGCATGGAAGTCAACATACAAGAAACCTATAACCCCTGCTCAGATGTAGTCCATGGTACCCTAGTATCCAAGTGGGTTCCCTAATAAGGGGAACAGGGGCTGTCTCTGACGTGAACTCAGTGGCTGGCTCTTTGACTGCCTCCCCGGGACGGGACGGCAGAACAGCCTTGCCAGGCCACAGAGGAGGACAATGCAACCAGTCCTGATGAGACCGGATAAGCTAGGGTCAGATGGAAGGGGAGGAGGATCTCCCCTATCAGTGGACTTGGAGAGAGGCATAGGAGGAGATGAGGGAGGGAGGGTGTGATTGAGAGGGGAGGAGGGAGGTGACTACAGCTGGGCTATAAAGTGAATAAACTGTAATTAATACAAAAAAATAAAAATTTAATTTAGAGAAAAGAAACGAAATGCGGACTGTTAGAAGAAAGGGAAAGAGAAGAGATCTAAGCAAGAGCCTTGTAACCTGTATTAATACCACAGACACAAGGAAAACACAGACCACTGAAGCAGGAGGATAACCAGGAGAATGCGTTACCCTGGAGGGCTAGGCTACCGCACCGCCCTGTGGGACCAAGGTGTGTAGAACTCAAAGATTTTATCATCGAGGTTGCTGAGAAATGTTTAAGAGTCCTTAAAGAACCTCGAAGTGGCAGCTGTGTTCAGCAAATACTTCCTGTGAGCGAGTGGGGGTGGACAGAGCGAAGGCAGGAAAAGCCGAAAGGTCTGGGTCTGGCTCTCGGTTCCTCTCTGTGCTAATTACTTGGCCTGAAACTCTTTGGGAGTGTGGACATCTTGGAGAACGCTTTACTCAAGCTTAGTCAGGTCCTCCCGTACTGACAGAGAAAAAGAGAGGGCGCGGTTGCAGTGGGGAACTGACTCACAGGATAATGGAGGTTGACAATACTCAAACCCAGCAGGAGGGCTGGCCTTCCGGAGACCCTGCGCTGACGGTTTACCTTCAGCCCACCGCCGGCTTCAGAGCCGGCCTTCCACTTGAAATCAAAGGCAAGCAAAACCTATGCTCTCTACTTTGAGGGCTGTTGGCAGAGGAACCTGCCTTCCATTAAGAAAACCCGCAGTAATGGAAACTATCTCTGTCCCCGGTCTATTGATTTAAACGTTCGGCTCCTCTGAAAACAGCCCGGCAACGCTCCACCGCGTACGTGCGCTCCCGCGGCCCGCTTGGTTGATTTCTGTGTAGGATCAGACATCACTCGCAGGCTTGATTATGTCTTTTTGGGAATGTTTCGGGAAACGCTCTTTATAGATGTATTTCTTTATAAGGTCCCTCGGCCAAGTCCCCGCCACCTAGCAGAGTCCAAAGACTCAAGGATTTAGAGGATTTAAACAAGTGGAACAAATGCTTTTTTTTTTTTTTCAGAACTAATTTAAACGTTATGCGTCGTGTTGCAATATTGAAGCGAGTGTAAACAGGGGCTAAGCGCTCTGCAGTGTGTGAGCCGGAGTTGTGAGCCACTGGTGGGTGGGGTTGCTTTTGTTTGGACTGCGTCCTGTCCCCGCCACGGGTCTGCGAAAGATTATCTTCGTTCACCTCCAGGACAGGAGCAAGAGCTGCACCTCCGGCTTAAAGGGCGGCTCTCGCTCTTCCGCGCTCTCCGATTGCCGGCCTCCCTTCCTTAAACTCACCTTTCCTCGCCTCTAATTCCTTGTGATTCTGTTTGGGTGTTCTCTTCCTCCGGACCAGACACGGGTGCAGATGCTCGCACGCGCCGATAGGTGGCAGCAGCCTTCTGAAACAGTCGCAGAGGTAGCGCGACCTTCCACACACACTTTCGCAAGCGCTTGAGACCTGGGACGCAGCCCAGGAAAGACGGGGTGTTAATGTTCGCACAAGCTGTGCACTTTTCCCTCACCGAAGAAAAAAATATGATGCTGCCCGGAGCCCATTAAAATATATCATTTTAAATAAAACTAACGTTCACGGAGCGATGCCAATCCTTTTTACCTTCTGGTTCCTACGCCTTCAAAAGCACGTTGTAATCCCCATGATTTTTTGCACGGGTCGCTTCTCATCGTTCCAGCGGCAATCCTGAGGACGGAGTGAGGCATTCCACGATGGCTGTAATCAGTTAAGTACAGACACTCAAGCAGATGTATCGTTCTCTGAACTTTAATCCAAGCTAATTGATGCGGGGAGGATGAGTGGACGAAGGTGTCTGTCCAAACCCTGTTGGCTTTGCCTGGTGAGAGTGGGAGGTTTGCTGGGCAGGCCGCTGCGCATGAAGGTTCAGTAATGTCACATCAGACTGTGATCTCCCACAATCAAAACAGATGAGCCTGGGGGTTGGAGGGAGTCTCAGCCGACAAAGTGCTTGTTTGCGAGCATGAGGACCTGACCTCGGAACCCCGGCACTCACTTCAAAAGCTTAGAGCTGTGGCGTGGGTCTGGAACCAAACCCAGAACTGCGGAGTGGGCCGGAAGATCCTCAGAGGTCGCTATGGCCCGGCAGTCTAACCTGTAGGTGAGCTCCAGGGTGAGGGGGCGGCCTTGTCTCCAAAACTGAGGTACAGAGTGAATGAGAAAGACACTGGTGTCAACCTCTGGCCTCCTTTCATGCATACTCACGGGGACACTCATGCATATTTACACACACACAAAATACACACAAAAAGAGTTGGTATGGACGCTAAGGACTTTGTCTTTCCACTTTTGACATTGTCTTCTCTGTAATATCTCTACAGGCCGCAGGGCCTCGTGGAACATTTTAGAAAACTGAGTCTATTCTGGGGAAATAACCACATCTGCTCAAAACAATGGCTTATGTATTCTACTGACCTGGACAACCCAGATAAATAGGGTAAAGTGTTTGCTGACAGTCAGATTTCAGAAACACACACAGGCGCACGCGCACACGCACACACACACACACACACACACACAGAGGCAAACAGAGACAGACTCACACAGAGTGAGACAAACAGAGATACAGACACAGAAACACAGACAACACACACACACGTCTTTGGTACTGATCATCACCCTGTCATCCCTTACATCAGCACCAAACCCTGTGGGAGAGTACAGTGTCAAAAGCTGTGGGCACCATACTCTAAGTACTGTGTGTGGCTATTTCTTTTAAACATTTCATGTTTATTATTGAGGAGGAAATCCACACACGTGGTTTCAAATGTGTCAGTGTATTAAAAAGGAATAAAATTAAAGGATCTCTTCAAGTGCCTGCTACCCACCTGCAAGTTACCAGAGTCAACTTCTGGGTGTGTCTTTCCCAGGTAGGAAAGGTGGCAAACTGGAGGAAGTACCCGTCCTTATTTTCTCCTATTTAAATAAGAACTTCTGCTTTTTCAGGTAGTGCTAGAGTTTGGAGAGTGTTCTAGGCAGATATATAGAAAGCTTCATTATTCCATTCTGTAGCTGCATGATAACCCACTATTTGACAAATCAAAAAGTACCCCATGTATTATATGTAATGTATAATAGTGTATAGCATGTATGTTGTGGGCACTGCATAAACATATATTATGTGTATATACATGCATGTATATTAGTTTTCAAGACATGTATGCTAGGCTGCTCTCAGACTTAACATATAGCTAAAGATGACCTTGACCTTCTTGGTGTGCTCTACTTCTCAAATGCTGGGATTAGAGAAGTGAGCCATCATACCTGGCATGTCTGGTGCAGGGAAGAGAAACCAGGTCTTCATGTGTGCTGGGCAAGCGCTCTACCAACTGAGTTACATTTGTGCCCTATTCCACATTTGATTGCAGTCAACAGTTTCCCACTTGTTCCCAATAGATGCTTAACTTGTTCCCAACCACAATTCAAAACAGTGCTGTAAATAATCACCTCCATATACATCTTTTCAACATGCATCAGGTCATCTATGGCATTAATGGCCAGGAGTGTTGTTGCTGGGCCTAAGAGTATATGTCATTTTTATCCTTTCTGCCATATATCAAAGTTCTTATGGCTGAGTCTCACACCTTTGACATTTACCCCTATTCATTTATTTTATCTCTCTTCTTGGGGGTCTTATTTCCATCGAATTTTCTGAAAGAATCAATTTGATTACTAAACTTATATTCTATTATTTTTGTGCTTAAGACTAACTTAAAAGTGGTCGACAGGTGATTGATGATTAATCTTGGTCGCCCACAGGACTGGATTGAGAATCACCTAGAAGACAGAACTGGGTGTATTTGTGAGGGAATTATTGAAGAAGTTCTCCTGAGAAGACCTACTCTGAGTACACTTGGCACCATCCCACAAGCAGAAGTCTTGGACTGAACAAAAACAACCAAGCACCACCATGCACCAGCTATTCTGTCACAATGCTGATGAAAAGAACCATGACAGAGGTTCAGTTCAGTTTCCCAGAAGTGGCACATTTATTGCGTTCTACAAGACTGTTTATATCCTTCCTGTCTTTGTGCTGTTTTGTCTTTTGTTTTCTCTTTGTGGCATTGAGGTTTGAATGCAGAATCACAGACAGACATATTATAAGCACTGTTTATGAGCTGCAGTCCCACTTTTTTTTCTTTTTCTACCCATGTGTGTATTATATGAAACATAATATATATATATATATACATATATATATCAAGTGTTTTGAATGGATGTATTTGAGGACCTGCCCTGACTGGATACATGAGATTAGCCAATATCTTCTACTATAAATTTACCTTTCTGTGCTTCTTTTGTTCCCTCTAGTCTCAGCTCTGTGAGTTCACAGCATCATTTAGGGCGGGAATGATGGGCTTTCATGATGATGTTCACACATCAGCATTGCGGACTACTTTTCTCAATCGTTCTCTGAACAAAATTCCTCCTTTTCTGATACTCAAGTCTGTGTTTCCACTTTGTTTTTCAGTCATGGGGATTGATCCAGAGTATTGAGCATGCCGGGTAAGTGCTTTACCACAGAGCTACGTTTTCAGAGCCCTTTGTTTCATTTATGCTGCATTTTAGCTGGCTGCTACTTCAGTGTTCGTATTTTCATAACTTTTTTGTTTGATTCCATTTTTATTGAACATGAAGTTTCATTTGGTTTTGATCAAAACTGACATCTTTTTTCAAAAAAAAAAGATTTATTTACATCTTATTAATTCAGTAGTGTTCTGCCTGCCTGTATGCCCGAATGCCAGAAGAGACCACCAGATTTCATTATAGATGGTTATGAGACACCATGTAGTTGCTGGGAATTGAACTCAGGACTTTTAGAAGAACAGCCAGTGCTCTTAACCTCTGAACTAGCTCTCCAGCTCATGATGGACATCTTTTGATATTAGTAGGTAATCTAATACCATTTATAATTATAAATGGTATAGATATATTTGGCTTTGCAAGTGCTAGACAGTTTAGCAAGTAAGCCACACCCCAGCCTACAATGCATTTCTTACATTCTAAGACTTGAAGATTAAAACTACCCTTTGAATGTATACTGTGTTAATAGGCATGGGATTATTCAGCTTCCAACATATTTCTCCACTAGAACTCTTGGGTGACTAGGTGCATTGCAAATAGAGGTTATTTATTTATTTATTGTTTGCGTGTGTGTATGCATGTGGGTTACAGGGTAGCGTATGCACGCCATGACACGTGTGTGATAGACTCTAACTCAGTGGAGCCATTTCTCCTCAACCACTTTTCCATGGGTTCGGGGATTGGACTTGGCCTGTAATCCACCATGTCAGCCCAATGAGTGACAACATTTTAAAAGGCTTTTTCTTTTCTGAGCCGCAGGAAAAGTGTCAGTGAGCCATTTAGAAACAGATGTGCTGTCATCCGGGCTTTGTTGCTCTTTTTAGAGAGAGAAGGCACGATTGAATCCCGATGCTTAAAGAGTGTAAGTTTCTTGGACTGGTAATTGCCTTCAGCTTCAAGTCAGTAGCTGCAAATCGCTTGTAATGAGTCAGCCCATCCTTTGGCTCTTTGAAGGCTGACATTGGCTTCTCTTTAGCCATGGAAGTCCTAGATAGTCTTCCAATAGAAGCCTCCTCGATCAGCAATGGACGTGCTGCTTTGTGTAGTCATCTTTGTCAGTGTCCTTTCTGGATTCTCGATGAACTCACTGCAGCGTCTGTTAGCATCTGCTAAGCTCTGATGCTATGTATGTTCTGGATGCCTTCTCTGAACCTTATGAGTCGACCTCTGCCATCTTCAACCTCTGCAGCCTCATCACCCCTTTCAGGGCTTGTGGAAATGACGAAAAGAGAGCAACAGTCTTGATTCGGGTTGTCTTTGACTTACTGGGATTTTGTCTTTGGGTCTTTTATCCATTAGAACTTTCTCCATATCAGAAATCATGGTGCTTTGCTCCCATATGGCACACTGTGTTCACTGGAGTGTTGCTTTTCATTTCCTTCCAGAACATCTCCTTTGCATTGACAGCATGGCTAGCAGGTAGTGGAAGCCTAGTTCCAGATTCTTGGTGAATTCCTTGCTAGCTTTGTGCTTTCTAGCTTTTGACTGAAGAGGCAGCTGTACATTTCTTCTTTTCACTTGAATGTCTACAAGTTACTGTGAGGTTATTAGTTGGTCTAATTTTGGCACTGTGATGTCTCTGAGAAATAAAGAGAGTTGTACAGAGCTGTTTTTTTTTTTAGCTCAGTCAGAATGCACACACCCACAGATTACATGTGTTGTCTTAGGCGCTGGAGAAATGGCTCAGTCATATGTGCGAGTATGGCGACATAAATTTTAATCACTAGCACCTACCTTAAAGCTAGGTGTAGTGGCATATTTCTGTAATTCCAGCCCTGAAGGGACAGAGAGTTGGAGCTAGGGAGACTGCTGGCCAGCTGGCAGAGCTAACAGGCAAGCTCTGTGTTCAGTGAAAGATCCTATCACAAAAGATAAGGTGCCCGTGACCTTCAAACACACACACACACACACACACACATACACACACACGCGCGCGCGCGCACATATACACACATTTACACATACATGCACGTACTCATGCACATGTACACATACACAAACTAAAAACAAAAATTGTCTAACATGGACAAGGGTCGTGGTCCCCCCTAACACTCATATTAGTGACATCAAAGATCACTCACTGGTTCCAAATCACCACAACTCATATAATGATGAAAAGCATGTATGTGGCCAAGAAATACAGAGGGTGAGCATGCACCTGGAAATTTGGTGCAAAAGACTTGACATGAAATTTTGATTTGTGAAGAAAGAAGACTCTGTGAAGTGTTCTGAGACTAGCTCCCCTCGAGCTGTGTTCAGTGGTGACCATTCTCTCCTCTCTCCTCTACCATCCCAAATTCAGTTTGGACTGAGTCTTCGGTGCTTGACAGGGTGCCGTTAACTATGCGCACGCTTCTTGTTCCTCTGTGTGTGTTTTAAATGACTGGATCCTCAGTCAACACGTCTGAAGCCATCGCCAAACCTGCCAGGTCTCTCAAGCTCCTCTTCTTCCTCTCTGTTCATGTACTGTAGCGCTTAACCTTGTCTAGCTGTTTCTTCTTTCTCCTCCGTCCTGACTCACTGACCCTCCTCTACCTCAATGTTATTTTGCACCTGCTGTTTTCTGCTGTAACTATGCATCCTTTTCCTCAGTTGATGCAGTTCATTCTCTCCTCGTTACCACAGCACAGGCCGCTGAGAGACAGTGGAACTGTTCCTCTGCGTTCTAATAGAATTTGGTTGCTCTAAACCAATGGCTCGCCTTTTCTCTTCTTTTAAAGTAATTTATTCATTTTGCATTCCGATTGTAGCTCCCTTTCTCCTCTCCTACCTCCGTCTTCTCCTCCTCCTCTTCCCCTAGTCCTCAGAAAGTGGGAGCCCTCCTCCTTTACCAACTGACCCCAGACTATCAAGTCTCTTCAGGACTGCCTGCATCCTCTTCCTCTGTGGCCTCAAAAGGCTGCCTCCCCCAAGGGAAGTGATCAAAGAGCAGGCGGCAGAGTTCATGTCAGAGGCAGCCCCTGGACTCTTTATTAGGTGACCAACGTGGAGACTGAGTTGCCTTTTGGCTATATCTGAGCCGGGGACCTGCCCTGGGTCCCCTCCATGCATGGTCTAAGGTTGGTACATCAGTCTCC
This sequence comes from Pachyuromys duprasi, assembly GCA_028658305.1. NCBI lineage: Eukaryota > Metazoa > Chordata > Mammalia > Rodentia > Muridae > Pachyuromys > Pachyuromys duprasi. The sequence goes on along the minus strand of CM053760.1, from coordinate 30,192,776 downwards.
ACAGGCCTCCTGGGCTCAAATTTGTTAATCTGTTGGTTTTCTTGTGGAGTTTCTATCATCTCTGGGTCCTTCTACTTCCCCACTCTTCCATAAGACTCCTTGTGCTCTGCCCAAAGTTTGGCTCTGAGTCTCAGCATCTGCTTTGAGCCTTTGCTGGGTGGACACATCTATGGAAGGCTCCTATCCTGTTCCCTCTCTTCAACTGTTTCCAGTGTCTATTCTATTTACCCTACTAAGTGAGAATTAAGCATCCTCCCTAGGGTCCTCCTTGTTACTTAGCTTCTTTAGGTCTGTGGATTGCAGTATAGTTATCCTGTATTGTATGGCTAATATTCACTTAGAAGTGAGTGTGTACCATGTGTGTCTTTCTGAGTCTGGGTTACCTCACTCAATGATCTTTTCCAGATTCATGCGTTTGCCTGCAAATTTTACGATGTCATGGTTTTTAATGGCTGAGTAGTGTTCCACTGTGCAGATGTACCACTGTTTCTTTATCCAGTCTTTTGTTGAGGGACATCTAGGTTGATTCCAGTTTCCGGCTATTATGAATAAATCAGTTGTTGTAGGTAGGATTTACTATTAATTATCTTTTAGTAAAGCTTGCTGTTAATCCTAAACAGCTGTATAACCAAATCACCACACAGAGACTGGGTTTATTAACCTAGAACACAATGTTGGACAGTAGTTACTCCCTCCTAACCTCCAAGCCCAGATTTTACCCATTGTACTTGCTTTTTATGATATATTATGTCCAGTCCAGTCCATCTCCACATAGTTCCAAGATCTCTCTCCTGTCAGCTCTCCTCTCTCTCCTCGCCCTTTCTCCTCCCACCCATTTCCTGCCCTCTGGCTCCTCCCCTCTTTCCTGTCCTCTGGTTCCTCCCATTGCTCAACATTGTGGCTAGTTGCTTTATTTTGGCCTGCTTACACAAAGTTAAGACAGGATACTTAGAATAAGTATCACAATGCAATATCTGGATTGAAACCAGACAGTGGGGGAGAGAAATCAGCATTTGAACGAACAGGGGTAAGGTGTATACATTCCAAAGGAACATTATACCAATAAGCAGCTCTGAACGTAGTTGAACAAATGTCCTTGTTGTATGATGGAACATCTTTTAGATATATGCCCAGGAGTGGTATAGCTGGCTTTTGAGGTGAAGCATTTACCACTTTTCTGAGACTGTGCCAGATTGATTTCCAAAGTGATTGTACAAATTTGCACTCCAAGTAGCAATGGAGGAGTGTTCCCCTTCTCCTATGTCCTCTCCAGCATGTGTTGTCACTTGCGTTTTTTATCTTAGCCATTCTGATAAGCATAAGGTGGAATCTCAGAGTCATTTTGATTTGCATTTTCCTGATGACTAAGGATACTGAGCATTTTATAAGTGCTTCTCTGTCATTCGATATTCCTCTGTTAAGAATTTTCTGTTTATCTCTGTACCCCATTTTTTTAATTGGAATATTTGATTTGTTGGTGTTTAATGTCTTGAGTTCTTTATATATTCTGGATATTAGCCCTCTGTCAGAGGTAGGGTTGGTAAAGATCTTTCCCAGTCTGTAGGCTGTTGTTTTGTTCTATTGACAGTGTCCTTTGCTTTACAGAAGCTTCTCAGTTTCATAAGGTCCTGTTTATTAATTGTTGATCTAAGAGCCTATGCTGTTCGTGCTCTGTTCAAGAAGTTGTCTCCTGTGCCAATGAGTTCAAGGCTCTTACCCACTTTTTCTTCTAGTAGATTTAGTGTGTATAATTTTATGTTGAGGTCTTTGATCCACTTGGACTTTAGTGCAGGGTGATAAATATGGATATTTGCATTTTCTACATGTAGATATCCAGTTAGACCAGTACCATTTGTTGAAGATGCTAACTTTTCCCCATTGTATGGTTTTGGTTCCTTTGTCAAAAATCAAGTGTTCATAGCTGTGTGGGTTTATTTCTGGGTCTTTTATTTTATTTCATTGACCTACCAGTTTATTTCTATGTCAATGCCATGCAGTTTTTATTAGTTTCTCTGTAGTACAGCTTGAAATCAGAGATGGAGCTACCTTCAGAAGATCTTTTATTGTACAGGATTGTTTTATCTATTCTGGGTTTTTGTTTGTTTGTTTGTTTTTCCATATGAAGTTGAGAATTGTTCTTTCGAGGTCTGTAAAGAATTGTGTTGGATTTTGATGGGGATTGCATTGAATCTGTAGATTGCTTTTGGTAAGATGGCCCTTTTTACTATATTGATATTACCAATCTATGAACATAGGAGATGTTTCTATCTTCTGATATCTTCTTTAATTTCTTCCTTCAGTGACTTGAAGACTTTTTTAGACAAGTATTTCACTTGCTTGGTTAGAATTACACCAAGATACTGTATGTTTGTGTGTGTGTGTGTGCGTGTGTGTGGCTATTGTGAAGGGTGTTGTTTCCCTGATTTCTTTCTCAGTCCATTTGTCTTCTGTATACAGGAGAGCTACTGATTTTTTAACATTAATATGTGTCCAGCCACTTTGCTGAAGGTGTTTACAGTTGTAGCAGTTCCCTGGTAAAGTTTTTGGATTCATTTATATATGCTATCATATCATCTGTGAATAGTGATACTTTGACTTCTTCCTTTCCAATTTGTATCCCCTTGATCTCCTTTAGTTGTCTTACTGCTCTAGCTAGGACTTCAAGTATTATGTTGAAGAGATATGAAGAGAATGGGTAGCCTTATCTTGTCCATGATTTCATTGATCTAAGTTTCTGTCTGTTTAGTTTGATGTTGCCTATAGGCTTGCTGTATATTGCCTTTACTATGTTTAGGTATGTGTCTTGTAACCCTGATCTCTCCAAGACCTTTAACATGAATGGCTTTTCAGATTTGTCAAATGCTTTTTTGGCATCTAAGGAGATGATGATGTTTTTTTTCTTTCAGTTTGTTTATATTGTAGATTATATTGATGGATTTCCATATATTGAACCACTTCAGCATGCCTGGGATAAAGCCTACTTGATCATGGGGAATGATATCTTTGATGTGTTCTTGGATTTGGTTTGCAAGTATTTTACTGAGTATTTTTCCATCAATGTTCATAAGAAAAGTTGGTCTGAAATTTTCTTTGTTGGGACCTTGTGTGGTTTAGGTATCAAGGTGACTTTGGCCTCGTAGAATAAGTTTAGTTATTTTCCTTTTGTTTCTATATTGTGGAATAGTTTGATGAGTATTTTTATCAGCTCTTATTTGAAGGTCTGATAGAATTCTGCACTGAAAGCCATCTGGCTCTGGGCTTTTTGTTGTTGTTGTTTTGGTTGAGAGACTTTGATGACTGTTTCTATTTCCTTAGAAGATATAGGATTATTTAATTTGTTTCCTTGATCTTGATTCAACTTTGGTAAGTAGAATCCATTAAGAAAATTGTCCATTTCATGTAGAGTTCCAGATTTTGTCACATATAGGCCTTTGAAGGAAGATCTACTGATTTTTTGCATTTCCTCAGTGTCTGTTGTTATGCCTCCATTTTTATTTCTGATTATGTTGATTTAGATAGTGTCTCTCTGCCTTTTATTTATTTGGCTAAGGGTTTGTGCATCCTGTTGATTTTCTCAAAGAACTAACTCTTGGTTTCATTAATTCTTTGAATTGTTCTTTTAGTTTCTAATTTATTGATTTCAGCCCTGAGTTTGATTATTTCCAGCCATCTACTCTTCTTGAGCATGACCTCCTCCTCCTCCTCCTCCTCCTCCTCCTCCTTCTCTTCTTCTTTCTGGTGCTTTCAGGTATGCCTGCAAGTTGCTTGTATGGGATGTCTCCAATATCTTTATGAAGGCATTTAGTGCTATGAGCTTTTCTCTTAGCACTGCTTTCATTGTGTCCCATAAGTTTGGGTATGTTGTACCTTCATTTTCATTGTGGGTGCCTTTGTATTTGGGGCACAGATGTTCAGAACTGAGATGTCATCTTGTTGGAATTTTTCTTTGATGAGTATAAAGTGCCCTTCCTCATCTCTTTTAATTAATTTTTGTTGAAAGTCTATTTTATTAGATATTAGAATGGCCATTCCAGCTTGCTTCTTGTGTACCTTTGTTTGTAAAACAGTCTTCTAGCCCTTTACTCTCAAGTAATGTCTATCTTTGTGATGGAGGTGTTTCTTGGATGTAGCAGAATGTTGGGTCTTGTTTATTCACCCATTCTGTTAGTCTATGTCTTTTTATTGAAGAGTTGAGTTCATTGATGTTGAGAGATATTAATGACCAGTGACTGTTAGTTCCTTTTATTTTGATGTTGGTTGTGATAGTGTGTTTATGTGCTTGTCTACTTTTGATTTTTCTCTAATGAATTTATATGTATATATATATATATATCCTGTGGCTTGTTTGTTGTTTCAGGTGGTATATTTAACTTCTTCAGGTTGGATTTTTCCTTCTAGTATCTTCTGTAGAGCTGGGGTTTTGCATAGATATTGTTTAAGTTTGATCATCGTGGACTATCTTGTTTTCTCAATCTATGGTGATTGAAAGTTTTGCTGGGTATGTTAGTCTGGACTGGCATCTGTGGTCTCTTAGGGTATGCAAGACATCTGCCTAGGCCCTTCTGGCCTTTTTGATCTCTGCAGAAATCAGGTGTGATTTTGATAGGTTTGCCATTATATATTACTTGGCCTTTTTCCCTTGCAGTTTTTAATATTTTTTCTTTGTTCTGTACATTTAGTGTTTTGATTATTCTGTTGTGGGAGGATTTTCTTTTCTGGTCTAATTGATTTGGTGTTCTGTAGCCCTCTTGTGTGCTCATAGGCACCACTTTTTTAAGGTTGGGGAAAATTTCTTCTATGATTTTGTTGAAAATATTTTCTGGTCCTTAGAGCCAGAAATCTTCTCTTTCTTCTATTCCTATTATTCTTAGGTTTCTTCTTTTCATGATGTCCTTGATTTCTTGGATATTTAGTGTCCGGAGATTTAACATTTTCTTTGATGGATACACCAATTTCTTCCACTGTGTCTTCTACTCCCGAGTTTCTTTTCTTCATCTCCTGTATTCTGTTGATGATACTTACCTCTGTAGTTCCTGTTTTCTTCCCTAAGTTCGTTCTCTCTCTCTCTCTCTCTCTCTCTCTCTCTCTCTCTCTCTGTCTCTCTCTCTCTCTCTCTCTCTCTCTCTCTCTTTCTCTCTCCAGGATTTCCTCAGTTTGTGTTTTCTTTATTGTTTCTATTTCCAACTTCAGATCTTGAACCAATTTATTGATTTCCTTCACCTATTTGTGTTTTCCTACATTTCTTTCAATGATTTGTTCAATTCCTTCACCTGTTTGTTTGCATTTTCTTGTAATTCTTTGAGTGATTTATTCATTTTCTCTCTACGGACATCTCTGAAGTCCTCAGTCTGTTTGACCGTATCTTCCTGTGTATCTTTATAGATTTTATTCATTCCCTCTGTAATCATCTTCATAAGCACAGGTTTAAGGTCACTTTCTTGTGTTCCAGTTGTGTTTTGGTATCCAGGGCTACCTGCCTTGGGATAAATGGGCTCTGGAGATGCCATATTGCTCTCGCTTTTGTTGATTGTTTTCATGCTAGCTTTTAGCCATAATGTTGTGTCTGGCGTTGGTTGGTAGTCCCTGGTGCCTTCTGTAGTTCTGGGGTGGGGGTGGGGGCAGGAAGAGCCCTGGACAGGAAGCTGGATGTTCCTGAAGGATATCTCCTCAGATTGGTGGTATGGTCTCCAAATGGCTGGTGAAACCCAGGGAATTGATGCTGCTCCCCTCAGATATATGATCCTGCAGACTAACTGGACTCCTTAGGAACCTAGGGTCTCTCTTCTCACCAGGGAAAGTCCTGGAGGCAGCCACTCCACCACTGGCTTTCTTGCTCTGAGGTTAAAGAGCTGCAGCTGCCCAGACACTGTGCTTGCTGGGTGCAGCCTTCTAGAAGAATCTGTGGGCTCAGAGGTCCACTTGGTCTCTCTAGGGAGATAGGTTGAGCTTTGGAGTATCACCTGGGTCCATCCCTGTGGCTCCCAGACATCAGGAGAACTGAGATTGGAGTTGTGTGCCCAGGTACCAGAAGGTATTCACTGGCCCGTGAGAGCAGCTCTCAGGCAAGTGGCTATACTCTGAAGCTGCATACTGGTGGGAACTCTTCTGCGGAGTAGCCAGGTAAGCTGAGGTTGTACCTGCTTGTTTGCCTCACCATGGGGTCACCTCTCTACTGGGAGAGCCAGATGCTGGTGTTTTGGGTCCCACAGTTAGGTGAGAATGGTGAGAGCAGCACACAGGCATGTAGCTAGATGTTGGAGACCATGCTCTGGTAGGAATCTGGGAACTTTTTTGGGATTAGTTGGGTGACCTATTGGGTCCCACTTGTTTCCCTCACAGTGGGGGTCTCCTCTCATTTGGGAAACACAGAAGCTGGTGTTTGGGAGCTTACACTTTGGTCTGTAGGTCACTGTGCAGTCACTGCTGCCCTGTTAATCAGACACAGTGTGAGATCACGCTGCCATCTTGGATCGCTCATAGATCACTTTTTATCTTCTTAAGCATCTTCTAAATGTTGCTTTATAGCCTTCTGGGATTAGATGTTGCTCCAGAGATATTTGTAGCCACTCTTATTCATAGCTTTACTAAAATATGTTTGCTTGGCTTCCTAAACAGTTCTTTTTCTTAGTTTTGTAAAGTTCAGTGCTCTTACTAGACTGTATCTTGACATTGGTTGTTTTGTTTAATTATTCCCTGGCTTATACTATAACTGTCTAGCATGCATAAATATATTTCAGTTTTATACTTTAGCATATTTATTCTAATCAATTCTTCTTTAAGGATTCCTACTTTATTTATATGAAGTCTATTTTTTGTTATTCATATCTATAATTTTTCTCGCCAATGCTTTTAATTATTTATTATCTTATTTTACTCATTTTTTTCCTTTTTATACTGGAAAAATAACTTTTTTTCATGATACTGGTTCTTTCTTGGAATTATTGTATTTCTTTTCCATTTCTATAATGGTTTTGATTTTTATTTCTTCTCAAAAAACTCATGTCATAGTACCTATAGCTGTCTCAATGTACTTTCCCTGAGTTATCACATTTCTATTTTACAGCATTCCTTCTTGTAAGCAATTGCTTCATTAAGACCTCTAAAATAGAGAAAACTGTTTGGTCACAACATCTTTGCCTAGTGACACTGTTGCCACAGTAATAATCTATATCAGTTGGAAAGCTTTTTTCAGATCATTTCCACATCTATATTTCCAAGATCTTTTAAAATTACTTAGCATTGAGAAGCTGGCTTTTGATGATGCAGTTAGAAGCAGGACAATCTATGCTGGAAAAACAGGACAGCATTTTAGGATTCACAGCAAAGGTCTTGTTCCACCCCCGTCTCCACAGATGATAAATGCCTCTATGAATCCTGTTCTGCCCTGTGAAGCTGTATTTCTAATTCTTTAATTCCAGAGGCTTCTCTGAGATAGCCTGGATCTATCATGTCTTCTGCCACCAATATTCCTTCTTCTAGAGCCACATATGTGCCCAAAGAGAGATGCCATCTTGTATGGCCTAACTTCATTAAACAATGTTCTCCCTTGTCTCCTTGGCATTTTCTTGTGATTATTTTATTCACTGACCTCTGAGCTTCTACTTTTCATTGCTCACCATTGGCTTCTACCTAGCTGTGGGCTTCTGAAACTCCTCAAAGGCATTTGGAACCTTTGTTATGAACCACTGAATTAACAAGGTGTTTTATTTGCTTTTCCAAAAGAAGTGGAGAAAGTATTTATTTAGAGATATGCTCTGATTAAGTTGACATTCATGCTCACATTTATGTTCAGTTTCTTCCAAGAGTTTGTTGAATCAGATTCTGTCATCCCACTTTCTCATTTCCTCCTCTGTGCCACTTTTCGTGGATAATCTCTTCCATGTCCCACTGGCACTTTTCATGTCTTACTACTTTCTAATTTAAAACCATTACTCTCCAATTCACAGCCTTAGTTTATCATGAAGTGTAGAAATTCATAGTATGTTTACCATGGATCAGCTCAGATATCATTGTAACGATCTATCCACATACCTAATCATGATGTTTATGCTATTGATTAATTTCCAACAAGATTCACATGACAAGGCTGAGCATATAAATGGGGGTTCCTGATTCTGAGAGAGTCGATGATGCTCTGAAACCCTCAGCCTCTTTCCAGCATCTATTAGTTTATATCAGATAATGAATAGAGCTTACTGATAGGTACCTTGATGACAGCAATATACCAAGTTTGGTGTTGTTTCTTCCGAAGCAAGAAGACAGCAGCAGTGTGGACTGTGCTTTCGGCTCCCTTTCTTGCTGTGTGCACTCACAGGTACCACCTTCTACCCTTGACTCCCTCCCTCCAGTGCTATAAAATGCTGGCCAGGTGTTTTCCAATTTCCCAGCCCTGTTTGTGTTCCCCAGCCCAAGAGGCTAATGCTTAGCACTGTAGTAGAAAGTCCAGTTCTATCCTAGCTCATCCTAACTGGTCAACCCCAATTACTTCTCTTCTTTTCTTAGGTCTTCTGGACTGCATATTGGTTGCCCTTAGTCCTGTGTCTGTTTTTGTCATCTGGCTTCATCCTTATGATTCATGCTGCTTTAAGTCCATCCCTCTGTGTCCAGAATAACTTCACGCTTTGCTCTAATTTCTGGAATTTGCCAAAATTCACCCTCTAGTTATATCCCAATTTCCAGAACATAAGATGAATGTTCAGCTCTCCCAATCTTCTTTGCTAACACAGTCCTTCTCAAAGGGAGCCCGTGGCTGTATCTCACCCCCAACACACACCATGTCTTCATATCAAAGGAAATGGAAACTTGTTTCCTTCATGGATTTGAAACAACACTTCGAGGTTTATGTGGGGGGATTTGTATAACTACTCAACTCTTTCAGCCCAGGAAATAAGTATAAATATGTACCTTCTTCCCCCACCCTGCATTTAATTTTTAGAAACAGACCTCAAATATGTGCAAGTCAAAACCCTTCTGGCTACAAGTCTCAGGAGTTAGACATCGCTCTTGTTCCCCCAAGAAAGACTTTGCAGTAATAGTTTATCTCCATGACAACCACAAGAGCTAATTTTTGTCTTCTGTGTTGTTTTCTCATTTTTATTTTTAACTACTCATGTAAAATAATCAGTGTTTGAAGTGTATATTGATTTCACACCTAGGTATTTACTGAGTGCATATTAAGATAAAGTTCCCACAGGTTGAGATATGAGTTATTTCCATGACACAGAACACCCAGCATCTAAAAAATTTGTTGTCTTCCTTTAAAAATTAGCTTCTCATTTACTGGCTGCAATTTTAAGCAAATGAACTTATTGTATCTTTTATTGAAAGCTTTTTCTAGCATTTAAAATTGAAAGCAATTCTACTACAAGAAGACCCTAGATTATGCATTACGTAATATGGGCGTCATTGCCCAAGAGAGTTGAACAAAACTTGGTATGTATTTCTGTTTATTCATTGCCTCGGTAGAGTATCAGGCTGTAGCGATACTCAGCATACTCTGAGGAGGAGGAAGTCACAGCCTCTTTTAAAGGCTCTCTTGTATTGGTGGCAAAGCCCTAATGTAGTATCACAGATGGGCTGCCCCACTGAGACTGCTATTTGTGACATATCTTGCTTTCTTAAGAAGCAACCTGCTGCTGTGTTCTGCCTTCACAAAAGAGAAATCCATTCTCTCCACAAGCAGTTGTCAAGCATAATAAAGAAAAACTGGCAGAATAATTTGGGTGGTTGCCAAGTCTAGGTTACTATTGTGGGAAATGAAATGTATGGGGCTGAAATTTCTAAGGAGCTGCAGACACCTCTGTCTAGATGGCTGCGGCATAGCCATCAACACAATCAACACACACACGCACACACATTGTCAGAGAGGCAGAGTGGAGATCATGGAGAGTTTTGAGCAGAACCAGAATTCTGGGTAAAATACTCCATGAATAAAAAGCAACGATATATACTCAAGGGTAGGATTTCCTGCCAATCCAACACAGTGTTCTCTGTTACTCTTTATTTTCCAAGATAGAAAAAGTTTTAATGTTAGAGAGTTGAGACAAATATGTATCAAACAACACTACTAAAACGACCTCATTTTCCTCTAATTCTTCCTGCATTTTGCTTAGTTATTTCCCCATGATTGTCCTAGACAAAAAGTTTGTCTTCCATGTCTCTAAATTTTAATTAACTAAAATGTTATTTCAGTTCTCGGCTGTAATCACTTTTTTTGTCTCTATTTCTTACATAAGAAGAATTCCATGTACAGATCAAATATTCTCATTGAGACTTATATGTTTTCCACATGTTAACCTGTCTTTTGTTAATTTAGTCCTAGATCATCCATAGATCCAAAGGGTAGATGAAAAATCTTTCTTCTTTTGTAGAAGGTGGGAGGAGAAGAAATGGAAGGGGAAGAGGAGGGAAGAGGAGAGAAGGGATGGAGAAGGAGCTGACCAAGATAAACACTGTCTACTGGCTTTTGCTTATGGACCATGTTTATGCTGTGTTTCGAGGGGATTGGAAAGCGGGCTCAGCATTGTAAGCGCTGGCTCCTTTCGCAGAGGATGAGAGTTAAGTTCCCAGCACCCACACTGGGTGGCTTCCGGTGGCCTGTAACTCCAGCTCAAGAGGGTCAGAACCATTATTTTGTCCATCATGGTTGCTCACACGTGTACACAAAAGACACACTACACACACAGATGGAAGGAGAGAGAGAAAGAGAGAAAGAGCTGTCAATGTAACAAAGTAGAAGTTGAACTTTGGAGCCAGCTAACTCAGGTTCATATGAAGGATCTTCTGTTAGGCTCTGTGATCTTTAAGCTTGCTTTTTAGCAACTATAACATTGAAGAAGCAATCCCTCCCCGTTAGATTTTATGGTGGTATGCAAATGAGTTTGATAAAGCAAGTACCATCCATGGAGTACTTGTTTGGAAGGGGTCAAAATTGCAAAATTGAGGAGGTCATGGAGAACAACTAAGGCTTATAACTTTGTGACAGGGTTGGAGTCTCTGCAGAGAGGTATTAAAAGATCACTGGTGAACCCTCAGCTGTAGGAAACAGTTTACATTCAAACCAGACAGTTTACAATAATAAATAACACATATCAAACACATGCATATCCACATATCTCATACAGTTCAAGACTCTGCCTAGGAAATGGTGCCAACCCCAATGAATTAACTATTTCTGTAGCAACTAACAATTAAGTTGGTCTCTCTTAGACATGTCCAGAGACCAACTTGAACTAGAGAATTGCTTGAGTGAGGCTTTCTTTGAAAATTTATTCTAGGGTGTGTCAATTTAACAGTAAGCAGAGTAAGTGAATTATAATTTGAGTAGGCTATATCAACAGCAGGTAGGGAGCAGAGTTAAAGCTGCTGGTACAGTCAATTCTTCTTTGACTGTCATTCCCTTAATGCATACATCAGGTAGACAGATGGCATGTCTGTGAGGAACACTGTCACAGTGTTAGAAATCCTCCTTTTTATAGGGTCCAGGTAGGGGAGCTTAATGCTCTCGTGGGCCTGACAAGTTCTTAGTCCTGGTTTTCCTGATATAATTTTAATGACTCCATGTGCTTCCATAGTCTTAGTTCATTTTTATAAATTTATAGGGTGGTACTTTTTAATCTTAGGGATAAGTTCATTATCAGCCTGTGTCTCCTGGGTGGAGTCAAACAGATGGCATTGTTAGATGCTTAGAATTGCCCTGCCTCTATATTTGTACTCAAATGGAGTCAAGTGATAGCTACAGAATAGTGTTTCTTGGGGCAAGGAACAGCCTGAAAACAAAATAAAACACTGTTTTATCCAAGAAAGAGTAACATAGAAGAGGGTGATGCCAGCTGGCCTCAATAGCTGCCCCCTGACAACATAAAAACTTGACTCTGAAGCTAGGAGGAACTTCCTGGTTGGTAAATAATTACTATACAGGGCAAGTGGTGTATCTTGATTTCATGCGAAAATATGCTTCTCTGAGCTTTGGATATACCTAGTCCTATCCACCTGGCTGTTCATATAGATCTCTTATGAGAAAACAACACACATAATTATAGTGTTTTTCAGATCTGTGAATTGTTGCAACAATTGTCAAGCCTAGAGAGGTATGGAGACCCCAAATCTGTAGCCAGCTGAGTGAAGTAGAGGTGGCATGGGTTGCTTGAAGTTTGTGACTACCATTTGCTGTGTCAACAGTCTTCTGAGACTTCACCTAGACATGTGGGGTCTATGTCAGTTTTGGGTCCTGTCAACACTGAATTTGAATTTCAAGAAACTCAGTCAGAGTTGGAAAACTGCTTCTGGAATGTGCTTCCAAACTATGTGTTCATTAATGTCAAGCTAGCCTCTTGCAATGAGCCATGTGAGAATGTAACATGGTCATTGGCAAATGCATCAAGATAGGTGCTGATCCTCCCTCTGCCTTCAAGAACTGTTTGCTCAGCATTAATTGGCACACTACCATTTGTGAGCCAATGGCATATGTTATTCAGTGCTTGCTGTCAGATAAGTGGAACAGTCGAAGATGGTTGAAGTCTGAACATATCAGGCTCATCCCATCGAAGCTGAGACAGTGTCTAGTCTGAGTTAGGGCCAGTCCCCCCTTTGCACACTTCCTCTATACAGTCCCACTCTAAGCTCTTTTACTGCCTTCACATTCTCAGCAAAATTCTCTTTCAAAACACAAAGCTGGAGCTAGAAAAAGGACTCAGTTGCTAAAATTTACTTGCAGTACAAGCATGAGGACCTAAGTTCAGTCCTTGGCACCCATGTAAAAGCTGTGCTTGGCAAGTGTCTGGAATTAACTCCCAAGGCTGGGAAAGTAGAGATAAGATCTCTAGCACTCACTGTCCAGCAAGACCAGCTGAGCCTGTGCTCCCCTTAGCCCGTGAGAGACCCTAAGTGAGGAAGAAGCCATCTTGATGTCTTCATGCCGGCTGTGTCTGCTTTGTGTGGTTTTCCCTGTAACTTGCGCAGTTTGTGCAGATATTTAATAAGGAGCAGATCTCCTTCACATGTGAGCTTTGGTTGGACTTAAACCATCTTCTAGGAACTCTGTGAAAGGATCTTCTTCCCTAGTCGGCAGGAAACTCACTGGAGTGCTATGCGTTCTTCTAGATAATTACCCAGCAATACAACTCCCACCCGGAACTCTCCCTTTCCCCCATGGCCCACTCTTTTAATTTTCTTCTAATTTGCTAAATATTTCTGCCTCCCTGACTCATAATTCACTTAAGAGCATGAGCACACATGTGTTATCCCAGGGAAGCAATGTTTGAAGACCACCTGACCCTTTTCAAATCCAGTTTTTCCCTGTTCATTTAAAATGGAGACATGGCTATTTCCCTAACAGTAGAAGTGAGGATTTAGTTGTATTCTTAAGGGATGCTGTTGAAAATTTTGCAATAAATTTGCAAGAACTGACTCATCCAAAGTAATGAATCACATTAAGAATTTAATTAGAGCATCAAAGGCGGAGATTCACGAATAAGAGATGGCAGATATGAAGGCTTAAAAACTCAGCTCAGTGTAAAGCTTCATAAAGGTTATCTCCCCCAACACACACACACACACAAACCCTCATATAACACTTCTTCCTTGCAATTTTCATATTGGTCCAACCTAAACTAAAACCTACACACAATCCTCCCAATTTATTTCTTTATTATTTTAATTTTATGTGTAGATGTGTGTATGTGTGTGTGTGTGTGCATTGAGTAAAAAAATGTCATGTTGATGGATGCATATGTGTGTGACAGTTTGCATTCATGTTAGTGGTCTTGCATGTAGAGGCCAGGTATCTTCGTTGATTGCTCTCCAACTTGGTTTTTTATTGTTGTTGTTTTGTTTTGTTGCTTTGGTTTTTGAGGCAGAGTCACTCACTGAGCCCGGAGCTCACAGTTTAGCTAGGCTGGCTGCCCGTGAGCTCCAGAGGGTCTCCTTTCTCCTGCCCTCCTCACCAACACCAGTATCAAAAATGCATGCCTCTGTACTTGGCTTTTTAAAAACACAGGCACTTTAAAGATTTGAACTCTGGTCTTCATGCTTCACAGTAGACACTTTACAATCTGAGCCACCTGCCCAGTCATGAGAACTCTTCAAGCATTATCTTTAAATTTTACTCAATATTCAGTTTATCCTGTGTTCTGTATCTTACCCTTCTGCGACACAGATGCTAAGTTTGGATTGGGTCCAGTCTAAGGCATCCCTAGCTGACAGGACTTTCCATGATGAAAGACGTGTCCATGTATGTGCCATGCATTAGAACAGCTGCAGCTACCTGGGGAGGGGGGTTAGTTTATGCAATATAACTAATGACACAACTTATAATTCTCCTCAATCTTGATTAAGCTGCACTTAGTTAACATAGGTGTCCAGTGTTTGCCCTATTGGATGGTTCATCCGTTGATAAACACACATAACGATGCAAGAGACAAGGCTTGAGGACTGATGCCTCTGTTGCTTTGCTGGGAGAGGAGCAACAGCCTACAACAGACCTCGGCTTATGGGTACGTGTCTCTGCACTACTTCCTGTATGCACCTTCCCTGTTCTTACTAGGACATCAGTCATATTTCATTAGGTGCCAGCCCAATGGCTGTATTTTCACACTGATTGTATTCTCACCTATAAAAATACCTTGTATCCAAATTAGTTAGCGTATGAGCTCTCTGCTCCTGTGGCAGAATATTGGAGAAAAAACAACTCAGAGAAGAAGAGATTAGTTTGGCCTCATGGTTTCAGAGGTTCAGTCCATGGCCACATTGTTTCTGGGCCTGTAGAATACTGTGTGAAAAAGAGAAGAACATGCTTACACCATGGCAAACAGAAGTTGTGTGTCAGTGGCAGGGACAAAGTGTGTATTTCAAGGGCAGAACTCTCTCTTGAGCCAGGTCTCCCTTCCTGACATTCCTACCACCTTCTGAAAACACCATTATCTGTGGAAGCAAGCCTTCAACACAAGAATCCTGGGGGCATTTAATATACAAACCATAGCAATACATTCTGAGATACTGGCTGTTCAGATCTCAACCTTAGCAGCACCCTCATCACCTCCCAGCAACTTCTCTCCACCACATGTAACGTGGGTGTGGACTGTTCCACCTCTGGTGTTAAAATGGGATTTAACTAGGATGGCTTTCCATGGTTGCACTTCCTGACAGAGGCAAGCTAGTGATACTAAGACCATTGTGTTAAGCTGTTCCTGCTTCTCTTTTTTAAATGTTTCTGCAATAAAAGGCTTATCTCTAGGTCTCTCTCCACAACTTCCAAAGCTTCTCTCTTACCTTTGTCATCCTAACCACTTTTATTTCTGCTCCAAGGTTCTCTTCTGGAGACTTCCTTACCCTTTCTTAACCAGAAAAATACAAATGATACAGAGATATCTCAATCTAGATTTAAAGACTTAATCCCTCCAAACATTCAGGTGTCTGTGAAAGCCACCATATTTCATTTATTTTTAGTTCACTTGTACTGTACTTTGAAACCTATTCAACTTGAGTTCTCTCTCTGCTCTTTCCCTCTCTGATAAATAGCTGTCAAGTATGTTAAACTTTTTAGTAGAAATACTTATATTAAATTAATTAGATATGAGCAGATATTTCAGCTAGTAGTATAACTATAGGATCCAGAATCAGATATGCCTACCCATCACTTCCCTGAAGGTACAAAACTTTTTGAGTTTGTTAGCTTATCTAAAAAAATAAACATAAAAAACATAAATTTATGGACTGGGAATGGGGCTCAGTTAGTAGAGGGCTTGCATAGCATTTATGAAGCCCTGTGTTTGATCTTCAGCATGGTAGAAATGAGGTGTGGTAGTGTACACCTATAAATCTGAACACTTAGAAAGCAGAGCCAATGGGGTCAGAAGTTCAAGGTCAGCTACATACGAATTTGAGGCTATCCTGGGTTATAAAAGACCTTTTGTCATAAATAAATAAAACTAAAGATGAAAGAAAGAATTATTAAGCTAAGATGGTGTGTAAGCCATGCAGGCACATTCCTTACTAACATTACTTAGTACATAGAACTCTATCTGCATACTATCTGCATATGCTATTTTTTACTTGCCCTAGAAACCTTAGTGTTAAACCAATAAGAGGGAAGCAGCACATAAAACTGGATCCACTTAGAGTGAGCTGGAAAGATCACCTGGTGGTGAAGCTCAAGGGGAGAGTAGTATTGAGTAGATGGCCCAGTGAGCACTTACCATGCAAAGATGAGGATCAGAGTTTGGGTCCCCAAAACTCACCAAACTGTGGCATGAGTGTGACAGCCTGCCTGTAATTTCAGAATGAGCTGGCTAGTAAGACCAGTCACATCATTTAGCTCTGAAATTGACTGAGCAATTCAGAGAAGAAGGTCCTCTATACATTAACCTCTGAGCATACATGTATGCCTCACACATGCAAACATGTACACATGCATGTATGCTACACACACACACACACAAATATATATGTATACATATATATATTAATAAAATTGCAAAGCTCTATGGCACATGGTTTATTTCAAAAAAAAGAGCCCAATTGCTTTGCCTCAATGTTGGCCAGGTTAGAGTAGACCAGCATTGAAAAGCCGTGCCGGTTGGAAGAATTGAAATTCTTGAAGCACTATTAATTCCCAAGCAGCACACTTTGCCAGGAGTACTCTCAAATCACCTATGGTATCATGCGTTTCTCTTTCAAGAGACCGATGTGGTTTCTGCCAGGCACATTCTTTTGTACCACACATTGCCATGGTGCTTCTGCCTCTGATCCCAACATGTGTTCTTACATCGTGTTTAATTTAGGAAGATTACAATCAACGTTCAGTCCTAGATCCCACCTGGACTCCTCCTCGTCGGTACTGTGGGAGAAGGCTTTTTGATGTGCATGTACTTTGAATTTCCAAAAGTACTTCTGATTATCATTTATGCTTCACAGAGACTGGGCCTCCCTCCTGTTCACAAGCTTTCTCTCTTCCTAAATCATCTCTAATTTTCCAATGTCTGTTTCCCTGATGTCATACGCTTTATAAAATATAATCCGTTGTTTTGTCCCTTCTCCACCTGCCGTCAGCAGCTCTCGTGATCCCTGGCTCATGTGGGACATTTGCCCCATGGTTAAATTATTTTGGAATATTGGTTTTTCCCTAACCCATCAAGTAAAAGTTTTGCCATAGGCCATGGGGCTAGGAGCCAATGAACAAACCTCTCTTGTCTTAGCACCTTTGCCATATTGTGCATCACAGAGGGATGTTATACTCATATTCTGTACTGACACATATATATGACAGCTATACATGTTATTATATTAATATTATACAATGCATTATACTATATTATTATCTAGTGATGTGGTAACTATGTATAAACCCACCTTATGTATGCATAATGCTAAAATCCCCTAATGGTGCTTTATCTGAATGTATTTTGCTCTTAATAACATGGGACCATTCTCATCTCATAAACACTTTATTAACACACACACACACACACACACACACACACACACACACACACACACACCGTACAACAGAGAATGCCTTGAGCATCTTCAAAGAAGACAGCTTATGTCTTAGTTTGGAGTTTGAGATTAAGGAGTTCAAAGAACTAAGATGATTGTCTTCTTCATTAAAATCCTGCCCTTGATCACTGCCTCCCTGCCCCACCTCCCTAGGAGGCCGGAGGAGAACAAAAGAAGCTTGTACCTGATCTGCACAGGACTGAAAGCTTTCAGCTTTTAAAAAGTGAAATGAAATGAAAGCCTCGAGAGAAAAAACCCAGCACCCTGCCCACATACTGCTACAGACAACCACAGGCTGATGGATGTGACCTGCAACAGCGAGAGCCTATTCACTGCGTGGATTGCTCACATTGGCGACAGGGAGAGTTTAGTAGGGGAACACAGAGTAGCATGTGTCAACAATGATACCTTGCCATTTCTCTCTAAAAAATCCCTGCAGACAGGAAACTCCTCTAACCGCATCCTCCATATCTAAGGCAGCATCTCTCTCTCTCTCTCTCTCTCTCTCTCTCTCTCTCTCTCTGTGTGTGTGTGTGTGTGTACGTATGCATGTATGCATATGTCTGTTTATGTACTTGAGTAGAATCAAAAAGTCAGCCTTAGGTACTAATACTCAGGAGCCATCCACCTTGCCTTATGAGATAGGTATCTCTACCTTACAGTCCTAGAACCTGGCTAGCAGGCTTGCTGTTTGACCTGTGAGCCTCAAGAATCACCTTCATGTATGTCCTTTAATCCCACCACACTTGATTTTGAGTTTTGATTTTTTTTTCATGTAGGTTCTAAGGATGGAACTCAGGTCCTTCTCCACCAACCGAGTTATCTCCCCAAATTCTACTATCATATTTTAAGTAAAGGGAATGTGTGCATTTCCCCTTCAAAGAAAGTCACAGAGATCCATGCCTTTGATCTTGTTTAACATACCTACATTTCAGGGCTTCTGATAATCTGATTATGAATGACTCTCAGAATCCTATAGGGGCCATGATTTTGTCTTGGCCACCTGTGAACTAGAAGTTAAGGCAGGTAAGACTAGCTGTGATGGTTGGGATGAGAATGGCCCCCAAAGGCTGATATATCTGAATGCTTGGTCTGCAGTTTATGGGACTGTTTGAGAATGATTCGGAGATGAGGCCCTGGTGGAGGTGATATGGTGTTGGGGGCAGGCTTTGAGGTTTCAGAAGCGCACACCATCTCTGTCCCCAGGCTGTTCTCTCTTCCTTATGCTTGTGGATGGAGATGCACGCTCCTAGATACTGCTTCAGTGCTGTCCCTGATTGTGTGCTGCCATGCTCCACACCATGATGGCCAGGGACTCTAACCCTCTGAAACTGTGAACCCCAAATTAAATGCTTTCTTTTATAAGTTGCCTTGGACCAAATACATCTGGGTCCAGGGGTCTTTTCTGAGACTGTTTCCCCAACCAAGGACCATGAATGGATATAACCTAGAACCCCTGCCCAGATATAGCCCATCGCAGCTCAGTATCCAAGCGGGTTCCCTAGTTAGGGGAACAGGGACTATCTCAGACCTGAACTCAATGGCTGGCTCTTTGATACCCCCCCCCCCGCCCCGAGGAAGAGCAGCCTTGATAGACCACAGAAGAGGACAGTGTAGCCAGCCCTGAAGAGATCTGATAAGCTAGA
>CM053760.1:30121413-30166063 GCA_028658305.1 Pachyuromys duprasi | reverse complement strand
GCCCATGATAGCTCGGTGTAGGAATGAAGACCCTAGTGAGGGAAACAGGGACTGTTTCAGTCATGATCTTGAAAGCTGACTCTTTGACCCTCCCCCATACAAACTGGGGAGTGACAGACTGGCTAGATACCAGGGGAGGACATTGCAGCCAGCCCTGAGGAGACAGGATAAGCTGGGGTTGGATAGAAGGGGAGGAGGTCCTCCCTTGTTGGTGGACTTGGAGGGGGCGGGGAGGAGGGAGATGAGGGAGGGAATGGGAGGGTAGGAGGGAATGAGGGAGGGGGCTACACCTGGGATTCAAAGTACCTAAACTGTGATTGAGATAAAAATAAATAAATTTAAAAAATAGCTTATTTTGTGTAGGTTATCTATAAGTGTCATACATTAACAATCTCAGTGGATCATAAAATAAATTACTATGCTAAATCTCATTGGAGGGTTAGCAAAAAGAAAAATAAGCACAAGAAAATAAAATAAGGCATAATCAGAGGAAGGAGAACTTGAAAAACCTCCAAAGGCACTAAGTAAAAGAAGATATAAGCCAATATCAACAGACAAGGATTTATGGACAGTAGGACTGAGGAGTCATAAAGAAACTTTGAACTTGAAAGTTGATGATGGAGAAGAGAGAAACATCTAAGGTTAGAACAACTAAATGAAGGAAATAGCTTAGAGCCCAGTTTATTCAAAGGCCAAAATCACAGAAGAAAGGAATATGGTTCCATTTCCACTCAGCAATTCCCACGAAGGAGCAGAGCTTCAGCGAATATTCCATGGAATAACGTAACAAGAATGCCTCAGGTAGGCTAGCACATTGCCTCCTTGCCTTGTTACTGCATAATAATAGTAAGGACTAACCCCTTCACTCCTTCACCCAGGTATAGGAAGGAGCCAGAAGGGCAGACATATGCAGAGTCAGTTCTACACTAACTGTACCTAGCACCACCATGGCTTACGCAACAGACAACAATAGTGAAAGGAGTCTAGGATTTTATGCTTTTTCAACTTCATTTTTATTTTTGTCAGTTCCTCATATGTAGTAACAGACCTATAAAGTTTCTAACAATATATGTCCTATTTTCATCCCAATTTCATGTTGTCAGAGGCTTGTCATTTTGCTCATTTCCCATTTTAAAAAAATTTTTCATTGAATATTTCACATTATTGAAAATATTTCATATTTTAATCTTGACACTGACTTTCTACTCCAAGTAGACATGCCTCTCCCAAGCATCATTACCAGACTTGAGCATAAACATACAGACACACACACACACACCACTCCATCACCTCCACAATCAGTACCACAGTGATTCCTATTGAATGTGTTGTCATAGTTTAGGATAAATAAATACGTAATTATAAATATATTGCTCAGAATTGCCCTTGCAGTTTATCATTAAATACATGTTACAAAAATAGCCCATTCTTCCAACATGTAAGTTTCTCTAAAGTTATTAATAACTTCCTGGTTTTATTTTACACAGATTTCCATGTAACTGTCACTAATAAACAAAAAAAGTTTTTATAACAGTAATATAGGTCTTCTAGAAGTTGGATCACCTGGTACTTATGACCCATGTCTGTTTGGTTGCTTGATTTATTCCTCCATGTCAGTAGGCAACAAAATTTTTAGCACCTTCCTGGGAAAGAATGTATGGACACCAATTCTCTGAACTGTGAGGATAGGTAAAGTAGATGTCAATAGGTAAACATGCTTTTAATTGTTTACCCTGACACCTGATTGGAAGTTCAGTGGATACAGAATATAAAGAAGGAAATTATTTTCCCCCAGAAATCCGAGTGCTATGTTAAATCATTGTCTTCAGTCTCTTACTTGTGGAGTACTGTTCTGGTTGATAGAGTTCTAGAAAGTGTGAGAGTAAGTAGGATGGAGGACACTCCATCATTCAGTATCTGGACCTTTTAATAAAACTATTGTCTCAGTACAATCAATTTACTTGGTATCTCCAAGTTCAAGAAGTCTCTCTGGATCTGAGTCCCCCAATATATTTCTAATATTTTGTCAGACTGAAGAATGAGCAGCCTTTTAATTAAAGGTCATACAAAACAAAAAACAAAAACAAAAAACAAAAAAACAAGGATCTGGAGTGTCTATTGGCTTCTTACTATAAACAAGAATTATAATAACAGTTACAACCAAATCCTTTATTTTAGGTCTTTAATTTCAGGCATGCCTGGTATCTCCAATTCCTGTGTTTTTGTGGTTAAATGGTACATATGTATATATGTACATATGTATATATATTTCTTATGTGTACTTAAGTTTAAGCTTATTATATTTTCTTTTTCTCAGTAAGTTATTATCTCTCCCACAACTGTTCTCAGAATTCTGTTGCTGTAAATTTTTCCTACTCATTTATCTTTATGTATTTATGTATATACATAAGTTTAAAATACACAGAGAAGTTTGGGGAAGAATCAGAGATAAACTTGTTTGCTACTTCTGCTATGTTGCCCAGAATGTATTTCTGTTTTACATGAAATCTTCCTAAATGCTTCAACAGATATGTTTCTTAGTTTTATGCCCGCTAAATATCACCAGTTTTTTTTAATGGATCACTTTTCTTTCTTAATTTTTTTTTTACATTATGTGTGTGTGTTGGGGGAGGGGCGCTTCTGTGCTGTGCCCCTTTGTGGAGATCAGAGGACAATTTGCAGAAGGCAGTTCTTGCCTTCTACCCTGTGGGCCATCAGGTCAAACTCAGATTGCCAGGCTTGGTGGAAAGCAAGCCTGCTGAGCCATTTTATCAGCATATATGTTATTTTAATGCCATCACAACTAAAAAAAATTTTTGTTAAAGCACCATATATCAGAGATTGTCAACATGTTAAGAAATCTTAATGAGCTTGTAAATGACCTTAGTCATTGCATTTTAACTTAAATCAATGTGTTATTGGAAAAGGATATGCATATATATATATATATGTAACATCTCTTTGCTTTTTCCATTTATGAGATACTCAAATAATGGATAAAGTTTTAAATCACCGAGATACAAAGCATATATTTTACACATCTTTAATATTAAACAATGGGGATTTCTAGACTGCTTTCATAACCCAAATGTCTTAAAGGAGCAGGGATTTCAAACCATGACACTTGACATGATTATTGTGAATAAACTTCTCATTCTACACAATCCCACTAAAAAGTTCAATATTTACCCTGTCTTACTGACACCCTTGTCAGATTTGATCAGATTTTCAGTCAAAACATTATGTCTCTAACTATACTGCAAATGGCCTGAGATCTGAGAACCAACATGTTTCCTCTATCTCTACCCCATTCTCCTCCAACGAAGGAGGCCTCCGCCAGAACTGAGCTGGCAGCCGGGAGGATGACTCATGAGCTAGAGTGGGATTCGGCTTGGCTTTTCCAATGGCTGAGTGGAGCCAAGAGGACCAAAATGTGTTTGTCTCTATAAATCAAGCTGCTTTCACAAAGCGACACACAGAGAGCAGCTACAGGAGGAAGAGAATCTGATGTTTTCTGTGCAGCCAGGCCTGTTTGCTGAGAGGATGCATGCATACTATTCGTGTTCGGGAAGGACGCTGCACAGTACCTTAGAGTGTCTCACAGGGCATGCAAACACGACTTGCTTCGCTGAGTCCAGAAGCATTGGACTTAGAGTTCAGAATGCCTCTCAAAAAAAAAAAAAATTTAGGATGACTCAGTGTCTTAACTCATTTCTTGCCATAAAATCTCACTTTTGCAAACAGGACCTCAAAGGAATAGCACTTATTGGTATGTAAAAAATGTGGGTTTTTTTTTTTTTTGCCACCTCAATACACATAAAATTGTAAAATTTTCAAGTGATTGAAGAGCTGGTTCAGCAGTTAAGAGTGCATACTGTTCTTGCAGAGGACCAGAATTCCGTTTCCAGCGCTCACCTTGAGCAGCTCCCTGCTGCCTGTAACTCAGCTTGTAGCTCACACACAAGCACTAGTATCCAACCTGCACATGTGCACAAATAAAATGGAAAAATAACTCTTCTCTTTAAAAAAAAAAATACTGCTTACTTTACATTAAAAAATAACCCACACAGTAGAGTTACTCACAGATGGACAAGTGCTTATGGTTCTTACTGCCTCACTCCCTCAACAATTTTGAAGCCTCCAGTAGGTTTAATTTGATAGCATATGCCAGGCTATCCTGGTACCCACCGGCTTAGCTTTTTTCCTTCCTGATGAGTGTGATTAACTCAGGGTGCTTCATTTCTAAAATTTCTGTTGGTCATTGCTGACTACATCACACCTCACAATCAAAAACGTCTTCAAAGCTTTATGTTTGCCGATCATTAAATAGTCGTAGTGAAATAAAACCACAGTGTGGCTTTAGTATGTAAAGTGCCTTAGTCATCACTATGCCCTATGTCAATCATACACTGTGGTACACAGTTGACACTAATAGATATTTGCTGAATTAAATGTTTTCAACTCAATTGTTTTAAGTAATATTTTTATTGGCATACATTAACTATACACAAAAAGGTTTTTGTTGTGACCTTTTACACACATGTATACAGCATTTTGAACATATTCACCCTCCATTACCCTCTCTCGTACCCCTCCTGCTCATGCGGCTCTCTTCTCTCACCACGTGGACCAGGATTACATATGAGTTTAGCCATGACCACTACAGAAATACTGAAACACTCCTCGGGCCCCAGACTCTCTCCTTAGATGACCTTATCACCTGGACCTCTAAACCACGGCACCTCTGGAAGTTCTTAGTACCCAGCGGGGTACCCTGATGAGCTGATGGACTAAAGCACATCCTTGCCTCCAGCATCATTAATCCTACATATGTGATGAAGAGTAACATTTTTAAAAGAGAGAAACTCACATCGCAGAGCCCAGGGTTGCGCAAATCTTCGCGTTTCACTCATCCTCTCTGAACGGGCAGTGAAGGGGCTGTGGTCAGGGGAGGCGGCTCTGCTGGCAAAGCGATGCCTTGGCAAGTCTAAGGCCTGAGCTTGAGCCCAGAATCCACATTAACCGAGCGTGACGGCACGTGCTCATAATGCCAGCGCTGGGAAGATGGAGACAAGCGGGTCGCAAGGACTTGCTGGCCAGCCCACCTACAACACTTGCGCGTGCACACACGTGCGCACAGTTTAAAAAAACAGCCAGGAGCAGGAGGCAAGAGCCTACACGATGGTTGGGAAGGTAGTTAAGGAGCCATATATGCTGAGTCAGCCCGTCCTACCGAGACACCGTCAATGACAGCATGAGACTTTTCAGAATCTCCCACGGGCACAGCATTCACAGAAATGAAATTTGACAACCCTTTCAAAATGTGGAGAAGTTCCCTACCTGCTGAATAATTTACTAAGCTTTGTTTCTGGTTTGAGTGGGGGTTTTTAAACAGTGTATTCTGTTCTGTTTCACTCCTGGTTGGTGTTATCGGATAGCAGGAAGGCGCAGGAAAGGAGGTCATGATGGACTAAGGAAATATCTTCCTTTCTTTGGCTCCTTTGTTCCCTCTCTGTGGAACAGCATAGAAAAGGAAGTGCTTTGCTTGTTGTGAGCACCAGGAAAGATGTTTGCTCTGCACTTGGCAAAGGATACTCACTCTTTTCATTGTTACTTGAGGGACAAAGGTTCTACTAACAAACTTGTACACAACTTCAGAACTGCAAATATCTCCTGGCAATGCAATTGTAGTAGGTGTGTATTCTCCATTATCTGACTTACAAAAATGAAATAAGTGTAAGAAGTAGCAGAAGACATCTTTACATTAAGTGCCCATCACTCCGATGCCACCTGGAACCCAATAGATATATGAGTTATAGGAATCTGCAGATAATACTTAGGTGGTCACCTAAGTCTTTTGGTTGTACAAAGATAAAGATACACATGCCTTCTTCATCTGAGAAAAAAAATAACTTTTGTTTTTCAAAATCAACCTTTCCCCCAAGCAGGTGGATACCTATTCTTCTCCATCACTGGCTACAAGACACTCATTTCAGTGCATCATGAGACCCCACTTAAGTGAGCCATGGAGCATCTTCCAAATTCGGGATAGTTTTGCAGTCAGGAAATTGAAGATACCTGTTTAATGGCTCGCTAGTCTAAGAAAACATAAACGCCAGTTCCAACTGACAGGACTCAGTGGCCCCTTTCACAGTTCTGCTTACATCATATGCATTGACCTTCCTCTGTGGGAAGTTCTCAGGAAAACCAAAGTGTCCACTGATGACCTCCACTTAGCTATACTCAGTTCCAGCAGTTCCAGCTGTCCCAAGAAGCACAAGCCAGAAGCATGGGGCCAATCATTCTTTTCTTGCTTTGTCCTTTGCTGTCTATTTTCTTCATATGTCTTTTTTTTTTTTTTTGCATTCAGTTCTGTCCTGGTTTCTTTCTCCTACCAGTTCCCTTCCAGAAACAGTATCTTGAACTAATTTAGGGCTGATATCTCAAAAATTAAGTGCATGACTAAGTAATCATCCTTTGCTTGTTTGTTTGTTTAAAAAAAAAAACAACCTATTCCAGCCTTCTCTATTCTGAGAAGAGCCGGCATTGCTCTTTCCTGCTTACAGTGGGGGTCCTAGTCCCTCCTGGAGGACAGAGAGGAACAACGCAGGCTGGATGACTGCACACAGTGGCAGCACCTTCTTCCAAGGGATCTGGTCGCATTTAACGTGGCCTTTCACGTGGACTTCAGAAACAACGTATTCCTTGGTAAAATAACTAATACAGAAGAACATCATGTAAAAGAGCCAAAGGTGCTCCCCTATCCGAGTTATCCATGATCACCATCTGGTGAGTGTTCTTTCCACCTTTCTCATTTATTCATTGACTCACAGTTCACTGAGTACTTGTCATGGGCTGGGCTCAGAGTTGCACGCTGGGGATGCAACATTCAGCAAAGCAGATGAGGTTTCCATTTCCCTGAAACTCCTTTGGGTGGAGGAGGGTAATAGATGGGGAAAAATAAGGAAGAAAAGCAATTAGACAAAGAAATCCTTCTTATTAGAGGTAGACAGTGTGGAGGGGCCATCAAATGGGGTGTGAGTTAACTTAGCATGAAGAGATGGGGAGAGAAGTCTGCCAGCAGAAGACTTAGAGGAATATTCCAGGGGGAGGGAAGGTGTGGTGTGCAAATATTAGAAAGCCATACTTGTCGGGGGTGCTCTGTACCCTGTAATCTCAGCACTCGGGAGGCTAACGGCATGAGATTTCAAGGGCAGCCTGAGTTACCTGGTGGGCTCTGCACCGTGCTGGGCTACACTGTGAGAACTTGTTTTATAAACATGAAGGAAATGGGGAGGGGAGGAGAGGGTAATGGGAAGGTAATGGGAGTGGGGGAGGTATGGAAAAAGAGAAGATAAAACAAGAGGGAATAGGAGGGCGGGAGAGGGAAGGGATGTGGGATAACGTTATGTCGTATGCCTAGGAGCTACACCGACAAGAAAAAACATTTGGATGAGAGGTGATACTGGAAGGGAGCAGTGGCCAAATGTTTCAGAATCAGAGAGGCTTCTTTAAGGACAGGATGCGTATTAAGGGAACAACAGGAAGGGACAACAATAGACAGGGGATACAATTAGATCCCCATCTTTAAGAGCAACCCTGACCGCTCCCATGGAGAATGGACATCAGGGAAACAAAAGCTGCACTGGGGAAATGCGGAATAAATAGCCCTGGCTCAGGAATGATATACCTAGGGGAGGGGCAGGCTGACCTCTTATGAGAGACCATGTAATGCTCCTAGAGGGGACCATTAGTGGCCTGTGGTTTGAAACAAGCCCTTAAAGAGGATTATTTGAATTGCGGACTGAGAGTCTTTTCCAATACTCACAGTGACTGTTTCTTCTGGGATAATATAATAACCTTCGGGCTGAAGCGTTTACCTTGCCTCGGCTATAAAAGTCTGCAATCACTTATACAACCCACCGCTTGCTCTCTGCAGCCTCCGGGCACACATCTGTCACTAAGTAATCAGGCTTGGTTAACTCTCCGAGGCCCTTCTGTTGGGCCTGCCTTGCTGCAGCTACGTGGGCTGGCTCATCTCTGAAAATGTGGTCCAACAGAGGATCCTATGGGCCCCACTCCAGCAAATATATGTGGATGCCTTTTCCTCAGAGACTTTGCTGACACAGAGAGATGGTGAGTGGTCCCAACCCTCTCCACTTGATGCAGCCATAGTGACAGCTTCCAATCCACTCCTCAGGGCCCTGGGTCCCCATTTTCTGTCTGTATGGACAATGTACAGCCGGTTCTGCTATAATGTTTTCCAAGAAGGCAGACATGTTCTGGTTGCATTGAGAGATTGGAGACAGAAGGAGAACATGCATTTTCTACTTTTCATATGTAATTTCGTGTGGGAAAGCACTCAAGACACGTGGAGCCGAACCAAGAACCTTTGGAAAGCCAGTAACATAGCCACATTCACCTCAAATGACAACCAGTACCTTAGGGCCTCAGGTGTGAGTCACGTCGGGTGTCACATGTTTATCTCTTGTCTTGGGTAACGATTCGTTGGCTGACAGAAGATGAGAGCAGACACTCTCTCCACACACTTAGGTACTTCTCAAATTCATTGCAACATTTCTCATTGCCTTGGGTAGGGTTGCTATTACTGTGACAAAACATGATGACTAAAATCAACTTTTTGAAGAAACAGTTTATTTCAGATTACACTACAACTTTTAGGTCACACTCGGTCCCCTGTGGATGTCAGGGCAGGAGCACTGGGTGGGAACAGACCCAGAGCCATGGAGGGGTGCTGCTTATTGGCTTGCTACCCATCGCTTACTCAGTCTGCTTTCGGATGCAACTCAGGACAACCTGGCCAGAAGTGACACCACCCACAAGGGGGTCGGCCTTCTCACTTCAATTATTAATCAAGATACTGCCCACAGGCTTGTCCTCAGAAAAATATGACGGGGCATTTTCTCAGCTGACTCTAGTTGTGTCAGCTTGACAGAACATTAGCCAGGGCACTCATACACTTGACACGTGTAGCTTGCGCCATCTTTTTCACTTAAGCACCTGCACTTATTTTTGGTAGGTTAGCGATGGAATGTTCCAGACTTGCACCAACCTCATGAGTCCGATAGCCCTGTGGTTGTAGTGGCATAGCATAGTACAGGGATTTATAGGAAAGTGCTCCACTTTAGTACGGAGCTTTTGTTCTTTTGGTCTTATGTACAGGGTCTTCTGTAACCCATGCTAACAATGAACTCACTATGTAGCCAAGGCTGGCTTTAAAATCCTGATCTTGTCTCCATTCCCCAAATTCTGTGATTATTGATACATGACTCATCTGGCCAGAATAGAAGTCTCTATGAAGCCCCACTAAGGTAATTTTCTCCAAACCAAATAAGAGTATACTATACATTTGTTTAATAACTTAGCTCCTTTAATTAATGTCAACATTAAACTCATATTATACCCTTAATAATGAAAGCCAAACACAAATTCCTACTTCTTGTGTGGCCCTAAGAATGATTATTATCTTAGCCAGGGATCTAGGTCCTCTCCATGCATGTTCCTACATTGGTGCATTAATCTCTGCATGAACCCCTGGGCCCGGATTTTTTAGTTTTGTTGGTTTCCTTCTGGAGCTCATGTCCCCTCTGGGTCCTTCTACCCTACCACCACCCCCACTTCTTCTGTTAGACTCCCTTCTCTCTGCCCAAAGTTTGGCTGTGAGTTTGCTTCAATCCCCAGCTGGGTGAAACCTATCAGAGGACGTTCTAAAGTAGGCTCCCATCCTGTATCCTCTCTTCCACCGCTTCTGGTGTCTATCCTATTTGCCATTCTGAATGATATTTAAGCATCCTCCTTATTGTTTAGCTTCTTTAGATCTGTAGATTTTAGTATATTTATCCTATATTATTTGACTAATGTCCACTTAGAAGTGAGTATTTCCCATGCATTTCTTACTGCTTCTGGATTACTTCATTCAGGATGATCTTTTCTAGTTCCATCCATTTTCTTGGAAATATGATGATTTCCTTGTTTTTAATAGCTGAGTAGTATTCCATTGTGTAATAACTGATAGGCAGCTCAGTCTCCATGTGGGTTCCCAAGTAAGGGGAGCAGGGACTGTCTCTGTCATGAACTCAGTTGTATACTCTTTGATCACTTTCCCCAGGGAGATGTGGCCACAGAGGAAGAGGATCCAGGCAATCCTGGTGAGACTTGATAAGCTATGGGCAGATGGCAGGGAAAGAGAACTCCTCCTTTCAGTGGACTAGGGGAACGGGATGGGAGGAATAGGGAGGAAGGGTGGGACAGAGAGGGACTGAGGGAGGGAACTAAAATCAAGATATAAAATAAATAAATGGTTAAAAAAGGAATGAATATTATCTATGTAGATTTTTTCAATTTTATTTTCAACTTTTTATTTCACAATTTCATAGTGAAACAGTGTCCTAATTATTATAGGACACTTTTATTATAGGACCAAACACTTTCTGGTTGGATCTGAGGACCACTCGACAGGAGAGAACCTGTGCCTGGTTCCATAGGCCTGGTCAAGAGTCTGTGGCCAGGTAAGGCTCTAGAAGGTGACCACTACTATTGTTTTGCTGAATGGTCATGTTGTTGAAATGCTTTCTAAATACTGATGTTTATATCCATAGATTGATTCTATCATCAGCTGTCATCTGAAAACCTTCTCAGTAGAGTGCAAAGGAAGGCAGAAATCTGTGACAAAGTGCACAAACACAGGACAGCAGAGTGCTCAGCCCTGTGTGGGACAGCCGTATCATCTTCTTCAGAGTGCAGGGGCATCATGGAAGAGGAGAGCACAAGAACATAAAAGGCTGAAGAGATGCCTTCACTGCTGAGGGTCTGTGTTGTCTTTCCAGAGGACTGGAGTTTATTCTCAGCACCCATGTCAGGTGACTCACAACTGCCTGTAACTCCAGCTCCAGGGAGATCTGACATTTCAGCCCTTGGCAGGCACCAGCATACACACGTGCACACACACACAAACATTCACACACATTTGCACACACATATACACATAAGTACATACATGCACACGCACACACACACACACTTAAAAGTAATTTTAAAAAGTAGAATATAAGAGCCAGAGAATTGGGAGATGTACAATAAAGAGATATCTTGTTGACCCAACATAGCATTGCACTCACAAACACGCTGGGTCCCTAAACATTCCAACATGAATGACAGAGGGCCAATGAAGCCGAAACTATAAGCAATTAATAATTGTTGAGGGAAGGGACATCTAGGCATATTTTAGTGGCCACATAGCATTCCTCTGTACACATATGCTATGTAAGTAGTTTACATTTTGTTGTTGTTTCACAAATGTTGGTAAAAGGTCTATTCTTGCAAGAACATATTTTTGCACCTGCTTGGGTATAGTTTGAAGGTAAATTATGCAAGTTGAATGATGTGCTAAAAGTATGCTTCCTTAATTTTTCATAGACCTTGTCAAATTATTCTCGAGGTAATTTATACATGCTGACAATCACCAACCATACATGAAAGACTCCATTCTCCATCACTGGGAACTGTCAATAATCTATGTTTGTAAGCCATATTAATTAAAATATCTGTTTTTTGAGCAATGAACTCTAATTCTGATGGCTATGATCCAAATATTAATGCCCCTCCAAACTCATATGTCCAAGTGCTTACTCCAAAGTAATAGTACAAAGTGGGGCTTGTTAGGGGGGTGGTGAAGTCCATTTGAAGAAGGTGAGTGCTCTCTGGAAGAGGCAAAAGAATGCTTTCATCCCTTGCACTGTGGGGAGATGCAGCAATATACCATTTATGACTCCCCAACATGGCTTTTATCACACCCCAAATCTTTTGGGACCTCTCTGCTGGATTTCCAGCCTCTACAACTGTGGAGATAAATATGTGCTATTTACAAGTCACTCTGAAGGTATCAGCTAGATCACAGGAAGACAAAAACATATTAATATTTAATATACTGTCTTCATAATGGGGTAAACTCAGAGTGGAAATATGGAAACAATACAGTCATCTCCAGGTCTCGGTAAATTGATCAGTAGATAGCCTGTTTTTTTAAATTATCTATTGGCCATTTGTACTTTACTCTGTAAGCAGTGTCTGCCTGTCTTGTTTGTCTGCCTATTAACTGGGTTGTTTGCTTTTTGTTTAATTTTTTTAAGTTTTTTTCTGTTCTGAGTATTGGTCCTCTGTCCAATATCTATATATCTATTAATTCTTATTCTGTAAGCTGTCTCTATAGTCTTCTGTTTGCTTTGGAATGTAGACGCCTTTTAATTTCATGAATAAGCCAGGCACAAAAATCCAAAGACTGTAAATTTTCTATCATGTGTACAATCTGAATTACACAGATATACCTGTGAGGAGTGTGTATGTGATGAAAGTAGAGGGGGCTCTTCTTGGGAAGAAGGGAAAAAAGTGGGGGAGATGTAATGGGGAAGGAATATGTACACGACATGCTTGAACAAAAAATGTCATGAAACTATTTTGCATAATAAGTACACTCTAATAAAACTTTTAAAGTCATATATTTAACCATTTGTGTGTGGGGGGGTGTGCATGTGTGTGGGTTCATGTGTGCTGCGGCACATGTGTCAAGGTCAAAGGATGGCTTGGAGGAGTCACTTCTCTCCTGCCACCATGAGGTTCTCAATCTCAGACTGTTAGAGTTGGCGGCAGGCACACCCTCCACTGAGCCATCTGTTTCCTTCCTACACCACATACATGAGAGTCCTTGTGAAGCTAAACATCTTTTTGCACACATGAAAGCCACTTGTTCTTTCCTGTTAATTTTATTAATTCTATTTCGAGCTATCTCTTAGATTATCTTTTTCTCAGAATTTCTAAATTTCATTAACTTCACATTTCTGAGTAATTTTATTTACCTTTTGCTACATGTAGAGTTTGGGCGAGTCCATTAAACTTTATTGCTTTTGAAGTTTCATGATTTAACTATGATTACAGTTGTAATAATTTCATTCACAATAAGATTTTATAATTGCCGATTAATTTGTTAACCAATTACATACACCCTCTTGAGTTGCCATGCAAAATTACCATAGACTCAGTAGCTGAAATAACACTTTTTGTTATTGTTGTTGTTGTTCTGGAGACTGAAAGGCTAAGATCAAGTTGCCAGAGGTCTGGTTTCTGCTGAAGCAGACAGTCACCTTGGCTTGAGGAGAGCTACTGTCTCATCAGTGCATCCTTATAGGAACCGTGTGTGTGTGTGTGTGTGTGTGTGTGTGTGTGTGTGTGTATGTATGAGAGAGAGAGACAGAGGCGGGAGGGGGACAGGCACAGAGAATTCTGAGTAGACTCTACCCCTATCAGACCGCTCTTTTCTTATCTGGTTAGCCTTACTTATATACCTAAGGTCTTCTTCTCTAAACACAGTCACATTAGGAGTTGAGATTTCAACATGACTTTGAGGTCAAAACAGTTCACTCCTGAACATCCACCAGCCGAAGCTCTCAGGTCACACGTGTGCTGTTGTGCAGTTTTCTTGCTAATAGAGGACAAGGATGCGGCCCCTGGTATCCTGGGGTTTACATTCTAATTGTGCAGACAGGAAATGGAGTGTGCAGAACTATCGTTTTACAGATACAAATGCTTCCCCTGGAGAAAGAGAACATAGTGTGGGGAGGACTGTTGTGGCTGGGGGATGCGGTTTCCTGTCCCAGACCTGGAGCTGCATCTTGAAATGAGACACACTGCAATGCTGACCACTAGCCAAAAGGGACTTGGGAAATACATTCAGGAGGGAGAGCAAAGAACATGCCAAAGGGAAGGGGCCTGGGATAGAAGAAAGATTCTAAAATCCATTGTGGTGGGAAAACAAAACCTGTGTTGAGGGAATCTGACGCTTAGAGAAAAGTGCAGACTCCCTAAGGTAGAAAGTGAAAAATATATATATATATATATATATACACACACACGGGCACCCTTTTCTCTGAAATACTTAAAGCTTTTCTCAAATGTTGACTATCCTCTTACAATCACAATAAGGAAGAAAAGTTGTTTGTTCTGCTCTGCTTTCTCTTTTAGGTAGCAAAAAATAAACACAGAGATTTTGTGATCATACATTTGTTTGGTAAACATTTGCTGAATTTATTTTTTGCAGAAGATATTATATATCACAGTATTAAGCCTTGTGAGTTTATAAGAATGATTACTGCTCTAGGACTTACCCTGAAAAAATAGTCTTAAAGCAAAAAGCATGTAAAGGACATAGGGCATCTCAACTTAAACAAAGCCCTCTCCCCTCAGCCTCAGCAAGCATGGAGAACATCACTGCTTGCTACCTGTCTCATTGCCACTGAGATGCATCCTGGTAATGTCTTTTGCTAGCACACTGGGTGCTGGTAACCAGCCACAGAACCAGACTGAGACTGGAATCAATGTTTGCCCTTTGTACCAGTTCTCAGCTGCCTTCTTTAATGGTTTAATAAAAATAACTTAAAAACTTAAAAGCACTAACTGAATTCCATTGTTTATTTTCCATAGAACATAGGAACAAGATGACAGAGTCTTAAAATAAAGGAAACAAACGCACATTCCTTAAGTATTTGAGTAGTCCAGTTTCCTAAGTATTAGAGTCCAGTATTTGTCTGAGCTATTCAGAAAGGATTTTATTTAAAGCAAACAAACAAAACTACTGCATGGAAAATGCATTTACAATCTTCATTTTGGTTAGGTAAAAAAGAAAATAATTAAAAGCCAATTTAAAAAAAACAATATTTTTATTAAACTCTGAGAATTTTGGATGATATGCTTTAATCACATTCACCCTGACTCCTTCCTTAAGTCTTTTCAGATCCACTCCTATCACGCTAACCCTTCCATATTATACCCTCTTAAAAAAATCAAATTCAATTTGTGTTGCCCATACAGTGTTGGGGGCCATCCACGGGAGTGTGATCATCTTATCAGTGACCACACATTGAAGGAAAACTGACTCCTTTCTGTCTCCTTCAATCGCCCACAGCTTCCAAGTTAAGGCTGGGGAGCCCAGGAACCCCTTCCTACTCCAGGCTAAAATCTTGACTGGCTTATCTTCTGCAGGTGTTGCGCATGCAGCCACAACTTTTATTTCATGCCCCTTCTTCGGGAAAAGGCAAATGCTATAGTTGAAAAAGCACAGTTCTTAATGCAAAGTGGAAAGAGATGATTTATTTAGAAGCCACATATGAGTGATGATGGCCTGGGGACACAGATTTAGGTGACCCCAAATTCCATGTTCCAACAAGGAAGCAATTTAGTAAAGTCATTATAGCAACAGAGGGGGAAAAAAGAAGCCATAAATTAAGACACTATTCAAACGCATTGGTAGAAACATTAGGTATGTGAGGCAGCCACATTTTATAAAAAACAAATGAAGAAGACTGGAAAGATGGCTCCATGGGTACTGTATGCTGTGCAAACATGAGGTACTCAATTTGGATGTACATGTATGCTATTTCAAGAACTGGAGAGGTAGAGTCAGGGAGACACCTCTAGACTGACTGAGACGTCTTATCTCAAAAAACAAGGTGGAAAGCAATACAGAGACACACTTGACATTGATCCCTGGCCTCTACCTGCCACATACACATGTACCCATACATGCCTGTGTATACATTCACACAGAGAGGGCTAGAGATTCAGAGAAAAGAAACAGGAAAGTCTGGAATCATTTGTCGTTAAATTAGCGGAGACACGTTAGACAAGTCAGGTTCAAAGCCAAGCAATTTTAGAGACAGATTGTGAAGAAAGAGTAGGATCTGAAAAAAGAATATTTCCTTTTTTACTTAAATGTATGAAATTTATAGAACATAGACAAAATAAGTCACCTGGAAACGTCGTACAATTACAGAAAACAGGAAAAGGAGAAAGGAGAAGAAAAGGCATTCTAAAAAAAGGGGGGGGAGGGAGACAGAACATCGTAAGTAAATTTCATTCTCTTCAACCCATAAAGTGCCTATTAAAATAAATGTCATCTGCCCAGGCTAACAGACTGATTAGACTGAATTATTGATTATCCTAGGGAAGATGTCACCTGAAATACTTTGTGGATTCATGCCGTAATCAAACACATTTCTCCAGTAGGCACCCTGCTACTCTATCTCTGCTTCAATTTCCCTCTGAATTGCACACAGAACAAGGCTTTATCTAGACCCTTGCTCCGCTGAATCTTGCGGTTCTCTCTATAGTCCTCTTAAGCCAGGGACTGCCAGCTGAGAGAATCTGATGGCTGAAAAGGAGGCCAGGCAGGCTTAGGGCTCTGCGTGCAAAGTAATTTTCCAATGGAAATGGGATGCAGTTATATGATGAAGGTGCCTTCCAATCCTTGAAGCCTGGGACTTTGCAGGCTCCAAATCCTCAGCTCCCATGCAATGCAAACATTTTCCTGGCTCCCTGGTCTGTTTGCAATGATGTTTCTGAATCCAGGAATACTGTATTTTAGGGTCAGAAGAAGGATGCAAAAAGATTGGAATACCCAATGTTAACTCTGCTTCCAGCTCCAGGGTCATTAAGTTGACATGTCAGCACCACACTCAAGTGAGTCACACCAAATTGGTTCTAAACATAGCTATACAGGAAATGGCACAGTCTCCCCTGAACAGGAAACATGGGTGATTCTGCTCTAAACCACAACAGTGCAGAATCTGGCAGCCTCTCTGATTTCACTCTGTTCCCTTCATGTCCTCCAACCTACTCCAGGCTCCTCAGCTTGGCCATGAATTATAAGAGAAGCATTTCCTGTCATCACTCTTCTTGCCTTTCTCTATCCAGGGTCACCTGAGATCAGCTTTCTCTCTCACCAAGCTCAGTGTCTGATGGCATTAGCCATCAGCTTCCAGAATAATCTTTGTTTGTTTTGACATGGATTCTGGAACTCAAACTCAGGTCCTCACATTTGGGCTGCAAGCACCTTACCAGATAAACCATTTTCTTAGCAATTGCCCGTCATATTTCTATTTATTAGTGCTCACCTCAAGTTACAGGATAAATTAGCAGGGGACATAGACGGAATCTCTGAGGCACAAAGCCACAGCAAAACATCAAGATCTGGACCTCAAAAGGACAATATTCATTTAAGGCCAAGAAAGTTTACAAGTTACATAGGCAAACACATCTTATTTCTATATATGCTTTAGAAAAGAGGTGAGACACTACATTTTTAATATTACTTGCATTAGCATTTGCTATATCATACTTGTGAAATCTAGGAATATATATATATATATATATGGGATAATGGTATATGGGATATATGGGACTCATGGTAATACAATGTATATTACATCTATAATCAGGGAAAGTAGACATAACAACAGCCAAAGAGGCTTTTCTTCTTCTTCTTAGAAAGATATATCCCATTATATATATATATATATATATATATATATATATATATATATATATATATATATATATCCCTGCTGACAGCATGCAGAATGTTTTTGCTTTATAATTAGAACAATTCCTGGAGAGAAGAGGGGGGAAGGTGTAAGGAAAAAGCCTTGATGAGTTTAGCCCTGATTTTCCAGCTCATAAAACCATACCTGGCACTTAGGAATTCAGGAAGGACGTTTTGTTAAATGTGTATCAGGACTTGAAGCTGCCTGTTATTGGCTGTCAGTACACACTTTGGTTATTATGGTCCAGCCAAACCACAGTCATAATTTTCACAGTTAAAGCAAAACCTGGAACATTACCACCACGGCTAGACTGTTTTTAAAAGCCCGTTTGCTTAGATCAGTGCCTCTTCGGATATGGCAGGGCAGAAATGCATCT
Source organism: Pachyuromys duprasi (assembly GCA_028658305.1). Classification (NCBI taxonomy): domain Eukaryota; kingdom Metazoa; phylum Chordata; class Mammalia; order Rodentia; family Muridae; genus Pachyuromys; species Pachyuromys duprasi. Next base: position 30,148,297 of record CM053760.1, on the reverse strand, counting down.
TTGAAGACCAGACGCTTTCTTCAGAGTCTCCCTGTGCGCTGTTCTTGTCATCAGCTGGCTGGCTGGAGAGCCTTTGGCATGATGAATATGTCCTAGCTGAGAAGTGGCTAAGGACCATAACCTGAATGTATTCATCTGAGTGCTAAGTGGGAACTTTCTTATGATGTTTTGCTTCACTCCTTTTAGGGAGAGCATGCTAAGTACACATCACCCACAGCTGCACAGGCACCTGCCTTTAGAAGGGTCCCGGGCTGTTTCAAGGTCTACTATTGACATTCTTAGTTATCTTCTCTTTGGACTTGTGCTATGTAAATGAAGCTCAGTGGGACCGTGAGCAGCACATGTTCTGCATGAATCAGCCCCATTCACCTGTGTTGGCATTTCCCACTAGAGGAGAATCCGGAGGGGTCCACAGTGAGGATCCAGACTCATGGTAATACAATGTATGTTACATCTATAATCAGGGAAAGTAGACATAACAACAGCCAAAGAGGCTTTTCTTCTTCTTTGAAACATAAAATTGCTGGGCTGAGAAGGTGGCTTAATCTGTAGAATTCTTGTCACACGGACATGAGGACCTGAGCTGAATCCAAGGGGCTATGTTAAAGAAAATGATGGGCATGCTATACAGTTATAAGCTTACTACTGGGGAGGCAGAAATGGACAGAACCTGGAGCTCACTGACAAAACAGCCTAGCCTAACTCACAAATGTCAGACTTTGTCTCAGAAAACAAGGTTAACAGCTCCCAAGGGACAACACCTGAGGTTGACCACTGGCTTCTGCACACATGTGTGCCCCCTCCACACAAACCCCATGCACATATATGAACATGTGCGCACACACATGCACACAATTTTGCTCCAAATGTACAAAGAAAGCAATAGCAGCCTAAGGCATAGGAACACCTGAGGATGCCTGTCATGTCCTCCTTTGTGTTGGTACTGTACGTCAGCCAGCGACTTATACTAACAACGACAGCACAGAGGAAAGGGAAAGAGTGGAAGGACTACCTTTCTTCCTTTCAGTACTTCCCCACCTAAGCCACAGATAAAGTGTTGGAAGAGCGTGCACATTATCAGGAAATAAACACTTTGGAGTTAGTTTTGGGTAAAATTGTCACGTTAGCACACTTTAGAAACATACCTGACATTTGGCAATTCAAGTTAACTGATTTTGGCATAGAAGAGACATACAGCATACATGGTTAGTTGGACTCTTAGAGTTGGAGAACCTCACCATACATGGTCAGCAGGACTCTTAGAGTTGGGGAACCTCAGCAGCTTCACACACTTGCTGCCATGGCTTTCCCACCATGATGGACGGTGCCCCAGAACTGTGAACCCAAGTAAGTCCTTCCTGCCTTACGGTTGCCATTTCTTTGATCACAGTAACCAGGAAAGTACTGATACAGAAATCCTCACCCCCATTAGCCCCCAGGACTCTATTCGTTTTTTGCATGGAGCAGGTTAAGGAGTGCAAAGAAGGCAGAAGATCTACCTCTACAGGCCATTCAGAGCTATTGCTTCCAGATTTGCATTGGGGGACAGAACTCCTTTGTCACTGTTTGTATTCCTGTTTCCCCCTCTAGCCTGAAGATATCCAATTTTCAAATCACCTTCTTATCTCTAAGTCTTTTCTCCAGTTTCTACCCATGACACCCTAAGTTGTCTAGCAGTGACCAGCTCATACTTATCTTTGATAGAAATTTCTAGTGAGACTGTCCCTTGCCCTTGACACAGATGACAGCTTGACAGAATAAGTCAGAGAAAGATGTCTGACTGTCACACAAAACTAGGCAAAAGCAAACAGATGAGCTATATTAAAAAAGCTGAGACTCCTGATTGCTCTTCCTTGTCTTTTTCTTAAGAGTAGCACCTGCTACTTTCACATCAGATGCTGAAGGGCATTCATGACAGGGGGTTAACAGCAGAGTAGTCAAGACTTTGTCCAGTGTCATTACTTAATATCTGCAACTAGCCCCTGACCCTCAACTTACAGTTCAAAACATTGTGCTAACCAAAAAAGCAACCTATTCATGGAGTGGACAAGGGAGAAACTAATAACTGCCCCTCATCCGTCTCCATTCCTCTTCCTGGGCATGAGTCTCTGCTTATCTGGACACTCTCTGAGGGTCTGAGTATCTGGTAACAGACATGGCCTTGGTGGTTTTTCCTGACTGCTGCTATCTACGCAGGAAGCCACAGATTCTATTGGCTTTCCATCTATCCTCACACTGCATGTCCACCACAGCGCACCTGCGGCCAGGATTTATTTCTTTGAAACAATTTTCTACTCTCCTTCATTTGTCAACTGTTTGCTATTAGTCATCAAAAGACACTAAAACTGTAGAGTTTGCCAACTGAATTTGAAGATACTCTCAATGTTCATGTACTGAAAATTTGATCCCTAAGCTTTTTTGAAAGGTGGATGAACAGTAAGGGTGCTAACTTCATCAGTGGACTAGCTAAGTGGTGATGTCATAGCATCTCCATTACAAACTCACAGGACTGAATGTATTGACTGACCTAGAAATATTAGAGTTAATATGTGGAATTTTATTTACTTTAAATCATCCTTAAAGTTCTATGATTCATATTAACTTTCCCTTTTGAAGTATGATTTGAATTTTGATGTCCACCAGGAAGTTATAGGGCAAAATTCCTGAGAGAGGGAGAGTTTTATCACTCAATAAAGGAAGAAAGAGAAATAACTACACTAAGTCCATCATAGTGTTGCATGCTTGTGATCACGAGATCAGCTCAGGATCCTGAGGCAGGAGGACTACAAGTTTTATAGAGTCTGTGAAAAAAGCTAGGTTAGCTTTGGCTATACAGTAGAAACCTTTCTCAATCAGAAAGACATGTAAGAGGAAGAGGAGGAGACAAAGAAGGAGAAAAAGGAAGAGGAAGAGAAGGAGATGATGAACTACATTTTAACATAGAATAGCAAATCATGGCCACTACACTATGCTGGTCTAGTTGGGCATGGGTTCCTTTTGGTTCCTTCTGCCTTTTCCATTATAAAATAAGAGCCATCAAAAGGGCTGTTCTAATTCTTTCACCTATGGTGATTTACGTGACTAGAACTGAAGGAGAAAAACATGTTATGTTTTGTTTTGTTTTTATAGCTGTGGTGCTCCCATCTGTAAGATGAGGAAATCAGAGAATCCCCTGAGTTTCTCTTCCAGTTCTGTCCTTCAAGTTATGTCCTTTAAATTTTTTAATTTATTGGTGTGTGTGTGTATGTGTGTGTGTGTGTGTGAGAGAGAGAGAGAGACTTGTACATGGATATATATATATATATCCATATATATATATATATATATGTGTGTGTGTGTGTGTGTGTGTGTGTGTGCGCGCGCGCGCGCGCGCCACAGCTTGGGTGGCAAGAACTTTTACCCATTTAGCTACTTCACTGGCCCCAGTTGATATTTTAAGGAAAGTTAATACTATTAATGGTCACGGATAAGGTTATCCTAAGGCATTCCTTATCTTGGACTGTATACTCGTGGTCTGTTTGCATTGTCTCAGGTTTATAGAAAAGTTGCTACATGACTTCTCCAAGTCTCAGTTTCTCCTTCATGCACTGCACTAAGCTCCAAGGGGCAGAAAAGAATGCAGCGACTGCATTCTAAGAGCTTGCATCCCTGGAGGCCAGGTGTCCTTCTGGACAATCCCTATGACTTGTCCCAGCTCTGGCATTCTATGAATCTGAGGTCATGAATCTTACAGCGTTTATGGAAACCATCTGTGGACCAAAGCAAATTAGAAAGACCAGGATGCCCACTGCAATAGCAATGCCTGCCTGCCATCTTGCCCCATGGATGATCACGTAGCACCAGTTATCAGCTGTCTTTGAGGTACTGGTTTTCAGAAGGCTTGCCTAGAAACCATCACTGTGTCAGAACTTTCAAATGGCTTTTTTTTGGAAGATCTGTTTAGAGTTGGGTACATGTCTAAGAACAGATGGCAATAGTTAAGATCTTCAGCATGATTGGCCAACAGTTTGTCATAGCATAGCTGACAGTTGGAAGTCTGTGGAAAGGAAGCCCTGGACCAGTCACCAGGAAAAGAATGATGAGAAGTCCCGAGGGACATGCATTTCCTCACATTTTAACTTCTTTTATCATTAAGATGCATAAGTGACACAGACCAATAGAGGAAAGACAGAGATGACATCTCTATTGAAAGCCAGGCCAGTCTCACCACCGTGATTGGATCTGTGCCATGCTCTAGCTAAAAAGAGATAAATTAGATCATAGGCAAAGGCAGAAAAAAAATAATAGAGCATAGAGTGGACAGTGTCAACAGAATTTCTTGGGCTCTGTAAAGCAAGATAAACAAAAGATGATGTTTTCTCTTATACACACACACATGCACTGAGAAGGGGGAAGGGAGCATTTTGTTTGTGAGTTCCTGGATGGCAACAAGTAGAATATTTAATAGCCCTTAAGGGCGTGGGATTGGTCTCCTTCAATATAATATTATTTCAGTGTATGCCTCTGTGTGTGTGTGTGTGTACATGCGTACACACGTGTTTTTCTTGATAGCTATGCACCTTATTTTTTGACACAGGTTTCTCACTGAACTTGCCATCCAGTGATTTGTCTAGACTGACTGTTCAGCGAGTTATCTTCTTGTCCCCACCTCCTCAGGGCTGGGATTACAGACTCAAGCTGAAACACCAGGCTCTTTCCCTCCATGTTGGCACTGGGAATCTGAACTCAGGTCTTCGTGGTTATGCACCAAATGCTTTTTCCTGCCTGGCTGATCTCTCCAGCCCTCATTTCATCGATGATGATGTCAAAGTCTTCTTTTTTTATTTAAAGGAATAGAAAGAACATCTGATTGTAACCCGCAAGCAAAATGCTCAATTACCCACGATTTTGGCTTCATTGCCACCGATCCATCCTTTTTACACCTTAACCTCTGGGTGAGATAGGGTCTTGAAAACAACTTCTTCTCCCATTATTTCATATACGAGGAATCTGCTGCCTAAGGAAGTAAAATGACCTAACTGGGAGACAACACAGCAGTCAATTTTTATGGTTTATTTTCCTATAAACCCTAAAAATCTGCTTTCTGTGAAAGCATGAAATCCTGACACAGACTCCAGGTTGCTTCTACTGTCCAGAACACCGAATTGTTGGAAAACAGCCCTCTCTAGGTCCCATGAAATCCTAGAAATCCATGGGTGCTAAGATGCACAATTATTCTGTGATCGAATAAGAAAAGGGCTGTGATGCTTCATCTTCTCTTACCGAGAAGTTTGTTCCTACAAACTGAAAAGGCACTCTTGGGTTGATGAGTGTGTTTTTTTTTAATCTATCAGTCTTATTCATAAGCAACATAAGTTGACTTGGGATTTCTAATTAGCTCCAGAAATGACACTTTTCGCTTGTTCTTTCCTCCATCACTGACAGGCAGCTGTTTCCATGATGCCGTCATTGGTAGCGGCCAAAGCGCTGACGGCACCGCTTTCCCTAACAAATAGTCTTTTACTGTCAGCTCAGATTTTCTTCTAAGCACCCAGGCTTTCCCCAAGTTTGGCCCTAAAGCTTGCTGGCTGTGACAAGCACTCCTCCTGCCCTAGCTCAGAGGGCGGAGGACTCATCTCCAGGAGCAGAAAGGGAGATAGGACATGTCTTCCTCCCTTGGATTTCTGAAATCACCCACTGCTGCTTTACAAGAACTTCAGGAAATGCCAGCAATCCTTCTCTTCTTGCTAGTATGAACAATTATTAAACTGTTTGAACCTTCTTAAAATTGTCTCCATCACACTAAATATGTCCTGTGCCTCTCTGCTACCGTGTTGTCCTGTGTACATAGTAACTTTCCACATTAAAGCCAGATCATGGTATATAACCTTTAATATGAGTGCACATGCCTGCACACAGATGTGCAGGTCTGAGGACACCCATGGTTGTCTGTGATGGTTAGTGTTCTCACCTGGACGGACTCTAGGATTCCCTGGGAGATGGGCCTCTAGGCATGCTTATAAAGGATTGCCCTGATTAAGGTAACTGATATGAGGAGATACGGCTTACTTGCAATGGGACCATTCCCAAAGTGAGGATCCTGAACTGTTCAAAGCAGAGAAAGAGTAGGGTACTAGGCAACACTCATCCGTCTCTGCCTCTCGACTGCGGCTGCAGTATGACCGGCTCCCTGAAGTGGCTGCCGCTGTGACTCATCAGGATGTGATAAACTGTACCCTGGAACCGTGAGCCTGACTAAACTGTTTCTCTTATATTGCTTTTCCCCAAGTATTTTTAGCATAGCAGCAGGGAACGGACCGAAGGCAGGGCCATTCCTCAGGCCCTCTCTTACTTTGCTTCTTTGTCTGGATGGTTAGGTTTGGCTTGGTTGAGAAACATCTTTAAACGGCCTGGAACTTGACAAGTAGCCTGGGCTGGCTCTCCAGAGAGCCCTATGGGTCGTTTTGTCTCCGCATCCCTAGTGCAGGGATTACAAGTAGGCCACCACACCTGGCCTTTTTTCATACTGGTTCTTGAACTTGTAACCAGAGCCTGTGTTTGCAAGGCACACTCTCTTTGCTGACTGAGCCATCTCCCCAACCCTGTATTCTTAACTGTATTGTGCACAGTCATTACCCTTCACACATCGTGCCTCAGCAGTATACAAGACCCAGTAACTGTGGAGCACACAGGAAGGTCGATGCCTACATTTGCACATGTGCAGGTAATGACAGCCTCATCCACAGAGCTGCTTGGCCTCTGCTAAAGGCATAGTGGCAGTGTAAGCTGCGTCCTGATTTCGGATAGGTAAAGGCAGGAATCACAAAACAGGGCCGCTTGGGTCTGTGTTGGGATTTCTTCTCCAGATCCCCCTTGTTTCTGCTTTTTATGGAAGGCCTCGACACACCATTTAAAACCCCCACCTTCCTCAAACACACCACAGAGAAAAGATAAGCAGAGCGATTTCATAAACAAACGGTATCATCGCGTCAGTGCAAGCAGTGCTTGTGTTGGCTCAGCTGAAGGAGAGCTGGCAGGGTAGAGAAGGTTAGCCACAGTAAATCGAAATCAAGCAGGCCCGCAGGCCCGAGCACCAGTTAATTCTGAAAAGCCCTCTAGCAAGTTCTAGGGCACAGTCTAGGCTGAGAACTGCTGTTGTGTGGATGAGGAATCCCTGGAATTTCTAGAAAGCTAATTCCCAGTGATTTGATGCCCAATTAAGAGCAGTTTGCCCTCCTGGGAGATACCCACATGAAGGAGCATGTGGGTGGGGGCTCATCTCATATGGGCAGTGCTTGTCAGGGTATTTTGACACTCTTCTTTTTCCCATGCCTCATCTCCCCACCCCACCTTTTCTGCTGTCCCTCTTCTAAACGCTGGCTTGGCAATCTTGCTGCATAAATCTATCTCAGCAGAACTACACACTGAGCTTTTAAACCTTTCAAATTGTGTTATTCAGAACCGTGAATGCCCTAGCAGGCATAGAAAACAGACTTTCTGAAGGTGCTCTGAACTTAACTTGTGTGCATGCTGTGTGTGTGTGTGTGCGCGCGTGCACGCGCGCGCATGTGCGCACAAGTATGTGTGTGTGTGTGTGTGTGTGTGTGTGTGTGTGTGTGTGTACAGGAGCAGAAAACAAAAATCTCAGCTGTCATTCTTCATCTCAGCCTTCTTACTTTTGGAAACAGGGTCTCTCCATGGCCTGGAATTTTCCTAATAGGCTAGGCCAGCTGGCCAATGAGCATCAAGGATTCACTTCTCTCTACCTCTCTAGCTCTGGTTTAACAAATGGAGTTCTCAGGCAAATACTTTACCACCCTAGTCTGTGCAGTTGGTTCACTCTTGACTCTTCCCTGCCCCCTCAGGATTGACTGGCCCCCAGCGTAGCTCCCTATTGCTCTTCCTAGAGAATTACTCTCTCCTCTTCTGATTCCCTGGTGGGGAGAGGGGGCTAGAAAAAAGTATGGGCCTCAGCTCCTGAGGTTGTACAGATTCTCCTTAATTTAATCTTTTGTTAGGTGAGACATCAGGCAGCATAGCTCAGACCAACAGGAAGGTGCCTGTGTGTCGTTGGACGAAACTCTGGAAGTTCCCTTTGTTCACTTCTGGGGGTTCTTTAACTCAGGTGGTCTAAAGGGGAGCAGGCATCTATTAGGTGTTTGGGGGTTGCCACCCCCCAAAAAAAACAAAGAAAAGAAAAAGAAAAATTCTGCTTTTGAGAGACCCAGCCTCTTGTTCATACTATTCCTTCCCTAAGTTTGTTTGTTTGTTTTTAAATTCACCACTGGTGAGTCATTAGCAGAGAAAGAAATCCTATTGGGAACTTTGAAGATGCTGGAAAATGGTTTAAAATGTATTTTACAAGAGCCATCTATAATTTTCAAAGAAAATATTGTTTTTGCAGGCCCTGTTCTAAAACCCTGTGGAGATTTTTATGGAGAAAGTACAGTTGGCTCCTTTGTGTAGTTTATTCAAATTTAGATGGCATAATTTCAATAATGATCTATTTAAGAGGATTAAATAACCCAGTTGCTTGAGAGATCTCCAACATCTCTTCCCAGCTCATGGTTTCGCAGTAAAAGTTCTTTAGAAGATCTTGCAGCACATTGCTCCTCGTGCAACTCTCTGCCCCCATAACCATTTCAGCCATCTACCATGAGCAGAAAGAAGAAAAGTCTATTACCTGGGATCGCTTTCCACCTATTCTTCTCCACAGTTGGATGCATTTTCTTAACACTCCGTAGCTCCCTACAAAGACCATGGGCCATAAGAACGAAATAGCCAGAAGACAGTGCCTTTTGCAAAGACTTACTTATTTACAGTGCTGGGACTGAGACCAGTTCCTCAGCTGCTCTGGCTAAATGTAGCACTGAGCTGTGCTCCTAGCCCCTCAATGAGTTCTTATTCTGTACAGGATGTACATAGTCATTTAAGGGAAAAAGTTAGTTTAGCGCTCATGTCGCTGCTGCCTAGTGTGAGATTCAGCAAGCTGCTTTAACCCCCTCAGGGTCTTGCTTCCTCATACAGGGAGAAATGTTCAATGTGTCCACATCTACAGTTTTTGTGGAAACGGACATGAAAGTGAACACCAGACACGGGGTTAAGTACACGATAACTCTCAGTCAGATGTCATTGTTGTTTTTGCTACTGTGATGGCCATCCCTCTCTCTAGCTCCATCTGCTTCTCTTCTAACATGGCATACTTAGGTAGTAGGAAAAGCCCTAAGAGGAGATTATTCTCATAAGTTGAAATTTACTTTCTCAACTTTTGGAGTGCTCAACAGAGATATAGAATGCATGTGACACCATGTGCCTGTGAACTGGGATCTTTGTTCACAAAGCTCTGATTTGGTGCACTCTGTTAAAGGCTTTGGGGGGGGGGGGCTTTTGAGGCTATGCCACCAGTGTGACCACTACAGCCCTTTTCCAAAGTTTAGTCTTCCGAACCCCTTATTAGAAAGACCTTTTTACACCCACACAGCAATTTGTGGTTTTCAGGCCTTATGTCATTGCCTATGGAATCTAAGACTTTATAGTCTATCACCAGTCCATTGGGCGTGGGGGTGGGGACAGAATCAAAGCATTTTAGCCACTTGACCGTGGCCACTCAGTGGGAAAATTAGGAACACACCTGATTTTCTCTGCTGTGTTTCTGTCTGTACATCCCCCAAATCCTTGAGCTCAAAACAGCCTAATAACTGTATTGGAGACAGGCACAGAACTTATACAACAGCCCTGACTTTGGTTTTGTAGTTGGGCTACTGAGTTTTATTTGGGGACACAGACAAGGCAATAATTTTCACTGCATGAGATAGCCCCAGAATAAAACCCCCTATGACAGGCATCTTAGTGCCGGAACTGGGCTCTTTGTTCAAGCTCTCTCTCTCTCTCTCTTTCACTTTCTCTCCCTCTCTCTTTCTCTCTCTCTCATTCATACACACATACACACACAATTCACAGACACTCTCAAAATAGATTTATTCAAGGCAGGACTAGGACCTGGAATCTAAGAACTTGGAAGGCAGAATCAGGGGGTGGGGAGGATTCCTGTGAGTTTGAGGGCAGATTGGGATAGACATTGAATTCCAGTTGGTGTGGGCTTCCAAGGACATCCTGTCTCACAAACAGAGACAGACAGGCAGCAAAGAGAGATTTCCCTTTTCTGTTTGCTTCTTTCCTTATCTGATACATCTTGAAACTGGCCAAAAAAAGGAAAAATGTCAGAAAAGGAAGCGAAAGTGGTGTACCCAAGGAGGAGAGGGGTCCTTGGGACCCCTCAGTTCTTTCCCATGACAGCGATTCCCTCTTGACTGCAGTGTTCCAGTCAACCAACACTTAGACCAACACTCCAGTCTTCTGAAAAGAAATGGGTGCACCGGGTTTCAGGGTGGAGCACCCATTCTCTGGAGGAAATAGCTGTGGTTTCCAGGGTCCCAGCAAGACTACAGCCTGATGACATCTGTGTGCCTATTTAAGCCTCAAGGGTGCACCACCTTTTTCCATCTGAGCTGTTAGCTTTTAAAAATACTTAAAAACCAATCAGTGGCTAAATTGCATCTGAAGAGCTATTTCAATTACAGAATGGAAGCAGTTCCTCGGCAACGGGGGTATTTAAGAGCTACAAAAATTAATGTGCATTTTAATGCTGATTTTCAGAGTATAATACGCTTTGTGATTCATTTAAATGTATTCTGCGTGTTTTAGTCTGGCTTACGGCACAGCAGCAGACCTTGAATCATCATAAAAGTACATTTTTAAGATTTTATTTTAATATAGAAACGTATTTAAAACCCAGGAAGATAAACTGAGTGGGGACATAATTGGCCCGAATCAGAACGTAGAGAGAGTCTTTTGCTTAAGTAACTTGAAAGCATTCCTGCTAATGAGCCTTAGTCTTCAAAGAGACAACCTATAGTTGGGCTAATACCAAATAAAAACCCCATCTAAAGTTGCCTTTTCTTTTGTTGCCTGGCTGCAGATACGGCTTCGTAGCTCCTAGCCAGAGTTACACAGAGTATTGAAAACCACCGACTTGACAGATAAATCCAGGAGAATTAGTGCTGCCTTGGTTGGCATGTTTTAAAACTAAGCTAATCAAACATAAACGTTTTGCCCCAGAGCGATGGCCAGTATTACATATGTCGACGGCCCCAGAGGAAGTCAAGGCAGGAAAGGAAGCAGCTGCTTTTGCTCAGCAGTTACCAAAACCAAGATTAAATAGATGGGGGGAGGGGAGGGTAGAGGGGATAAAAAAATAAATAAAGGCCACAAAGAGGAAAATGAGGTGAAAGGTGGATGCACCCGGCCTGGCTAAGCTGTCTACGGTGTGTAGAGAGGATGAGGGGGGGGGTAGAGTGAATTAGAGCCCCAGGCTATTAATTCAGGAAGAACACTGTTCCCTGGCTCATGGCAACCCTTCATTTTTTTGTGAAACAGATAGAGATTGATTCTCTGAAATGAATTCAAAGGACGCTTCTAGAAGCAGCCCAGTCTGAAGCCTTACACGCCAGCCTCCTCTAAACGAATGGGCAACCGTTCTTACTTTGTGCTTTTGTTGGGCAGTCAGTTGCAAGGAAAGAGAAGAAGGTAGAAGGGATAAGAGGGAAAGAACTGAGGGTGGGAGAGGAAGGTTTGTCCAACTGCAGCCAGTCCTGATTCCTGTGTTTCGTGGGTCTGGTAAGTGTGAGTTTCACTTGACTGGATGAGCTGTGTGGGTAATGGTGCTCCAAGAACATTCTCCAGTTTCCATGAATTCCTCATTCCAGTAGCTCATTTGTCTCTCCCACAGTTCTCTGGCTAGACCTTGAGACAGAAGACACACTAGACAGCCACTGAGAGCCTCTGAAGATACAGAGGGGAAGAAGTACAGAAGGTACATCTTTCTGTCATACATTGTCAGAGACAACTTAATTGACAATTCCTGGGCAGCTGCTGTGAATGCATTTGCTAAGGTGTATGGGGACAGGAAGAAAGGGGGCCACAGCCTCCTTAATTAGACAATATCAAGTGCAATGGTTTAAAAAGATTTTAGAATTCCATGTCTCTTACAGAAACCAAGATTCCTTAGGGATTAGAAGAATGTTTTGAAAGAACAGCATCACAATTTAGAATATGCTACTGCCATCCAGCAGGGCAGTCCCTTCTCTCCACCAGGAATCTAACGATCATGTGCAGGCTAGGCTGAGAGTTTGATTTTCCTGGGGTCCAAGCTACCTTTTCCCGACCTCTGCTGGTGCTGTAGTTCTAATGTATGCAACAAAGTCCATGCTTTCTAAACATGATCTCAAACTCAGCATTCAGAGATATGGCTATGCATGGTCACCAAGGCTATGCATGGACTGATGAAGATGAGTTCAATGTCTTCCCTTACTCCCAGAGGCAACATAATTGTCCTTCTGCCTTCAGCCATGATGGTGTTGTAAGAGCGATATTCACCAGAGGTGAGTCTCCTGTACCTTGCTCTTCATATTCTCCAAAAGTCAAAGGATGGAAATCTCTCTCTTTCTCTCCTCTCTCTCTCTCCCCCATCTCTCTCATTTCTTGGATGTCATCCACCAAGCGTTTTAACACAGGCTGTCCCCTTGGCTTAGAACTCCCTGATAAGGCTGGGCTGGCTGGCCAACATGCCCAGAAACCTGCCTCTACCTCCCCAGTGCTGGGCTTACAACCCTGAGCCACCACATCTGGTTTATTTCACATGGGCTCTAGGGATCAAACTCAGGCTCTTACAGTCCTAAGGCCAGCCCTTTCCTATTAAGCAATCTCACCAGATTTATTCTCTGTTTTTCTCAACGGCCCAGTCTTTGGTACCCTGTCATCTCAACACAAAGTAGACTATAAGACAGTTGGGTGAGTTTTCACGTTGAGCCCTAACAGCAGTTGACCCTCCGTACTGTGCTGCCAAAGGGTCCCCTTTCCACAGCAACCCTGGCTGAGACTCAGCTCACCCTGCCCATGAGGCCTTCATCTACAGCCAAGAGAGACCAGTCCTCCACAAGGAGGCCATTGAGCAGACAGCTGGGCCTGGACCTTGGTGGCTTTCATCTCTGTGCCACTTCTCTTTGAAGGAGCTGGGAAACAGAAAGCTATTTATAAGCCTCTGGTGGCGTTTCAGCAGCCAAGAGGTGAGGCTGGTTTCTGATTTACTCCTTCCTAGCCAGCTGTCCCTTGTCATTTTACACATGCTGGCATGACATTTACTTCCAGCCAATTTAATGCTGAAAACTTTTGTTTCTTTCACACTTAAATGAGAAGTAAGCCTCCGAGTGGAATCATCCCCCACTCTCCTCCGACTGTGATTTCCTTAGGTTTTCCCTTATTTGTTCTCTGAGGATTCCCTCCACCATAGGGAAGCCACAAACTCTTGCTTCACTAGTATTTTCATGATATTATGTACAGTTTCTTTTGAAGATCAATTTGGGAGAACTTAATTAGGAACTTGGAAAAAACCTGAAATCTAAACATTCTTTAATGTTGATTCTATTGCCTCAGCTATACATTTCTAAAGTGAAATGAATTTCAAAGGCAGGATCTGGCAGCTAGTTGAGGCAAGTGAGTAAAAAGAAATAGGAAAAATAACTCATAATAATTGAAATAATTTAATTCAATAAGATATCACCAAGCATCCCACCAATGTGAGACAGAATGTTACCATTGGTAAAAAGATGAGTTTTAAAATGGACGAATGAAAGGTGTGTGGAGGAAAGACAGACAATACTCCAGATTCTTAGAAGCCAGGAGTGTGACAGATCAGAGCAAATCTCTAAGATCCTCTGGCGAGTCAACACAGCCAGAGATTTTGCTTTGCAAAGAGAATTACAAGCCCTGGCAGCCCCCTCCTTCCTTCTGCTATGTAACTTCACACCACGTCTTAAGTCTTTCTGCTTTCTGCTTAGATCTCTGTTAGCCACACAGAGGAAAATTCTGGGAGCTTAAATGACATCTCACAAAATAGATGAGAACATAAAAATGAGTAATATTCTAAGCATGGAATTGAGTTATTTGAAATAAGCCCACTATAAATATAATAGAGGTATTTTAATTTTAAAACTGAAGGTAGGTAAGTCAGAGGGACAAGATTTTTTAAAAACTGATACGTATGATTAACATTCTAACCACATCTTACTTTACACACAGTAAATAAATAAAGGATGTAATGAAGGAATCCTAAGCAGAGAGGTAAAGGCCTCAGTTAAAAGTTTCCAAGAACGGAAAAATGTAAGTACAAATAGCATCTAAGAGGGTAGAAGCCAAATTTATTGTCTGGCAAGACTCCAGCTGGTGTCAAGCTGTGTTCTTCATTGTTAAAGAAAAGCTACATGTGAATTAAGACAAGAGTGGCTACAAATGCCACAAGCTTCTTTGATTGACTTTAAATAATCAGTATTTAAAATTGTATGTTCTTACATTTGTTTGAGATCTGTCTTGACACTTTTTGAAGAAATAAAGTACAGAGTCAAGTGCTGCTCTTTTTCATGTTCCCCCATATTCTCCCAACATCACTCTTCTGAAATGAATGTATATCATTTCAAGACTTTATTTTTACTTCCTTCAGATGAATAAACCTAAAAATTATATATTCTTTTGTCTTCTCTGGTCTCTTTTTAAATGAATAGTTACTATGCCCGGCTTCTTCTGTAACTTCCTTCAACGGGTGTCATTAGTGGGGATTCACCAAGGTAGCCTTATGTAGCTCTAGGTAATTTATTTTAACTGACCTATGGTATTGATTGGACACAATGAACATTTTGTAATTTACTCCTCAATTATCCTGATCGTTTAAATTTCATTCTTTTTTAAATTGTTTTCACTGTTTCAAACAAGATTTGTTTATTTTCTGAGCAAACAAAACAAGAGCAGCTCTGAACCTGTGGCTCTTGCTCTGGATGCTCATTTAAAGATTATAGATTTAAAGATCTGTTTATTTTTATTTGCATTTGTGTTCTGTCTGCCTGTCTGTGGGAAAGTGACGGATCCTCTAGAACCAAAGTTACCGACAGTTATGAGCTGCCATACGGGTGCTGGGAATTGAACATGAGTCCTCTGGGAGAACAGTGAGTGCTCTTAACTGAACCATCTCTCCAGCACTATTTTTTTTTTCATTTTAAGAAAAATATTACTGACATGTCTTATTGCAAAGTGGGTGTTTTAATTCGTTTCTGAACAGTGGACAAACTGATATGGTGTAAAAGGAGCCTTAGAAACTGAACACACATTAAAAGAAGGCAGGACCCTTTGGGGCTAGAGTGATGGGCATTCAATTATGAGGGCTTGCTGCTCCTGCAGAGGATCCAAGCTGGGTCTCTAGTACCCATCACAGGGCAGCTTACAGCACACACAACTGCCTGGAACTCCAGCTCTAGGGGACCCGAAGCCCTCCATTGGCCTTCATGGGCATTCACATGCATGTGGCATGCACATGAACCCAGGCATGTATACATGCACATAAGTAAAAGGTAATTTTTTTTTTAAGAAAAGAGTCATCATGCCCCCATGGAATAGCTTTCTGGAAGACTGAAAGTCAAGAAGTTTGGTATAACTGACAAAAAAAAATGGGTAAAAACCCTGGAAGTATCAAATTCCCTTTTTATAAAGCTATTTCAAATACGAGTGTTAAAATAGCTTAAGAACCATACTTCAGTGTGAAGCATATATCTTAGAGCTTTGTGGCCTTTGATTGTAACCTCATAGCATTCCTTTCTCATCAGTAAACCTAATAACGTACTCATAAGTCAATCATGATTTCATTTACAAACAGAAATTATTTATATATATTTTTTATTAATTACAGTTTATTCACTTTGTATCCCCCCTGTAGCTCCCTCCCTCCTCCCCTCCCAATCCCACCCTGCTTCCCCCATGTACCTCCCCAAGTCCACTGATAGAGGAAGTCCTCCTCTCTTTCCTTCTGATCCTAGTCTATCAGGTCTCATCAGGAGTGGCTGCATTGTGTTCCTCTGTGGCTTAGTAAGACTGCTCCCCCCTCAGGGGGAGGTGATCAAAGAGCAGGCCAATCAGTTCATGTCAGAGACAGTCCCTGTTCCCATTACTACGGAACCAACTTGGACGCTGAACTGCCATGGGCTACATCTGTGCAGGAGTTCTAGGTTATCTCCATGCTTGGTACTTGGTTGGAGTATCAGTCTCAGAAAAGAAACCTGTGCCCAGATTTTTTTTTTGGTTCTGTTGCTCTCCGTGTGGAGCTCCTGTCCTCTCCAGGTCTTACTGTCTCCCCCTTGTTTCATAAGATTCCCTATACTCTGTCCAAAGTTTGGCTATAAGTCTCAGCCTCTGCTCTGATACCCTGCAGGGTAGAGCCTTTCAGAGGGTCTCTATGGCAGGCTCCTGTCCTGTTCCCTGTTTTCCTCCTCTTCTTATGTCCATCTTCTTTGCCTTTCTGAATGGGGATTGAGCAACTTAGCCAGAGTCCATAGGAATAGTGCTTCCTCAAGACCCAGCATACCACTAGTAGGCATATATCCAAAAGAAGCTCAAGTATACAATAAGGACATTTGCTCAACCATGTTTGTAGCAGCTTTATTTGTAATAGCCAGAAATTATTTAAAGAGAAATATGTAAAGCCACTCATGCTTTTGACTTAATTTTAAAACTTTACTTAAATTCTAAACTTCGTATAATCTTTGAACCTGGTTCCAGATTACATACTTCAAATAATGTAACACTAAAAATGCAAAAAGCAGAGGTACCATTTCAAGGCACTGAAATATCTTCTTTTTTAAAGGTTTATGTATTTATTATGTATACAATGTTCTATCGGCATATATATCTGCACACCAGAAGAGGGCACTAGATTTCATTATAGCTCGTTGTGAGCCATCATGTGGGTCCTGAGAATTGAACTCAGGACCTCTGGAAGAGCAACCAGTGCTCTTAACCTCTGAGCCATCTCTCCAGGGGCATTGTCTTTGTAAATACAGAGTTTACTATGTAGCCTGAGCTAGTAAACTCAAAATGATCCTCCTGCCTCAGCCTCCCAAGTGTTAGGATTACAGATATGTATCATCATGTATTAATATACTTGTCTCTCTTAATGTCTACACTATGGATCTACCTCTTCGAGCGTGTACTTCTTCTTATTTAATACACTTCAATTTTATTTTGTATCAACTCAACTGAAATTCTTTTCTGCTCCATAGGTCTGTAGCCCCACTTTAGAGCAGGGGAGATAAGTTCAGTCAGTAAAGCATAAGGACCTGAGTTCTGATCACCAGATTCACATAAAAGCCAGATACAACACAGTAGGTCAGTAGGTGCTTGTGGGATGGGAGGTGTGAACAGGTGGATCCCTGGAGTTTGGTCTTTTGGGCCAAGTTTGCAGGCCAATGAGAGACCCTGACTCAAAGAAAAGATGGTAGATGTGTAGGAAACAACACCTAAGTTGTCACATACACAGACGGGCATACAAAGTGTACATACAGACACAAACATACACTAGCTTCACCCGATTAGAAGCTCCTACAGGTATGCCTAAGGCAGTACAGATGGCACTTTCTGCTGCTGGATAAAGGAGAGCCAAAAGAAAACAGACAGTAACAGATTTGTGACTGATGCAGAATACAGGGAAAATACAACAGGTTAGTATAGGCGCCTCCGGATCATCAAGGAAGAGCGACCCACAGAGCTGAAACTGAACTTGGGACTGAGAGGCAGGCAGCCATGAGAAGACCTCAAAAAGTGTTTTGCTAGGGAATGGACATTGGGGTTTGGTCACTTTGAGGGACATAATAACACTGTGAATTGAGGCATTCTATACCTCATTTTGTCATTCGTCAAACTTGAAATAAACAATGAAGGACTACATATCACCTACCCAAATGTTTATAAGACTTCAGCCAAGCTAACTACTAAAGAACATAAGCTTTTTATTCTTATTTTCACAAAATGACAGCATAATGACAAAACTGTGAAATAAGGGGAAAGCTATGGTTTCTATCTGACAGAAAGCCATGAAAATACTGAAATTAATTGTTACTACATGTCAGGGTATGCTATGGATAGATTAATGATGCTTACATAAGTCACAAATAAAGATATAAATAATTCATACATCATTTTGTTTTGATATCATTAAATTTGCCTTATTTCAATAAAGTCACTAATTATGTTGTCATAATCAATAGTCACATAACCTGTTTTATTGACAGCAATGGTCTGAAAAATGAAAAAAATTTACTGTGCTTTTATGTAAGTATATATAATTTAAATATGTTAATTCAAACCATAAAGTTAAAAAAATTAAATTAACATATGCTTAATTTATTTTCCAAAAGATTATTATAATTTTAAAGTGTCAAGCATAATTTATTAATACCAATATATTTGTTCAAAATCATTTACAATGAAATAAAAATGTAAGCTTTAGAAAACTCAAGTATATTTCATTAAATATTTTATAAATACAGCGGTTAAGTGTTATACATACATCTATCTGCACTGTAAGAATTGGCATCACTTTCCGTGTTATAGGCAGTCCCATGCTCTTTTAAGACAGGTATGGTAAGGGTTGGAGACTGAGGACCAACTGCTATGATAATGTAATCTGTTAATCACAGATGTGAAGAGAAGAGGGCAAACCAGACCGTAGGAGGAAGCATTCTCCTTGGTGAGGAAGCACAAGGAGTCAGAAGAAGCATGGGCAGGAGGGGCTTGCTGGTGCTTCTGTGGGGAAGGAAGAGTGAGGTAGGCTAAGCAGGAGTGGGATTGGCCACTTTGAATAACTCCAGCAGGCTCTGGAGCAAAGGGATCCTCAATTCTTGGTACGTCATGACCAGCAGGGCAGGAGATAACACCCAGGGTCTGATAGCCCTGAGCTTGAGGGACTTTAGGAATAAAGACTGTAAATCAGTGTTTGGCTTGTGTATTAGTTATTTTCTGTGCTACTATGACAAAATCCCTGACAGAGACAACATAAAAGATTTTAAGTTGTCATTTAAGTTCATGATTTCAGTCTCTGAAATCTTGCAGTGGGGCAGACATGACAGAATCCCTGATTCTGCAGGAATCATGATCCAGCAGGAGTGCATGATAGCAACTCATCACATCTGTGTGATCAAAGAAACAGAGAGAGCAGTCAGAAACCAGCGGTGAGTATAACATGCACAAGCCTAGAGACCTGCTTCCAGCAATCACAATACCACTGCCAACACACACACACACACACACACACACACAGCCTCACAGCCTTCAAAGCAGCACCACAAGTTGAGAATGTAAAACATGAGTCAGTGAAAGCCATTTTGAATTCAAACCCAAACAGTTTCAGGTGAGTTGATTGTTAGCTCACCCTAAGAGGTACAGCATCTGCAGGGTCAGCAAGGCCCCTAATGTAGAAAAACACAAGATATGAGTAATATGTTCATATATGTATAAATTTAAGAGTTGACAAGATCCAGCTATGCCACTCTTGGGCACATACCCAGAGGAAGCTTCATCCTTCCATAGAGACACTTGCTCAGTAGTATTCTTTGACACTATACTTATAATAGCTAAAAACCAGAAACAACCTAGATGTCCCTCAACAGAATAATAAAGAAAGAAAATAAGGTAAGTTTACACAATCAAATATTACTCAGCCATTTTTTAAAAAATGAGGTCATGAAATCTGTAAATAATTGGATGGACTAGGAAAACAAAATTCCTGAGTGATGTAATTCAGACCTCAAAAGACAATTATGTGCAAATTCATTTTATAGGTGGATGTTAGTCATTAACTCATTGATAAGCAAGCTAGTCAGTCAGTATAACCACAAAAGTTAGGTATCAAGTAAGTGGCTGGGGGCGGGCTGGATCTCCCTAGGAAGGAGAAATGGAACAAACAGTTATGAATGGACAAAGACAGTGGACTGGAATGGCAAGATAAAGAAGAGAGGGGGAGGGCAGAGGGAGGAAAAGAAGGAAATACGAGGAGAAACAGCTGAAACAAAACTAAGGGCCATTTGAGGGGTCATTTAGAAACCTAAATAATTTTCTAAAGCAAAAAGTTATGTGTAATATATAATATATATGAAATTGCCAAGTAATGGAGTACAGAGCCCCAACAGGACATCTCTCATCACCAAATGGAGCTTCTAGTACTGAGAATGGGTTACATCTAATTGAGTTCTTAGCCAAAGGGGTCTCATGGGAACCCCAAACAAGAACCCCCCTTCCCCTTGGCTATTGGTTGCTCTCTACAAACTGAAGGTAAGGCCCAATTGCTGCAGAGAGTACCTTCCCAATTCACTGAATACAAGCCAAGGTGGTGCCTATGTACAGCTTCCACCCCTAAAGACTAGTGCTCATGGTACTAGAAGGTACTCTGCCCACTATCAAAGGGGAAAGGTAAATATCAACCCAGCTACAAACCCCTTTGTCCACATGGTGACCTGCTGACAAGATACACTGTTACAATAATGGTGCAAAGCTTCTGGTAGTAACCAACCAATATCTGGTTTGATCTAAGGCCCACTCCATGAGATGGAACCCATACCGAAAACTGCTCAGATGACTGATAACCTGAGAGTAGATGGGACAGGGACCTGGGGGAAATCCAAGTATTACTGTTCTGCTAAAGGAACATACCAATAAAATGACTCCTAGTGACATTCTGCTATATTCATAGACGAGGCCCCTTCTCAGCCATCACAAGAGAAGCTCCCTCTTGCAGAAAGTAGGAACAAAGACACAGCCAGAGAAAGAGAGATCTTGGGACTCTCAGCCCTAGATGAGATGTCTCCATCAAATCCACTCAAGGCTCAGGGAACTATGTGACAGAGGAGGCAGAGAGAGCACAAGAGCTGGGGGAAATGGAAGACAGCAAGGAAACAAGGCCTTCTAACTCCAGTGTGTCTGATGCCCGTAGGACTCACGAAGACACCGGGCCTGCACAGCTCTGCACCATATGGGGTCCTAGAGCTGAAAATGGAAGTGGACACATGTCCCCATCCCTAACCCAGAAACTAGCGCCAATTGATAACCACTTGCAAATAAAAAAAATTTGTTTTCGCCAAGGGAATCTCACCGGGTAAACAAACCACTATTAAAGGTAAGTGCCTTGCCCAGCAGTAGATGACCAACATAAAATGAACTCAATGGCAACTTTGCAGGCTCTTTGTCTCATGATGTTGTGTCAAGGGCCATTTATGTTTTGGTTTGGTTTGGTTTTGTCTTATTGTCCCTTTATGTTTCTATCATGACTCCTGGTTTTGTGCTTTTAAGGGATTCCTATGTGTGCAAGTATGTGTGTCTCCACATCCATATGTGTTTCTCATGGTTTTCTTGGTCTCTTTTTCTTCTGTCAGTTTTGTCCTATTCTGACTTGTTTGCTTTTGTATTTTCTTCTTTTTATTTTCTTGTTATAGCTTAGGTGCCCGTTTGTTTTCTAACAAGAGACACCTTTTCTAAAAGGTGTGGAACAAGATGGGAGGGGATGTGGAAAGGACCTGGGAAAAACTGGAGGAGGAAAAATATATATAATGAAAAATAATTTATTTTCAATAAAAAATTTAAAAATGTAACTTGGCAGAGTTTGTTCCTCCTTCTATCATGTGGGTGTTGGAGATGGAGCGCAGATTACCAGGTTTGGTGGGGCATACTTTTGCCTACTGAGTCATCTTCCCAGCCTTGATACAAACTTTTAGGCAAGATTTCTGTGATAGCTATGTACCTTAGAGTATGGCATACAGTTCTGTATGGATGCATTACAGTCTTAATTTAAATGTGGGCCCATCCCAGTTGGTGAACTGGACTATACAGCTGGGATTGTAGAGTCTTCAAGGTAAATGTTGCTTAAGAAAAAGATGCTATCAGTTTACAAGGTCATGAATGGATTTCTTGGCTAAATGGCTCACTCAGTAATAATTTGTATTAACATTTTTAAGATATATCATGGGGAACTTTCATTTTCTGTACGTCTAAGACCCAGAAGGACCTTATGTTTCTTGAACTCATCATTACTGTGAATAAAGCCAGATGGTTTTGAAATAGGTACTTTGAAGACAGTTTTGCTAAAAAGCATTGAGTCCTCAATTGAGTCCACAGGGTAAGCAAAAAAAAAGGAGGGTGAAAATCCAGCTGCCATTTTGGCCATCTGTCTACTTTAATTTGACTGAAAGCACAGAAATCATTCATAGTCTTAAAGCTATGGTTACCTTGGAGAACAGCAATATCTTCCAAGACAAACCATCCACCAGATGACATCAAGTAATCCATGGGAGGCCAGTAACACACCGGAGCAGAAATAACCACCTCCCAGGAACATCTTAGCATCTCAAATGGTAAAGACTTCTTTGGACCGCCGTACAAACCCAAAACAGAGATGCTATCAAACCGACCACACCTTGACCAGGGCTACTTAACTGTGCATGCTCTTGCCTGACCTCACCCTAATTCCTTCTTTCCTGAAGCTCACAGCAGTACTTTGAAGATACACTTGGGGTGAGGGGGAGGGGCACTGGAACTCTTTATAGTCTCCTC
Source organism: Pachyuromys duprasi (assembly GCA_028658305.1). Classification (NCBI taxonomy): domain Eukaryota; kingdom Metazoa; phylum Chordata; class Mammalia; order Rodentia; family Muridae; genus Pachyuromys; species Pachyuromys duprasi. Next base: position 30,125,845 of record CM053760.1, on the reverse strand, counting down.
CTAAAGGGGTCACATTGGATAAACCTATCTTATTTTCACCATTTCATACTTCTGACAATAGGACCGTGGCTGCTAATAGGCTCTGCTTTTGCCTTGAAAAGGCCGATCACGGCTTAATTGTGCCGTAATAACAAGGGGAGCAAATAGTTATGTTAATTCAATCTGAGGAAAAACTACACTACTTTTCATTATCGGAAAATGAGCTCAGATTTGGCCTTTTGAATTGACCTTAACCTATCCCAAGAACTTTGAGCTGTACAAAGTGATTCATGCACAATTTTACAAAGGCTAGATGTCATTCTCAAAAACCCATTTTCTGAAAACAAAGAAAAACATTTCTTCAATTATGAACTCCAAGATTTCATGACCCCTCCCAAAAAAACTTCTCAAAATTCTGTTTTAGTATTTAGTGTACCTGTTATTTAGCATGTATAATTAAAATCAGAGGTACATACGGAAGTTACTGTACTACAATGAAAAGACAATATGCTAAATATTACATATAGTGCATATACATAATATATAAAAAATATATTAGAAAAGCAATTTTAACAAATGGAGATCAGTTACCTTAGCCCTCAAAACCATAGCTCAAGTATTTATCCACATTTAGAGTACGTACATTTGTGAACAGCTGGCCTCCATTACAAAACTGCCTAAAACTAAATGTTACTGCTTGCTAGAGGTTAAGGCTAAATTCTGGTTTGCAGATTGCAACTTGGACAGTAAGACCCAACATTGTAAATTCCACACAAAATAAAAGGGGATGGGGAAATATTCTCATACAGACATATATGTGCTCATCAAAGAACCATGAATCACCAACTGGAAACACATAAAGCTTAAACCAAAAGTATAATGAATCACACATTACAATATATTCTGGCATTTTAAAACACAGCAAAATGGTTTTTTAGTTTCCTATTTCAGATTCATAATGTAACTCTGTAATTACACACATTTCTGCTATGACTTTACATCTGCAAAAGTGAAGGGAGACTATGTCTGTCTGTGGCAGGAGTACTTTATCCACAGCCTACCTTAACTCTCATCTCTACCTTCTGGGCCCAGTACACACATCAGTGTCTGGCTCCTGCTCGAAATCACGAGTTCCATGTGGGCAGAGACCCTGGTGGTGCAGCCTCCCCATTCCTTCACATGGTGCAATGGTGCAGTAACGAATACTTGTCAGCAGCTGTCTAACTTCCTAACACGGCAGCTAGGGCAACGTTTGCAAAAACTGACAGATCTCCCCTCTGGGGAAACTCAGTTTCCACTAAAGGCTTAAAGTAGATAAACCAACTGGTGTGTGTACTTGTGTGTGTGTGTGTGTGTGCGTGTGTGTGTGCATGTGCGAGCGCATGCCTTTGTGTGTGTACTTTTGTGTGTGCGTTTCCTACTTCAGATTCATAATGCATGTGTGCCTCTGTGTGTGCACCTGCGGATGTGGAAGCCAAAGTCAAACTTGTGCTTGTGTCATCGTCTACCTGAAGTCTCCACCCAATGAGCATTGACACACCTGACACACGGATGCTGAGGGTCTGACCTTAGGTCCTTGTGTTTTCTTGTAGCATTTTCTCTTGTGAACCATCCCCACCTTCTGCCTAGCTGTCATAATCCTAAAGTGGCAAATAATAAATAAATAAATAAATAAATAAATAAATAAATAAATAAATAATAAATAAATAAATCAGCGAGCCAAGTTACAAAATCCCCAGAACTTCAAGAGGTTCATTATGATGCAGAAGGTAATATAACGGTTTATAAAATACATCCCTAGAGAAAAATTATTCCTGCCTGCAGGGTTTGATTTGTGAAAGCATCTGGCACAATGAGACACATCAAGTTCTGCAGCCAAAGTGACTAAAATCAAGTCCCTGGGGGTAATTAATAAATTAGCATATGAGGTTCATTCACCTGCACTAGGCCCAAGCCCTTTCCCAGGCTGCAGCCGTGAGAGTGCTTTCCCCAGGAGACACAATTGAGACATATGTCTGAACAAACAGCCTGTGTCTTTGCCGACATCTAAATCTGTTTCTGTCTTCATTATCACATTCTCAGTCCAAAGGACTGCATTTCTAAATGGTGCCTTTGGCTCAACACGGTTGATGCAGTCAACGGGACTGACATTTTTCCTCAGACAAAAACTGTGTTTTTTGGGTTGAGTGTCTTTTAAGACACAGCCGCCCTGATGTCACAGGAACTCTTGACAGTTGGAGCTGCATCAGGTTTATAAGCAAAGATGAAAATCAAAGACGTCGCAGCTGGTTCTAAGGTTCAAATACCAAATTGCATTTTAAAAATTTCGTTGATTCAAAATAAACACATGTACTCTTATAAGATCCCTTTAAAACAAGCTACAATCTTCCCTTTTTTACTTAACTACCCTATGACTGTAGAGTTGACCTCTGGTTTCCTCTGATGTTTAGATATTGCTAATGTTGTCTTTCTGCCACTACGCTGTTTCCTACTGATGACAGTGTGATGGGATTTTGATCAAAAATGCCCATTCTGCACACAGCCCCAAAGACAAGCATGGCTGGAATGGGGGCAGGAACTGGGATTTTCCGCCAAAGAGGATGAAGAATGAATACAATGCACCAGGTGAAAATAAAACACATTACACACACAAGCCATCTGAAGAGCAGGTTCAGAGCACAGAAGTATAAAAATTTCGAGGTGGAAAAAGGAAAGGTGTCAATTGCCTGGGTGGTTGGGATAGCAGGGAAAATGCAGACTCCTGGGCTTGGTTCATTATGACAAAGCTCCAACGATGAACAACTAAGAGTTTCTGCATATTACATAGCTAAAAGCATCAGTGTAAGGTTTGCTTCAATCTTTAAGGGGAATTTCTTTCTTTCTTTTTCTTTTCTTTTTCGTGTTCAATCCCTTTCTTTTTCTTTTTTTTTTACAATTTATTCATTACATATCCATATTGAAGACCCCTCCCTCAACTATTCCCAGTCCCACCCTCCCTCCTTCTTCCCCGATCCCCTTCCCCTAGTCCACTGAAAGGGGGAGTTCTCTACCTTCCCCATCTGCCCCTAGCTTATCAAATCTCATCAGGACTATTTGGATCCTCTTCCTCTGTGATCTACAAGGCCGCATCACCAGGGGCAAGTGATCAAAGAGCAGGCGATCAAGTTCATGACAGAGGCAGCCGCTGTGGCTTACTCGGAACCCACATGGAGACTGAGCTGCCAATCAGCCACATCTGAGCAGGGGGCCTAGATCTTCTCCATACATGGTCCTCCGTTGGTGCATTGGTCTCTTCAGGATGCCCAGGGCTCAGGTTTTTTAGCTTTGTTGGTCTTGAGGGGCACCTGTCCCTTTTGTGTCCTTCTATTGCTCCCGCTTTTTCCATAAGACTCCCTGCACTCCATCAAAGTTTGACTGTGAGTCTCAGCATCTGCTTCAATCCCCTGTTGGGTGGAGCCTTTCAGAGGACCCTCTGTGGGTACGCTCCTGTCCTGTTCCCTCTCTTTCACCTCTTCTGGGGTCTATCTTATCTGCCATTCTAAATGAGATTTAAGCATCCTCCCTAGGGTCCTCTTTGTTGTTTAGCTTTTTTAGGTCTGTGGATTTTAATATGTTTATCCTATATTATACAGCAATATTGACTTAAAAGTGAGTATATGCCATGCGTGTCTTTCTGTTTCTGTCAGCTTCACTCAGGATGATCTTTTCTAGTTCCATCCATTTGCCTGAAAATTTCATGGTTTCCTTGTTTTTAATAGCTGAGTAATATTACATTGTATAAATGTGCCATAATTTCTGTGTCCATTCCTCTGTTGAGGGACATCTAGATTGTTTCCAGATTCTGACTGTTACAAGTAAAGCTGCTATGAACATAGTTGACAAAATGTCCTTATCAAATAGTGGAGCATCTTTTGGGTATATGCCCGGGAATGGTATAGCTGGATCTTGATGTAGTGCTATTTCCAATTTTCTGAAAAAGTGCCAGATTGATTTCCAAAGTGGTTGTGCATGTTTGCATACCCACCAGCAATGGAGGAGGATTCCCCAATCTTCTGGAGGTATCTCCATCCCTGATCTCAAGCTGTACTACAGAGCAATAGTAATAAAAATGGCATGGTACTGGCATAGAATCAAACTGGTGAATCAATGGGATCAAATAGAAGAAGATCCAGAAATAAACCCATATACCTACAAACACCTGATTTTTAAATTTTATTTATTTTTTTATTAATAACAGTTCACTCACTTTGTATCCCAGCTATAGTCCCCTCCTAACCCCACCCTCCCTCCCTCTTTTCCTCCCATGCCCCTCCCCCAGTCCAGTGATAGGGGAGGTCCTCCTCCCCTTCCATCTGACCCTAGCCTATCAGGTCTCATCAGGACTGGCTGCATCAGACACCTGATTTTTGACAAAGATGCCAAAACCATACAGTGGAAAAAAGACAGCATTTTC
>CM053760.1:29974911-30120913 GCA_028658305.1 Pachyuromys duprasi | reverse complement strand
GGGAGATGAGGGAGGGAGTGGGAAGGTGGGAGGGAATGAGGGAGGGGGCTACGCCTGGGATGCAAAGTACCTAAACTGTGATTGATATAAAAATAAATATTTTTTTTTAAAAAAGCCCCAGGAAAGACATTGATTTGTAAATAACTCCCACACTGTATTCCCTTTACCTGCTACAGTTAATAAACCTTTCATTCTTGTTTTGTGGCTGCTATGTTTTGACTTCGCATTTAAAAAATTATGTAAATTTTTTGAATTTGTGTTCTTATAGAATGTTGCCTCTTCTTTCTCACTCTTTGCCCACAGTGGAAGGAGGAATCCAACCTGCACTTTCAATTCTCTCTCTCTCTCACCCTCGCTTCCGTCCCCTGGCCCTTTCCCCTCGCACCCCCCTTCTCCTTCTCTCTTTCCCTCTCTCCCCCTCTCTCTGAAGAGGCAGTTTCCAGTGGAAAATGTGGCAGAAATGAACAAGGATTTCTATTTATAGCTCTCTTTTGTTATCCTGTGTTCACTAGAGACGGGATGAAAGCTTTGGAAGCAGGCCGAGTTTCAGCACTAGGTGGTCCCAAAGCAAAATAGGGTCAGGAGTCCCAGAAATTCAATGTTCTGAGGGACCCAATCCACTCATGAGAATTCAGACTGAGGCAAGAATAGGAAACTGATTGAGAGCAGGAGATAGGAGCTGGACAGATAGGGCAGGGATTCCCAGACATTCGGAGAATGTCATTGCTGAAGGCAGGATCTTCTGTTCAGGCCCTGCCTTCGTGTCTTGGAAGCTACGCTGGAGGATTGACCGAAGCTGAGAGGAGACCCTTGGTTACCTCGTGGCTGTGCTACCTGAAATGGCCTGCTCATTGCGTTCCCCATGCCTCGCTTCAGTCACTTCCAGACATCTTTTGAGAAGCCCCCTTCCCCCCGCGAGCAGGCAGATGGATGCTAGCCCATCCCCAACGACCTGCTACCATACAGGAGCTTTGCCCTCTCTCTGTCTCTCAAGCTTTTACTTATGAATCTGTAAAAGGTCTATTTCTAATGCTCCCTCTCTGTGGTCCCATGTGAGGAGAGGGGCAAGTCGAGAAGGGACAGTAGCTTCGAACCAAGAGGGTCAGCCTGGGTCAAGAGAGTAGACGAAAGAGATCGGGTAGCCAAATGGTTATATAGGGAACAACAGCTCCGGGAAAGAGGAGTCCCTGGGCTAGAGATGTTTGGGCTAGGGCTAGGATATGCCTGCCAGGATGGCCCTGGAACAGGCAGGGACTGAGTGAGGTACATAGGGAGGGCTTGGTAACCAGCGGCCACTTTGTATGTTAAACAGGCACATTAGCCATTTGTCCCAGGTTTGAGACCTAACATACTGGACTCCTCTTGATTATGGGTTTGAGTTTTAAAAACTGCCTCTGCTTGGAACAGGATGGATTGAAAAATAAAAAGGCCCCGCCTAGTCCTGCAGCTTGAAAGTTCTCTGCAATTTCATCTGAAGAAAGGGAAGTGCTCTCTTCCCGTAGTGTTGAGAAATTAACTCATTTTCTTTGGAGAGGTCTTTAATTCTTCACTGAAAATTAAAAAAAAAAAGAGTTGAATGCACTCTCATGCAATGGTCTTTGCCCTACATTAGGATTTGGGGGTTTATTTCCCCTACAATCTTCAGGTCCCTTTTCCATATTCACAACTCTTTTCCTAAGATGTATCAATATTGTATACTTATGTTAAAAAAATAGAAATGAAAGCAGCCTATTTGAACGCATCAGAGAGGGAGTAGCAAGGGGGAGGTAAATGCCATGCTATGCCTGTGTCTCTAGAGTGCGTTGTTCCGGTGGGTTTGGACCTTTTTTCTAGATTTTTGAATGGAATTGGTTCTTTCTCACAAATTTGTCTTCTCCCCCCCCCCTTTTAATCAGTGAATAAATACTTTTCAGCCTGCAGTCTATGTTGGAAACCAAAACAGCTTTAGACCCAGGGTAGATGAGTACACTGCAATGTTTACATAATCTCCGCCCATCCACTTCATCTCATACCCTGGCTTTCCTTCCATAATGAACCATTGAAAACGCCTCTTGGACTACTCTCTCCAAGCATCTTATGCTACTCAATAAAGAAAACCAATTGTTTAAAGCTTCCCTTCTCCACAATAACCCAAATTGGCATTTTAGGTAGAAACCTTTTTGTGTGTGTTTTCACTTAAATATTCATTTTCTCTCCCTGGTATGACTTCGACAACCCCCTTGCACACATCCTGCCTCAATATGCCCTTTGCTTTCAAAGCACCAGGCATACAGCTGTTAGTTTTAATGTCTGTTTGTAAAAGTCAGCCCTAAAATTTTAAATACAATGGAATCCCTCCACATCGTGAGATCACAGTTGTAAAGTGGCCCCTTTATAAATGCCAGGGAAATAATAGAATCTTGGTTCTTTTCTGAGGCCACTGCAGCCCGGCAGCTGCTGCCTTGGTTACAGCCATGTGGTTTCTCAACAAGCTCTTCATTTGAATGGCCTGTTCGTGTCCTGCTTCCCGGAGGCACGCCTAGGTACGCTGTCCGCTAGCTGCGGGAGAGCCAGCTTGATGAATGACTCTCTCTGCACAAAATCGGCTTTCTGTGGCTACTCCTCGGCCCATGTAAGCACACAGGACAAACGATAAGAGATCGTGTTGGTGTGAAATAAATTGGATTCAGGATACTCCCACCACCTTCAGCAGAGACTGATTAGCCAATTCCGGAGACAGATGCCACCAAGGTCACTTATCCCATCGGCTAGCTTGTATTTCACTTTCAAGACTCTACTTTTTCTGTCATCTCGAGCGCATTTCTAAAAACATCTGAAAGTCGAGTTCAAAAGGAGCTTAATTCGTAAAAAACTGAGGAGTATTAAAAATTCTTAATTGCATTCTGCCACTTAGGAATACCTCTCAACATTTCTTTAGAATATTTTTATTGCTGATGTGTTTATGCCACTAACATGTTAATTTCAATAAGAATCTATTTGTGTATTGTGATTAGACACTTATGGTCCACTTCATGGTTTGTATCTATACAATGTTTAAGGTACTCCTATCAGGAGTTAGCAATTCCATTTTGTGGTTTGTTTGTTTTTTTAATTCATTTTTTTATGTAAGTACTACTTCAAAAACCTGTGAAGTGTTTTCAATTTGTGACACAAATTCAACAGTATAGACAAATGATATGATACCAAAACTAACTTTCTGGGGCTCGAAAACATAGGACCATCATCAAATACTGTATGGAATGAAAGAAAGTTGGTATAAAAGCTAAATGTACAGAAGCCTAAGCATTTCAGGAAATGAATATCCTAGGAAAGAAGGTAGATCAGATGCATCCAAAGAGTTAGGAGTCGTTCTGTGTGTGTGTGTGTGTTCCTGTGTGTGTGGTGTGTGTGTGTGTGTGTGCGCGCATGCTCGTAGTGGCTGGAGGTTAACTGGGGATCTTGTTTTTAGGGAACCATCCGCCTTATTTTTTGAGACAGGCTCTCTCACGTAGGCTCCATTGCCTCACGGGAGAGCCCCGGATGGAAATGAACTTGTCTCTGCCTCTAGTCCCCAGTGTTGGGATTGCAAGTGTGTGTCACCATGCCTGTCTTTTTGGGATCAAACTCAGATTCTCACATTTGTGCTGCAAGCACCCTGCTCTCTGAGCTATTTCCTGAGCTCTGAGTTTGTTCCTGACGATGGAGGAAAGGCTAAATAGAACACAGCTTGCCACTCTACAGATATTTTATTTCCAGAGAGAATTTCCAAAAGGGCAGAGTTAAGAGCTGTATTTCTGGAATTCAACAGACATTTGAAAAAAATCTTCCATAAGATCCCTTTGGGCAAAGGAAAATAAAGTGTTTCAGTAATAATATGTCCTATGGAGCCTCTACAGGCCAAGTGCCTTTTTAAAAGGTGTTGACTAAGAGACCATCACTCCAATCCTCTGTAAAAATAAAACAAAAAACAAACAAACAAAACCAAAATGGCCAGTCATTCAGCTTAGCCCTTAGTCTTATGGTCATTTATAATCTTTGGCAAGAACACAGAGAACACATCATAATCAAATTTGTGATGAGACAAAATGCTAAAAAGGCTAATTAACATAGTGTGACAATCAAAATCTGAAAGCAACTGTCCCATTTTTCAGGCACTCAAAATATGGACCTTTAATAAATGAATGAATCAGACAGGCCAGAACTAGGGATTGAAATGAAGCTTACTAGTTTAAACAAATGCTAAATGCATGACTGTAAAGCTATGGTATCAGCTTGTAAAAAGTATTTAATGGTTTTGATCATGAATTTAACCTAAGTCAAAAGTTTATTGATGTCCTTCAGAGGTTTGGCAATTTATGCTTTGGTTTCAAACATAGAATGCTATGTCCAGGATGTCAAAAAACTAAAAACATTAAATAAATTTTATTCAGTCTTGGCAGAGTTCTTTCTATTGTATTATATTCAGTTCTGAGGATCATGTTTCAAGAGGAAACCTGAAGAATAACTATATCAACCTCAAATGCTTTTTAGAGAAAGATAACAAGGAAGAATCAGTATCTGAGGAACACAGTGTACACAGAGGTTAAATAAAATAAACAGTGCTCTATGTAAAAACACGGAAGTCCAAGTAGGAACTTTTTCTATAGGTGGCATAAGGGTTGTTTTGTGAAAGAAAAGGTAGGAGTCTTCAACCTAGCATATTCATAAACTGAGTATTACTGTTAATAAACATCAAAATGCTTTAACTTTCATGTTGTAAGAATTTTACTTTTGCTTGTTTCTTTTCACAAATTATGTCTGCAGAACATGCAGACACATGGTATAAAGTGTATCATACTGTGGGTCATTGCATTTGCCTTTCAGAGCCAGTTCTGTGAGTTATAGTCCATGTTGACAGCGTGAAGCCATGCTGACTACAGGCAGCTGGAACAGCTGCCCAGAGCTCACAGCTAAGCAAGAGGCAGAGAGCACACTAGGAGTGGCAAGAGCCTTTTAAAACCCCAAATCCCACCCCTGGCGACACACCTCCTACAATAAAGCCACGCCTCCTAGTCCTTCCCAAACTATTTTATCAACTGAGGACCAAGTATTCAAACACATGAGCCCTAAGGCCACTCTCACTCAAACCACCTCAGTAAATATGAGGTTGAAAATTAAAAAGAAAAAAAAAAGAAAGGTGTGAGAGAGAGATGAGGTGCGAGAGGGTAAAGCTGAAGGGTCACCCAAAAGATAATTCCTGGAAGATGAAGAAAGGAAACAAAGAATTTCTTTAGGAGATTTTTTCATCATCTTCCCTCCATAAAATAGATGTCACTTGTTAATATTTGTGGTGTTGGATGAGGGTCTATGGGCAACCCAAGAAGGCCTGAGTCTAGTGTCTAAGGAGAATGCAGGGAACATCCACATTTGGTTTCCAGAGAAAAGAGCTAAAGTCCAATTCCGCTGGAGAACAGAATGAAGGCATAACAGAGGGATGTAGATGTATTTTCCTCTTTATTTCCTTTCCCCAGGTGATTACTTTTGGAGCAGTTCAGATGGCTGAGCCAATTGTTCCTCCTCCCTATTATGCGCTAAGCTAAGGAGGCAGGATGGCAGGAGGAAAGGGAAGGAGGAACAGAAGAGTCTGAGCTACGTTTATGATCTTAGCCTGCATCACAGTGAGAATATGGACGTTAATGCCCCATCTGCTGAGAAAATCCACCAGAGATTTCCAGTTATTCAGAGTGATGATAGGACTCAAGTTTCCATTTCCTCCCAGCTGCAAAGACAGGCCCCTGCTTCTAAGAGAAAAATCAATGACCTCCGCTGGCTGCCTGGTGAACTAGCGCTCATTTTCTGAGAGCCGAGGATAAAAATTACACCCCTCACAGCAAGTCTCAGAGTACACACCTGTGCTGTATGGGGCCTCCTGGATGGGGTAATAGAGAGCTCTGCTCCGTTCTTACCAGTGCCATGGGGTGTCTAAATGGCCCTAACAGAATCATTTCCTGTCTCACTGTTACACTTTGTCTGACCTTAACACTGAGATCAATGTTTCTTCCTTCTGTCCCAGAGTGGACAGAGCTCATCCATCCTCCTCATACAGTTAACACTTTCTTGGCTCTCCTTGGATGCCTTCCATTTGTTTTGTTCAAATTTGCAGCCTAAGGGCTTCTCTGAAGTCATTCTGTGGAAACTCTCAATGTTGCTTTAGGCAGCCGGACACTTCTCCCATTTGACTGCCTGACTCTTTTTTCATGATGGGTTCCTTTTCTTCTTTCTGGCCTTAAATCTGGAAGTTTGTCTCCATAAATTTGTCTTTGAGTTCACATTCCTTCTTTATAAATTCTCCACTGCTTTTCCATTCACCTCTAGGAGCTAGGGAGAAGGCTCAGTCGGTATAACATTCATAGAACACACATTGAAAATAAATCTGAGAGAGGTAACATAGCTTGCAATCCCAGTTCTGGGGAAGTGAGAATGGCAGATCACTGGTGTGGTTCAGCTAGCCTATCCTACTCACCCTGTTCCAAACCAAAGAGAGACCGTGCCTCAAACACTCAAGAAAGATGGCTCTTCAGGAACAGACCTCTGGCCTCTATCTGTCTCCCCATGCACATTCCCCACCAACACCTACTGCCCACAACAGGAATCTGCAACCCCCACATCTACTGCTCCCCACATAAATCTGATTGTAGACTAGGAGGAAATGAGCATATTTAAGGATGTCATCAAGGTTTTTGACCCAGGCAGGTGGAGAAAAATAATCCAAACCTACAGGGTGCTTGTACCTGAAAGAAAAGTTCTATACATTATAGAGTCGTGTGTGTGTGTGTGTGTTTAGAAAGAGATTCATTTTTCACAAATTAGCTCATGGATACAGTCTTATAATCCAATTGACAGGCCAAGACCTACAAAAGAACTGGATAGTGCAGTTCTGGTTCAAAGAACATCACTTGCAGAGTCCCTGATTCCTTAGGAAGGAAGAAGTTCAACTTTTACTCCATTCAGGCCTTTAACTGAAGCATGAGGCCTTGGTATTATAGGAAGAGAAATATGTTCTACCCAAAGTCTACCAATAGAAATACTGATCACATGCAGAAACAGCCACAGAGGAACATCTAAAATAACCAAGCCAGATGGATTCAAAACGTAAACCCACCTCAACCAGCAGTCTGGTATGGGACATGTGCCGTGTAGGGAATATATGTGGAGATGCTGGATTGTCAGTTGTCTACATGAGAACAGAAGAATAGACAGTGTCAGATTGTGGAAAGCGGGAGAAACCTTGTGGGAGTACACAAAGGGTTAATGAAATACTAAGTGGAAGTGTGTTATTGTCAAGGACTAATGCCTCAGACTCATGGGAACTGGCACAGCTTTCTTTGGGTCAAGCTAAGGAAAATGACAAAAATCTTCCTCTGGTTTCTGTGCAGATGTTGACTGTGTATGCAAAAGCTAGCAACCCCAGCACCCCTCCCAAGTGACTGCAACTTAAGGCTGCCAGCCTAAAGAGACCTTCTATGGAAACTAACTCCTAATCTGTGTACTGTGCATAATAAAGACAATGAACTTCTGGCTTGCTGTGTAGTAGGTGCCCTCCATCAAGTACAGGCCACCTGTTCTCCAACTTTTCTCTCTGTGTGTCCATCGCTTCTTCAGTGTCTGTCATCTCTTCATTCTCTCATTGCCTCATCAAGTTTCCAGGACCAAGTCACAGAGGAGGTAGCATCAGTAGCCACACAGGAAGCAGGGTCAGAATGTAGCTATAAATTTGTGAGTGAGAAGATGGTTCATTGGCTAAGAGCACATATTGTTCCTACAGAAGAACTGAGTTTCAGTCACCACCTTCATATTGGATGGCTCACAAGCACTTGTAATTCCAGTTCCAAAGATTTAGCACCCTCTGCTGGTCTCCATGGACACCTACACTCATGTGTACATTCCCACATCCAGACACACATACTTGCACATAATTTAAAATAAAAGCAAAAAAAAAAATGTTAAAGAAAATTAAAGATCTTTTTAAAGCCAGGCTTTGAGAAATGACTCAGTTGTTAAAGTGCTTACTTTGTAAGCATGAAAACCCGAGTTCAAATCCCCAGCACCCCTATAACAAGCTAGGTGAGACAGCATGAGCTTGTAATCTCAGCATGGGAGAGGCAGAGACAGAAAAAGCCCTGTGGTTTGCTGGATGTTTAGTCTAGCTAAATCAGTGTGCTCTAGATCCATTGAGTGATCCTGTCTCAAAAAATAATGTGATCGCAACAATGACCAGAGCGGCATGATAAGCCCCTAAAGGCACAGTAACAGTGGTGCACATACCCTTGTGATAACCAACAGCTTCCTAATTGGTCTTATGGTCCATTTCCCTGAAAACCTAGCAAACTACCTGAGGCTCATTAAGTCAAGGATCTCAGAAGAGACCCTATATCTACTGCTTTACTAACCCAGAATCATCCCCAACTTCATTTCAAGTATTTGTTCTTATACCCAAGATAAGTATAGTTCTCACTCTTCACTAAAGAAAGTTGTCTTTGTAACAGATGGAGACCCATTATATAAAAGGACAACTGACCAAAAAATGCAGAGAACAAGAGATCGCGTGTTACTCAATTGCAAAAGATATATTGACAACGTAATTCATGCACCCAAGATTCGAGGACTCTTATTGAAGAGAAAAAGAAAGGTTGTAAGAGTTAAAGGACCAGGAAATTTGCTGTGAGACTGTGTCTCTTAGAAATGTCAGAGAGGTTAGACCCATAAAGACTCATCAAAATGGCTGCCTAAACAAGATCTGAGAAATAATGACACCAATGGACATGCTAATGTATGGAAGGGGCAAATTTTGCAGGGCCTGGCAGAGAAGAAAAACCATGAGTAGGCACTTCCCTGTGACAAGCTGGAGACCAAAGACAAGGTAAGGCTTCTGGGAGGATATGGGGTGGCTCTACTGAGACTCTTAATAGCAGGGATCTTGGAGACTGAAGAGGACACCCTCTAACTAGACTATACCCCTAGTGGAGGGAGAGGATCACCAACCTACCCACAAAAACTTGGATCCAAAATTTACCCTACCTACAGGATATTCAGGGATAAATAGAGAGCAGAGATTGAGGAAATGTCTAACCAAAGCCTGGCCCAACTTGAGACCTACCCCATGGGAGAATGCTAACCCCTGACACTATTAACGAAACTCTGCCGTGCTCATAAACAGGAGTCTAGCATCGCTGTCCTCTGAGAGGCTCTACCCAGCAGTGGACCGAAACAGATGCTGAGACTTACAGCCAGACATTGGGCTAAGCATATGGAGTCTTGTGGAAAAGTGAGGGTAGGGAGTGACATGAAAGGACCTGGAGGTGATAGGAGCTTCACAAGAAAACCAACAGCACCAACTAACCAAGGTCCAAATGGGCTTGCGAGACTGAAGCACCCAACCAAAGACCATGCAAGGACTGGACCCAGGCTCCCTACACAGATGTAGCGATGGGCAGTTCCAGCTTCCTGTGGATTCCCTAGTAAGTAGAGCAGGGGATGTCTCTGACATGGACTCTGTGGCCTACTTTTCAATCACTTCCCCCCTGGTGGATCTGCCTCTCCAAGCCACAGAGGAAAAGAGCGCCTGCAGTCTTGATAAGACTTGATGAGCTGGGGTGGGTTAGGGAGGACTCCTCTTTTCTGAGAAATAGGGGAAGGAGAAGGAGAAAGAGGGAGGGAAAGTGTGACCTGAAGGAGAGAAGGGGTTACAGTTGGGATATAAAATGCATAAATTAACTACTTAAAATTTTGCAAGTCCTCAACCCTAAACTAGAACTATAAGCAGTAGTGGGAGGGGGAGAAATCGTCTTCCTTGGGGAAGAGCTCCCTGCACCCCTTCATTGCTCATTCAGCACCAAATGGTCAGCTGAAATCATATACGTACATGTAATACAGTGACTGAACAGGTTGAATTCATTTGTTTTCAAATGTGTCTGTGCGTGAGAGAGAGAGACAGAGGGAGAGAGAGACAGAGGGAGAGAGAGAGAGAAGACAACCAAAGTATAAGAAGCCATAAATTTGAGAGGGGGGGGAGGGGGAAGAGGGAGAGGGAGCGGGAGAGGGAGAGGGAGAGGGAAAGGCAGGGATAGCTGAAAAGGGTTGAAAGGAGGAAAGAGAAGGGGGAAACAATGCAATTCACTATAAATTTTAAAATATTTTAAGAAATAATGTAAAGGTCCATAGAAAAAGACACTGATGCTAACCTCTGGCTTCTTCTCATGTGATGCACATATGTATACATTCACAAGCATGGAAGCATGCACACCCACTCACGAGATTTTGTTTATAATTTATTAGTTTTTATGTATGTGTATCTGTATGCCTGTGTGTGTGTGTGTTTACGTGAATACAGATGTCAGATCCCCTGGAGCTAGATACAGGTGATTGTAAGCCATAAAGCATAGGTGCTGAGAACCAAACTCAGGTCCTCTTGCAAGAACAGTGACAAGCTCTTAACTGGTGAGCCATCTCTCCAGACTGACAAAAGACTTTTAAAGCCAATCATGTATGAGATCATGGAAGAATTTAGTGGTAGAAAAGAAATCAGTGACATGTACATGAATAATAGGGAGCCTAAGAGGTGGCATGCAGTCAGCAAAGGAGGCTCAGATGCAACGAGTAAAATCAGGAGAAGAATGGACATAGTGATTTCATATACTGTACAATATTGTGTAACTATATGACTGTTAAATACATAAAGAAATAATGATGAAATAGCATTAAATTAGGCTCCCACTATAAGTTTAATAGATACATCCCATGTGATCACAAAACAAAGGAAATCCACTGTGAGAAAGACACAGTCACACTTTCTCTGAAAGGCAGTGAGCCAAAGGAAATGCTGCCCATTAAATAACTCATGAAGAGAAATATCACCTGCCCTTTAAACATGAATGAAAATAAAATCGTAAAAGGTTCACTTATCTACCTGGAGAAGTAAGTCAGATTAAACATTTAAATGAATTTTATCTTCCTAGCCGAACCCATTTGCTTCTTAAAGGACCTTAAATGTCATTTTTTTCCCTCAGACAAATGTGTTTTTAAATAGTCTTCTCTTCTGTGGCCAGAACGTTTTTTGCCATAAAGTCTTTGCAGGCATACAGTCCGTTCTAAATCCAACACCTCATTGCCAGGCGTCCTTCCTTCCTCTGGCACCAATAAAAGGCAGCTAAGTGCTGGGAATCCGCTGTTAGCAGAAGCTGCTGCTTCACTCCTACCTACACAGGCCATAAGGAAATATCTTCTTATGTCAGTAATTTTGATAGCAGAGATTAGATTGCAGCAAACATTTCTGCAAAGGGTAACTGTTTAGAGCTCTGAGGGTCATTCAGTCTTCCTTACAGATACTCAGCTCCATTGCGGTAGCCTAAGAGCAGCTGCAGACAGGGGAACAAATGAGCCTGGCTGATGTTCCGATAAAACTCCATTTACAAAAGCAGGCCGTGCACAGGACTTGGCTCTGCTTCTGTAGCAATTTTCAACAATTCTTCTGACCCTTGATTACTTATTCATGCCCCCAGAAACAATGTCAACACCCAAGAGAGAAGCTGGTGATGCAGCTTGGTGGTGGAGTGGGTTCGATGTCCAGCACTGCAGATGAGAAACAAAAACTAAACAACCACCACGGATGTTATGAGCCCCAAACATAGGAAAAGAAAAATGGGTGTTCCTAGATTATTGCCACAGTATAAGATATCCCTTATTAATAAAGTGTCCTTATTTAATGATAAAGAAGACAGCCATGTTAAGAAAGCTTCTGGAACCAGTAAGCTCACTCTATTCCCCAGAGCTCCCCTGAGTAAATTATAGAATGGAGCTAGCAAACAGTAAAATGGAAAAAATCACATCACCTGTTATGTAATATCACTCCATTACATGGATATTTCTTCAGTGTGCAATGTATTTTCTTGGCATTAATCTGCAAAGGCTGCTAGAAAAAAGAAATATTTGGATTTGAATTTGATATCCTCTTTGCCTTTGTCATTATACTTCTAAGTAAAGCCCTGCCTCTCAAAGGTATACTTCATTTAATTTAGTCACGGTTTAATGTAACCTTCCCCTTAATAATAGCTGAGGAGGACTTCACATACTCCTTTCAACATCGCTTTCAAGATGAAGATTCAAAGAAAGATTTTTCTGCCAATGGTGGTTTTGATACAAAGAACCCATTAGAAAACTTGAAATGTGTAAATTACACAGAAGGCTCTAAGATGAAACTTAAATTGTCAGGGTGATGTACCTTCCCCGAGAAGGTTAATGGAGAGACGGGTACTTGTTTCAACAAAGGATTGAAAATAATACCCAGAAAATCACCCTCATCATCAAAAGATAGATTGCTTTTGATTGCAGATGTGTGTTATGGTATGTATGGCTAGAAAGCCATGCTATTCTTCCTGTGTGCCTTTCCTGCGGCAAACACGGCATTAAAATGCAGCCCTGAAGAGATCCGGAATGTCCCCAGCACACTAAGTCACCTGCCTGGACTCGTGATAGATGCTGTAACGATTGCTCTCACGCTGCCTGTGGAGCGTTCTATCAATATTTTATCGTAAGTTATCATCGCATACAGCCTACACTTTAGAATGTGTAGACCAAATGGGGCCAGAGGTTAGCAAATGAAAGCAGTGGTTAAATATAAAATACCAATTTGGACTGTGGTTTTCCTTCCTCTTATCCATTAAAAATTGTCACAGACTTGCCAGTACTCCACATTTTTTATCTTGAAATCTCTACTACCCTGTTTCTTAAAACTTGCTAGAGTTATACATAAATCTTAAGTAGCATTCCTTTCATAGGGACGACTATGTACAAATTTGATCCAAAGCTTTTTTTTTTGTCAGAGATATGGCACTTGTTTATATCTATAGTACATGTGGAGTGAAATGCTGTGTTTTCTTACAAAATTTTGTCCATGAAATATAAAAGACGGCTTCTTCATCCTAAGGATAAAATAACACAATCAAATAATTAAAAAGTTATTTATTTTTAATAATGGGAATATGTGTGCCTATGTTTAGGGGTAGGGTATGTGTATGTAAGTACAGGTGCCCTTTAAGACCAAGATGTTGGAACCCTTGGAACTGGAGTTCCAGGCAACTGTGAGCCACCTGGTTTGGATCCTAGGAACCAGATTTGGGTCTTCCAGAAAGATCAGCAAGCACCCTTAACCACTGAGCCATCTCCTCAGCTTTCAAGGAGTCAAATAGTTTCAAACAATGATGCTACTGATTTTAGGCTCAAAGCCAGGGCCCTGCAGTTACCAACAGGCATGACTCAGCCATTTGGCCCCAATATACCATTTAAACAAGTAGTCATGAAAAGCAGAGGGTAGATATTTATTTAATATATCCACATTAAGAAGGGGAAAGGATAAAGAAATTGATATCCAAGCCCACCTTCAGGGCACTGATCTGAGGTTTAGGTTTAAATAGAGGACAGCAATTATGCATAATTAAACAGTCCTGGCCCACATGTGTTTCCCAGTCTTGGCTCTGTCTGTCCGACAAAGTGATACAGAAAGTTGTGAGAACTGTTGAACTCTCTTCTTGGGGTGGGGGATCAGTTCATGTCCTGGTTGGCATGAACGCTTCAGCCTTTTCTTCCCCCATCATGAGATTCCATAGGGGAATTTTAATTACTTGGGATCCTTTGATTGCATAGTCTGAGCCATAAGGAGAAAGGCATAAGTGTCTATTTCTAATAGCGCCTCCTTTGAAAAGGTGGGTACAACAGAATTACATCTACATATAAGAGCGTAATCTAGAATTGACCAAAAAATCAAAGGGAAGATAGGAAATGTAAAAATTCATCCAGTGACGTGTCTGTGCACTTTTTCACCCAATTCTCAATCCTTCGAAGTACATGTTATTGTAATTTTATAGAGGACAGTTCATTCCTTGGAAGGCTAACTAGCTTGAAGTCACATATTTTTATAAGTAGAGGGCTGACCCCATAGCTTCCTTTTATTGTAATGGTGTGGGGCACGGTAATATAAAAAAAATAATAAGCTACCCATTAAGTTACAAGAAATTAGACATATGAGATTTTAGAGTCAAAGAGTCTCTGGAGAGGTGTGGTCATTCAGCCTGGACATAGAAACTTTGAGCACTGCCCTGAGGGTCTTAAAATGAATCATTATGTGACGGAAAACTTTTCTACTTCCCTGTTAAGGTTCAGTTGTCTACTTTCCCTGGCTGAATCAGGAGGAACACTGAAAAAAATTGGCTACTCCACAAAGGAATGGGGCTCCAGAACACTTAGATTTGCTGTTGATCTCCTGCTGAACTCTTTCCTCCTGAAGAATACAGTTGACCTCAGCAAGTGGGCAATAGTCCGAGACTCGGCGTCAGGACCCCTCTGCAAACTGTAGTCATCATTATTCCTCTGGCATCCTATGACTTTCTATGGTTAGTTAAATCTTGACATAGGGCTCTTACCCTTTCCATTAGAAATCGTGGAAGGCTTTCCTTTCGCTGCCACATCTGCAGCCATGAGTATGCTCAGGCTGCAGAAGAGGCTGGCTTCTCATGTCCTCCGCTGTGCAAAAAAGAAGGTCTGGTTGGACTCCAATGAGACCAAGGAAATGGCCAATGCCAACTCCCATCAGCAAAACCGGAACATGATCAAAGATGGGCTGATCATCCGGAAGCCTGTGACTATCCGTTCCCTGGCTCGATGCAGGCAAAGCACCTTGGCTCTACGGAACGGTAGGCAAATGGGCATAGGGAAGCGGAAGGGTACCAAAAATGCTCAGATGCCTGAGGAGGATAACGAGCCTGCACTGACTTCTCAGGAGAAACCGTGAATCCAAAAAGACTGACCGCCATATGTATCACAGGCTGTACCTGAAAGTCGAAGGGAATGTGTTCATAAACAAGCGGATTCTCATGGAGCACATCCACAAGCTGAAGGCCGACAAGGCCCATGAGAAGCTCCTGGCGGACCAGGCTGAAGCTCTCAGGTCTAAGACCAAGGAAGCACGAAAGCAACGGGAGGAGGGCCTCCAGGCCACAGAGCGTCTCCAAGAGGAAGGCGATCAAGACCCTGTCCAAAGAGGAAGAGATTGAGAAATGAAGCTTCCCTCGTGTCTGTACATACTGACTTGGCTGTGGCCTTGCGTGGATCAGTCATTAAAATAAAACAAGAAAAGAAAAATGAAAAGAAAAGAGATGGGTGAAGCCTTCATGGTGACGTGTTAGTCTGTGATGTTCTCACCGATATACTATAAAGTTGCCATGATTTTATGACTCTGCTGGCTGAGGTTTTGCCAACTTGACTCAAATTAGAGTCACTTGAGAAGAGGAAGTCGCCACCGAGAAAATTCCCTTACAAGTCCGGCCTGTGGGGAAGCCAGTAAGGCATTTCTTGACTAATAACGAATGTGGACTGCCTAGCTCACTATAGGCAGTGCCAGGCCTGAGAAGATGGTCTGGACTGTACAGGAACAGTCTGAGGGGTTGGAGAGAGACAGCTCAGCGGCTCAGAGCGCTGGATGCTCACTCCATGGGTTTAATTCCAGCACATGGCAGCTCACAACTGTCCCATTCGTCTGTTGATGAACGCAGGCCAATCCCAGAACTTGGCTGTGGTATGCTGACTTGATGTTCTTTGGGTATATATCCAGGAGTATAGTTGTATACTGTGGTGCTCTATATTTTTCTGGGGAAGTGAGAGCCTTCGTATTGATTTCAGACTACATTCCCAACAATAGTGCATACAGCTTCTTTTGCCTACCAGTAACCATTTTTTAAAATTTTTTTACTATTTATTCATTGTATACCCAGATTGACGACCCCTCCCTCAACTCATCCCAGTCCCACCCTCTCTCCCTCTAACCCCCCAATCCCCTTCCCCTGGTCCACTGAAAGGGGGAGCTCTCCTCCTCTGCCATCTGCTCCTAGCTTATCAAGTCTCATGAGGACTGCCAGGATCCTCTTCCTCTGTGGCCTGGCAAGACCGCATCACCGGGGGAAGTGATCAAAGAGCAGGCAACCAAGTTCATGACAGTGCAACCCCTCCTCCCCTTACTCGGGAATCCACATGGAGACTGAGCTGCCTACAGGCTACACCTAAGCGGGGGTCTAGGTCCCCTCCATGGTCTTTGGTTGGTGCATCAGTTTCTGCAGGGACCCCTGGGACCAATAACCATTTTAAAAATAAAAAATGAAAAGATTTTTAGCTATCTTGAATTACTACTTGATTTCAAATTATATTTCAAAGCTGTTATAATGAAAACAATATGGGGCTGGCATTAGAATCATGTGTGTAGAATGATGGAATAGAAGAGAGAGCCTGGAACTAAATCTGTGCACATATGATTAATTGTTATTTGACAAATGTGCCAAACATACAGTCAAAAGAGCAACTTCCTCAATAACAGTTGTCTAGAAAAGTGTATATCCTCAATAAAAGAAACAAAACTAGATACTAAATATAAAAATCATTTCAGAATGGCTTAAAATCTCTTTACTAGACTTAGTAACAATAAAACTTCTAGTAGAAAACAGTAGAAATACACTTCTAGGAATTTATTATTACTATTAAGATTTATTTTTTTTTACTATGACTGTATGTCTACATGAATGTAGGTACCCACAGAAGCCAGAAGGGGGTTGAGATCACCTGGAGCTGGAGTTAAGGGAAGTAGTGAGCCACGTGGACACTGCAAATACATGCAGGCAAAACACCTATACATAGAGAAGAAAGAGAAAATGTGTCTGCAAAGCAAAGGAAACAATTGGTAGAATAGAATAGTGTAAGTAATACAAACAAAACAAAATAAAATGCTTGCAAACCATACATCCAATAAGAGGTAATGTCCACATCATAAGAAACTCAAATTAATAGCCAGAAAGCAAATAACACAATCTAAAGGCGAAGGACATGAATAGCCATAAAAACAAGCAACACACATATTATCACCGGAGGGTGAGCAAATACAAATCAGGACCTGAGGAGGTATCACTTCACATGCATTAGAAGTGGCATTCCTGAAACAGTAAAAGACAAATGTTAGTGCAACAGTGAAGAATCTTCATGTTGGTGGGGTCATAAATTAGTACAGCCATGATTAGAGACAGTGTAGCCCTTTTCTAAATAATAGTATTAATAAAGAATGACCACGTGATCCAACAATTCATGCTATCATGTTGATGAGGCAATTCATTGTCTTGATCACCATATGAAATCAGTCTGTGTCTATCAATAGATGAGGAGATTAAAAATGTGCATTATAAGGTGGAGGAGATGACTGAGTGGGTAAAAACAATTGCTCTGCAAGCCTGAAAAGCTGAACTCAATCTCCCAGAATAGATGTGAACAAGTCAGAGCAACTGGAATGGCGGTGAGATAGAGACAGGAGTATCAGCCGGAAGCTTGGGGGACAGTAGGTCTGGAGTGCATACACAATGGTAGAAACAGGAAAGGCCTGCCTCAACAAGGTGGAAAGCAAGAACCGACTCCCCAAAACTGTATTCTGACTTCCAAAAGCAAGCCCTAACACAGACTCCCATACTCATACACACATATACACAGACACATAAATGATTTGGGATACGGTTTACATATTTCATATATAACTACATACTAATAAATATATTTACTGTAACAGAATATTATTCAGTCTTATGTGTATATATTCACTTACACTATATATATATAAACATATATATATAATGTATGTGTGTTAATGTCTGTGTGGATGTATTTGTCCATAGCTGTTCGTGTGTATGTGCATGTGGAGGTTAGAGGGCAGTCTCAGGTGTGAGTCCAAAGGAGCTATTCGCCTTGTTTTTTGAGACACGTGCTCTCTCTTGCCTGGAGCTCACCAAGTGGGTCAGGCTGGCTGGCCATCAAGCTCCAATGTCCACCTGTCGCTGCCTCCCAGCATGAAAAGCACAAATTCGCAATGCCATGCTTGACTTTATGTGGGTCCTAGGATCCCACACTCTGGTCCTCACGCTTGGAGGCCAGCAGGCTGTCAGCGGAGTCACCTACCCAGCCCTCAAATACATCTTCAAAAGTCTTACAGAAAAGAAGGAAATCCTATCATTTTCCAGAACATGGACGGACGAATGTGGATAAAGTTATGCTAAGTAACTATGCCAGGCACAAAAACCTGACAGTATTCTTCTCAAGTGTGCTTGGAACTGGAAACATCTAGACTCACGCAGAGTGTGGAATGGAGCTGCAGAGGATAGCCGTCCTTGTATAGAACTCAAAGACATTCTTATTTGAAAGAAGTATCTGGACAGGAAGATTGTGTTCTAAGTGACGAAGGCAATGAAAAGGTATTGGCAGCTTTAAGTCCACACACGAATCCCTCCTAGCCTCAAAGTAGCCTTTATTTCTCAACCAACAGGCAGGAAATCATTCACCACCAGGCAAAACTAAGATACGGGGGAAAACAATAAAACAGCCAACCAAACAAACTATGGCGTGTGGACCACAGTTGGCATTGCATTAGCTAAAACGTCCTAGCACATGGCCAAATTTATCTTAAGTTCTTGCAAGTGTCTTAAAGTTTGGAGTCTGAAAGATGACACAAAATTGCTTTGTACCCTGAGAACATTGCTGACAATTCATTACTGAAATAACCTCCTCCATTTCACAGATTACACTCCATCTGAGTCCTCCATTCTGTAAAACAACCTGTCTTGTCCGGCTTTTATCTCATCTAAGTGTCAGCATCAGGGCTCGAAGACCCTGGGCTACAGACAGAAGAGAAAAAGACATTTGAGAATCAGGAGTTAAAGGTATACTGGTTACGAACTTTCAGAATAGTCGCTGCGAAGGAAATGCCCATGTTCCTAATGTTACCAATGCGGCTTTGTTAATTTGTGTTACCTGTGTGAATCTCTGAGGACTTGCGGAGAATGAGGACATTTATTTACATGGTGCCATTTACTGTCATAAAGAGCATTGCACTTAAATGGTAACAATCATCCAATATGCTTGGGTATTACTGCTGAGAATTGAACCACTGGGCAGTGCATTCATGAATGGTTTAAATGGATACGAGCAAAAGTAATGGAATACAGGTTTGGTCTGAACTAAAACGTAAACACAAATTTAACTTGGTATTCTTCACTGGGTCCAGCAATATGTGTGTCCCACCATGAGAGCTAATAGCTTTGCCCAGAAGATGGCTATTTCCCCAGACATCTAGATAATCAAACTATGGACTGCGAGTAGAAAGAACCCATTCCCTAGAGACGCGTATAACTTGGTGTGGGAGCCGCACAAATAAGCCAATGCTGGAGATGAGCTAGGAAGATTATACTTGGTACTGGAGAGGTGGCTCGGGGGGTTGAGAGCACTTGCTGTTCTTCCAGCTTGTAATTGCCTGTGATTCCAGCTCTAGGAAGTTTGACATCCTCTCTGGCTTCCACAGATGCCCACACACAGGTGGTGTACATTCACACACAGACACACACACACAAATGAAAATAATAAAAATGAAACTTCAAAAAATTACATTGATATCAATTCTCATCTTAATATTGTTGCATATTAATGTAAGTTAACACTATGAGAAAATTGGATAAAATGTACATAGGCGCTTCCCATAAATTCTGTTTTTGGAATTTCCTGTGAGTCTAAGATTATTTTAAAATAAAATGCTTCTTTTCTCTTTTTGCATATAGAAAAGTGTCATTTAAGTAAGACAACACAGTGGGTTGATTTGCATATCCATTGTGAAATGGTTGCCATAGTCAATTAAGATTTCCTTAAATGTACCCATGTTTATATGCGCAAGTACATGCATGTGAAATAATGCATTCTATACTATAAAACATATCCCCAAACAGGGATTTAAAAATACAAAATTTCCATCTAGTATTATAACAAAAATGGAGTCAACATATATCCACTTATATGTATGTGGCAAATATAATCAAAGAAAAAGAGCCTATCAACTTGAAGGGGTGTGAAAGGAGCTTGAGAAGGCTTGCTGAGAGGAGCCAGAAAGAAGAAAGGAGGCAAGGTAGTGAATAGAATTCTATTTCAATTAAAACGAACTGACTTACTAAATTCTTCCTACAACCTGATACATAATGTATAAGTGTTTTCAGATGCTGTCCTAAATCTGAAGAGCATTCATTTATCTAAACAAAGAGACATGGTCTTTGGACACATTGAAATACCCAAACCTGGCCTTATGGGATGCCCTTAGGTCTTTGCAGGCACGCCCCAAAAGGGAAGTGTAAGGTCCACACCTTCCTTTTTCTTTTGCTCTAATGTTCCCAGAGGTCCAAAGGAACAACGTCACTCAATTATAGACTACAACTGTGAGCCAAAGTAAACCTTTTCTCTTCACAAGTTAATTATCTTTGGTATTTTGATATAGTGATGGAAAGCTAACAGGATTGTCCTTAAATTTAATGAAAGCATAAAGTCCAATAACTATACCCACTTGCATTTTATGAAGTAAGGCTCTTAGTCATAAAAGGGTAATATAAAGCAAGAACAGCCACACAGAACGAAACAAAAAGAGCCCTTGGAACACATGGTCTGCTCTTGAAGGAATGGTGGTATTGTTACCAAGAAGGACAAGGATCATATTTGCGTACCACAGTACTTGGCCTCGTACCTTTTGTTTATAAAGTGCAGTTATCTACAAAAAAATACTTTTAAAATGAAAAACTAATTCAAAGGCCAAACTCAACCACCATAGTTTAGAGATGAAGCCCACTCGTTGTTTGACTCCGCCATAGTACCTTCAGATGTGAAGTGCTTGGTGACATTTGGTTATCTGGCTTCATTTAATAGAGGAATACTTATCAATACTAGTTGATGGTAGGACATCGACAGACAGAAATAGATAGCAACAGAGTCCTGGATCCCAGAAGCAACCCCTCTGGGGATTGAATTACTGTCTAGGAGGAATGTGTCCAGAGTGAGGTAGCGATTAGGCACAAGGACAGCAAAGAGGAGTGGTAATGACGTGGAAAACAAAGGACAGATGAAGCAAAACACAAGCCTGGTTAGTGCCGGCAGCTGTAGAGACTGAGCCAGCTCACGCTATACTGACGCCTCCAGAATCATCCCGCACATTCAGGGAGACAACGATTTCTTCTGGCAGACAAGTCTCTATTTTCCAAATCAGAGGACACTTTCCCACCATTTCCTCATACCCCTCAGTCTCCACCCTACCCTTGGAATGTTTTCATTTTGCCCACTGAGCAGCTCTACATGTCTGTTTTAACTCTAGTTTATGTAGAAAAAGAAAAAAATCTGTATGTGCATTTTGAAAAAGCCGCACGATCCAGTTAATTCATCTCTGGGCTCTGCTGTCTTCTAAAGGTGTGTGGCTGCACCCACCACTGCAACTCAATGATTCTCCATGGGTTTTCATGAAGTCGCAGTATAAAGTAAATGGATGAAAACACAGATGAATAATACTGGCTGTGTGATGTCATCTATACAAAGTTTAAAATTAGAAATTTTTATTTGCCAAGGCTGGAAGTCAGAAGCTGTGTTTACATTGGGAAAGGGAGGTGAGCATGACCTTAGGAAGGGGCAGAAAAGGACTTTGACATCTGGTGAGTACTTGGTTTGCTTTCCTTATTGCTCAAAAAGATATATACATATATACTCCCTGTTATATATATATATATATATATATATATATATATATATATATACACTATACACCTACTATATATAGTAATTTGTGTATACAAGCATATGTGTGTGTGTGTGTGTGTGTATAAACAAAAGCCACATAAAGAAGGAGGGTGTATTTTGGTTTACAGTTCCAGAGTGCTGGGAAGGTCATGGTGACAAGAGCATGAAGTAGTTATATTGCATCCATAGTCAGGAGTCAGACAGTGATGAATTATGGTGGCCAGCTTGCTTTTTAAATTTTATTCAGTGCAGGATTCCAGCACATGGAATGGTGCCACTCAACTTTAGGGTGAGTCTTCCAACCTTCTTTTGTTCCTTTTCTTTTCTCTTTTATTTATTTTATTCACTTTGCATCATCGTAGCCCCTTCCCTCCCCCCTCCCAGACCCACCCTTTCTTCCCTTTTTCCTCCCCCCTTTCCTCAAAAAAAGGGAGCTCCCTTTTTCCATCCATCCCACCTCATCAAGATGTGTCAGGACTGAATGTATTCTCTTCCCATGTGGCCTGTCAAGGCAGTCTCACCAAGGGAAAGTGATCAGTCTTTCAACCTTAATTAACCCAACCTAGGTAAATCCCTGGGTAAACACTGAAGTTGGTCTCCAAGTTGATTCTAGATCCTGTTAAGTTGAAAATCACTATTGACCATGAGAGTGCTTCTTCCTCACCTGGGGTGGCATTTGCTTTGCTTCTATGCACCAGGAGAAAAATCCATCCACTGGTTCAAAGGGTTTACACATTGCTATAAATGCTTGTGATATATCAATAGAATTTGTTTGGAAAACTGATGAACAAATAACTTGATGAGTCATGCTGCTGCAGAACTAGCAGGTGCCTCAGGGAGGCTCTGATGTTCAGAAACTCAGTTAATTGAGATCTTTCCTTAAGTGATCAGAGGTAGTAGAAACCCTTAGAACCTGGAATCAGGGATGGTGGAATATCGCATGATATGAGAAACTTCCTCTGAAAGTGGTCGTCAGCCCTTCAGTTGGGAGAACGGGATGACTCAGGGGTTTGGAGCTGCAATGACCCCAAAGGCCCATGTGTTAAAGACTTGCTACCCTATCTGTGGCCCTATTGGATGCTGATAGTAATTTAGGAAGTAGAGTTTATAAAGAGGTCTTTCTTTGGTCATTGGGAATGTGTTCATAATGGATACTATGGTATCCAAACCTTTTACAAGGTAAGGATATTCTCATGCCACAGGTTTACCATTACACAATAATGTCCCTCATATACCTAAGATTGACAAAATAAACTGACTGTAGACTGAAAACTCTAAAGCTGTGAGACATACTTTTTCTCTGTTTAAGTCCATTGTCTCGGGTGTTTTGCTATAGCAATATAAAGATAACACAAAGCAAATCCAAAGGCTTCAAGCAGGCAAGTATCATGAAGAAATATTTCTTGATTTTAGTACCAGGAAATTGTCTTATTCTTCAATTAACGCAGATAAACTGTATGAGAGAATCTCTCAGGAAACTAGACATTGCCTTTTTGAATCCTGAAAGAATTTTATGTTTAGCAAATGTTGTTTCTATGGTGGCTGGGACTGGCATGCACAAGATGAAGTCAGCCAAAATCCCAGTGTGGATTGGAGAGGGGCTCATGAAATCCTAAGTAGTTATTGACAGTTGATGCCTGGTCGGAGAGAGAGGGTCAGTTTCCTTCAGAGATACAGGTCTAGGAAAGCTACCCATACTCCAGTAGATGACCCCCCCACCCACACTCAAACAGACAGCACTAAATGGACCTATTGGGTGTTAAAAAGAAAAAGAGAGAGAGAGAGAGAGAGAGAGAGAGAGAGAGAGAGAGAGAGAGACAGAGCACATGAAGTTGGGGGGGGAAATGGTGGTGGGTAGGGGAGGAATAGTGGGTGAAGGGCTGGAGGGTGGATTTGATCAGAACATGTTATTTATGCATGTCTGAATACTGAACAGAATATTTTTAAAGAATTTTATTATTATAACCAGCCCTCGAAACTAGGGTTCTGAGTGCCACATCCTGTGTTAAATGTTCTCTAACTCTGCCCAACTTTGCAACATTTGCAACTCAAAGTACACCTGCACATGCAGACACACGTATAGTGAGAACTCATCATTTCAAAACCTTTACTGTAGTCATTTCAGGAGGCCCATTTCCTCTGTGAAACTTCAATTTCCTCAAGATGCCATGTAAGATGAGTCATGGCCATTTTCACTCCATCTTACCCATTTCTTACTGAAGACCTTTACCCTTCTGCTACAGAAGCCTCGGTCTCCGTGTACATGCTGTCCTTCTTCATTTTTCTTTTTGGTTTATAATATTTTCTTTTCAATATGACTGAGAGACAAAATTGTCTATAATCTGGGAATGAATCATTCATTCTCTTTGTGTAGTTCTTCCCCAAAGCCACAGCCCACAATGCACATCCAGGGGCTGTGGTCCTTCTCAAAGTCCATGTGACTGTGCTCATTTGAAGAGACCCCTTCTCCTCTAGAGCTCAAGTAGGAAGCTGTTAAATATGTTTCTGTGTTTAGAGGCGTCCATCTTTGATGCTGTCCTTAGACACACAGCCCTTGGGTTTACAGGTCCTTGTTAATTCCTCTGATACAGGTTAAATGTTGTGTCTCGGCTTCCCCACAAATCCACAAAACAAAATAATTATCCACAATGGTATGGTATAACGAACTAAGAGATGGGAACTTTGGGAGACAGCTCAGTCAAAAGGGAGGAGCCATCATGAGCGAAATCAGTGCCCTTACAGGCAGAGACCTGGTTGTTTGCTTCTCCTTGCCACTCGAGGATATGGCAAGAAGGTGACTTCTTACAAACCACGGAAAAAGCCCCACCTACGCACTGGGTCTTAACAACCTCATTTGCAGACAGGCTGTGAAAAATGAGATTCTGATTTAAGACAGCAACTCCATGATATTATATTACACCCAGCCCACTAAGGTAGCCCCCTCTAATATACTTATCATCCTAGAATTTTAGGTGTAGAAAAAGTTTCACTTTTTTGCTCATTGTTATCATTTATTTCAGGAATATTTTTGATATGTCAGTTACATAAATATTTTAGTTTTCTATAGTCTAAAAGGATAACTCATCTTACCACAATATTCTTAAAGAAGAGCATTTTCCTGTGATTTCAAGTGAGATTGTACATACATACATATATATGTAGATGATAATCACCAAAGTATATTTTATTGTATTTTGTTTCATATTATTCAATGAATGCTCCTAGAGTGCCAACAAGATGCCAAATGCTACCTTAAACACTTTCAATATAAACTAATTTAATATCCCTCACATTGACGCCGTTTTACAAAGGAGAAAACTGAAGCACAGAGAAATCAAGGCACTTAGAGTCATGCAGCTAAAGGGAGCAACATGGTAAAGGCGGGGGAGAGGTCTAAGGCGCCTAGCCCTAGAGCCTATGTTCTGGCTTTCTGCAAGATATTCACAATGCCGGGGAGGAGAGCAAGAGGGAAGAGTCTTCCCCGAGGAAGTGTTAAATAAGCAGAGATGAGAACTAAGGGCCAGTGTCAGAGGTGTTCAGGTGAGACTAAGATACCGTGGTGCTGGAAGAGAAAGATGGACCCCATCCCTGGGGACCACAGGACCTAGAAAAACAGCCGCCATGTGTAAGCTGGAAAGACAGAACTCAGACCAGGGCAGTTCTTAAGGTTTCCCTATAGTAGAAACACGGTACCAATCCACCAGGTCAGGACCTGAAGAAACTACATATGCCCCAAACCCGTTTCCAGCAGACAAAAAGCCAAAATGGCTCACTCTCATACTCGTTACAAACCGGCTGAAGCTCTCTGCTAATACTTCTGTCCTTCAAAAGAATTGCACAAAGAGTGGGAAGTGGAAGCCAACAGCCTTTTTGTCTCTTGCTTTGGATTCACTTGTATTTGTTTTGTCTTCCTGTCTGTTCCATGTTGGCACACACCTCAAAAGTGGTTACTTTAATGACAGTGGTTTACACTGGGACTTTCTTATTATTATTTATTGACTCGGTAAGAGGACCCTTTAAGCATGCTAGGATAAAAGCGTCTGGGGGATTCGTTTATCTCACAGATGGTTCATTACCCTTTGGGTCATTTTTTTTATTGTGGTGACCCAGCATTGAGATGATGAGAACTAACATTCTAACTGTGTGTCACAGAGTGACATGGACACCGCAGTGGCAAATGGCAAAAGCAAAAGGTGACTCTGTGGGAAGATGTTCCACACACAAGATGGTCCTTTGACATGATTATGCATCTTTTTCCGGTAGAGTAGCAATCACTCAGCAGAAATGGCTGTCACCTAGGC
Source organism: Pachyuromys duprasi (assembly GCA_028658305.1). Lineage (NCBI taxonomy): Eukaryota > Metazoa > Chordata > Mammalia > Rodentia > Muridae > Pachyuromys > Pachyuromys duprasi. Next base: position 30,094,988 of record CM053760.1, on the reverse strand, counting down.
ATCATTCTTCTTACACACACACAGGGATGTTGACCAATATGAACAAGCCCTGAAAGATGCTCAAGAAAGAGTAGGTAGATGCTGAGCCAGTCTGCTGCATCCAACAAGGAGCCCAGGGCTCAGCTGCTGGAAGCCTGGCCTTTCTCATCACTAGCCATGGGACCGTGGGTCAGTTACCGGACAGATGACAGTATATGCTTCATAGCACAGAAGGAACAACTTAACACATTGGCTTTGAGAAGCACTCATGCACGGCAAATGCCAGATGAGTGTCTGTGAGCCTCACTAGCAGCAGAGCTTTTCCAGAGACTTTAGAAATTCCCTCTGCCCTCTTCCTGGAGACATAATGCACTCTTGCAAACCCAGTCCTTCTCCTCTGTGGATCTGACACTTCCTCTCATGCTTTCCAGTTTCTTCTCCCTTAGTCTTTCCCATTCTATGTCTCTTTGCACTTTCCTGAGTCTAAACTCCATTTTAAACAGTCATTCAATCCACAAATCTGCAGAGGGTTACTAGATCAGCTCATCGGTTGCTGCAGGGGATATCTAAGGCCAGCTGAAACAGTAGATATGTCTCTTCTCACAGGTCTAGAAGCAGGAAGTCTAAAATCAAGGTCTTAGCCTACAAGCTCCTCTGGTTGCAAGGGAAAACCTGACCATGCATCATTCCTACCTCCTTATGCCTGCTCACAAAATCCTTGGTCATTGTCAACCTTACAGCTGCATTGTTCCAGTCTGTCTCTCTCCCTATGACTGTCTGCCTTATGTCTCTTCTTTTTTTATGATCAGGACACCATTCAGTAGACCAATGTCCACACTACTTCAATATGATCCTTCCTTAAGTAATGACAACTGCAAAGAGCCTCCTTCTAGTACGGTCACATTCTGAGTTCCAAAACGGGACACCACCCAACTCAGTAAAGTGACAAGAATAAGTTCCTTTTTGCTGTGTGAACAAGAAGAGCATGAATGTGGAGGAAGTGACATAGCCAGGAGCTTTCGGAAGCAGTGTCACAGCCTTCTGCCTGTCCCTAGCTGAGTGTTGCCCACCTGGCTCATCTACACACGTAGGAGTGATGATATGCCCCTGATGTCTTCTTCAAGTAGACGCTATCAGCACAGACAGAAGACTGTAAACCATGCCAGACAGTGACTGCTAATGCCCTGGGGAGCAAAGGCTTTGGCTAAAGGAGGGCTTTCCCTTCTAGGCACTGTTCTCTCCCTGTTTCAACACAGGCATGGATACCTCAGACCTCTAAGCTGAAGTACAGCTAGATCCCGAGCATTGAGTTATTTCCAGAGGAATTTGTCGCCATGCAAACATTAAAGTGTGGCCTAAAGAAACTAGAGAAGTGCATGTGGTCTAGTCTATGTGATCATCTCTGTAAAATGTCGGCCACCATTCTGGCTGCTAGGGACATATTTAAGTCACCAGAGAACTGAAGTATTTATTATCTGGGACCAGAAGAAGCTAATGGGCTGCAGGAGCTGACAAAAGAGCGCCAAAGAGTGCAGCCAGAACCCACCCTGGAAAGACAAGGACCTTTAATATTCCAACCCTGCCGCTTCAGAGGCCACAACCATTGGGCAGGAGCCAATATTGGTACCAACCTAGATATGTTTTTTTTCTACCTCCAACAATGGCATGTTGACATTTTGTGCCTTTAAGATTGTATGGGCACATGTGTATGCACGGATGAATAGTAACTAAAAGTGTTGTATGTACACTCGTGTACACACACACACACACACACATATCTACAGGTGAGTGTGCATGTGTGCACCTGCTCTAGAAATTTTCTCTCTTCTGCATCAAAGCTGATTTTCAAGCAATGATGACACCGCTCATTTGGAAGGGCCCCAGCTGGTTCATGACAGCTGCCATCCTAATAAGATTGTTATCTGAGCAGCCTTGGCCCCATAAGCTCAGAGGTTAAGGAACAATCATGCTCAGAACTTTCCCAGAGAGTGGAATGCATAAAACAGTTTTGAACATTTAAACACAGTACACTGGTAAGCGCACGGATTTGCAATCTGTCACATCTGAGTTTGGAAGGTATTTTTTACCGTTCATTAGCAGCAGGAACTTAGGCCATCCAGTTAACCTTTCACCCATGCAGTTTCTCTATCCATAAAAAATGGCGATTGTGATACTAATCTAATAGAGTTTCTGTGACAACAAATAGAGGTTAGATCAAATAACTAAACTGGGAAATAGGCACATAGATGCCTCAATAAACAATAGAATCAGTATTCTGGGAGTTTCTGTGTTGACAGGTCATCTCTGCTCTGACAGAACCTTCTCATAATGAAATCAGCAGCCTATGTACCCTGCTACGTGCCTCAGAGAGTAATAAGGCTTTTCCAGGCTCCGAGGTCAACTTACCTCCCTTTAGTCATTTCTATCAGTGTCCCCAGGACATCGCAGTGCCACAGAACAGAGTTTATGTGGAGACTCACACTCTTAGGGCTTTGATACCTTTTCCAGAGGCACAAAGGCGGGAGGAAGTCATCTTTCCTAATTTTGTGTTGATGGAAATGTATCCCTTATGCTCAGGTGTAAATTGAACTCCCTCCAGACACCTGCACTTAGGGTGGTAACCCTGAGGAGAGGTTGCCTGCCTTCCTCTTCTGTGTCTCAGGGTTTAGCAGGGTGAGACGTGCAGCGCAGAGCCTGGATCTGAAAGATGCTCATTACCAACAGGGAGAATGGCCCTGGTACTGGTTACTCTGCGCTGTCTGCTCTGTGCCAAGCCCTGTCTGTGCTGCTGTAGGCCAAGCCCTTAATGCTTCACATTAAAGCATAAAATGGTCATCTTTAGTACTCTCCAAAGTTATGGAAACTGAAGCTGTATTGGCATATCCCCAAATGCAGTACTCTCTGTTTGCAAAATTGTGTGTGATCACACATGTGTGTACATATCGTTGTGATAGTATATGTGTGTGCTTGTATGTAAGTGTGAGTATAGGTTTCTGTACACACTCCAATGCTTTTCTTTCTTTTATATTACAGAAAACACCTTGGAAGCAGGAAGTCCAAAATCAAGGACACAACATTTTGACATCATATCTCACTGCAAAGGAACCTGCTCATGACTTCCTCTAACGTATCAGGCAGCTGTCACCTATCCTTGGCCATTGTGGGTTTGTAGTTACATCAGTCTGTCCCTGTTCTCATGACTGTCTCCTCCATATCTCTTTTCTTATAAGGACACTAATTACTGAATGAAGGCTGCTTCAGCATGACCTCCTCACTAAGGACAACGGAAAAGACCTAATTTCCAAATAAGATCACATTCTGAAGTCCTGGATTGGAAAGTATTCAACTCGGTACAGTGAACAAATAGCAAGTTCTTTTTTTCAGCTATGTGGACCAGAAAAGCAAAGAAGTCATAGTAATATGCAAAGGAGCTTTAAGAAACTACTTCAGAGGCTTCAACTAAGTGTTGTCAGCCTGGGTCATCCCTACTCTTTGCTCTTCATTCTAAATACACATTTAGGAACAGAAAGAATTTTATATTCTGTTGTCCTCTATCTTATATCCCCAGGAGTCATTTGCTTTTCAGACTAGGAGATTAAAATGTAAGAACGTTAAGTTACTTGGTTTCCTTTCTTCCTATTGGATTCTCTGCTATTGGAATTACCTCTAAGACTCATGGCTGGGTGAGAAACACAAAGGATATTTACTACTCCATTTTCTGGATTTGAGAGAAAGAGAGAGTCTATAAAAAAAGAGGAAATAGGACGGTGAGAAAAAGAACAAAATATTTTGCAACCCCACCAACAGGGTTTCTTAGACATCTGCACTAGTTACTTTTTTCACAGCTGTGAGCAACTCCTTTACAAGAAGCAACTTAAGGAACTAATGGGTTTTGGGGGCTCACAGTTTAAGGAGATTATATTCTGTTGTGGTGGGCATGTGAAACAGCTGATGGCCCTGTACCCAGTAAGAAGGCAGAGAGTGGGGAACGGGGCTAGGCTAAGAATGTTCAAGGATCTCACACTCACACTCTCCTTACAACTTCCAGTCTCTTAAAACCCTTTTTATTTTATTTATTTATATTTTATATATGAGTGCTCTGCATGTGCACCTGCATGCCAGAAGAGAGCATCAGATCCTTTTATAGATGATTGTGAGCTACCATGTGGTTTCTGGGGGTTGAACTCAGGACCCCTGGAAGAGCAGCCAATGCTTTTGCCCACTGCAACTTCTAGTTCTAAAACCTCCAGCTAGTGACCAAGTATTCAAACACAAAAGCCAACAGGGGACATTTCACATTCGAACCAAAGCCATCTCCAGAGGCAGCCACTGAATGAGAAGCGAAGAGTGGTATCTACCTGCATCAGGTGAGAATCTACCACTCCCTCTGTCTTCATGGTGATTAGCATCACAGATGACTCTAGTAATGGCACACACTAGGAAATTCAGATGACTGCCAATAGAGAGGTTGCCATTAGCCTCTGAAGCAGGAAGAATATCTTGACAAGGCTGCCTGCACTGCTTGAATCAGAACTGTTCGGTTCTTTCTAATCACTGGGCTGGGGGTGGGGAGGTGGGGAACACAGCCTCACAGATCTGCTCAGCTCAGTGGCATCCTCTGCTGTCCATGAACAATGCTGCCAAGTCATGTGCACAGGAGAGACTGGGGACCCAGCTCTCTTTACTGTTTCCTAAATAGTTGAGGGATTTAAAATTCTTCTCTGGTTGAGTGAGGAATCAGGTCTAAGACCTATACAAACAAAACTGTTTCAAAGCTCTTAATAAAACCCAGGGCTTCAAATGGAAAAGTAGAAAAGAAGCAGAAACAAAATGAAACACCAAGCGCTGCTGTCTCTGATACCTTTGGCCATGAACTGATCGGATAGAGCAACTCTCAGTATCAGTTAAAAGAGTGAGTTGACAAAGTTACTTTTCTTACCATTTGAAGTTCAAATCTGGTATTTTCTTTTGTTCTTGATACACTGCTTCAAAGATATTTTCTCTAAACTTAGATGTAGAAGAGGCAGAGAATCAAATCCTTGGGCTGGTTCTAGGAGCAGAATTGCAATACAGGTCCAGTTTGTTTTATTCCTAGTCTTACTGATGAAAATTCATAGTTCTTCTAGCTCCTTTTTAGTTGCTGGGCAAACTTTAACAAATTATATACTCACCTCTTCCTCCTTAGTCTCTCCCTCTGAAATCCACTGAACACTGGCTTAAATAAAATATTTCTTACTTTGAGCTGTCTCAGAGATATGATGGAAAGAGAGTGAATGAACTATTCTATGCTAAGATTGTCGAATGCAATGGCTCTCAACGTTCCTAATGTTGAGATCCTTTAACAGAGTTCTTCATGTTATAGTGATTCCCCCCAACCATAAAATTATTTTTGTTGCTACTTCATAACTGTATTTTGCTACTGTTACACATTGCAGTGTAAATATCTGGGTATTTGATTATCTTAGGAGACCCCTGTGAAAGGGTCATTCAACCCTCAAAGGGGTCATGACCCCCAAGATTGAGAACTGCTGCTCTAAGGGGATGTCTGTTTCAGAATTACCACATCAGAAATCTCATCTGCAGATGAATAAGCTACATAGTCTCTTTTGTTGTACTCCTTGATGATGAAGAAGGCAAAGTTAATATTAGCCTTAAAATTTGAGACTTTGTTTGGAGAAATTTCAGAGGTTTTTGAGAGCCAGGCTGTTAGGACCACAGAACCTCACAGCTTCCAGATGGCACTTCCCAGGGGGATGAAGGTAAAAGAACCTTCCAGAAGGGGACGATGCTCAGCGTGAAGTAATCCCAGGTGGAAGAAGTAAAAATAAATGTGTTTTATTTTTAGTGGCTTTAGAGTTTTATTTTTCATTTCCAAGGATGGGGTTTCATGGCAATGAGAATAGTAGGAAAGGCTGAAGTCATTGAGACATAAATGTTCGTAGACTACAAATAGGAAATCAGCTTCCAAACTATAAAGAAAATAGAGACAATCTTGTACACAGAGCAGATTGCTTGAGAATGAAAACAAAGACTCATCTGTGCTTCTCGGGTGTTGTGAAGCCTGGTCGCCAGTTTTTTAACCAGTTGCTATACAAAGTTTCTGTGATTGAATCAAAACTTCTTCAGATTCATCCACATTACAGGAATGCTTTCATTTATTCCTTGGCAATATCAGCTATTGCAGTCTTGGGGAAATTACAATAGCTTTAAAGAGCCTCATGATCTATTTACAAATAACTAGTTCCCAGGTACCAGGACATGGCCAGATAAACAAGTAATTGGAAAATGAAAATTGAGGACTAGCCCAACATTGAAGTTTAGTTTCTATATTTTAAACAGTGATAAAGTATGAGTTTTACTTTCTTTGATCTACATTAGATAGAGTTGTGGCTAAAGAGATCATTGCACAAAAGTTCAGCGCAGTGGTTATTCTTGAAGAAAACCAGAGTTCAGTTCCCAGCACCCACATTAGGCAGCTCATAACTTCCTGTAACGCCAGCTCCATGGGACCTAACATAGTCTTTTGACCTCTGTAGGACCCTGTACACACAAGCACATTCCCATACATAAACACATACACACACACACACACACACACACATAAGGGAGGGAGAGAGGGAAGGAAAGACAGACAGACAGGCAAACAGACACACTCACACACATATACAATTGTAAAAGCAAAATAAATCTTAAATAAATTAGGTCAAGTTCAGCCATTTTGAAGAGAATGTCCACCCAACAGTGAATGAAATAACAAGTTCCTTCTCTTTGTGCTTGCTTACCTTTTACATTAGACATCACCAAATAAAAATAGATTAAACTTACTTCACTAAGGATATAAAAATCCAGGAATTCCCTAAATAGTAATAATCTCTGACAATACTGACATGTGTATAAATAATAAGATTAGTTATACATTTGTAGTGTGAAAGGAAATTTTGTTATCGAGCATGTTTTGTTAATTTTTTAAATATCTTGAGGGATTTTTTTTCCCTTAGTGTGTTCAACATTTTGTTTTTACCTTTTCAGGACAGAGAGCATTGTCACTCCAAAATATGTCCCTGCTGTTTTGTAAGTACAACAGTGTTCACAATGTGTCAAAAAGATATTAATGAAAAAATGAGGATTATTTTATTAGGGCACTTGAGTTTGACAACCCCTTAATAGTACAAATGAGTTTTAAGAAAAATGAACTGTTCTTTAAACATTATTTTTATTTGTCTCCACTTATAATTTGGGGAGGGGGTCTTATAATTGCTACTGTTATTATTCTATGCCATAAACAGATGTAGAGTTGAATGAAGAAGTTGGAGGGTGATTCACCTTATAGAAGTCTAGGCGTTCAGAAGCACTGACTAGTCATTCCATACAAACATATAGGAAAAATCCTTAAATCTCCAAACTCAACTGAATCACACCTCACACCCCAATTCATATAACTCAGTGATTGTTAACCCTTCAGTTAAATTAAAATTATCAGAAGAGCTTTGAAGATACTGATATTTTAGGTTTCATTCTGAACATGAAATCATATTTTTCCTTTGATAAAAACAGATCAGAGTGGTCATTTGAAGCAAGCATGGGATCAGTGTATAAGATGTTTGTTGATATTCATGACTTCCCATCTAAAGCAAAGGTAAAGTGTACCCCTCCTCACAGCCATACATACTCAGAACCTCAGAATACGACCTTACTTGAAAACACAGACCTTGCAGAAGATGCTAGTGAGCATGAGTTTACCTGAGGTGTCTAAGAATGGGCCTGAAATCCAATGCCTTAAAAGAGGAGGGGACACAGAAAAAGACAGACATGCCTGGAAGAAGATCTTGTGATAGAGATCAGGAGAGGACACAGAAAAAGACAGACATGCATGGAAGAAGATCTTGTGATAGAGATCAGAGTCATACTGTCACAAACCAGGGACTTCCTTGGGCCACCAGAAGCTGGAAAAGATAAGGAAGATGTATTCCCCAGATTCTGCAGAGGGAACATCACCCTGCAGATATCTTAGATTCTGCAGATATTTTATATCTCAGAACTGTGAAGAATTAGCTGTATGCTATTGTAAGACATCTAGGTCTCAGTAATTCATCGTGGTGGCCTTAGCAAACTACTACAGTAACTCCTTTTCTAGATTACAGTAAAATCCTGTAATACAATCTCTTTAACTCATTGGCATTTACATCTCACTGTGAATGATATGCATTCTTTCTTGGCGTAAAAATATTCTAAGACGTCATAATTCAGGAAGCCCTAAAAGTGGGGTGAGCATAAAACCCTGGACCCAAATCCATCTCTTCCCACATTCATATTTAGTACAAATTCAGTGGCCGTGAATCCTGATGGTCAGCTAGGCTGGCTTGAGAATTTCCTAGGAGACCCACTTCTCACTGCCCCTGTGAGGGTGTTTCTAGGGGTGTCAGTGAGGAAGGAAGGACTGCCCTGAATGTGGCAGACTCTGGTGGCCTGAGGTTCCAGACTGAATAGAAAGAGAAACTGGAGAAGCAAGCTGCACTCTAACATTCTTTGCTCTGTTTCCTGACTGTGGGCGTACTGTGACCAGCTGCCTCTGGCTCCTGCCTGTTTCTTTCATGGTCTCTTTATTAAGGTGTAATAAAAAAAAATTCTTCCTTGAAGTTGCATCTTGGCAGGTATTTAGTGACAGTGATGAGAAAAGAAAATGATGTAACCCCTAAAGACTAAATTCCAGTGGTTGCACTCCAAACTTCTCCCGACACTTAGATAGTTTTTATGCCAGGTGAGTGAAAAGAAGGAAGAGATGAGTGTGGTGGCATATGCAAGCACAACGCACAAGAGGTGAAAGTAGGAGGAGCAGGGGCTCAAGGCTACCCTCCATTCTATAGCAAATTTTAGGTCCGACTGGGATATATAAAACTATCTCACAAAAGAGAGAGAGAGAAACAAGACTATGGCTTGCATATTGGTCTTATAAATGTTGTCATCACGCCTATGCTGTCTTTTTTATTTCTTTCAAATGTCATTTTTATTTTCACAATGAAAATATGTATGCACTTTCATATTGGTATTTTAGAAAATTATAGACTCACATGTGTACCTACAAAAGAGCTAAATCATCAATTGTGTAATAGTTAATTTTTTAATTTTTATTTTTTAAATTTATTTATAATTTTATAAATTGCAGTTTATTTACTTTGTATCCCTGCTGTAGTTCCCTCCCTCATCTCCTCCCATTCCCCTCCCTAAGTCCACTGATAGGGGAAGAACTCCTCTCCTTCCCTCTGATACTAGCCTATCAGGTCACATCAGGACTGGTTGCATTGTTTTCCTCTGTGGCCTCTTAAAACTGCTCCTTTCTCCAGCAGAGGTGATCAAAGAGCCAGCCACTGAGTCATGTCAGAAACAGTTCCTGTTTCCATTACTAGGGAACCTACTTGGAGACTAAGCTGCCATGTGCTAGATCTGTGCAAGGGTTCTAGGAGTTGTAGGTCATCTTCATGCATTGTCCTTGGTTGGAGTACCAGTCTCAGAAAACACTGCTGTGCCTAGAATTTTTGGTTCTGTTACTCTCCTTGTGGAGCTCCTGTCCCCTCCAGGTTTTTCTACTATGCTGTCTTAGTCATTGTTTTATTGCTATAAAGAGGCACCAAGACCAGAACAACTCTTATAAAAGAATGCATTAAATTGAAGTTTGTAGTTTCAGAGGCTTAGTCCATTATCATGGTGGGATGCACAGAGGCATGCAGACAGACATGTTGCAGGAAAGGTAGCTGAGAGTTCTATATTTGAATTAACAGGCAGCAGTAAGAGAGACACCCTCGGTCTGGCTTGAGCACTAGAAATCCCAAAGCCCACCCCCCAGTGACACACTTCTTCCAACAAGGCCACACCTACTGCAATAAGGTCACACCTCTTAATCCCTGTCAAGTAGCTCTACTTAAATCTACGATATGAGACTATGGTGGAAGCAGGGGGCTTCTTATTCAAACAACCACAGATGGTGTCAGCTATATAGCTCATAAAATAATAACTAATTTTCTTTTAGAATTTCAAGCAACAAGTGCTAGAATAAAGATTGGTGTGCTTTTACAATGTCAAAAATATTAAATTAGAGTATTCCTTGCCAAGACAAGAAACAGAAAATCAAGGACAGAAAGATCAGCTTGAAACTTCCCTCCCTCTGCTGTGGTTCTCAGTCCTAGTACACTTACCTGTAAATGAAATGTTTAGCTAACACACCCTTATTATTTGTGATACACTCAGATATTTATTCTCTCCCTTCCTCTCTGTCTGTCTCTGTTTCTCTCTCTGAATCCCAGTGCTTATTCTCCAAGTTGATTTCATGTCTTATCAACAAGTTACGACTGTCAACTTCAAATCTACTAACACGGGAAATTCAACTATGGATTTGGTACTAGATCATAGTACAAAACTATGTTTTTATGGTATTATTGTGGCATCATGACTCTCTAAGAAAATATTCTTCTATCTTGTAGGTTTAATGAAAAGAAAATTGCAATTATCCTGAGGATCATTCTCTTTTTAATTTATTTTTTTATTTATCACAATTTATTCACTTTGTATCCTAGCTGTAGCCCCCTTCCTCATTCCCTCCCAATTCTACCCTCCCTCTCTCTTCTTCTCTCATGCCCCTCCCCAAGTCCACTGATAGGAGGTCCTCCTCCCCTTCCATCTGGCCCTAGCCTATCAGGTCTCATCAGGACTGGCTGCATTGTCTTCCTCTGTCACCTGTTAAGGCTGCCCCCACCACCACCCAGGGGAGGTGATCAAAGAGCCAGCCTGGTGTTAGTGGCTAAGCATCCTAAGTTGGCCACCTTAGGTCTATCTGTAGTAATGTGGAAAGACCCCGGACTGATGGCGAAAATCTGCCCAGGAGTGCTGGGTCCAGGATCTTATGAGGCACATGCTCTAGAGATTCGTTCTGTTATTTCAAACAGCTAGGGGTGGGTAGATGACTCAGTAGATAAAGTGCTTGTCAAACAAGCATGGAGACCAGAAATCAGGTCTCTGCAATTCATGTGAGGCCAGGCACTGCAGCACACATCTGTAACCCCAGCACTGTACATGGAGTGGGAGGTGGAGACAAGAGAATCCTCAGAAGCTACTTTAATAACGTTTAATTTTTCTGATAAAAATTCTTTGAAAATCATACCATCCTAGGACATCTCTTTCTACTTAGCTTAGGCCTAATGTCCTAACTTTAGAATCCTGCAGATTTTAAAGGCTGTCAATTGATCCTCCAATTATTCCTTGCTGGAAAAAGAGAGAAAGAAAACTCTATATGGCAAAAGCAAAACAAAATAAAACAAACATACAAACAAAAACCTTCTGTCTGGATCCTTTGTTATCCCTGCATCTTTGTGAAGAAGCAGCAGTGTACGGCCAGCCTTCAGCCTGCCTCCTCTGCCTCCTCTGCTTTGTGCTGTTTCTTATCTTTAGGAATGTGGCTAATCTCCCTGACCAGCTGGCAAAGTGCTTAAAGGCAAACATATTGACTAAAATAAAACCCACCATTGTACACCCAAGGAACTTTGTACATATTTTCAATATATTTCAATTGATGAGGTTACATAAACATCTTGTAGTGATAAAAGAATCATCGCAAGCATACTTTCTTTTTCTCAGGGGGAAAAACTGGCTTTTAAAATGTTCAGCTGGATTTCTGCCCTCCTGCTTATTAAATGATGCAATCTAAACTACGGTAAATACTTACAGGGCCAATTACTTTATTGAAAGTGCTTTACATAAATTATCTCACATAATTTTCCAAATGTTTTGTAGAGCAGTTATTCTCAGAACTTACAGATTGGAAAACTGAGGCACAGTGATGAGGATTTATGGCTTTCTTCAGGTTATGATGCTAATAACATTAGCAACACAGCCAGGATGGGAACCTAAGGAAATAACTGGTGCTGGTATCAGTTCTTCTGATAACCCATCCTCTCCTAGTTCAGGTGGGGACTGCAAAGCAGAGCTCCTAACTCCATCCAAGCATAGTTGATAAGTGATGTAAGTGATATAAGCCGGGCGTGGCGGTGCGTGCCTGTAATTTTGGCACTCTGGGAGGCAGATCTCTGTGAGTTCAAGGCCAGCCTGGCCTACAAAGTAAATCCATGACAGCCAAGGCTACACAGAGAAACCCTGTCTCGAAAAACAAAACAAACAAACAAACAAAAGAATGTGATATCAATAATAAACACCCATTGGGAATATAGTCTGCCAAGTGCCATGCTAATTGCACCATACAAGATGCTTGATTTAATCTTACCAAAAATCCTAAAGATCTTACTGTGATAACTATAACAATTCTATACTTAAATATCCCCATATCGTATAGATAGAATAGTTCTATTGTATCAATGTATAATTGATATGCACATGTGCCAATATGATATCAGACATAAACAGCAAGTAACTACTTAAATATGAAAGGTAAACGGAAGCTTGTTGTTTGCAATGGATTTCTAACTCAGTTTACTAGGAAATGGGCTAAATCAAAACTGCTAAGCAGACTCCTCTCTAGGCTCAGTCCTAGGTCACAGCAACATGCCTAAACACCCTGAGAAGGTTGGCATCATCGGTAAAGATGGGACCGGCTACATTGTCCACCTTTATGAGTAGCTTAGAAAGTTGAAATCAGCAGCACAACAAATTGTATGGCAAATCCAAGGTGAAGAAACAGACTGGGAACATTTGTCACTAGGTTTTCTGCGTGAAAAGAGTAGGTAGCAGATCATGGACCTACGGCACCACTTCAGCTACCGCTGTAAAGTCCGCCATGAACAACCGGAGAAACCGGAAGACCAAGAGAAGAACTGCTGTCTCAGACTTCCCAGCCTACAATAAATGGAGGAATTTGTATCTTTATATAAAAATGGAAAAATGCTTCTGAGAACTATCACCAGGTTGTGGTTAATGAATGCAGGAGAGCTTTCGTAACACCAGAGGGACAAGGACAACGTTATGGTCCCCAGGACAGGAGTACATTTGGAAAACTGAAAAGAGAACAGAAACGCTAATTTGAGTTTTGTTTTGTTTTGAGATGGGGTCTCTCTTGTGTGTTCCTGTATATCCTGGAACTTACTTTGTAGACCAGGCTGGCTTTAAACTCACAGAAATCCACTTGCCTCTGCCTCCAAGTGTTGGAATTAAAGGGGTGCACCACTATACCCAACCTTGATTTTGTCTATAGGGATGAAATCTGGGCTTTGGAAAGAAGTATTATTCTTGTAAGTCTTATGACCTTTCTGGTAAGCTAAAGCCACAGAAAGAAGAAATACAGAGTTGGCAGAGCAGTATAGAGATGTGCAGATCCTCAATAGATACTCCTCAAGACATCCAGCAGCTAGAAGAGTCCAGCTTTGAGGCTTCTAACCCTTCTGACAACGGTAACATCAACACCAACCACATCTCCTGCTATTGATAACTCTTCCCCATAGCTGTTCCTGCTGCTTTATGTCCCATGTGAAATTACTAGGCCTTCATTAGCCAATGTACATACCAACTTTCTTTATTCACAGCTAATAGGGAGTTCTGTCTCTCCTGTATTGCCTTACGCATTGTGGTTTATACAACTCCTTTATCGTTGGTCTTATCATTTTGTCTTCTTAATGATATGGTCCATTTGTGCATCAATACCCAGCCCCACGGCAAAAGCTGGAGTCTTGAACCTTTATAGTCAAGTACAGTAGTAATGACCTAAAGCCTTCATGTCCTCTAGGATATAAATACACTATACTAATTCTCACTCTTCATAGTAATAGAGATCAGAGAGTTGATTAACTGAAAACGAGAGCTAAATGTTGATGGAGTATTATTTTTCTACTGTGTTCAGCTGGGCTCCAGCCTACCTTATGTGATAGTGACAATATTGTCAACCCCAAACACCTAACCTCTAGGTTATGGGAAATGACCCATAAGACTCTCAACTCAGTGGGGATAGGCCTACCCTAAACCCCTCATTTATCACCTCCCCAAATTTCAAGAGCTTACAGCATATGTCTTCTTTGTAACTCAAGAAGAAAGTGGTTTTTTTTCCCTTTGAATCAGCCCATCAGCTCCTACACTATCTAGTGTGTCTTCAGAGTAAATAGCAGTCTCTAATGCCTGTGTAGTAAAAAGATTAAATATGCATGTATTCATGCTGTGACATTAAGCCCTTTTATTCTCTCAAAACAATGAAATAAATAATAAATGATTCATTTCATTGAAGGGTTCGTTATAGGCCTATCATGAAGTTTTCTGCTTTTTTAGCTTAACAAAATTGGAATGTTTGCACATAAATCATTAAAGGTGTCTTGGTCAGAAATGTCAGTGTCTCTTTCCTGAAGTGACTTTTTTTCAGTATAAGGTTGTTCAAAAGGCAGCTGGGATAATAATAGACGCTAGGGACAGCATAATTTAGGTTCACTGATGTCAAAGTTTCCAAAGTTCAAACGGCTGGTTTCTAACTGGGTGCTTTTGTAGAAGCGTCCAAATATTTATAGATTAAAAAATAGGGCTGGGAAGAGAGCTTAGCAGGTAAAGGCGCCTTTGAACAAGACTGATAACCTGAGGTCACTCGCTGGAAGCCAGGCAAAGGTAGGAGAGAACCATCTCCACAAAGTTGCCCTCTGACCTCCACACTCAGGCTGTGGCACGTGCCCATCCTCACAATCATACAGTTCTAATTCTAAATTGTTAAAATTTAGAGGTAAAAGAAACTTGGAGATGTTCTTACAGTTTCTACTGCTGTGATAAAATTCTCTGACAAAAACAACTTAGGGAAGGGGGGGAGGGGTTATTGAGCTTATAATTCCAGGTTACAATTTGTTTGCTGCAGGGAAGCCACAGAGAGAGGATCTTGAAACAGCTTCCCACATCATCCGCAGCATAGGGAAGTCGCACAGAGAGAATTTGGTCACACCATCCACAACCAAGAGTGGAGAGAAATGAATAAATGAGTGCACACATGATGTCTACTTGTTCACTCAACACTCAGCTCTCCCTCTCTTCTTTTATATAGTTCAAGGCCCAAAACTTGGGAATGGTGCCACCCACAATGGGCTGAGTATTCATAAATCACTTAATAATCAAGACAGTCTCCCACAGACACGCCCAGAGGGCAACTTGATGTCCGAAATTCATGGATGGAAACCATCCTTCCCGGTGATTCTAAGTTGTGTTAAGTTGTCTGCTAAAACTATCCAGCACAGACTACAGAACAAATAAGCCTTGCTTCAAGAGTACCTCGGTAGTAAAATGAGAGATCAAGGAAAACTGATTAGACAGACATTAGAGAAGGTCGCAAATTCACTCTTTCTATGATGATCTTCAAGGCCAATTGCCAGCCACCTGATTTGGATTCTGGAAGATTATTAGGTAGAAAGAATATTGTCTAAAATGTATATTGATTCTGCAGATGACCGAGAGCAAGGGGCACAATGCCTGCTTTACGAATGTCTTAATGAGCCCATCCTCAAACAGGGAAGAAATGAGCCGAGCTCTGCCTAGCAGGTCTGGATGGAGCAGAGCAATGAGTTCAGAGAAGAAAAAGACACGAGATGTGACTGAAGGAGACAGCCAGGACTAGAGCTGACATTTGAAAGCTGGGAAATACTTTTTTGGGGAAAGAAGGGGAAGTTTTTTTTTTATCTTGATTGTGATTTTGGAAGATGGAAGATGAAATTTATCATCTTGACCATTTTAAGTGCACAGTAAAGTGATGTTTATTCTCTTTGTAATGGAACAGTGGAGGATGATGCAGGAGGAACATGGTTGATACAAGGCCAGTCTGAGCGACACAGTCAATTCAGCACAGCCTGGGCTATGGAATGAGACTTTGAATTGAAACCACAGAAAGTAAATAATAGATAAATACATACAAATAAGTGACTGACATAGCCCAAATTTGATATAGAATAACATTGAGAAGATAAAGGAAGAAGACGGCCAGGATCCTGCATTCAGCCATGCCATGCAGCATGGGTGGGGAAAGATTAAGGTGACCCCCTGCTCAGAAGCAGCCCATAGCCAGTTTGGTCTCCATGTGGGTTCTCTAAGAGGAGAAGAGACAGTTTCTGACAGGAACTAAGTTGCCTGCTCCTTGATCAATTCTCCCTGGTGGGAGGACCTAGCCAGCCCACAGAAAAAGAGGATCCAGGCGGTCCTGATGGTACCTGATAGGCTAGGGTCAGACAGTGGGGGCAGAGGACTTCCCCTTTTGGTGGACTTGGAAAGAGGGATAAGAGTAGAAGAGAGAGGGAGGGTGGGCCTGGGAGATGAGGGAGTGGTCTGCAACTGGGATACAAAGTGAAAAATTGTAAATAATAATAACGTTTTTTAAAAAGAGTTTAAAAACACTCTGAACATCCCAGACAGATAGCCAGCCCCTCCACCCAGGACCTGCTGGCCGAAGCAGAGACATAGCTGTATGTACAGCACTGAGCAGGGATCAGCACCTGCTGCTGCTTCAGAACTGAAGTGCTCCTCCTTCCCACACTCCAGCACACAGACACCACTCTCAAAAGGAAAGGTGTGTATTCAATTCACACACAAAACGTGGCTGAATCAGGGAAAAGATTCTGTTTAACAATCTCTCTCTCTCTCTCTCTCTCTCTCTCTCTCTCTCTCTCTCTCTCTCTGTCTGTCTCTTTCTCTCTCTCTGAAGTTGCTCTTTTAATCCAATTGCTGAACAATCAGAGGACAGACACTACATTTATAGGAAGTGAATGGAAAAATCAATGTTTAAAATGTGTGTCACTATTTGTGAGAAAGAAACAGGCTTTGGTAGCCTGGGTTCCAGAAAGTTCAGTGTATCTGCTTTTTTTCTCCTACTTCCCCTGTGTGTAATAATTGAGAGGGGTGAAGGGCTGTTGACACTTTGCTCTTTTGTCACTTGCATGGAGAAAGGTGAGGAATTAAAAAAAAAAACATGCTTTCCAAAATAAAAGTTTATAGGCAGATGTGTTTGAGGTGGACAGCAATTTCTCGATCTTTTCAAAAAACCGGAAAACAGAAATGCTTCTCCCTGGCCTCACAATCCGCACTTTAAATATTAACATAAAGGGCAAAGCTTAAGGAGCGCAATCTCAGTAGCAAAATATTTCCGGCTACTCCTGGCAAGCACATCTCGGATGCATCTGACACCACCCTCGAAATATTGACTTTATGTTTTGGTAGATATCAGGATTTATTGTCCCTTGAGATAAATATTGACCTCCACGTTGCCACAGTCAATATTTACTGTGCTTCTCTGTTCCATAAATCTTGCTCTGCACCCAAATGAGAATTTTGGGTTGCAGTGACTATGTCGCTGTGGGGAGAGAGGGATTGGCAAGGAGGAGGTGCAAGAACTGAATAACTCTCACAGCGCTTTATACAAGAGAGGTCCTGACTACTAAGTGAGCATGACTTGACTTTACATTCAGCATTGTACTGATCTAACTCCTAAGTTCTCCTGTGTCAGTTAAATCTTTTGGCATCAACAGAATCTCAACAAGAGGAATGTCTTAGTTAGTTAGGGTTTCTTTTGTTGTTGCTGCTGCTCTTTCTTTCTTTCTTTCTTTCTTTCTTTCTTCCTTCCTTTCTTTCTGTCTTTCTTTTTTTTCTTCTTTCTTTCTTGAGACAGGATTATTCTATGCAGTGCTGGCTGCCCTGGAATTCTCTATATAGACTAGGCTGGCCTTGAACTCACAAAGATCTGTCTGGCTCTACCTCCTGAGCGCCAGGATTAAAGGTGTCCACCAATCTGCTCAGCTAGTTAGAGCTTCTGTTCCTTTAATAAAAAAACATGGCCAAAATGCAACTTGGGAAGGATTTGTTTTACTTACATTTTCACATTGCAGTCTATCACCAAAGGACATCAGGGCAGGAACTCAAGGCAGAAACCTAGAGACAGGAACTGCTACAGAGGTGTGCTGCTTACTGGTTTGCTCCTCTTGGCTTACTTAGCCTGCTTTCTTATGCACCCCACATCCACTTAACCAAGGATGTCACCACCCACATTGGGCTAGACCCCGTCACACCAATCACTAATTAAGAAACCTCCCTATAGGCTTGCCTTCAGGCCAGTCTCATAGGAATATAGTTTCAACTGAGGTTCTGTTTTCCCAAATGACTCTATCTTGTGTCATATTGGTGTAAAAGCTAGCCTGTACAGAAAGCCATCTACTGCTCTGGCTAGCTTAGCAACAGCCATTCAGCAGTTGTTACTGTGCTATTCTAGAAAGCACTGGTGCAGCACAGACTAGAGAACCACCCATGATTGCCATGCTTTTGGTTTTGAGTGAGTGTGTTTCTTAAGTATACAGCAAGAAAGACGATAAATGCCAAGTGCTAGGATCGCGGGTGTGTGAGGCCATGCTTGCTTTATGGAGTGCTGGGGTTCAGACCCTGGCTTTGCGCATGCTAGATAAGCATCGTCCCAACTGAGCTACCTTCCCAGCCCTCTTTCTCTTAAAATACAACTGTGTTCAACTTCTAGACAAATGAGTCCAATACATGACTTTAGGTGGCTGATAGAGTCCACTTACTGTGCACTCATTTTAAGACGCTCTTTGAAGAGAACCGAGGTTGAGAATCAACCTGTCTGGAGAGGTAAGTACCTGAGTAAAGGAGTACACTGATCTCTGTCCAGCTTCTTATCACTGGGCACAGTGTTGGAAGCTTACATTATTTTAAAGCATATTTAAAAATAGGCTTCATCAGGCCAAGTTACAGTAAGGGAAGAAACCTGCAGCTGAATACTGGAATTCTCAAGGCACTCGAGATACAAAGCAGTAATACCATGTGCCCAATAAAAGTAAGGACTATGTGTGTATGTGTGCATGTGCCTGTGTGTGTGAGTATGTGTGTTTGTGTGCAGAATGTAAAACAAAGAAACTTAAAGAGATACACAAGTCTTTTTTTTTAATCAACCTACAAAGTTACCGAGAAATACAAAAACATTGCAAAATAGGGAACTGCCTATTTTTTTGTTTTTTTTAAAAGCTCGCATAGCCCAATTATTTGAACCTGTCTTGATGTCCTCAATGGGCTTTCAGGTTGGTAAGCAAACAGGAGGAAAACACTGGTTCACCCGTTTCTTCTCAGGTTTCTGCTCAGGTTTCTTCTCAAGTGTGCTTTCTGGGCAGACATTGTCCATTCTGTAAAGCTGAGAAGTGGCTCTTTCATTTTGTTCATATTTGATTAAGAAGCTCCATGCTTTGCAGACCAAAATTCACCAAACCGCTAATTGTTTTCTAGATGAGAATTATGACACTTTTAATGAGCCCCATTTCTTACTGAGCGTTGTTGGGGGTGGCTGCTCTCATTCTGCTGAACTGTCTGATTCTGAGCTCCGAGTCCCTAATTGCTTATAAACCACACTGTTTATTGAGTATTAACTCTGGCATAGTTGTTTATGATGGGAGCATATTGCTCACTGCCTATAAAGAGCAGCACAAATGAGCTACTTAGAGTCTGTGAAGTCTTCCCCAACACAGACACACACATACACTCGCGTGCACGAACACACACACACCTACATATACACACAAACACATGGACATACATGCTCATAGGGCCACACTTAAGTTCATCACTGGAGAGAAACACACGTGCGGTACGGACAGAATTATGCAGCAGGAAGGCGCAAGCAGAGCATGTTGCTTAGTAACCAGGAAGCCGCTCTCCCTTGATTCATCAGGGTGTCAACCATACATTTTGTACTGTACATTACCTACAATGAAAAGGTCGGCGACCCAGTGAAATATCAGATTAAGTCAAACTATTAGCTGGACAAATGCATTTAAAGTGCCCTTGTCCACTTGGTTTCGTGTGATTAGTGTGCATGATGTTCTGCCAAGGCGAGCGTGAATCATTAATATATTCGGAGCCTGCTGCTCTCTGCAGCGAAACAATAACTCACACGGAGTAATGCGGTACACTGTGTTTATAAGACATGGAGCCTTCAGCTAGCATGATCTACAGTGCTGTTATTTCGTGGGAAGGACACAAGTGCCTTTTCTTCTTCTTCCTTTTGTAAATAGTGTTTGTCATTCCCTTTAAAAAAAAAAAACAGGGTGGGAGGGGGGGAGGGAAAGGGGGAGGGGGCTACGCCTGGGATTCAAAGTACCTAACCTGTGAGTGAGATAAAAATAAATAAATTAAAAAAAAAAAATAAAAAAATAAAAAATAAAAAAAAAAAAAAAAAAACAGGAAAATCTTTCCCCAGGAAAAAAATTAGCCACCGCATGACTGTGCCTGTGTGGGGGAGGGGAGACAACCGGGCCCATTAAAGAGCTGCGTTGTGAAGGGTTTGTTTGTTCGTTTGTTTTGTTTTGTTTTGTTAGCGTTCTCCCCTTTACCCACCCACCAGTTGAAACCTATACTTTTTAGACCTGTGCTAGGAGACTCTGAATATTTAAATTAGAATAATAAACTGGTGTTCAAAAACGAAAAAATCCAATGATTAGGTTTGAACCCTGACCTCCCTGTCCCCCCTCTGTCAGAGATGGTTAGCTTTAGTATGAGACCCCGGAAAACTTCAGGTGCCCCACTCTGTTCTACAGTGCTGTAGCTAGAACTAGGAATAGGTGACTCTATGAGGCTAGCCATGGACAGTTCGACCTCTATTTTAGGAGTTAAGTTCATGGGGTTGAAAGTAACTATGTGGTGAAACCTGGCCTCATTCCCCACCTCTTCCCTTAATCAGCACATTTAAGCCATGTGAGAATATTTTGAGGCAGTTGAGAGGGCAAAGGCTATCATGCCTGCCTATGACCCCCACACTCTTGCCTGGGGTCTTCTCCTGCTCTTAATTGGAGCAAGCTAATTCTTACCCAGCTCACTGATAGGTGAACTGAAACATAGTCCCACAAGGCAATGCAACCAGCACTTGTTGAACACCTTCTGTCTATGAGGCACAGGGCTAGGATCCAGGATGGTGGCACTCTCAAGTTCCACATCAAACCACCAGGCAGGCACTGGAAGCAGAGTTCCAGAGTCTAGACCAGAGGGTGCTAACACAATTTCTAAGATGGTTCCTCTAATGGTTTAATTTCTTACTATTCATTAACTTTTCAGCTAAGGTTAGAGATGAAAAAAAAATCTACCAATAATTGGAACTACATAATTGATAAAGTAATGGTTAAATCAGCGAAATGGGATGGCTTTTGATAACCCCAAGATAGTCATTCTTCATTGTTGGGTTTTACTGTTTTATTCTGAAACAACTTTATGCTGCTTGTTCACACCTGTTCTTATCATAGATCTGTCATTGAAAAACCATAGGTCTCATCTCAAAGGGTATCGAAGAGAGTTTGTCTTAGAGGCAAATATGCATGCCATGGTCCAGGGACACAGATTTAGGTTATTCCAAATCCCATATTCCAACATGCTAACAGTTTTAGAAAGTTACATAGTCAAAGAACAAAGAAAATCATAAATCAAGATGATTTTTAAAATACATTGGTGGAAACATCAAATAGACAGGTCACAGGCAAGTGGGGAAATCTTAAGTACCGACCTCAAAGGCTATCTGATGGTATGCTTAGCCTTTTGGTTGCTACAAACTAGGGGTCTAGTTTGTACCAAAAGATATACCAAATGCTCACAAAGATGTTAACACACATATAGAGGAGGATGGTAAGTACCTGGTTGGGGGTTAAGGATGGTTCTAGATAATTTGGCTCTTGACTTTAAACATTCTATCCCTGCCACATCACTGAAGTTCTAATCAGTTGGCCTTGCAGAGGGTTTGGCATAGGTGTAGTTTTTTCCCCCAGGAACTTTCACTCACAGAGAGCACAGTACCAGCATTTGAGGATACTGTCTGCCTCTCAGAGCCACCCCGATAAAGCCCCTGCCCCTGATTAAAAATACTATCACGTAAGAGCAGCACTCAAACTCAGCTCCCTCTTTCATCCCCCCCCCCCGACTCTGATTATTGGGCAGCTGCCAGTCAGAGCTGCTGCTCATTCCAGACTACATTTAAGGAAGTAGCAAATGGCCCCATGAAAGTTATGTTCAGAGACCCCCCAAAACGAAGCCTGAGACCACAACTAACCCAGACCCTATATTTAATGCTTTCCCACCTAAATTGTTCACTGGGTAGCATGGTTATAACTTTTACAGTTTGAGGTTTGGCAACAAAGGTAGCACAAATTTATTTTACTGTCTTACAATTAACACACACACACTCGATTGCAGTGATTGACTTTGGTATATGATTTTCTTTGTTCAGTAGTCACTAAGAAGTGAATCAGAATCACATACAGAATGACTATTCCGGACAAAGAAATGCTCAGATTCAGGCAGGGCAGAGAGAGACTGGAACAGATTTCATCACCTTACTCAAACATGCAATTTATTACTTAATAATTTCTTGCTTCTGGAATTTTCCATATAATATTGTCAGATTATAATTAGTGAAAATTTATTAAAAGCAAAACCATGAATCTCAATGCTCTCTTTTTAAAGATTTATTTGATTTCATGTATATAAATATCTGTCATGTGTGTCTGTGTACCATGTATATGACTGATGTGCTCGGAGGCCAGAAGATGTGGCAGGTGCCCTGGGACTATAGTTACAGATGGTTGTGAGCCACCATGTAGATGCTCTGACCTCAATCTTGGTAGTCTGTAAGAGCAACAAGGCCGAGCCGTCTC
Organism: Pachyuromys duprasi; assembly: GCA_028658305.1. Taxonomy (NCBI): domain Eukaryota; kingdom Metazoa; phylum Chordata; class Mammalia; order Rodentia; family Muridae; genus Pachyuromys; species Pachyuromys duprasi. The sequence continues at coordinate 30,072,378 of CM053760.1, read as the reverse complement.
ACCAGCCTGGGATCTCAAATCTCTCATCCTTTAAAACTATATATATTTACATTCCTTGTATCGTCTGACAAGGAAGTGTAAAATTCTAGATTGAATTGATCTCTTTGAAAATTACCTCTATTTATAAGAACATGATAGCTGTAAGCATTCATTTCATCGGCATGGTAAACTGTCTAATCACCTGATTATACTATGAAGCTCACATAATTTACCTTTCCTTCCAAAAATATCTCAAAACTTTGAGCACCTTGATAAATAAGTACTATCTCCATTGTCATGGGCTGAGGTATGCCTACCTCAGAATTCATAGTGTCCCAATAGCCTACACCTATATATTAGTTACTTATAAGTAAACATGAGAAAACATCATGGCCAAAAACAACTTAGGGAAGAAACATTCTTTTGTCTTACAATTCCAGAGGGACAAATGGGCATGGTGGCACAGACCTGTAATCCCAGCACTCAGGGAGGCAGAGGCTTATGGATCTCTGTGTGTTTGAGGCCAGCCTGGTCTACAAAATGAGTCCAGGAGAGCCACAGCTACACAGAGAAACGCTGTCTTGAAAAAAATAATGATAATAATTCCAGAAGGACAAGAGTTCATCATGGTGGGAGGCATAGCAACAAGTGGCAGACAAGAGAGCAAGAACAGGAAGTGGAGAAGTCATGTCTTGGAACACAAGCATGAAGCAGAGGGAGTGAACTGGAAGCAGTGTGAGTCTTTAAACTCTTAAAGCCCCTTTCTAGTAACGTACTTCCTCCAACAAGGCCTTACCTCCTAAACCTACCCAAACAAGCAAGATCAACAACTGGATGGGGCCAAGTGTTCAAATATCTGACCCTATGGGAGAAATTCTCCTTTAAAACACTACAGCCTCTGGATTTGATAACATTTGGAGACTGAGTCTTTAAAAGACATAATCAAGTTAAAATGAAGTCAACGAAATAGTTTGATTCAATCCAACTGTCATTATAAGAAATTAGGGACACAGACACATGGAGGGAAGAGTACATGGAAATGATGGAGGAAGACTGCTTCTACCACCCCAAAATGAGACACAATCTTACTCGTACCTTGTTCTTGGTCTTTGAGCCTTTACAATCATGAGAAAATTAATTTTTTGTAGATTATGTCTCTTAGTCTGCGGCTTTCTGTTATGACAGATTTCGCAAATCAATGCATTTATGTTCACATATTTTTGGCAGTATCAGAAACACACACATCCACTCACAAACACATTAAATTGCCTATTAAATGAAATTGTGCTATGCTTCAGAAAAAAAAAAATCTATCTATGATTATATAACTTATCTCCCGAATCAAACTGAAGGACTTTAGTTTTCACCGTGACTGTAAAGCCATGCAAGGAGGTTCCTCGTCCATTGTCTTATGTTCATATCAAAGGTACTTACTTTTCAACGGATGTTAATTTGCCAGTTCAAAATATGTACAAATGCACACAAATGGGCACACCCATGAATGAACATTGAATTCCGAGTATAAAAGGAAACTGAGAAGACCAAGAAAAAGCGTTGGCTGAGAAAGGAAGGAGTTTAGCTTATCTAGCCGGATGATCTATCTGCACAGTGGTAGGGCAATGTGGACTCCAGCAAATCCTTCAGTCCTTAGGACTGTACCTAATGGAGGCCATGATGACTTCCTTATTCTATTAACACTGAGAAGAGAGGTCATAAAATAATACAGTGTGTTATTAAGTCAATGAACGGGATGGAAGCTGATGAATGTACCAGGAAAGAACCATTAACAAAACAATGAATTCAGGTTCTGTTTGCATTTCTATTAGGCTGAGTCCACGCTTGTGAGCTTAAGTAAATCCCTGTGCTTCAGTCATAGTCAGCCACATATAAAAACTGCATCTGTGTCTCAAAGGGATTGCGTTCTAATGTGGCCATGGAAACTCAAGTACATTATCTCTCCCCTGAGATACGGAAGACTCTACAAGAATGGAGTTCGTATTAAACAAATTAAGTTGTCAAGTAAGAGCTGAAAATTATCCTAGGGCCATTCAGTATTCTTATTTACATAGGTCTGAGAGATAAAGTAGTATTAACTGATGCACTTGTCTCTAACAGTTTTGAAAGTTCATTTAAAAAAAAAGGGACAAAGAGTTGAATTACATATGAGTAATGAAAATGAAGGATGCAATGACATCAAGGTCGTCTGTTTTGGTGGGGCCATATCCCCTTTCATGTTTTTTTTCTAGACATTAGGTTGATATAGGAGAATGTCAGGGAGCAGGATAGACATTCCATTTCAGAGGAAGGAAATGTTACACATATCTGAAAACTCCCATCCTTCCCAAAGTGAAAAATGAAAGAACTCTACCAGAATCTGTTATAACTCAGGTGTGCCTCCTTCATGCATTAGGCAGCACTTTAGTCTCTGACTTTAGAGTCCATATTTTAAGGAGATTAAAACAAAAAGATCAAAACATTTCATTATTGTGTTGGCTGTCTTGGTTGCAGGCTTTGTGGTCAGTCCTATGCATATGTTGAGTATGGTGCTGAAACGGAAGTGGAGAAAGATAGACAGCCTGGGAGACCAAGGACAGCATCCTTGGAGGAATGTGACCCCAAGCCAAGGGGTGATGCTACCAGAGTTTCTACTGAGCAATGTAGGGTCTGCTGGCCATCCTCAGCATGCCAATGGAAGAAATGAATAACAATGAAAAGCAGGCTAAAAGAAGGTCTATTCTATGTGACCACATGAGGAAGAGGATTGATGAGATGCAGCAACTCCCAAGTTCATCTTCAGGATTGCTGATGCGAGGTTTAGTTTTAAAGAAAAGGCAAGAAGTATGCACGACACAGCAGATCCGGACAAAGTGTGGTTCCACCCACCATCCATCATCTCAGTTCTGGTGTCTTCTCCAAGACGATCTGACAAATTGTCAGAGCTGTGTGAAGTCACTTTCCTGGAGACAAGTTCCTCCAGTGGCTGGCACTGGAATTCCTCACTTCCCTTCTCCCATCATGAGATTCCTGGGGAAATTCCAATTCCTGTGGAGTCCATTGTCTCCACAGCCTGATAGTCAATGGAAGGGGTACAAGTACCTCTTTAGAACATCTTCATTTCAAGTGGCAAGGATGGTTATGGTGCCTCTGGAAAACAGGAGAGCCAAAGAATAGAATCTCCTCTGGAGTCCATAGAAAGAAAACAGCTCCATGGACACCTTGCTCTCAGCTTTGCAAGGCCCATTTCTGACCTTTGATCTTCAGAGCCATAGGTAATAAGTCTGTGACACTTTGTGCCATTTGGTCTGGAGGAATTTGTTTCATCTGCCATATAAGACTATACAACATTCCAGAAAAATAAGGACTATGGACCCTGTGCATGTCACAGTTGGGATATCAGAGAGAGGTGTATCTGGGATCTCCAAGCTCATAGAAGACCCATGCTACACAGTGTGAACGGATCTGTGGTGCTTCATGGGCTGCTACTTACAATACATTGCTAGCTCCCAAGAAAATTAATAATGCTTTAGAGACCCTGAGATATGACTTACTGGTACACACACACACACACACACATCTACTGAATTTAATGACACTCTGAAAGACGAGGAAGTAGATTCCTGTCTCACCTTGGATGACATCTAAAGATATACCTGTCTCCCGTCTCTTCTCCATCCCTCACAGTAAAGGCATGTAGGGGTAAGGAGATCACCTTTCTCCAATCTGGGTCTCTGTAGCCATCAGTCTAGCTGCTGGGAGCTGGGCTTGGGGTGTGGAGAGGATAGGAGACAGACTAAGGAAAATCCATTTGGAGCTGACTAGAGGACTGAATTTTTATTATTATTATGACTGGCTCTTGAGATATACACAACAGTGTTTTAAGGATGTGAATGAAGTTATCAAAGCTAAGAAAAATGTATTTTAGAGATCATTAGTACTAAGAGCGCATAGCCACAACTGGGATATATTCATTTAATGTTCTTACCAATAAAGCGAGAGTCTCAATGTAACCACTTTCACCGTTCAGAAAGGTAAATATCTCAGTAATGGATTGTCAAGTCTGAAGGACAGGATCCATGTTTTCCTACAATAAGTAGGAAATGAGGTAAGAAAGGATAGTAAGGTGATTATGAGAATTTCAGCTTTACTTCCTAGCAGACAACAAATACTCTGATCTCACAACGATATAACCATACACACTCCAACAGAGCCCAACTCCCTCTCCAGGTGTTGAAAATAATAGAAACTTTCTAAGACTTTCTGCCTCTCTTGCAGGTAGAAAATGGTTGGGTGACCCAATTCCAGCCAATATATAAGAAGAGTCTATTGAAAGTGGGAACTCATCTAGGAAAGTTTTTGCTGCTTAATATAAAAAGTAGCAGAGAAATGCAGCTTGGTCAGGGGTGGACAGCTCGCAAGAATGAAGGCAGGAATTTAAATTCAAGGGTGCTACCTGCCCCAAGCATTCTCCAAGAAGGGGAGTCTCCCAAAATAACAGAAACCTCAGTTTTTACCCTAGAAGCCATTGAGGCCATGTGGGGAGCTGCCTGCTCCCCTTCAGCTCCTGTTGGAAAAGAAAGTCTAATCATTAAAGTATTGTTTTTTTTTAAGTTTTACTTATTTATTATTTATTATTACTTATTTACTTATTCATTTATACAATGAATCTTCTGTCTGCATGCAGACCTGCATGCCAGAAGAAGGCCACCATGTGGTCGCTGGGAATTGAACTCATGACCTCTGGAAGAGCAGCCAGTGCTCTTAACCTCTGAGCCATCTCTCCAGCGGGTTTTTTTTTTTAACTTGCATCTGAAACTATCCTAGCACAGCATAGCTTCTACAATAGAATTATAGATCGGAGACAATTGTGCAGCAGTTTGTCCAATTATAGAATCAGCAGAGCAGAAAAGTTGAGAGCTGAATGGACTGCAGAACTTGTTTTATATATGAGACAATTAATAACGGGAGGTTGAGCGATTTGCTAACTCTTCCAATGTGCCTCCTTCCCACACACCTGTTCGTAACCTGACAGCATTTATTGGTTGGTGTTCACACTTCAGGCTGCCAATATTACCTATAACTAAACTATGGGACCTAGAAAATGTTCACAATTTGCTAAATATCCTCAAGTAAATTTTACAGACTGCCATTCTCAGTGTTCTCTCATTATCCCCTGAAACATACACATACACAGTAAGTCCTTTTTGTGTGTGTGCAGTCCAAAACTAGACACAGGAAAATGATTCACTGTAATTCTCATATATATATATATATATATATATATATATATATATATATATATATATATATATACACATAAGCTGAATGGAATGCTAAGCTGAGAAAATGATAATAGAAAGCTAACGATAACAAACATGATACTGTGACATTTGTAAATTAGACATAGTTTATATGCATATATACTTTTTTAAAACTTGGAACTCACAAAATCTAAGCATGGTGCATGTCTAAATACCAGCTCTGGGGATGCAAAATTGATGGACCCCTTGGGGTCTGCTGGATAGCCAGCCTAGCCAAATCAAGAGTTCCAGGTTGTTGAGAGACCCTGACTCAAAGCATAAGGTGAATGGTACTCTAACCTGAGGGTAACCATCTGTCCACTTTACATGCTTGAGCATACATGTGTATGTCATTGGAGAGAAAGAAAATGAGAGGGAGAGAGAGGGGGAGGGAGAGAGATGCAGAATCACTTTATAATATAAGCAAAAAATGTTGCCTGTGTTGATTCAGAGATTATAAAAACACGAAAGCCTCAAATTGCAGAGGGATGGTGCAAAACTCAGTTGTGCAGTTTTCCTAGTGGCTGTTTGTTTACCTCCCTTCAAGAGCGCTTACTATTTTCTTAGAGCGCGTCTAATGTCCTAACATAATTTCTTAGTGTTCTAAATAAATTAAGACTATGATACTAGAAATTACTTCTGTCTCCTCCCTTGGAATAAGTGAAGGCAAGGTCAGTGTCCCTCTCCGGGCTCGAAAAGGGATGCTGGTTACACTCAGTCCCAAGTACAATCAGGGTTGGGCTATGGGCCAGCAATGAGTCAATAGGATGTGTCACCCTTTCCCCTATGTGTTCTTATAAACAATACAAATTAGTGTTCTGCTCCATAAGCCAGATGCCCGCAAAGTGCTTCTTATTATGGAAGAGTTCCATGCCTCACAATCAGCAATGTCAAAACATGAGCGATTATGTTCTCAAGAAGCCATTACTAGTTTGAGTTTAATTTTGTTTACTGGGCAGAACTGTACACTTAAGACTTGAAAGAAATGTTTATTGCCGGTAACAATAATAATAGCAATAGCTGATGTGTTTCTGCTCCTTAGGCAGACTTGGAGACTAACCCCGATCCTAGATTTCTTCATCTTCCAAGCTTCCAAGATCAGCTGCCTCTCATTCCCGCTGTTCTGCCTTTCTCACCATAGTGGAGTATTCCTGCAACAGGGAGCCTTTCTTTGATGAGTTGCTGTTACCAGCTATTTTGTCGCAGAGCCAGAAAAGTAATAACAATGGCCCACTGTGAAGACACTAACTTTAATCTCACAGGGCCCTTGAACTTTAAATAACATGAGCTGTTCTACTACTTTCAGAGGGCCAGCACTACCTCACCTGTCTCCCACAGAAACTATGTCTACACTGATGTTCACATTATGTATACTCATACATCAATGTCAGTGTACTCTTAAAATATAAAATAGGTAAAATTATATAGTTTAAAATGGTGACTTTCATGTTATGTGAATTTTGTAAGAATAAAAATAATAGCAAAAAAAAATTAAGCTAACCCCAAGGAGACTCTTTCTCAGTATCACCATATTCACATCGACTAATGAGTCATAAGGAAGCTAACATCCAGCTATCCAGGATTTCATATCTTCTCTTATCATAGAATAAGAGTTGTCCAGCAGGTGACCAGTCCCAGCTCAGTTAATCTGCCTTACCATGTCAACAGTTCAGCATGTTGTATTGTTAGACAATAAAAGGCCACCATTTTCTCTTATATTTTTGTATGATTACATTTACATGTGATTCTGATATGAAAGACATTGTGCAGAGCACATGGTGAGTGTTTAGTGCCACCAGTTAGGAATGAATGTTACCAGTCAAAAATAATATTGAAGATAGTATAAGCAAGGGGAACCCTTCAGATTCTGGGAAAGAGATGAGAGAAAGTGAGATGGTGATTCCATTGTGTCTCCTGTTAGATTGACTGATTGATAAACAGAGTCTCATGCAGCCCCAAATCTTTTTAATTCATTTTGTAACTGAAGATGACCCTTAACTTTTAAACTTCCCCAATTCCTAAGTGCCAGGATTACAGGAGTTATGTTATGTTATGTTATGTTATGTTATGTTATGTTATGTTATGTTATGTTATGTTATGTTATGTTATGTTATGTTATGTTATGTTATGTTCACAATACTCATGGTTCTCAATACTCACCTAGAAAGTCACACCAGGAGAACAGGCATCTCCCATGTCCAGAGCTCCTTAGAAGGTACCCAGGACTCCTTACCTCACACTCAGCTCTTGACTTCAGAATGTTCCTCTTTAGTGAAGCTCACTCTCCAGAAAGTAGCAGGAAGCTTACTCTCCAGGAAGGGAACGCAAGGATGTGTAGATGTGTCAGAAGAAGGGACCTGGGGACACTGTGCTCCCAAACAAGCTGTGGCATTCAATAGTTTAGATGCCACAATGGGAAGTACAGAACTTGAGGAGACAGCCTTTTACAGAACCTGGCTGTAGAAAAGGGGTAGTCTCAAATGCCAGGGTCAGCACATTCTGCTACCCCGGCCACAGTAAACTGGCTCTATTTCCCCTGCATATATTCTGACTCTTTTCAGATCAATGCATCAGGGACCTTAAGCAAGTCACTTGGGTCCTAATCTTTCTCTATTTCTTCCAACCAGGTGCATTCATTTGAGCACAGGAAGCCCATAGGTTACTCACACAGGGCCTCCTAGTAGGCTTCCATGGAGGTTAATATTCTATTGGAAAATGCATGGATACCTCTGGCTGAAACAAAGAGAGGGAGATCAGGCCAAATCAAGCAAGGCTTCTGGGAGGCTGAAGTTTGCTTCTTCCATGTGTGTTCCTGATATTCAGCTTTCTCTTCTGAGCATTCAACACACCATCAGTATTTACTCCACTCACTCATTCCCCAAAGGACTCTGAAACCATGTGGTTCCCAGAATCCACAGTCTCTGCTCTATTATCAGGATCCAACCCAAGAGGAAAGTACTGAACACACAGCTCCTGGTTGGCTTCAGATCTCGGGAGAAGCCCAGTCCTCTCTCTTCTAAACGGGCTACCTCCATGGGCTCTGTTGGCAGTATTTGAAGACTGGCTTTGCCATGGAAAAGTCAGATAACCCAAGTAGTCATTCACTCCTAATGTTACGCAGTTTTCAGGAAGCCAAGTTTCCCTGCCAGTTTCAGTATTATCAATTTTCAAGGCAGCCTAGGTGGCCTGTGAAACTCCTTCAAGCTTACTGTTGAAGTTCACAGGCATCTGTCCTTTTGCTGGCTGTATATCTCCACTGTAGGTGCACTTTCAAAGGCACTCATTTCTTCCTAGCTAATACAAATCCATTAAATACAACATTAAGTGATGGACACAGCTGATCCTCAAGACAATAGGGCAAAGTCATAGGAAAGATAATTTAGATGTCTCCACGGGGTGGTGACTGAGCTTGCAAAGATACAGCATTGGCAGGAAAAATAAAATAAAATAAAAAAGATACTCCAGCAATTCTCCTCCTTCCAGAAGAGAAAAGAGAGGATGTAGAATTCCACCACAGTTGCCTCTTGAGTCTTGTTTCTTCAACTTTGATTTTTCACACACTCTCTCAGGCCCTAGGCATATGATCTGGCCTGCTAACCTGCAACTTTTCTCACTTGGTTCTTAGGCATTTCCTCCCTCACAAAAGTAAGTACAGCAGACTATCTGAGGCAAGATTATCTCCCTAAATTGACACACACACACACACACACACACACACACACACTGTATGCTACTTTTTCAGTGTGGGGGTATGTGCGGACGGTGTATGCATGTGTGTGCATGCAAACACAGGTGTGCTCACATGTGTGTGGCTAGAGATCAGAAACTGATGTTGGAATCAATAGCTTCTCCTGTTTTGGGTTTTTTGTTTGTTTTTCAGGTTTTGGGAGGGTTGTTTTGTTTTTTATTGTTTCCTTGTTTGTTTTTGTGGGTTCTTTCTTTCCTTCTTTCTTTCTCTTATTTATTTATTTATTTATTTATTTATTTATTTATTTATTTATTTATTTATTTTAGATAGAGTCTCTCACTGAATGAAGCTCAGTTTTGGCTAGATTGCCTGACCAGTGAACCCCCAAGATCCTGCATGCTAACCAGTTTTCCATTCTTGTAACAAATTACCCGAGGTTATCAATCTTAAAAGAAGAAGGGTTTAGTTCGGCTTCTGGTCTGGCTAATTAGCTTGGGTTAATGCTGCAACCCTTTCACATGTTTCTCACTTTGTGGTGACCCCCAACCATAAAATAATTTTTGTTGCTACTTCATAACTGTAATTTTGCTACTGTTATGAATAATAATAATGTAAATATCTGTGTTTTCCGGTGGTCTTAGCCCCATGAAAGTATCATTCAACCCTAACAGGAGTCTTGGCCCCAAGTTCAGAACACCTGTTTTAGAGGTTTCCATCTGTTGTTTCCTGGCTCTGTCACTTTAGGTCTCTGATGAGGCAGTATCCCTCAGTGGGAATGTATATTAGAAGCTGCAGACTGCACAGCAGCTAGGTGATGAGGTCAGCAATAGGCTGAGCTCAAGATCCATTGCTCCATTTTCCATTTTTTTTTCTTTCCTTTTTCGAGGGCATTTACATTCACTTTGGGTGCAGGGTTTCCCCTGCTTTGAGAAAAGTGCTCTCATTCACATGCATTTAAGAATTATGAGATTAAAGGCCCTCAGCCTAAATTTGAAAAGTGTCTCTGAACTCTGTCGCCCACCTTTCCCGCTGACTTTTCTTGACTGCTGTGGCAAAGCGTCGCAGAGTGGACGATTTGTAGACATTAATGGTGCTTATTTCCCAGTTTTCAAGTCAGGAAGCAAAGGATGAGCAGCTTTTGTGTCTCGTAAGGAGCTGCTTTCTGCTTCAAAAATGGCGCCTTCTTGTGTCCTCCCATGGTGAAGGCACGAGGGATCTGAAATCCATTTTATAGGGACCCTGATTCCACCCTCGTGACTTAGATTTAGGCACTTCTCCAAAGCTCTGCCTTTTTACACTGTCTATTTGATCTCGGGAAGATATTAGGTTGCAGCCATGAACTCCTGGGAGCACACAGAGGAGGACCCGATGCAGAAGAGAAGATAAGCTGTCCAGGCACCTGGCTGGGGTCACCTGGCTGGGATCACCTGGCTGGGATCACTGGGGCTCAGAGGAAATGGCATGCTGAATTTGCCAGGGAAAGCAATATCATTGGAATAGTGTTCATTTCTCTAACAGTTGTTGATCCGTCCTTACAAACTAAGGCTAACTAATTATTAAGTCAAAATAAACTATTTCCTTCCAGATGAAAGTCTCATTCTTCCCACCTTTAAGAAGCTAAAGTTTTTCAAAACTTTCTTTTTTAATAATTATCAGCTAGTCCTGGCAACTAATACTTTGAGGAATGTCGTTGTTCCTTTACCTTTTTACAAGGCAAGTGCCCAAAGCTGCCAGTCTTTGATTACCTAGGGAAACGCAGTTTAAAGAATTCACTCATACTTCCTCAAGGCTCTCTTCCACAACATTCTAAAGCATCCAACATCAGACACTTTTCTTGTAAGGGCTAAGCTCTGGTCTTTCTGTTTCTTTAGGGACTCTTGCTCTTTGCAGTGAGAGGGTATAGCACAAGGTCCCCTTAGGGGGAACTGAAATTTCAAGTTCCCTTTCCTGTCTTTCTAAGATGCAGCCACCCCATGTTTGTCTCTTCATATGTCTTTCGGTGCATGTAAGTTACTCTTCTGTCACTCTGGCACAAGATCTGACAGAAGCAGCTTAAAGGAGAAAAGAGTTCTTTTGTCTGGCAGGTACAGGGTGCTTCCATCCAGGGTGGCAGAGATGGTGTGAGAGAACATTGCCGTTCACAGTGTGAACATTGTGCTACAGACTGCCCATCTGACAGTAGACCAGGAAGTAATAAGTAAGACGGGAAGTTGGCAAGGATAATATGGCCCAAGAAAGTGCCTCAAGAACCCAGTTAATCCAGCTAAGCCCTACCTCCTCAAATTTCTAGAGCTTTTCAAAATAACATTATCACTCATCAAGGCATGAGCTCATGGGGGTGCATTTTAAATTTAAACTACAACATCGTCAAAACCTATGCTCAGAAACTAAGCAGACACTGGTGATTCAGGAGTGTGACAGGAATTAATGCAAAGTGTAGTCTCTGTCACAGTACTTGCATATTGTGTCTGGTTGCTAGTGGGACAGGTACTTTGTACTTCAGAAGGCATAGAAAGATGGCTGTGCACTGCTCCTCAGCTATCTCCCAATAAGGGCCTCAGCTAATATTCAAAAGGTAAAAGAAAGGAGGGAAGGAGAATAGTGACCTCACTGTGAGATTTGTGACTACTGCATTTTATAATCACGGATTCCTGATATCGGTCTCAACGTCTGAATTCCATTTCCATAGCAGTCTATGTCAGCAAGTTTCTGAGGGTGATGTGTGTGTGTGGTGTTCTGTAGCTAGTTTTCATAATAAAATTGCATGAATCAAATGGAACAACTAGGTTCCAGAAAACATAAATAATGCGTGTGAAGGAAACTCCCATTTCAAATTTTATAACATCAGCAAAAGCTCTAATTCTTTCTACAAGTTCCCACTAAAAAGTGGCTTTAATGCACAAAATAAGGATACATGGGAACATAATACCATATATCAAATGTTGTTGGAATATACATAAGGCTGTGCTTGCTTATATCCACAGCACCACAGTTTGAGAAATGGTTGATAGGACCCTTTCATGCTCTCTTCATCAGCAAGTTGCTATCCTCACAGGTAACAAATAAACAGAGCCTCTTCTAGGGCCTCTGTTCTCCATATGAGATACTAAAAAAAATAGCGTTGTTGTAATCCATCAAAACCCGAAGAATTCTATAGGGTTCTTCAGGCTTTGAGGGTAGAGTTGGAAGAGAAATTTTGTACTGCTACCTCAAAGAGCCTTTTGGGAAAGAGATCACCTTCTTTCGTTGCTGTTACTAACACGTGTGCCTGACACTCATCCCGTGTTTGTTTATGTTAGAGTTAATCAAGCTTCCCATTTCCACACTCTGCCTATAACCATTTTTCACCAGAAGCACTGCTCAATTTTACATGTTGGTATTTCATTCTATTTCAACCACAACTGCTAGCAGAAAGGTTTGAAAACTAATAGTTTACATCATCCTTAAATACAGGGATTTATTCAGAGTCATTTATTGATATAGTTATATAGTTTTTCTTTGATGCTTACATTTGGGGCCTAGAATTGAGCACTGTGGCAGTTTGAATCGAATCTCTTCCATCAACATAACATATGTTGATGTCCTAACCACCTCAGACTGTGACCATATTTGAAGATAAAGTTTTAGAGAGATTATGAAGTTAAAATGAAGTTGATAGGTAACCCATAATCCAATATGACTAATTTTCTCATAAACCTATAAGCTAAGGAATAGTATAGATTCACACACAAACACACATGCACACACACACACACACACACACACACACACACATCACCACATTTTATAGAAGAGGCATTGGTCAGACTTCCTCTTCAAAGTCCGAGAAAGGAGTCAGATCCACCAATACTTTGGTCTTGGGCTTTCGGCTTCTGGAAGTAAGCGCTACCACCTCCCTGTTTCTTAAGCTGTCCTGTCTATTTACGGCCAGGGCCTGGACTGCTTAGGGAAGGGCTGCAGCTGTGGAATAGGCTGCCGCCTTTTCCTGCCATTGCACCTCTTAAGATGACCTGTATAAAAGATGCCAAATGAGGCTGAATGCAAGCTTTTCTGTCAAAGGAAGCATGCCTGAGGCATGGTCCTGTGCATTTCTCTGCTCAGGTCCTGCTAGGTTCAGACAACGGAACACGCAGCTGTAGCAATGCTTGGTAAAGGAGGCCACTGCTGTTCACAATAGTTCATACGCTCCACAGTTACTGAAGGACCCCTACATATGTTTCCCCCAAAGGAGTCACTGCCAGTCCTAGGTGTGACATGGCTATCCGTCTTAGCGAAATACTGCTAAGACACTTTACTCCTTATTTCCACGCTCTTAAAGTTATATCCTAGGAGGCAGCCTCTACTTCTTTCTCTGGTTCTTTTTTGTTTTGTTTGTTTAACCTGTTCCCATCTGCATCCTACACTGAGCCCTCGATCTTTCCGCCATTTCCTTTTTCCACTTTCATTTTCATGATTTCTTTTTCCTCCTTCTAATCCTAAGTGGCTAAGTCTGTGTTGTCACCATTATCTCCTTTCCCCAGGAACACTCTCTGACCGTTCAAGATTAGCTCTGGTTGCCTATCTGTGTGCTCCTACGGCACCTGTGCTGCCTTTTAAAAGAGCCACTTGCTTCCTGTGATGAAGACACAACCGTTTGTCGTGCATGGGGAATATAGGACCTAAATCTGGCTCATCGCAAGGTCCTCCACGTTTGGCACTTACTTAGCAAAAAGAAACCTCTCCGTGCATTTTGTAGTGTAATTCAAAAATGTGATTTTTGCTCTAGGCTATCTAGTTAAAAGGTAATTAGGGTCCAAAATAAGAAAATACTAGAGTTGATTGACAGGGATTGAACTGAAAGGTGTTTAAGCGATAGGGTTGCTATTTGATAACAAAAAGTAAGTGGAGTGACAAAGAAGAAAAATCTAGGTTTTTTGATTTGGGATAACTCATGAATTAAGAAACGGATCTGAATGAGGACAGGGGGTAGAGGAAGTAATAAGAGTTTCTGTTGCTCCAGACATTAAATTATCTGGATTCCGTAGCTCTATTAGCACATTTTCTAGCTCTAGCTCAGTTTACTTATTAAAAATACAGGGGTGTTGCCTGAGTTACCGACTCGGTTTCTATTGGGCTCTGCCATTCCACCTCTCCTTCCCTCCTTTTTCTAGGTTATCATGGTTCTCAGTTAACTTCAGTGTAATGGAAATAGCTCTGGTCTAAGAGTTCTTTGGAGTCCTTCAGAGACACAAGCATTCCCAGTGTAATTGATGCAGTGCATAAACTGCTTCAAATAAGCATCACGCTTGTTTAAAAAAAATGGCTTTTGGAATTCACTTTTCAGAAGCACACTGGATTTGAAATCAAGTACCCAGACATATAAATGTCAAGCTCAGCCTTACAGAAGAGAAACCTCTGGAACCAGCAATAACAAAATGCTACTGAGCCTGGAAAGAAAGCTGAGTAAGAAAGATGCTTGCTGTTCAAGCACGAGTGCAGAAGCCGCCTTCAAGGCTGGTTAGGTGGCATACTCTGTCTCCTCAGCAGCAGGGGCTGTGCAGGGAGACCCCTGGGGCATGCAGACTAGCCAGCCCTGCTGAGATGACAAGCGGTAGGCTCAGTGACAGATGTGCCTCAAAAAGTAAGGTGGGGGCAGAAGTTCTGATCCAGAATGGCTCTTGCTGTTCTTGCGGGGGGCTCACATTTGGTTCCCAGCACCCACATGGAGTTACAACCACCTGTAACTCCAGTACCAAGTGATCTGACACCCTTTTCCTGGCTTATACAAGCACTAGGCATGAATTTATATGCACACAGCCAAAACATTCAAACATATAAAATAAATAATTTTTTTAAAACATCAAGCAAAAGGTAAGGTGGAGAGCAGTAGAGAGCAATCTGCATCCTCCACAAGGGCATACATGAGTGTACAATCCCCCAACACATACATATAACACAAACCCATGCACTGACACATACAACACACACACACACACAAACGGAACAACAAAAACAAACAAATAAAAAAAAACCCCACATTGTGTATGAATGATGGCATTCGTATTTGTGAAGGGACCTGGCTGTGTCTTCGCAGGAAGGCAAGCACCACCCAGGCAATGTGACTCATGCTTAGGAGTTGCACAACAGTAGTGTGGTAACTTGTCAGGGAGAAGAATCCTGAAGGGAGTTTACAGTGAAGGTCAGACTGTATCCTCCAAAGAAACCCCTGCT
The DNA here is from genome assembly GCA_028658305.1 of Pachyuromys duprasi. Lineage (NCBI taxonomy): Eukaryota > Metazoa > Chordata > Mammalia > Rodentia > Muridae > Pachyuromys > Pachyuromys duprasi. The sequence goes on along the minus strand of CM053760.1, from coordinate 30,057,204 downwards.
CCTAGCACCTGCTGCTGTTGCCAGGGCCCGTCTCTCTGTGTCCTCCTAGCTGAATGCCGGATGAAAGCAAATTTGGTGCAGAGATCCTTCAGGACATCGCTGCTCTACACACAAAACCAGCTCGTGTGTGAGTCTCTCACTGCCTATGTGTATCAAACTCAAGAGAGGGATAACACCCTTGGGTGGGAGAGATGAACCAAAGAATGGGATACCCAGAGGTGGACTATGGGCTGGAAAGTGTGGGGTTACAAGGCAAGAACTTTGCCACAAAACAGTAATTTCCTGAAGGAAAAAGATGAGGTTTTTTTTCAGGGAGTACAAAGAAAAAAGTCTTAAAAATGGGAATTTAAACCCATGAAAAAGTTGGCAGATTATTTGAATCGTTGTAGAAATGTAATTTAGTCAAGTGGTTAAGATCAAGGGCTCTGAAATTCATATCAAAGTTCACTATTCAGCTGTATGACCCTGGGTGAGGAATTTGACATCCCCAAGCTGTGTTTTCCTCATCTGCAAAGGGTGAGAAACAACAGTAACAGTCTCCCAGGGCTGCTGGAAGGATCAAAAGAGATAAAGATGGCTAGGGCGCTTAGCACAACTATTGACTCCATAAACCCTCAATCACTGTGAGGGATTATATTTCTATACACAGCCATGTCGTATAGACAAGGACAGAGCTATCTTTAACCTAAAATTACTTTTCTTTCAAAATGAGAACTAGTGTATACTTTTCCTGGTCATTGACTGTGATTTCTGTCTTTTCACAATCCCCAGTCAGAGCAAGTGCATTCTGAAGTTCACAGTACTCTGGGGACAATGGATAAAGCCTTTCACACTGACACCACTCAAATAATTCAAAACATACAGCTGTCAAACTATCCCCGAAAAGAATACAGAGCACAGAGGGCTTACCATAAAGTGAATTATTCACAATAACATGACAATATGTAGGACCAGGGAAGAACTGAATTCCATCAGAACAGCAAGGTCAACCTCTCCAAAAGAGATTAACATTTACATTTTCATTTTCTTTTCTTTTTTGGTGTCACCTGTACAACATTAGACAAAAGCAAAGATCTCTTGGAAATAATTCAAGCCAGAAACTCATTTTGAAGAAAGTAATATTTTAAAATGGCAATAGTTGTTTTATAGTGAGTGATCTACAATCATGCAATCCCAGCATGCAGTGCAGTAGTGTTTAGATGGGCCTCTACTGTATTTTGAAAGAAATAAGAAGTACCAAGATACTTTATGATACTTAACACTGTAGTTATCTTGGAAATACAGTTACAAAGGGGAAAATATCACTATACAATTTGTAAATAAAGCTTTTATTGAGATTAATATAATTTAATATGTAAGGTTTTTTCTTTTTGATGCAATTTTAGGAGGATTCTTCATTGATGTATAAAGAGACTTAGGTCTGTGCCACATATAGGAAGAAGGAAGGAATGGGCACTTAATAGCTTTCTGAACACAACGTTGAACTGTCATGTTCTAAATAAATTTTGAAACTAATTTCCATGCAGGAAAACCCTTTTGCAATAAGTAACAACAAAGAAAAAGAAATGAAAGAGCCTCATTTCTCTACTTCAGCACAGTGCATACAGTTTGTCCAACTTGATGGACGTAGAAAGCTTCATGGACTGTGATGCTTGGGTTTTTCCTGAGACAACGTAAAAAATATTTTTAAAGGACTAAGTCCAGCCTCTGCAATCTGAATCAAAAGGAATAAAATCTAAGTTTGTATTGTCAATAAATAATTCAAAAATCTACCCATAGGCAAGGGAGAATAGTTCAGCTGGTAACACCCCTGAATTTGATTCCCAGAACCTATATATATATTTTTTAAATAAAAAGCTGAGTGTGGCAGCAAGTGTTTGTTTCTCAGCACTCAGCAAGCAGAGACATGGAGATCCCTGGGGCTTTCCCCCAGCTTAGTTTAGAAGGTAGGTTCTAGGCCTATGAGAGAAACTGTCTCACAAAAACAAGATGGATGGCACTTGAGGAACAAGACACATAGTTGACTTCTGGTGTTGACTGACACATGCACCCACACACTCATATGCACACACATGCAAAACAAAAGGTCTACGCGCTGAAACTGGTCAGAGGAAAACCCAGTGGCGAGTAGGAACTGGGAGCTTCCTCACAATGCCTGGCTTATATTGGCTTTCCATCAACTATGGGAGTAAATGAAACAAATATAGATTGCAGAATTGTTACTGAGATGGAAGGACTTTGGGATTCAAGAACTCTCCCCATCAGTTTTTTTTTTCTTTCAGAAAATTAGGACATTTACTATCACCCACCTCAGAGGATCTGCATTAGGAATAAATGAGAGAATCCATGTAAAGTAGTCTACACCAATAAGCACTGTTCTGTTATGGTTTTGACCACTGTCATTGCTGTCATTGTCTACCCTCCTGGCCTCTTTAGTTTTATCTGTCAACTTGATACAACCTAAAAATCATATGAGAGTCAAAAGCTGTGAGGACTCAAGGTCCCATGGTTAGCCTGTATCACCTCGAACCTTGCTTGGATGGAACTCTATAGGTATTTCTTTTCAGGACTATGATGCGGGCACCATGGGTAGGTGACTGGATTCAAACTTATAGGTTCATCTTTAGTCAACATGTACAGTATTTGCAATATAACCTACATATCAATGAGTTTGTAAAAGGAGAGGAGAAATAAACCCATAATGAAAGAATCTGGCAAAAAAAAAAAAAGCATGTTATATAAGGACTTTTTAGAGTCTAGGTTACTCAAGAATTACTAACCCTAGAAACTGTAATATTTGCTATAATTGGGAAGGTAGTCAAAAAGTGATGTAGAAGAGATGTGAATTTGAAGCTCACCATCACACGGTTAAAGCGATCTCTTCTTTATTTATCCCTTGGTGCCCATTTAGATTATTTTATTGTTGCTTTTCTTAAGTGAACAGTGTTCTATGGGGCTTGAGGGAGGTATCTCTGGGCTACTCAATCAATATAGTGGCTCTTCCCTCACAGTGTACGACCTATAGGGCCTGTGCCATCAGTTGAACCACACACCAGTGAAGGGAAAGACCTCCATGGGAAACTACCAGACGAAATAAATTGTTGTTGATATATATTGGGACTAGGAGGATTTTTTTTTCTGCCTATTTATTTATTTTGACTTTAAACTTTTTTTTCCAAAGCACAAGGCAGAACCCATACACAGGAAGGGCATGGGGAGGTTTGCAGGAGGGCAGTCTTTGCTGCTACTTCTAACTCTACAATTTGGCCTTCTGTGGCTAGGTTTCCTTATGTGGACATGGAAGAACAACAGTAGAGTTACCTATCAGATAACGTAAAGCTCTTAGTCCAGCATTTAGTACCTACGGGCCACTCCATAAATTACGCCTGTAAGAGAAAACCTCAGGTCATGTCATAGAAGAGCTAGGCAGTGCTCACTTGTTCTTTTTCCAGTTCAGCTTTGTGCACAGTGTATTAGCACACTGAAGTCAGTAAGAAACCACATTGAGAGTATGAAGTGGTCCTGATCGACAAGAAATGCCTCACGAGAGCTGAGTCATCTACAGGATGGCCTTTACACACAAATGCTGGTGAAGAAACCCTAGCTTTGGTCAAGAGCTCACCCTAAACGGGCCAGGACTAGGGCTTAGTAATAAAGTGCTTGCCTTTTTACGCAGAATGCTTTACACTCAGTTACTAGTATCAGAGGAAAAAGAGTCCATACTGATTTAGCAGGACATCAACTGCAGCAATCTTTTCCAAAATAGCTTCGAAGTGTTTCCTCTTTCTCAAACCTCCCCCATCTCCACTCCAGAGCTCTACTGTGAAAGCCACAGCTTCCGGCCATCATTTTTCAAATGCCTAAGCTGTCAGATAGTATCATTCCTGAAACTGGGCCGACATTCATCTTGCTTGAGTTTGAAATTTTTCTTCCTAAGATCCCTATCAGCATCTTCACAATATAACTTAGCTCCATCCGGCAAACTGTCAATGTCAATCAAGGATAGGTAGGATGGGTGGGAAGGGTTGCCAAGAGTGCCTAGGAGTGGAGAGTGGGAAGCTGGTTAGCAAGCCCTCATCCCTGAGCATGTTTGGTGCATTGAACCAGCCACTGACACTGTGAACATCCCTGACCTACCTCCAAAGTATCTGGCCAGAATTAAAGAAAATCATTCACAAACTGCCAGAAAGAATCCATAACACTGCCCCGAATGTGCTTATTTTTATGCGCACATATCAAAAAGTCTTTTCTAACCATGAAATTGCATTTATAATTTATCAAGAACTGCCCATGTCCAGTGCACTGTCTTAAACCAACAGGGCACTGAGCCTCTTCTGAGGGGACCTAAAGGAGAGACAGCCCAGGTAGCTTAAGAGGCAACTTTTTTTCAATGTATTCACTTTGTATCCCGGTTGTAGCCCCCTCCCTCATCTCCTCCCAGTCCTAATCTCCCTCACTGCTTCCCCTCTGTCCCCCACTATCTGACCCCAGCCTATCAAGTCTCATAAGGACTGACTGGATCCACTTCCTCTGTGGGCTGGCAAGGTTGCCATGTCACGGGGAAGTGATCAAAGAACAGGCAACTGAGTTCATGTCAGAAACAGTCCCTGCTCCCCTTACTACAGCACCCACATAAGACTGAGTTGCCAATGGGCTACATCTGAGTGTGTGAGGGGGGGTCGAGGTCCTCTCCACATATGGTCCTTGGTTGGTGCATCAATCTCTACAGGCCCCCCTGGGCCTAGATTTTTGGCTTTATTGATTTTCTGAGGAGCACCTGTCCCCTCCAGATCTTTCTAGCTCCTCCATTTACCATAAGACTCCCTGCACTTCTCCCAAGGTTTGGCTATGAGTCGCTGCATCTGCTTCAAACCCCTGATGAGTGGCATCTTAAAGAGAACATCTATGGTAGGCTCCTGTCCTGTTCCACTTCAGGTATCTATCCTGTTTGAACTTCTCAATGAGAATTAGGCATCTTCCTTAGGGTCCTCCGTGTTGCTTAGCTTCTTTTTTTAAATTTATTTATTTTTATATCAATCACAGGTTAGGTACTTTGCATCCCAGGCGTAGCCCCCTCCCTCATTCCCTCCCACCTTCCCACTCCCTCCTTCATCTCCTCCCCGCCCCCTCCAAGTCCACCAATGGGGGAGGACCTCCTCCCCTTCCATCTAACCCCAGCTTATCCTGTCTCCTCAGGGCTGGCTGCAATGTCCTCCCCTGGGATCTAGCCAGGCTGTTACTCCCTGACATGTATGGGGGAGGGTCAAAGAGTCAGCCATCAAGTTCATGACTGAAACAGTCCCTGTTTCCCTCACTAGGGTCTTCAGTTCGACACTGAGCTATCATGGGCCACATCTGAGCGGGGGTTCTAGGCCATATCCATATATGGTCCTTGGTTGGAGAAACTGTCTCATATAAGACCCCTGTGCCCTGCTCAGTTTGGTCTTTGTGGAGCTCTTGTTCTCCCCAAGTCTTACTAATTTCCCCTATTTTTATTATTACTTCCCGCCCTGTTGCTTAGCTTCTTTAGGTCTGTATATTTTAGTATGTTTATCCTATATTATATGGCTAATATCTGCCTATAAGTGAGTATATACCATGTGTGTCTTTCTACTTCTGGGTTACCTCACTGAGGATGATCTTTTCTAGTTCCATCCCTTGATATCCCTTACATCAGTGTTTGTACATCAATTCCACTGGCACGAAATCTGTGAGCACGATCGAAAAGTTCCCTATAAGAGAATTTACACCTTTCATTGTCACTCACCCACAGCAGCTCAGTTGACTCATTGTCCTCGTTATATGAAGGAATCTTGAGAATCTAACTTGGTTTCTACTTTCATGGTTTAATGTTACCATAAACAAAGAAACAAGCCCACAGCTAATGAGCACTGATAGTGACCACTGGCTGATTTGTACCAGTAAATACATTCCTGGAATTATCACTATTTGCTCAAACCATGATAATTTTACTCACTTGTGTCAGCCAGTGATACATTTTGAGGTCTCAGTGCTGTCTGGCTTGCAGCATTCCTACCTGACTAACATTTGTTTAAAATTTCCAAACAAAAAAGCAGCCCTTCCCCTGTGTCGATTTTTCATTTCTCTTGCATCAAAATTAGAACTAGAATGGATTTCCCCACGACCTGCATTGAGAGATGGTTTGAGTTCAAATTCTCAGGTTGTGCCAGTGTTCACTGCTATGAAGTGCATAACGCTTAAAGCCTCGCGTAGAGAGTACAGGAGCTGCAAAAGACTCCTGACTAATAATGAAACCCCAGGCTATGGCTGGAACCGGATGGTCACACCATAGACAAAATCCTCTCCTCACTGTTCCTTTGTCTGGGTGACTCATGACAGTTAGAGGCAGGCAGCTCTGTACGTGCAGATGAAGATAGTGTTTTAAGTTTCACATTAATGTGGATACTAGCCCTATAGGATAGAGTTAGACGTCTAATTCATTCCTTAATTACATTCTTTCTCTAACCTCAATCTCTTTACGTCTCATATGAAAACAGCAGCATTGAGTGAACCTCATTATGTCTTTCCAGGAAGTATTGACAGGAGTCAATAAGAGTGTCAGCATAGCACCTTGTAAGCAATTACTACGTGGTGACTCTTTCCCAGGGTCAGACAGGTGGGGTAGAGGTTACTATGCCCTGCTGCTCTTCCAGAGATCCCGGCTTCAGTTGCCGGCAGTCACACCAGGCAGCTCCTGACTGCCTGTGACTCCAATTCTGGCCCTCTTCTATCTCCCCAACACACACACACACACACACACACACACACACAAGTAATGAAGTAATAAAAAATATTTGAGTGATCACCATATGTGTTTGGAAACCCACATCCAGGTGTTGGTTAGATTTCCCAAACAAAGCAGAACATAAGAATGTGTTCAAGAGGTCTCTGGAGAGATGGCTCAAAGGTTAAGAATGTGTTCAAAACTGATTTGACCTCATCGTCAATGGCATCACATTAAATAAAGGGAAGAATCTATATAAATGGGTCACTCCAAGATAGGTATTCGAATTGTCAGACATGCTCATGACTTCCTCCTCTGGCTAGATAGGAAAATAGAGTGTTAGAGCCAGGACCCAAGAGTAATAGGACAGCATGAATGCTCCAGGAGTTTCTGACCTACTGCAGCCTTGTGTAAGAAATCACATACATGGTCACGCATGTGTTTTCTACGGAGGTGATTGTGATGGTGAGTTTGCAAATCACGGAGGAAACAAACCTCAAGGTGTATCTGTAAGAGTGTTTCCTGAGAGGTAGCTGAGAAGATTTAACGTGGATGTGGGTGGCACTGTCCCCTGGACTAGGACTTGACTGCGTAAAGCCAGTAAAGCAGACGTCATCACTACACGCATCCTGACAATGGGCACAATGTGACCACCACCCCAGTCTCCTTCCACCTCTCGTGATGATAGGAGGTAAATCCTTCTGTCCCTAAGTTGCTTTTCCCAGAGATTTCGTCATAGTAGTTAGAAAAGTAACTAATAGACATAATAGCTAGTGACAGTATTCCATCAGCTTCTCAGAGAGTTAAAGACTCCCACTAAGTTCAAAAGCAATAGTTGGGAGCTGTAGAGCTATTTCCGGTGAGTGCCACACAAATCATCATCAGTCTGTGATGGCTGATCTTGGGGTCTTCAATATGACTGTGTCTGGAATCAACAACTAAAATGCCAGCCCCTTGGCATGCCTGTAAGGGGTTTTTCTTGCCTGGATATTTTGAGGTGAAAAGACCCACTCACCCACTGCGTGGTGCCTTCCAGAGGCAGCCCACATGAAAGAACATGGAAGAAGGAAGCTTTTGTTTTGCCTGCTTGCATTCACTGCCGCTCCAAGTTCTGCTACTTTAGAGAACCCTGACTGATATAGTGGCTGATAAAATCTGGAGCCTGGAAGCACTTTTCAAGCTCTACTCTTTAATCTTCTTTCCTTCCAGAATTTTCCTGATGTGGACCCTCAAAGACAGTGGGAAGAACAAATTAAAATTAAGAAAGAATCAACCTGTTGGTAATTCAGGTTGACTATCACTGAGACAAGAATGTCTTACCCACTCTTCGTTCAGGTCACACAGTTCTCCATAACCCATGGGAAGATGACTCTTGAGAAATCTTACCCAACTGTTGTTATAAGAAATTAGTCTTTAGTTATAATCAAAACTAGTAAGAGATCTCAAAAGAATTCACCACTGTATTCCAGGAGCAGTATCCGCCAGCCTATTCAAATCCATAGCACCATCCCATTATCCCTCTGTCCTCACCCACAAAAATAGACAATGGGCCGGATGGTCTTCATGCCCTTTTAACATTCTCCGCTAGTTATTGAGTGTACTTTGGTGCATGCTGAAGAGCCAGCATTTGAAGTCACATCCTCACAGGTCTCCAAGGCAGCGTGCGCCTTCCGCTCCCCAGCCCCACTTGCCTATATGGTTGGTATAGGACACTGTGACTAACTATTGGAGCTTAAACTAGGACTTCTGACCCACAATTCTGGTCTTTCCTCTATACAAGAGGCCTCTAAATCCCAAAAATAAGTAACACTAAGAATATGCTCTGCAAATCTTTCTCATTGGCACTCTTTTGTGTGCATATACACACACAAATTACATTTCATGCATTTGTATATGTACATGTATGCACACACATATATGTATATAAGTATGCATACATATATATGCATAAAATGTGAATGTATGTATATGTCTCCATACAATGTCTACCTCACTATGGTTAAAGCTGCTAAACATTTCTTTCCAGCTTTAAAATGAGGCTACAAAACAGTTCTTAGAAATGTAGTTTGCATTCTAATTATTTCCTGAGTTCACAATATGTGACGTGATCCCCTCAAAATGCGGGGAAACCAGGATCCACTTTTCAGTCACAGGTAGATGTTAGTTGTGTTCGCTTTTTGTTTGTCTGTTGTAATTCCAATATCCAATAAATTACCCAGTATAACCAATTAAATACTTTATATTTCATTATAAAGCAAGATTTGTGAAACTGGAGATACAGATTAGTAGGTAGTGTTGTCTTGCATGCACGGAGCCCTGAGCTTGATCCTTAGAACAGCAGAAAATTGAGTGAAGTGGAGCCACACCCACAATCCTTAGCGCTGTACAGTTTGAGGCCAGTAGAAACTGTCTAAGACCCTTCCAAAATAAAGAAAAATAAAATAAAATGACAGTAGATATATGACTTTGTTCAACTGCAGGTTAGTGTTAGTGTCTGGCCCATGTAAGCTGTCACCACTGGCAGATTATATATATACTAAATCTTTTTAAAGCTTAGAATATTTTCAGCCAACATTGAGCTTATCAGAGCATAACCCCACATAAGTGAAGGAGAACTTACATTTTACTTGTAAGTCACCTGTACATAAGCATTTATAAAATGTTTATACATGCATGTAGTATTTTACCCACGTACTTATGCATGTTATTCACTGTAAATAAACATATTTCTGCCCCCAAATTATACATTGTTAACAAAATATAGACAGAGAAAAATTTGAACATGATGAGCCTAAAATCCTAACAATGGGCAATTTGTAACTGGTATAAGAGTATCTTCTGGCTAAATGCAGTTATCACTACTATATTGTAAGGGATCACGTGATTAAATATTTGTCATTATTTTTTAGGTGTCTGATGAGATAGTTTGCAACTTAGCATTGTGCAGCTCTTAATCTAAATTCAGCTGTTTTCCAGTTGGAATTACTGGCTTTAGTAACCCAGATGGTGAATGTCTCTGGATGAACCCCAAACTTTCTATTTTCATCACTTTTATCAGACACCTAAAAGTCTGGTGCAGGCTGTATTATCCGTTTCTCTCTTCCCACACTTCCAACAGGGTAGTTTTACTAATCACAAGGTGCAGCACTTTATATATTTAACAAATGCTCTCCAAACTTCTGCAACTCGGCTGTTTAACATCTTCAGATTCTCAATGGATTCTTTACAAGCTTGAAATATGAAAAATCTCTATCAGTGACTCACTGAGACCATTTTCCTCAGACAATCAGAAGAGAGACGTGCGAACCCCCTCAGTTTCATTTCCAGAATGTTCTCTGTATAGCATGAGGTTCTTTCCAAAAGCTCTTATTTTCCTCTGCGAAGCCACATTTACCAAAATGGATAGATCAGGATCAGGAGCCTGTGCTACATAGTACACTCCAACAGCGACTTTTTGGCTCATACGGTCTGACACTAGGAACTCTTTTCTTTTATAAAGGGAAAATATATGTGACACACTCACTGCTCCTTCCGTAGCCCATTGTAGTAGAGAATGCTTACCACAACTCCCACCGCTCGATCCAACCTACGATGTGAGTAGTCCTAGTTTGCTTTCTATTCTTGTGATAAGTACCATGGCCTAAGCAACTTGAAGAGGAAAGCATCTCGTCCATCTTATATTTTTCATCAGGGCATGCCAAGTAAGAACCCAAGCAGGGCAGGGACCTAGAGGCCGAGATCCTAGAAGAATGCTGTTTATTGGCTTGCTCCACAGACTCATGTTCAGCTACCTTTCTCATTACTTCCCAGGAATGGCACAGTGGCCTGAGCTCTCTCATAGCAATCATTACTTAAGAAAATGCCTAAAAGACTTGCTTACAAGCCAATCTGATAGAGGTGTGTTTTAGGCTGAGGTTCCCACTTCCTTAGGACTCTAGTTTGTGTCAAGTTAATGAAAAAAGTAAGCATTGTATCAACACTTATCTATCTCTGTATCTGTATCCTAAACACCAGTGTTAGATAATATTCTTTTCTTTGAACTTCAAGGCATTTTTAGAGCCACAGGACCATCATTATTCATGTGCCTAAAAATATACTCTTGGCCTTTCCATGGGGAGCATCTCTCTCTCTCTCTGTCTCTGTCTCTCTCTGTCTCTGTCTCTCTCTGTCTCTCTCTGTCTCTCTCTGTCTCTCTCTCTCTCTCTCTCTCTCTCTGTGTGTGTGTGTGTGTGTGTCTGTCTGTCTGTCTGTCTGTTTGTCTGTCTGTCTCTCTCATTATCTTTTCTTTTCCACTCTTTTGAGGAATAAAAACTGCTTCCTGGATTACCCTTATCCAGTTTGGTGGCATTATGGAAGGTTTTCTTGTGAGTCCCCTTGACAATATCATTGGAAGAAGCAAAACCAGAGTAACAGCTTTTCCAAGAATTGCTAATAAAACTTGGGAAAGTTCTTTCTCATTTCCAAAAGGTCAATATAATAATAATAATAATAGAATTGTTCCAAAGAGGTAGCAGCTGTGCAGAGTGAATATCTTTTCCTATATCCACTAAACTGTGATTACTATAAAGGCAAAGGCCTCTTGAACTGATGAATGGCTGTTGAAGCTAAAGAGGATAACACAAGGGTGAGGTTCAGAGGATTTTGTAGTTATAGCTGCGCTATAATTGAGCTCAGAGATTGTAACAAGAACATTTAAGCCAGATAGCTCTATTTACCCATAGAGTCTTTTTTAAAAGTTTCTTAATAATTATTTTTTTTTCATTTAAACTGTAATTCATTTCAGAAGTCTCAGGATCTGCACTACAAAGAACTGCTCAGCCAGGCATGCATGCCCATGTCACAAACCCCAGCCGTATATGGGAGTTTTCGTTGTAGGTCTGACGGTCAGATTAGATAACCAGAAATCCCAGTTCTTCCCCAACTCAAATTATAACACTTTATAATAAAATCCAAGTCTCTTTCAACCCATCGATTCATTTAGAGGATGTAGCATCAGCTGAAACCACCCGTACTTTTCACTGCTTATGTGTCTTTCTATGAACAAATCATCCCTTGTTCTTCTGGTTACATTGTTTCATTTATTCAGCAGTCTTTCAATCTGTGATTACAAATATTCTATACTCACAAGTGCGGAAAAAAATGCAGTACACTTTATAACGCACACTGCTTAACTGACAGCTAAGGCCACAGAGCCTCGTGAAAACGTGACTCATTTTTGTCACGTTTACTTTTAATGACTTGAAAATGGGTAAAGAAAAAGAAAAATAAGAGATTCTGATACTTTAGAGAATGTAGTTATTAAAAATAGAACATGGAAAACTTTGCTTAGGGTAGAGACTTGTTCAGCTGGATGAGCTGTCAACATTTTCCTTGTCACACAGAATGTAGTGTGATGAACTTCAACACATCTCATTTTCTCATTGGCTAATAATTTTATTGTTAAAACTTTAATGTAGATGATATTCCAGTTAGTAATAATGCCTGTCACATGAATGTGAGTATTTAAATTTGAAAAAGATGGACACAGTATGCAATTGTCATATTCAGCACTGTGTAAGGGGTATTAAGGAGCCAGGCAGGTCCCTGGAGCCCATTGGCCAGCCAGCCTAGACAAACTGATGAAGTTGGGATTCAGTGCTTTAAAAAAATGAAATGGAGAGCAATTGGGGAAAAACATCTGATGTCAACTTCTGGCCCCTACATGAATGTATATACACAAACATGCACACCTCAATACATGTATGTACACACACACACACACACACACACCTCAAAACAGGACAGAAATTTCACTTAGAAATAGAAGCCATCAATTCACTACTTATTTGCCACGTGTATTTTAAAAACATAAAGTAATTATTAGGGGGCTAAAAAGTAATGTCTTACCATAGCAGTTTTATCATCATATTGAAAAATGAAGGCCCTAGAAATATATCACTGAGTTTAAACTATTCTTTCTACAAATGAGAGAACTAAAACTTAAACATTACAATTTACAAAATAAGCAACAGTGAAGGCCTAGTAACCTGTTCCCTCTGACACAGCATTTCTGGCAGGCTAAGAACACACATCATTGGTGCTTGAAACCTCTGGATTAAAAAATGCAAATAAAAAGCACTTGTAAAAAATATATGTATGGATCATGTACAAACATTTTTATTAACCCGTAGACACTATAGTACCAGACCTGCTTACACTGCACTAACATGATATTGAAGCTTAATTTCTGTGCTGGGATAAAATAATCTTCCAAAAACCAACCTAGAGGAGGATATTTTTATTCAGTTTGTGGTTAAAAGTTACAATTCACTATAGCTGGGAAGTCACAATGGTCAGAACTGAAAGCGGCTAGTCACATCCACAGGCAGTAGCAAAAAGAAGTGAATGTGTGGGTGCTTATTGCTCAGTTCAAGTTCTCCATTTCTGTACAGTCCAAGCTCTTACACAGGAAACGGTACTGCCACAGAGGGCTGCGTCTTCCTATAGCAACTGATATTAGTAATCAACCCTGAGTAGACATGCTCACAGACCAACCTGATCTAATATAACCCCTCCCTCAGGACTCTATTCTCAGGTGATTCTAGGTTGTGTCATGTTGACAATGAGAACTAACTATCACGCAGGCATTACAAGTCATTTGGGGACAATTCAAAATACCCAGGAGAATGTGCCAAGGGCAATGTAAATGCTACAGGGTTTTATCCTATTACTTCTTAATTTTATTGTTTTATGTGTACATGTATTCATGCATACATACTAATACATGTGCAGAAGCCAGAGTCTTTCCTAGTTGCTTTCAACATTATTATTATTATTATTATTATTATTTACTTATGCTGCGTCTATCCCTGACCCTAGACCACACTGGTTTGACTAGACTGACTGGTCAACAAATCCCATGGATCCTTCTGCCTCTGCCTCTCCTGCACTGAGGCTATAAGAATGAACCACTGCGGCTTTTTAAATGTGTGTTCTGGAGCTCACATTTGAGTCATCACACTTGTCAGGTGGGTACTTTACCCCCTGAGCCACCCTCCAGCCCAACAAATGTTATGGCATTTTATATAAGGAACTTGAACATGTGTCGATTTTGGTTACCATGGATTAGGGTGCTCAGTGCCGCTCCCCTCAGAGTCTACAAAATGACTCCACTTAAGTGATCCAAGTTATTTCCCTTTAGTCTTTACCACGAACTGAGTCCAAGCCCCCCCACACACACACGTGCACACAGAAGGGGTTTGGTATTTAGAAAGCAAACATCATTTTCTGCCATTTCCCCAAGCCCACCCCAGGAGTTCACTCTTCCAGTTCATAACCTCACCGAACAATTTTTGGCTCCCAGCAAGTCTGACATAAATGTGGGCATCTGTAATTGATACTGAGCACTACAAGGATCAGAGAACTCAGTGGGATAACGGACAGTGAACCCATGAAGGGCAGTGTGACTCATACTTTTCATCTGCAGAGGGGGCCTGCTATCCAGCACCATTTCCTTGCGCTAACTGGTGTTCTTTTCCACCTTCAAAGCCTGTTCAGTGCTAGTTTTTCTTGAGTAATGGCCTTTCACCTCTGTTGTCATTTCACTATTAACAGTTTCCTGTTGTATTAGCATAATTGAGCACAGGGTTGGAGCTGTTCTTCTGCATATTCAATTTCTTCTCACTTTGTATTCTGAGAAGCTAAAAAGTTTCAGGTCACCATCACCCACCCACTAATACACTTGTTTAAAATCACTTGCTAGGTTTTGACTGGTTTTTATCCATAGTCCCAGAACACTGACATTGTGCATATAGAAAATTGGTATCCAAAACTAGTATAAAAGTTAAAAAAATAAAAAATAATAAATAAAAAGTCTGTGACTGAGAATTCTGTTGTCTTCAATGGTCTAAATGCTTGTTATCTTCCTGAACTTATCTATGAAAACCTAACCCCAAAGTGATAGGACTTAGAAGACTGACATGAAGTGACTGATGCATATGTCGTGAGGTGTGACTGGGAGGAACACCTTACAATCAGTCCCAAGGGTTCTCTCTCACTTTCTGCCATGCAACAACAGGGCAAGAAGACAAAGCATCTACGAACTAGGAAGCAATTATCCACTAGACACTGACTCTATTGGTTCTAGCTTTGAGCTGTAAGAAATAGATGCCTACTGTTTATAACCCATCCAGTGCATGGTATTTTATTATAGAATTCCTCACAGACGTACAATGAGTCAATATTTGTTGACTACCTAGTGTACATTAGGGTATGAGGTGTAGACATCGAAAGGCAGCTTCCATGATTCTGGAGTTCACTGCCCCTTGGAGGAAAGTAGAATTTGTGACAAGGGGGATAAGAAGAAACAAAACAAGCTGAGGAGGTATTTGAAATTTCCTAGGGACAGCTGGGAATTCCTCCCCGAGGAGAGGTGATGTTGGCCTGTTGTCAAGTGGAGAAGGAAGTCAGTGGTAACAATTCAGGCAATGACGCAACGGTACTGTGTACCCACCCAGCGGGGGAAATACACCAAATATTTCCAGAGGCAGAATAAGGACCAAGGAGTCCCAAGAGCTAAGACAAGCCAAATAAATTACCTCTGCCTCAATTTCTCCTTTCCTTAGAGCTCCTGGCACCCAAATACTGGCGATTACCCAGCATGTTGGATGTGGTGGCTGAAAATAGAGTCTGACATTTCCAGACATCTGTGCAGCTCAGCGCGGCACTCACATTCCCTTCGGCATGGTTGTGGCTGGTTTCTGAATTCTACTCTCAGGCTCCATGCTGCTAAATTCATAAAGTATGCTCATCACTGTAATAAAAACAGTTTTCCTTTACAAACATAGGAAATGGAAGAAAAGCTTCCAATTATAAAGAGACTCCCAAGAGAACACTTTGACCCCTCTGTCAAGTAGGGACACCAAGAGGATACCATCTATGAATCAAGAAGCGGGCTGCCAAGAGCCACCAGACTTGCTGGTGCCTGGGTGTCTTTTCAATTATTAGGTTTTAAAGCTGTCTTGTCCCTGTCTGTGCGTTTGCTTACATGTCCTGCTTTCAGCGCTCTGGGTTCCCCTTAACTGGTACGTTAAACAGTTCAAAAGTGTTAGTGTCAAGGAATGGTTCGAAAGATTGAAAGTTTGCAAACTTTTTTGATACTATCGATTTTTTTTATACCCTTGGTCAGAAAATGAAAAAAAAAGTAAAAATTCTGATATCTCTTTATGAGCAAGTAAATGTCAGAATACTCTATGAATGGAAGACTTTATTTGGTTGAATTAAAAACATGTGTGTGTTGTATGTGTAGGCACATATACGTGTAGAAAGCCATACGTCTGCCTTCCTAACCCTTATCCGTGCAGGGATTGCACACACATGGGTACACCTGGATTTTTTACATGGGTGCTGTGGATCAAGCTCAGGTCCTTGTGCTTATTTGAAACATCTTTTACTCACTGAGCTCCCAAAGTGTTGCTGTGTTTAATGGAAAATGTGGGCCACAGGAAGAGCACATCGAACTGGCCACAGAAAGAACAAAGATTGATTTAAGCTGATGTCTTTATAGAACCTTGGAGACAGAGTAATACCGACTTCTTCCTTCAGCTCTGTTGCTCACCATACAATCATCCCTCTGCCACCCTTTTCTCCTCTGGTGAATGTCTAACTCTAGCTCAAAATTTAAAGGCAGTAATTAAGCCCTAGAAACTTCTGGTGCCAAGGCCATTCTGTAGCACTGTTGTGTAAATCACCCTCCTCCACCCCTGGCGGTTCCTTCCCAGAAACCGTCAGAGGCAGCTCCTTGTTTATGAGACGGCTCTTGGTGTTTTATACTCATGGAGATAAAATTAAGTCAAAGAGCATTTGGTAAAAATGCCAGGGTGATTAAATGAGCTAGGCAGTGTCCCTCCATTTAAATTGCATCAAAGACTCTGAGTTGAGGGAATGAGGTCGTAAGAGCTGTTTTCTTGCCGAGTGATTCCCAGGCACTGCAAACGCTGGTGGGCTAATTAGGACATAGGCATCTGGAGACTTTGTCATCTCTTCGGTGTACACTGGGAGATTACTTAGGGAGTCACCGGTTCCCAGACTGGGCCCCAAATCCATGAAATACCAATAAAATAATACACAACTCCAAGGCTTGGTTACAGATGGGATGTATCTGTTACTTTCCTTGTTGCTATGACAAAATATCCAGCAGCAATAATTTAAAGAGAGGAAGGGTTTATTTCAACTTACAGTTTCAGGGGCTAGTGAGGGCTGCTTCATGGAAGCAGAAGTTTGAGGTTGCTGGTCCCATGTCATCTGTGGTCAGACAGGACAAGAAGAGAGAGGGGTTTACAGAAAACCCAGAAATCCAGTTCATCCAGTGAGCTTACCCTAGCAGAAAGGATACAATAGCGAGACTCTGCAACGTGCATAGCAAACTATAGGAACCTCCTGGCCCAGAGGCCTCAGGCCTTTTCCAAAGCTTCAAGGAAGATCTCATACACACAGCACTACGTCCACATGAAACTAATGCTTTTTAAACCAATCAGTCTTTCCCTTCAGCCTCATTAATATCCCACTCACCTTTGACCTCTAGATGGTAATTTTATCAGGTGTGTTACACACGCACATGCAGGCATCACCCTCCACTGATTTTGCTGATGAAGTCCATCCTACAAACTAGCCCCTAGCTCATAGTCACTGGCAGTCCTTCCTCTGTGTACACTTGGCAAGCCCTGCCGGGCTCATCTTCAACTTCTTGCAGTCACCTGCTTGCGTCTCCCACTCAGCCCAAAGATTGCCCAGTTCTTCCCATCCAAGTTCTTTACTCTTTTTCTGCAGAGATGTTAACATGTTGGTACTGGTGATTAAGTATTTTTCAGGCACACTATAATGCGTGCAAAGGTATCACTTGATGGTAAGTGTTTGACAAATTAAACTTTAAAAGTACACACAAGGTAAATACTACTTGAATTATATTCTTGATGTTTCAGGAATGGATGTTTTATTTACCACAACTCATTCCTTCTATTTGCCTACATTTAATTCATATTTATTTAATTCTTACACACTGCACCAAAAACATATAAGACTTCCTTTCCAGGTAAGGGTCCATAATTTTCACAAACATTGTCTCCATGGATGGTAGGTTACCGACTCTATGCATTTTAATCTTCATAAAGATCTAATCAAGCACGTGTGGGATAGGATATTCTGGCAAGATGTCTAGTTTTACCAAGTTGCTATAAAACTCCATCCTTCTTACCCAGATTATCTTTGTCTTAATGGCTCTTCATCTTTCAGAAGGCAAAGGAAGCCTCCCTGACTAAGTTTTGGAGGCTCCTTGGAACATTTGTGGGGTTGCCCATCTCTTTTTCTGTCTAAGACAGTGGTGTTCAACCTTCCTAATGCTGTAATTCATTAGTACAGTTTCTCATGTTGTAGTGAACCCCAACCTGAAAACTATTTTTGTTGCCACTTCATAACTGCAATTTTGCTACTGTTCTGAATGTATGCTATATAAATATTTTTGAAGGTAGAGGTTTGCCAAAAGAGTCATGATCCAGAGGTTGAGAATCATTGCACTAGGGCTTTTGGAAGAAATGTTTGGGATTACTGCTGTCCTAAGCCCTTTGGCCCTTCTTGGCACTTGACACCTGCATGAGCATTCAAGACTTGTTGCTACTTGTACTACCCTGGGGGTCTTTTGAATGTTGATTCTGATAAAGTATTTCAGTGTCAGCCTCTTGCTTGACACAACATTCTAGAGCAGTGGTTTTGAACCTATGGATCACGACCCCTTCGGCAGTCAAATGACCTGTTCACAGGGTCATTACTTGCATTATGATTCATAAGAGTAGCATAATTACAGTTATGAAGTAGCAACAACAAAAAAATGTTTCGGTTGAGGGTCACAACATGAGGAACTGTATTGAAGGGTTGCTGTGTTAGGAAGGTTGAGAATCACTGTTCTAGAAGCTTCCATTGGGTTCACATGCCAACCCTGAAAATATTACCTGACGCTAGGCCATGCTGATGACAGTGGTCCATGCTGCTGCCAAGGGCCATGTCCTTCTGCGTCCATGATCCTCCTGCAGCTGGGGGCAATGTTGATGTCAGTGGTCCGTGTTTCCACCAAAGACCATGCATATGTCTGAGGTCTATGCTATGGCCTACAGCTATGCTGACACCCATAGGCCTTACTGCTGCTGGAAGGAAGTGTTGATGTCTGTGGTCTGTACTGCCATTGGAGATTATGCTGAGGCCTACAACCCGTGCTGACACCAGAGACCATGTGGAAGTCCATGATCCTTTATAGTCTGCTGACTATAAAGTGCAAAGAAGCTACTTTTGCAATGTTATTGATGAGTGCAGACTCACAGCTGAGCAAGAGGGATGTAGAAGGCTTCTGTTACAAACCCTACACCTCACCTCACCCCAAAAGTTACAGCCTAGACAGAAAGCCGTTGAAGGGAACTCTTAAAAATTGTGATACCACAACTGATGACTTCTGATGGTGTATGGGAAGGAAGGACTTCGTTTTCTTTAAGATCTGGCCATTGGGAGTTTGACCATGCTCCAGTGAGAATACGGGCAACACAGATTAGACTTGGTTTTTGTTTGCTTGTTTGTTTTTCTTCTTCTGGGGACATCATGGATGCAGAGGCTTTTGGTAGCTGTCCACATTGCTTCTGTGGTCACAGAACAGAGAGAGAGAGACAGAGAGAGACAAAAAGTCAGAAAGGCAGAGAGATAGAGAGATAGAGAGAGGCAGAGAGGCAGAGAGAAACAGAAACAGAGACAGAGAGAGACAGAGGCTGATCATTTTGTGGTAGGATTGACAAGAAATAAGAAGGCATACAGATGGGAAGGTGAGTAAGCCTTGGACATAATCAGGAGTTAGCTGAGGTTATTATCTCCGAGTCAACGTTGTCTTGAAAATGAAAATGTGACTCTCAATGGCTGAGTATTCCTAAAAGACAGAGATCCCCATGCTACGTTTTTTTTAACACTGCAATTGGAGCCTGTACCACCAAACAGCAATACTAAAGTCTTGTGGAATAAAATAATGAATGATGATGGGATGGAGATGCAGCTTAGCTTGTAGAATGCACAGTGCTCTGGGTTTGATTCCCAGTACTGCATAAAACCAGGCATGGTACAGTTCCAGGATGTGGTAAAAGAGGGTCAGAAGTTGAAAGTCATCCTTGGCTAGGAAGTGAGTTCAAGGCCAGCCTGGATTACATTAGAGTTTGTCTCAAAAGGAGGGTGAGGGGTAGGGGTGTGTAAACAATGGATGAATGGATTTGTACCATTGCCATCAACATTGTATCATCATCCACAGATTCATACCATGAGACACAATTTTATTGAGATAGCATCAAGGTTGTAAAAAATGTTTTTTGGCGAAGCTAAATTTCCTGTTTCTTGAGAACCTAAAACAGATCAGAGAAATGCTCTGTCACAAATAAAAGCATTATAGTTAAAAAAAAAAAAGTAGACTGTTCAGTAGGTTCACACAGACATTTAAAAAGATTTATGCCATTGCATTTTGCCAGAGCATTTTGATACTTCCCAGTGGCATTTTATGTAAAAACTGAACTTTAAGAGAATTTTATAATTCATTCTTAACTTAATTCTGTGCCTTCATTATTAACTGAGGAAATACGCAACCGTGATAAAATAGTTAGCTAACAGTAGCTGCCCAGGGATTACAAGGACTCTATTGTATTATGCAGTGTTCTTTTGCATATTTCATTTACTCAGGAGGAAGATATTATAATTTGTAATTTCCATATAGCCAAGTTATGGTGAGCTCTCCAGTGATTACTCTCTGTATTTGTTTAGAATCTGTCAATTTCTGCACAATTTAATAAGAAATTTTGACTTCCCAAACAGCTGCCAAATCTCAGATGGCTGCATTTCAAATGAAAATTGAAAAGACTGTAGTTATTTCTCAAGAATGCAAGCCCGGCACTGCGGTCCGCTCAGTCAGCCTCTCCCCTTTTCCCTTCCCCTTCCTTGAAGTTCAACTATTTGATTTCATCCTGTCACAACACAACTTTCCAGAGTGTAATCTTAAATACTATTTTAATGCTCAGATGGTAAATGTGGAAGACACAGGTATGACGTGCTTACTGAATGCTATAAATGGCGTTTGTGAATTTATGTGGCGATTAAATGAGGCAACTTGCAAAGACTCAATGCAATTTCCAGGACATTTAACATGCCAGTTGTATGAAACAGTTTTCCGAAATTATTAAGATGAAGAAATTCTATTTGGATATTGTTTGCACTTGACAATGTTCTCAGCTCCCCCCCCAACCCCAGCAGCAGCGAAGTTCTAATAACATACTACTGCTTTTACATCAGACCATTGAATTCTGCTCTGCCTCATCAAGCGGCTCCTCAAATAGGGTTTGCAATTAGCTCCCATGCTACGGCACTCGTGGAAGACTGTTTCATTCTACTCAGTCAGCAAGTATTCACTGAATGCCTCTTTGGACCTGGGCTATAAATATGCTCTTCTGAAACACTCTGAGCTGCTGGTTTGTTGATTCCTTTAAGGGTTTCTTTTCAGACCCTTCCTTTAGTCCAACCCAGGGAACACAGACTAAAGGGTTGATAGGTCTTTTTTACATTTGACTTTTCTTTTCTATTAGAGTTGCTATTGAGCAATTTCCATGTGATCGAAACTGCACCAAGGAACTAACACATGTAGTAAATCATAATGATTGTAATAGCCTTTTGTGAATGTGTTGAAAGAGACCATATACCAGAGAGGCCAACTATATTGAACTTTGCAGTTAGACCCAAGCCTCTGGTCTGCCAGTTATTAGCTGATCTCTATGAGCTGTTTATTCCACCTCTCTGTGGCATAGTTTACTCATCCAAAAGTGGAAATAATAGAGAATTCTGCAAAAAGGATATTGGGGGATTAAATGTGCTGATCCCTGTTATAAATTGGGGTGAGCTGGCAAGTCTAGGCATCCTCGAGTCTTAGATGGGTTATTAGGCTAAGAGTTGGGTCCAGGTCTGAGTTAACTCAGACCCGAAGGCTTCCGTTTCTGAAGAGCTCTCCCTCTCGCCAGGAAGTTTCCACTCTTTCCTGGTTGCATAGTGGTGTTGACCTTCAGAATGTTAAATATGTAGAGCGTTTCCAGCCAGGGCCTCCCTCTCTCCTCAAACACTGGCCAGAGCACTGACAGTCCACATTTACTTAATGCTAATATTTCCTAATAGAGGTGCTGAGGGCTATCACGTTAAAAACAAAAGTGGGCTGGAGAGAGATGGCTCAGCTGTTAAGAGCATTGGCTGCTTTTCCAGAGGGACATGGGTTCAAGTCTCAATACCTACACAGCAGCTTGTAACCAGCTGTAACTCCAGTCCCAGGAGATCTGCTCTTTTCTGGCCCCTGGGCACCAGGCTACTTGATGCACAGGCATACATGCAAGCAAATCACCCAGATACGCAAATAAATATTTTTAAATTAGAAAAATGTTACATGAAGTGAAGTTTCCTTGAAATTTTAAAGTCTGTTTTGGCTTCATGTGTTTGCATAGCTGATGGGCAGAGTATTTTTATCTAAATCAGCTGTCCTACTTATAAATGGGCTGAGCTAGTCACTGCTGGTTTCTTCCTTTTGTTCAGCCTTTCGCTTGGGAGGCTTTTGCTATTGCCTTTGGTTTATTTGCTTTTTTTTTTCTTTCTTTTTTTTTTTTTTTTTTAGTGGTGGGGAAGAAATCCTGTGGCCTTGTGCCTGATTTTTAATAACAATGCCTTGCTTATGGCTTTGGGGTATCTGAGCATTCTAGTTACAGGTACAGGCACAGAACACATTTCAGAGGGTTGTAGCCATGACCGGAGGAGGTAATTAAAGGCCAAACTGTAATAAATACTAAAACTCTGGTATGACACCAGTTCTGTGAAAACAAGTCCACATGGCATGCACCTTTCTTTCCATCAATGCTTGCTGGTTAAGGATCTGTTGTTAAAAGATGAATATGCCATTTTCTTAGGAGATGGTTCTTTTTGCAAGCACTAGTAGACATGACTGACATAATAATTTTAGATTAGAAATAGATTGCATTAGCTTTAGTGTGTGTCTTTCAGGACCATTTAATGACTCAGAAAATAAAGCAAAAATATTTCTACACTGAAAAATCTGGACTTTTGGAGACTTACGCTCTAATCCTGCTTCTCTTCAACTTTATCTTTCTGATCACTCCCTTTTTTCCTCACTTATAAGTGGAGGAGAATTAATACCAGTGTCAAATAATCGTTCTGAAGATTCAAGATGTTAATGCATAAAGAGAGCTCAGTTCAGTCATTCAGCAAATATTTCTGAGTTCTGGCTTTGCATTGAATAATAAGACCCATCAACAGAGAAAGAAGAAAATAAGAAGCAATGAAAGGAAGGAAGGAAGAAAGGAAGGAAGGAAGGAAGGAAGGAAGAGAGGAAAGAAAGAAGGAAGAAGGGGAGGAAAGGGAGAGAGGGAGGGAGGAGAAGAAGAAGGGGAATTTACTATACATTAAAAATTGTATTCTGGAGGGGAACAGAAATAAGTCACATAAACAAGTACAGAAGTTATAAGCAATAGGGAGAAGAAAGAAAACAGGGCAAAGGGAGAGGAAGTGAAATTGGAGGAGTGCTGAAGTTCAGATAGGGCAGATTCTCTACATGAAACCTTGAGCAGGGTGTTGCTGGTCACAGCTAAATACTTGGTGAAATTCAGGCACACTGTTAGCATTCATTTTTACCCCATTTCTTCAGAGTTGGAGAAATGGTGATTTTCAATGACTTGGAATGCCATACTCAGGGCTTAGGAAGAGATTTCATTGTCACTCAGGTTTTTCAGTGTGTTACTGCTCCACAATTTCTTTTTTTGCCTTGTTTGTTATGAAAATCTGACCACATCTGAAGGGCTATTTTTTAAATAAACAAACACATAATTATTGCCTGGGTGACCATGCCACCAGAAGACCCACAAAAGTACTCCCTTTAGCTTGTTTCTAAGGGCTTCTTCTCCATAAAAATATTACTTTTTTCCCCAGAATTGTTACTCATCAGATGTTAAGTGACATAAAATGGTGTCATGTTCCAAGTAGTGCATGGGGACTCATTTGCTCAAATATGATTAACTAGCCCTGCTAGTGTGATTGGCGTGACATGACAGAATGAGAATTTTAGGCTGTATAGAAGTCGACACTGCAAATGACAACAAATCCTGGATAGAAATATTCAATGTCAACATATCTGTTTATGAGCTAAGATTGTGCAGTCTGAGGGGCTGGAACACACTGGAGACAGTTGCTGGTATGCAGGATCCAGAACTCTCCAGAGAAACAGTCAACAGAAGGAATGCATGTTACAAAGAGGGATGCATTAGAGTAGCTTATATGGAAAGAGCTGGATAGTCCAACAAGGGCCATCTGCATGCTGGGGAAGCTGAGAACCCAGTAGATGTTCTGCCGGTGCTGAGGGCCTGGAGGATTCCTGGACAGCTGCTGGTCTTTACTTGCTCTTGCAAAGCCAAAGAAGCTGGCCAATGAAAAATGGTGTTGGTGGTGGCAGCAACATCAGTACAGACACATGTACCAAGCAAAGGTAGAAAGGTAAATGAGTACTGACTTTTCTTTGGGCCCCATTCTGTATGAGGTGGAAGACACCACCCGCTCTGGTAGACCGTCTCCCTCAGTTAATCCTTCCTGAAGATGTCCTCCGGATGGGCCCAGAGGGTGTTTCTTAAGCTATTCCTCCAGATCATATCTATGTTAGCCATCATACCTTAGAGGGTCAAGAGGTAAGAAGACAGACTGTCATCCGGACAAACAGAATCCTAAGAATTCTAAGATAAAGCAGTTTGGTCTTAAAACAGAATAAGGTAGAAAAGACGAACGTTTAACTATTGGTTTACTGGTATACTTAGTGATTTACTGGAAGCACTGCTTCTGCTGCACATTTGCCACACATGACTTCTATTGCTACCCGAGGCAGAATGACCTGGAGGAATAGCTGAAACAATGGACCTTTGCCCTTGACAACCTCCTGACTGCCAGAGAAGCTTCTATAAAACCTCGCTTGCCCATCCCACCTTGTGATTTTTAGAGCACAAAATAAGAACACAAACTGGACCTGGGACCAGCTCCTTTCAGCTTTGGTCCACTGGTGACATTTCCTCTCCACTATCCCCATAAGTGTTGCTTGTTCCAGAAATATCCCCACAGCAATCTGACCATTCATTCTGGGTCATTGTTTCACGCTCCTCCATGCTTCTCAAGCCTTTGACGATGCTGCTCAGTGTTAGTCACTTAACTGCTTACTAAACACACAGTTGCGGGGGATAGAACCATGCTGTGTGACCTTGGAGAGAAAGCTACCTGGCTTGTTTAGACCTCATGAGCAGTGAAAGCTCATAATTGAATACAGCTTGGCATTCTGTGATATACGATTGTGAGTTCGAACAAAGATGTGATGACACCTCGAAAGGGCTCTCACACGGCTTCTTGTACCTCATGAGAGTCATTATAAATGGGTAGACGGAAAGAAAGACCATACAACGTATGGTCATTAAGCCCAGGCTTAATGAGATGAACAACTCATCTCTTTCTCAGTCTTACAGTGTGGCAGGAGAGAGGCTTGTTCCTAGCATGTGGATGGCCTCTCTCCTACCACACTGTAAGAATGGGAAAGATAATGAGTGTAGACGGATGATAAGGATTGAATAGTTTCCTTTGTAGCTTCCAGAAATAAAGCTAGGGCCTGGAGACACAGTTTAATTGGTAAAGTGCTTGAAAAGCAAGCAAGAGGATGTGAATTGATTCTCAGAGCCAATGTAAAAGCATGGATGTGTTGGCGTACACTTGTAATCCCAAAACTATGGAGGAGACAGATGGGGTCCCCAGGGTTCCCAGGCCACCAACCTGGCCTACATGGACAGTTCCAGGCCAGTGAGATCCTGTCTAAAAATTCAAGGTGGACAGTTTCTGAGACACAACAGCTGGAACTGGCCTCCTGCCTCTACTTTCTCAAGCGTGTGTGCACTTATGCGTGCGTTCATGCACTCACGCACACATACACACCAATTATTTATTATTAACAAAATTTTAAAAATACAAATACATTATCCATGCAGGCTACTCCTTTTTTCTATAAAAATATCCCACCTATGTAGTTAAATTCAATATAGAAAAGTCTATCCTTGTTAGTAGTTGCAATTTCACCATAGACCTATATTGTTATTTATTTAAACATTTTCTCTATTTTCAACAATGCTTCACTTAGCATCCAACATATGCTTCATTATTTCAACAGTCCAACTTTCAACTTTTGAATTCTTTGGGTTTAATATATATAGGTATAACAAAACTATTTGGAATATCAAAATACATGTGATTTAAAAATATTTTTACTGCTATTTGTGTAAAGCTTTTTGGGGACAATGCATCCTGGTGAATAGAGACCAGCACCAAGACCAGTATAAACGACCTCTTCCCCAATTTGCTTCTTGTCAGATTTTTGTTTGTTTTTTTGTTTTTGTTTTTGTTTTGTTTTGTTTTCGAGACAGGGTTTCTCTGTGTAGTCCTGGCTGTCTTGGACTCAGTTTGTAGACCAGGCTGGCCTCAGACTCACAGAGATCCTCCAGCCTCTGCCTCCCAAAGTGCTGGGATTACAGGCGTGAACCACTAGCACCCTGCTCTTCTCATCAGATATTTGGTTAGAGTAACAAGAAATGTGCAGGGCAACCTCCAGGAGCCTGAGCCTGAGAGAGTCTCATTGTTTCACAAGAGCTTTCTGATTTATGGTACCAGCACCTTCAGTCATTGTCACTGTCGAAGTCAATGTCCCCATAACAGTGTTTTATTAGGTCAATAATTGCATGCATATGTGTGAGCTCTGTGTGTGTGTGTGTGTTTTGCTTTTTTTTTTTTTATCATTGGTTGTATTTTGCCACTCTGTCCACCAGGTCCCTTTTGCACATAGCATTTATAGCAGCCACGAACACAGGATATTATTTCTCCTAAGGTGGTTGGCTTAGCCTACCATACTCAGTCATTACAAGACCATACCTTGCTTGGCAGATGCAAATGTCTTAGCCTATGAATGAACAAGTCTTCGCTTTGTTATGAGACAAGCTGACATCACAGTGTTTATTATACGTTTCCTAAAATATTTTCACTTCCACTCAGGGGAATGAAGTACATGGGGCTTTGGGGGCCTAAACAGGCACATCTAAGTGAACGTGGGCAGTTTATAAATGAAGGTTGCCTCCTTCAAATGGGTACATACGCCTCCACTCACACCATCATTACTTTAAAAGGATGGATCAATTCTTTCATGTTGTGACAAGCATTAGCATTGTCTGTGAATTACATAGAACAAAACAGATTTGTTCCCACACTATGCCATCCCAAATGCCTCTCTCAGCCACTGGACTTTAAAAGAAGGCAAAGGAAATGTGTGCAAATTTTTTTTCAAAACATTTGTAAAAAAAAAAGGAGGTTTTACTATATGGGAGAGGCATTTAGAAATGTCAGCTAGCTGAGTGTTTGGGGAATTGTAAATGGACTCCGTGCCAATATAAATGTTCATCTGCGCTTAAAGGACTCATTTTTAAATAGCTGAAATATCACAAGAGTTAGTGTCATTCTTAGTACAAGCCCCGACGCCACCTGCTGCTTGGTAACATGAGGAGACTTTTAATGATGATAGTTTTATGTGTTTAAACTTGGACACATCTACACTATCTAAACATACAAGACCAACAGATAAAATAAGTAAGATATGTTTCAGCTGAGAGAGAGAGAGAGAGAGAGAGAGAAATGTCTGTATAGACCAGGAATGGTACGGAGGACAAAATGGTGGTTTCAGGAGTGAGGCTTGGAAGCATCCCTGCATCCCAGACAGAAGCGCTTTCTTTGGCTGAACACCACAGAAGAGTCCTGATGCAAGTGCTTTGCAAAATGACTTCATTTTCAAAGGCTGCTACAGTGTGCTGGGCTCTGGAGTTGTAAGTAGAAGCCTCGTTCTGATGGTGGCAAGTACATCAGAAAAGCTGGAGTGAGGAGCCAGGATCAGAGAGCTAGGTAAGATTTCTCCAACTATAAAAATATGCGTTTCAGGCAAAGCCACCATCTTTCAGTGATTCACCAAAATGACAAACACAAGGGGAACGGGGAGAGGCAATTGAGGTGTGTGCTTAGGCCTTTTAGAAAAGGTGGAGCCGGTCCTTTGGTCACATGTATGTAATGAAGGGTCAGTGACACTGTGGTGTCACTGTGGCAAGACAATGGGTGCTGTTTTCAAGAAGGACTCCCCTCTCAATACTACTGCGGCAAGGCTGTAGAGTCTGCAGAAATGACGCTGTCGAGCTGTGGGCTGAGTAGTTCCAGGCCCCAGCACACACATTACCAGATGTTACCCTCTGGTTTCTATTTGAGCTCCTGCTATGATGTCTGATGCTATGGTGTATGAGCTGTCCCTGCTCCAGCTTTGCCTGTATGGAGCGGGGTTTAATTTTATCGTATTTTTTAATGATATCATACACATGGATAAATGTGTTTTTATCATATTCTCTCTATTATCCTTTCATCTCTTTCCCCCTTACACCAAACCCTTCTTGATCTTCCCCAATAAGTAAGTCCCTCTCTATCTTCATGCCTTAAAATAAAATTAAAAAAAAAATCTGTGAGGCCCACTGCATTTAATCAGAGTTCAATTAAATGAGTGAGCACGGGGGAGGGGGGGGGAGTTATGTCAGCAAAGGCAACTTACCAGTGCCTACACCACCAAAGAATGTGACTCTCCCCCTCCCCCAATGGCCACTAACTCTGTCCTATGAAAAAACTCTGTCCTTGTGTATAGAAAAAGACGCACAGAAAACTTTCATGACAACATTCTATGAAACTGTACAATTCTGAGAAAGGCCTACTAATGGAATAGGCACACAAGTCAGAATACATATTTGTTGGGGTTTATGCAATAGTGAAAACAAATCAATGGATCGAAGGAATGTGTGTCATATATGCAAAAGAAGCAAATTGCAGCAGTTTATAAGCAACATGATGAAGTAACACTAACGACCATTTGGAAGAACCACAAAAGTAGGATCCATTATTAGTTTTACATTGAAATGCAATGGTGTAAAAAAAAAAACCATGCTTAGCAATTTGTAACAGTAAAATCAGAATAGTGGTTATCTCTGAAACACAAGCAAGAGAGGTATAATGAGGGAAAAGTAGGAAGTTTGACTTTATGAGATAAAATATGCATAAATCTGAAGCAAACACAGCAAAATGGCAACATGTTTAGAAGCAAGGTAAGTTTTGCTGTGTCGTGTTGAATTATTCATAACTTTGTTTAAGCATTTAAAATCGAGTGTCATCCAAATGGCCCTAGCTAAAGTAAATAGGTCACAAAATAAAACCAAAACTCATGAATCTGGGAAAGGACAGAGAGAAGGGGTTTTGGCAGGGATGAGAGGGAAATGAGAGGGTGAGATCGAGTCATTAGATGCATTACACACTCACATGAGTTCGACAAAGAATGAAATTAGTTGATCAAAATAAAATAAATTAAAAATAAGAGTGTTCTCCCCTATCAGGGGAGTAGGGAAAGGGCATAGGGGGAGAAGAGAGAGGGTGGGTGGGACTGGGAGGAGACAAGGAAGGGGGCTGCAGCAGGGATACTAAGTGAATAAATTGTAATGAATAAATAAATAAAAGTGCTAATTTTTAAGGATATTAATGCCACTCATGGAGGATGATTACAGAATACCAGTGAGTCTTTCAAATGGTGTACATAACTTAATTTCAATATTGTGTTCTAAATATAAATGCAAACATGATGAAATTATAATTGAATATAATGAGATAATGGGCAACTTAATAACACCTTTGCCTTCCAAATATTCTGTAATACAAACATACTACTTTAATAATTAGAAAGACTACTTTAAAATTTTTCACCTCTAACCCAAGTCTTGATTCTGAAAAGACTTGCATTGTGAGTGTTCCAATTACAGGAGGCCAGTGAGTTTCCCGTGTCTGCTGAGTTATGCCAGAATATTTTATTATTATTTGCTCATTGAAAGACTATGATAATAGCTGCTTTTAAATGCTTGCATTTCGTTTGAATTTCTTAGAAAAGAGGTCCCAAGAAAAAGCTTGTAAGCTGAGGGGAGGGGGTAATTTCAGGCTGAGAAGTTAGGTGAGGAAGAGTAGAAACTAAACGATAACGGTGCATTGTAAGGTCAAGTGTGATTCTAACAGAAGGTGGAAGCTGTGAGTTGTTTCTGCATTGCACAGAGCAGCCATATGGAGGAAAGCCCTTCTGGAGGAGGGATTTGTTAGAACAACCTATAACTCACTGGCAAAAGTTAAGGGCAACTCCTTAAACATTTGCAAGCTCTGTCAACTGAAACCCTCCCGTACTTCATATGGACCTACAGCCGTGATCAGCCAGGTACACGGGCTGTTAATGCCACAGTGGTTGTGGTTGCCATCATGGAGCTGACAATGACCACAGAGTAGGTGTCTCTGATTCCCATCGGCACCCATCAATTCCTGCTTTTACCCATTGCAGTATCCTGGCTGCATTCATGCCCATCTTATAGGTACCACCAACTAGATAGGAAGACATAACCAAGATGGAAATGCCAGTGTCTTGGCAGTACTGATGCTGAAATCA
This sequence comes from Pachyuromys duprasi, assembly GCA_028658305.1. Taxonomy (NCBI): domain Eukaryota; kingdom Metazoa; phylum Chordata; class Mammalia; order Rodentia; family Muridae; genus Pachyuromys; species Pachyuromys duprasi. Next base: position 30,026,806 of record CM053760.1, on the reverse strand, counting down.
GAAGCTTGAAAGGGGTATTATAGTAGAGATTCCATGTAATTAGGACTGGAGTTGTTCCCCACTACCTTAACGATCCAGTTCAGAGAGTCGCTGATCATCTTGACATCTGGCTTCGTCAGTGTTTGGTGGCATCATGCCAGTTGCAACTGACTTGTAAGAACAGCAACAAAATGCGTCATGGCAGAGGCAGTGGGTAACCCCACCAATATTTAGAGACATGATGCATGACTAAGGGTTTAGAGATCTTATGGATAATTCTAAAAGCTCCCCCTCCAAAGAGGGAAGCATTGTGATTTCTACCCTTTGCTTCTATTAAAGGCATAATACTTGGCTGACCTCAAACTTGTAATGTGGCCAATGGTAGTCTTGAACTCCTGATTCTCCTACCTCCACCTCTGGAAAGCTGGGGTATGTACCACCATAGTCAGATGATGAGTTTCGATTATGATCCTGAAACTTGATTTCTAATATTAAGTCTTCTGTGCTAAGAATCACACAGCATTTAGCTAGTGTTTAATCCTATTGACCATGCAAATATGCATAACTCTTCACCTTCTATAGAAAACTGAAGTTCTATGTTACATAGCTAGAAAGTCACAAAATAAGTATTTGAAGCTGGTGAAATGTGCAGTATCTGTATGCTTTTACTTATTCAACATTATCTGCCCCACATATATGTATATATGTGTATGTATATATTACAAACACACACATATGTACACACATATTCACCTACATATATAATCTATACACATATATATTTAACCATATATATGCCTAATATTTGTGTATATGCTTATATAATATGTATTTATATAATATATATCACTCACTATATTATATTTACTATTCCAAAACTTTCCAGAAAAAGAAGCAAATTATTAAAGCAGAACAAATCCTGGGGGTAAGTGAGGAGGCACAGCAGTGCTGGTTATTGAATATTTGTCATCTTATCGACAAAGCAAAGCTTTCTGTTATTTATTACCATGAGATAACATTTGGGCATACCAGCTGCAAATGACACTCACTATACAAAATTTTGACATAACAAATGAAGTACATTCAATAGAGGTGTGCTGTGAGCCCTGTTTGAACCAATGTCATAAACGTGTCTTCATAAAATTATTCCGACAACTCTTTGTAGCTCAGATAGTATTTTCACCTTACTGGTCTTCACATGGAAATCAGCCAAGATCATGTTTACACAATCAGCATTTTAAAAATATGTTCTCTGGACCTCTAGGAAGCACTGTGCCTTAGACTCAGAATAGTTGTACCACAAACCTCAGAACAAAGCAGAAACAACTTCTAGTGAACCGAAAGCTGAACACAATCAGGCTCAGTAGAAGAAAAAATTAAAAATAGAGCTTTCATGACAACATGAAATTTTTTTTGCTTTGATTTATTCGCTTAAGAGATTTGGAAGTGTTCATAGAGTCAGCATTTAAATTTCTGTTTTCAGGGATATTCAAGTATAAATAGAAATATGATGGCTATATTTATTCAGCTGTACACTCTTTTATCTGCTGCTGGTATATTTGGGGGAAATTAATGTTTCTTATTGTGCTTACTAAAGCTCTACTTTTGCTGCTAAAGTTTTGTATTTAAAAATAACAGTAATGAACAAACAAAAACTACCTCGTGTATGCCAAGTGTGGTGGCACACACCTATAATCGGGCATAATTGGCCATACAGAAGGCTGGCACAGAAGGATTTCAAGTTTAAAGGCAGTTGGAACTGCAAAGTAAAAACTTATGTTATGAAGCTATTTTTTAAAAGTGTCCATAATTAAGAGAACAAAAGTTTATATATGCAAATCTTGATTGCCAGTAGGACTAGAGTGATTTTAAAATGAAGTAAGTTACTTGAGATTGGATTGGAGCAGAAATGACTCAACATTTCTCTGCTTTCCTTTCCCACGGGGCTAAGCCTCTTTTACCTTCTCACTGTTCCTGGCTGACAGAAAAGGAAAGGGAATCTCATAAGATCTCAGGGCTGGGTACCACAGCAACAGGCTGTCTTTCTTTTCTTACCTGGATACTCAAGACCCAGTTGTGACAGTAAATCATAAGATGTATCAATATGGTTATTAAATCAGGGCTCCTACAGAAATAAAGCAATCTTTCTTCCAAAGTATCAGGCAACCCAAGAAAATGAAAGATGGTTGAAATTGGAAAGACCAGGCAAGAGCCGTACTATTTTTATGTGCATGTGTTGCGTGTTCATGGGCATGTGTACAAGTCTGTGCTGGTGTGGAGGTCAGAGGACAGTCTGGCATCATCCCCAGAACGTTCATCGTCTTTGAGGCAAAGTCTCTTGTTGAACTGACTAGGCTAGAGCCATTGGTCAGTGAGCCCTGAAGCTCCACCTGTCTCCATCTCCACAGAGCTGGGAATGTCAAATATAATATGCTCTAGATATTTTTACCTGGTATGTAACTCTAAGTATGTATTTCTAAGTATGTATGTAATTCTAAGTATGTAACTCGGGTCATCATGACCACAAGGAAAGCACTTCTAATCATCCCCAGGGCCCCATAGCACTGTTTTACGGTGCCCAGAAAGGTGTCCTTGACTATATAAGGAAGCTATCTAAGCATGAGCCTGAGTGAGCAAGTGAGCACTGACTTCTGCTTCAATTTCCTGTTTACATTGTTGCCTAGGTTTCCCTTAATGATCACCTGTAACCTGGAAGTAGAAGCCTAACAAATCATTTCTTCTAACTTGCTTTTAAAAGTGTTTTATAAGTAACAGAAATGGAATTAGAATAAGACACTGGGTGCCTGAGTAAAATTTCATAATGACAAAGTGACTTTGAAAGCTATGGTTCTAAGCAACTTAACCGTAGACTCTATAATGAAATGCAAAAACAAAACAATCTTCAAAAGAAAGTAACCCTAACAACAAGCCCCAAACACATATTCAATAACTTTTGACACATTAAGCACAAACAGCACCATAGAATTTATTTTTACTTTATTAACAATGTGGTTTACCGTGTTTTCAAGTAAAAAGGGTTTTTTTCCATTTAGAATAAAAATTAAAATATAACTCTGATATATATTTTCATTTATGTACATGGAAACATATATACAGAATACAATCTTACAGCAAACTGAGAGAGCATGCCCGTTGTCCTTTAAATTTCAAAAGTAAAGACACTGATTTTTTCTCTTTTATGCACCAAAACATACACAAGATATGAACCAAATTTCAATATAAACTTTTCAACGTAGAACATGAAAGTTAAAGGGCTCTCGCCATTAGAGACTAGGGGCCTCTCTGCTTACAGAGATCATGTTAGCTTGCATTCTGAATGACAAATAAGATGTTTGCTTTTTCTATTATTAAAAAAAAACCCTTCCTATCAGTTTTCATCATAAAGTAATTTGTAGCAAAAGATTGTTCTAGAACTTTCCCTTTTCAGTGTTCCTCTTTGTCTTAACCAAAGCACTGCTCTACCTTGGTTCTGTGACATGACCTACATCCTCACTGGTACTGAGTCCTAGTCATCAAAAGAAAACTGAACAAGGAAGTCTGAAGTTCAGAAAACTGAATCATTATTCATCATTTAAACCACAAAGCCTTTTTAACAAAAAACCCAAAGAGACCAGGCAGGACAACAATTACAATTTTTCAGTAAATTAAATGGGTCACATACACCACAATTTTATTTTGTAATAGCATGTTTTGGATACCTGTAAACCACCCTAGTTTTAAAAGCTATGAGAATTAACCAACTTAAAAAGTTAATCCAATTAAAGAGAGTAATCTTGAGAAAATTTGTCAACAGAAAGAAATAGTGAGGAAGTATGAGAATCATGAGATTGTACTTAATTATTGCACCAAAAAGACACAAGCAGTAGATGTCCCCAGAGACTTCTTCCATAAAGACTACAGATATCTTAATTTACATTTTCTCCTTCCAAATAATTGCACACTCAATCACATCTCTCTAAAGGCAGAATAGAGAGTTATTGGAGCCTAGATTCACTATCTTAACCCAAAAGCAGCAAACCACAACAAAGATCTTTCTACTGTTTTGTTCTATTTCTATGTACAGAAATAAATATAAACGAGTGTTATATAAAATAAGTATGAAAACCCGAGTGCTTCCAAAACTAAGGGAAAACTCTGAGAAAAGACAGAAAACAAAGCCAGTATTTTCCTCAGACAAAACTCAAAATTCTATGAGACAGATTAGGAGGGACCCATGTTCAAAAGGCTGATCAAAAGGAACTATCCAAAGATGGCGGTAATGGTCAGATGTGGTAGTGTTAAGGTGTGGATCATTTTAATTTATTGAGGACCAAATCAAAGCAAACAGAAGAAACGATCTTTTGAATATGATCAAATAAGGTCTAGGGACTCAAATAGCTGTAGAGCTCAAATGCTGTCTGTGAGTCAGACTCTGATCAAAGGCATCTAATTTTAAAAGTGACAGACCAGTCCTCTGCGCTCTAGATTAGACACTGTGGTGAAGAACACTGTTGTTGGATAGCACAGATATGAGATGCCAGTAAACTCTGTTTTGATGAGGCTATGTCTTATTTTGTGGCCAGGATATATGTATTATTTTTACAACAGAGTACAAATGAAGGCCAGAAGTTGGGGGCTGAAACAAACTCCCCAAATGTTAGGGTGGGCATAAATGACAGACTGTCATTATTTAGGTTGAAGCGGAGTTTCCTTTCTTTAATTATATGGCACAGACTGTGAGATGTCAGCTTAACTAGTTACAGGAGGCAATGAATGGTGTGGTGTACCCAAGACATGAAGGAGAGCCCTTTGGTCCCAGAAGATAATCAGAGAGATAATGAAATGATACCAGACAAGAAGGAATGAGGGGAGGACATCACATGATAGTAGTTAGACCAGAATATTTTTGCTGTACAGGCTGTGGTGATATCGGAGTATGTGTATAATATCCATTTATTTTTCTTGGAATGTCCAATTGTTCCTTGGAAAGCAGCCCTATGTTTAAGACAGAGGCAGGTAAGGTTTAAGTCTAGAGAGAACAAAACCCACTTTACAAGCACACCATCCTGTATCAAAGCTCTGGGGGACATTGGCACCTCTCAGAGGAAAATCATCTTCTTTGTTCCTCAAATACTTCTCAAGTCTACTGGAGGGATGGGCTGACTGCACATTGACAGCCACTGTGATGAGGCTGGCCCCTGGCTGGGCACTCTTCTGGCAGAATTACTCTCATCTTTTCCTGGCCAAAGCTGAAGATCAAAAGTAATACTTAAGGGACCGACACTTCTCAGAAAGAGACCGATGTTAAACTTCAAGGCTGAAGCCTAAGGAGAGGCTGGGACATTTGGTTCCATGGGAAGAAGGGTTTTTGACCAATGGTGGTCATATTCTGACTGGCATTTTTGTTCATGTTCTTCTGGCTCTTTCTGTGGGCTCAGCAGACCTCTAGGAAATCCCCGAGTTCTGAAGTAGCACCTCCTCCTCTGAATCATTACTGGAAAGGGCATGAGAAGGTGGCATTTGTTCTCAAAGCACACTGTGTTGCAGCAATGCCATAGCTGCATCGTAGTTGCAGATGCAGAAGAAACATCTCATCTACAAAAGGCCAAAGTGAAGGATGAGGAAGGAATCAGCACAGTAGAAATGCTACTCATCCTGAAACAGATACCCTTTCCAACTGACAGATTGAGCATTTGTGGCCAAAAGCATGTGGTTGAAAAGGCAGGTCCACCAGGAAGATTCAACATGTAGCTTAGAAGAAAGAAATCCAACTGCAAGCCAACCACACAAACATCAGCAGGGGCGGCCCTATACTTAGCTCCACACAGGACATAGTCTGACCACCAGCTGTCCCTAAGCATACCCATTCACCAAATGTCTACAGCATAACCATAGAAAACCAGCTTCAGGAAAAACTAAAGAGTCTCAACAACAAATCATTTGTTTTCTGATTCCATCAGCAACCATTGCACAATGTTGAAAATGGTTAGCAAAAGCAATCAGTTTCCAAAGCCTGACAGACTACCATGCCTTAAAATACTGCCCAAATACAAGCGGTTATACGCTTGTCACACCACGTTCTGGGATAATTCAGAGTATAGTCAGAGAAAAGATTAACATAATTATGACAAAATACAAAAAAAATCACAAAAACAATAAAGCCCATATAAGTGTAAAGTTAACCTTCCAAAATGGGCACTCCTAAACAGAGTAAAAGTTGGCTTTCCTTGCATGGTTTTAAAAAGACACAGAGGTGACCTCCACGTCAGAATATACCTCAGTCCTGTGGGGTTTGCAAGTGCATCTGAAATGGTCATGAGAACACAGACGAAGTGCTGAGTATAAAAGATCAGCCAAAATTTATAATCATTGATTTTTCTACAAATGACTTAGGGAAATTTCTTATGCAACCTCAAAGAGAGTGAAATGCAGGACTTAGAGGGTTAAATTCTGTGGCCACATTCTTTTTCTCATTTTGGTCTACCTGGACTCCTCCATAGCAGGCACGAGGAGCAGGCTAAGGGAGATGGTCTACCAAATGCCTAAGTGCTAAGTGTCCTAACTTCTCCTTTAATGGGATCTTGGGTCCAGAGTGGTGGGGAGTTATTCAAGGACATGGAGTTAGCCACCAGCAAGGTCAGGATGGAAACCAGCTGGGTCCAGATGCAGTATTTGTTTCGCTCTATTATGCTAGGGAATACTGCTTCCTCACGCTTACTTTACATGTGGCAAGCCAGGCACCAGCAGAAGAGAGGCTCAGAAGGACTTGTTTGCAGTGACCAGCTCTGTTAACATTTCTAAGCCGACACACATACTTCCCCCAAATCTCTTCCTCTGTTTGCACCTGAAAGCTTTTTCTTCAATGTAGAATTCAATACTGCCCTAAAGTAGCTTCCTCCTGACTGGGTTACAGTGATCCTGGAACAGGAGACTACAGAGACTGTCTGCCACTGTAAATGGTCTAGGTTCTGCTTACATAGCTGTCTCACTGTAAGCCGCCATGCTCATGAGCACCGCTGACAGAGGCCAGAGCTTAGCATATCCTTTTATACCAGCATCCTGAAACAGAGCTCACAATTGTGTTAGAGAAAAGAGCTGTCAATAAGATCAAATGGGATAACAGGCAACTGTAAACCACAGTAGTTTGCAGGCAAACTAGTTGTATGTGTGTGACAGATACAGCTGTAGAGGAGCCTCAGAGTGAGTGGGTCAGGCAAAACTGTCAGCAAGTTGGGTGTTATTCTCAGAGACACTCAGTCCATCTTGGTTTTCTAAGAACCTGGGCCTCAGTGTAAGGAAACCTGGCTTACAGGAAGCTGCCTGGTTTGGGTGGGAAGAAAAAAAGGAAAAAAGAAAAGTCGGCAACCAAGAAGCAAGTCCAGAGCGGGAGACAGTCTGTCTCAGAACTTTCACTGAACTCCTAGAAGCTGCTGCTGCTGCTGTGGTTGGTACTTCTGTGTGCTTTAAAAACATAGGACAATCAAATAGGCTGGTACATGAAGGAGGTCCTGGGCTTCTGGCTTTTTGGGGATCCTCAGTGAATGTGCCATTTCACAAAGCCCAGAAAATCAAGATCTCAGTCCTGGAAACCTTCACGACAAACACAGCATCATCAGAATCGGGCGCCACCTGACTTAGTTGGCATACTGGGCATAGAAGGCCACCTTGACTCTCTCGATCTGATGGCATAACTTGATAGCGGGTCCCAGCTTCAGCTCCATGCATTCCTGCACGGTGGGAAGAGTGAGCAGGAGGAGCGCCTGGCCATCGATGTCCTGCCGGAAGAAAAAGCCATGTTAGAGAAGCAGCAGGTCATGTCAAACTTTGCCCTGAAGCTAAATATGTAAAGAACCGTTCTTTCTGCTTTTGATGACTAAGGAATGTGTGTGTGTGTCTGTCTGTCTCTGTGTGTGTAAGAGCAGGGACATATATACCGGTCAGAGGGAAACCCTGTGTGTTGGTCCTCACTTTCTACCTGTTCTGGGACAGGTTATCTCTGCTAGGCTGGCTGGCCTGTAACTCTGTCTCTGCCTCTCATGTCTTCACATGAATGTGCTGGGATTACAGATCCATTTACATGATTGTCTCTGGGTTTTTATGTGAGTTCTGGGGATACAAGCTCAGATCATCAGCTAACACAGATAGTGTTTGCTTTACCAACTGATCCATCACTTCAGCCCCAATAAAATATCTTTTTTTTTCTTTAAGACTATTTTAGCTCCTCTGAAATTCCTAAGCCTCTACTGATGGATACCAGCAATGGAACAGGTTGGGGGCTCCAGAAGTTGTTTCCCAAGTTTAGTATCCTGTTACTGGGGCAGCAACGTCGTCCTTGTAGGCCAGGCCCTTCCACGCTAATCCAAATACCAGAAAAGAAATGGATATTAAAAACTACATACTCTCACTACTTTGTAAGGTCTGATGTTTTATCACCAGGATAGGTGACAAGACACCAAAGACAGACATGTCAGCTACATACTGTGACTTTTCCGGAGGAAAACACATGCACATACTATTTGTGTGTGTGTAGGCAGACACACACAGACATAGACAGATACATACTGAAGTGTGGGTCATACTTATCTGACCCAATTAAACTTTCCCATTACTACACAGTGATAAAAATGGCCACGACATACTAGTACTCCCATATGTACCATGCCATAAACTATCATTTATTGCTGATGAAATTATGAGATAATACGATATTCGAATGGAACCCAAGCCAGTGTCATATGCCAATCAAACACCTTTAAACATCTTTTGAAAAAAAAATCTTTTACTATAGAAACTACCCTCCAAAACTATCAGAAATAAAGGATCTGCAAGATGTACAATAAATATCAATATACATAATAAAAATATGAAAAAAGGAAGACTATATGATACCTTTGGAGGAACCCACTAGCAAACAACAGACCCCCAAAGAAATGGACGAAATGGTTCTGTGGAAGCTAAATGAGATACAAGAAAATACAGACAGACAATTTACTGAAGTTAGGAGTCTAGCTCCTACAAAGAATGACAAATTTAATCCAGGTGGTAGTGGTGCATGCCTTTAATCCCAGCACTTGGGATGCAGAGGTAGGCGGATCTCTGTGAGTTTGAGGCCAGCCTGGTCCACAAAGTGAGTCCAGGACAGCCAAGGCTACACAGGGAAACCCTGTCTCAAACAACAACAACAACAACAAAAAGACACATTTAGCCAGGTGATCGAGATTGGGATAGATGCATTGAACTGGGTCATGGAAGACCTAAGAGGTCTGCTGTCCTAGCCCGAGCTCACGGTGATGCATCCTGTCCCTAGATGTCCCCGAAGGAGAAGAACAACGAGAATAAATATTCAGGCCCACTCTCCTGCTTGGCCAGCAGCAGGGATGGAAGCCCCAAGTTTAAGAGGGGTTTCAGCTCTGAGTGGGAGTGTGGGAATGAGTCAATACTGTCTGGTGTGGATTTCAAGGCTGGCAACCTGGAAAACAGGCAGATAGAGGCCATGACTTGAAACTCTCTGGGAGCTGGAAACTCTCTGGTCCAGCCTGTGGACATGTGGGACTGAGCTGGTCAGAGCCTCTGTGTGAGATGTGTGGAGGGAAAGGATAAAGGCCAAACAATCTGATTAGTTAGGGATCCTTCATCCCCTTTTTTATCTGTGAAAAAAATCACCCAAAGGTAGGCCTGTTATCCAGAGACGGACCATGCTTAAAATGCAATCTTTCCATATTTGGAGCCGCACAAGGACCCGTGATTGCTACTGCCATGTTTCCAGCTCATTTCCCACTCTCCCTAAGTGGTGAGCAATGCGATTCCTGGGGGTCATGGTTTGAGAAGACCAAGCTCCACAGAATACAAGAAGGCCTCTATTTCCCATGCTACCTGATAAAAAAACAGCTGGGTTGCTTATCAGGCCATCTGCTTGTCACTCTTGTGCAGAAGCTAACTCTACGCTAACCTTTATTTGGACTTACTCCTGCTGTATATTCCACATAGGCAAGGCTTGTTGTCGCTCATAGAGGGGTGGGAAACAGAGAGAGGTAAACAGGGAAGGTCTGGACAAAGGGGGATAGAGATGACACTGCAAAGCATGGAAGAATGAGGAGAGAAATTCCCTGTACCACACACCTCAGAGGTAATCTTTTGGTTCAGTTTGGAAGACGTTTGCTTTTTTGTTTCCTCATGGATATGCAGGTTACACAGCAGACTCAGGTGATTGAAATTCTTTTAAAAATAGGCTCCTTTATCATTCATGCATATTTGTAGATCAGTTGTTATATTAAAAAGATTCGCTAATGGACTACTAATTTTACGGTGACAGACTCAGATAAAATATACAACATGAAAATTAAGCAGACACCTTATTTTGAAGGAGTAAAAAATATGATGTGATATACAATGAGAAAGTTAACCTTAAGGCACGAAAAATTCATTCCTATTTGGCTAGCATTGATTAGGATAAGCATTTGGGCATGGACATAAAGAGCCCTTCCTAAATGCTAACACATTAAAGCTGATGGGCTTTAGGATAGTGACCTCATCCTCAAGACCGTGACCTAACCCAGATGGGCGCCTTGGAAGTCAGTCGCCGAGGGTTCCTTCCCATCTTTGTTTGTCTGTCCACCAGGAAGTGTGCAGTTCTGCTTCCCCATGGCACTCCATGAAGGCACTGCCACATGAGGTCAGAAACAGCAGACCCATAAGACCACAGACAAAAAGAAAACTCCTCTCCTTTAAACTGTGATGGAAATGGACAAATCTGTGGGCCAATGGAAATGAAGACGAGGAAAACCCTCAAAGAGAACTAAAGCTGTCAACAATCCTTTAAAATTCTCATAAAACAAACGACTCACTCAGACAGTCTACTTCTTTTCTGAGCACAATGACTGGCAATGGGTGAGCACATAGACCATGGTGTTTGGGGTAGTGTGCTTACATTGCAGATGTGTGGACTTTCACTGTATAATGTTCAGATGTGCAGCATTAAATTATAGAGAATAGATTTTACTAAGAGGCTGCCACAACATTTCTGGAATAAAAGGTCTATGTGTGCTGGTAATGGGGAATGCATAATATCTACAGTCGCTCCTGGTGATTAGAGCCATCTCTGAATTCCTAACATCCCTAGGCATGAACACACACAGCTCTTATTATTCTGTGATCTCCTGTACAGGGCGGTGAATAATCTGCAGGCACCTAAGTTCATCCGACAGCTCAGAAAATGCTTGCTGGAGGTTTCACCCAATCAGAGCGCTGCCATTTGGGCAAAATGATGATAGAAAAAATTAGTAAAACTAAGTCATTAAAAATCTAATGGACCAGAAAAGAACTCAAGTGTCCACACACTTTAGACAGCCCAGCAAGCAACATTTTTTATTACTATTGTAAGAGTTGAAAATCCCTAATGTGAAATGCAAAATTAATTGGGAACAAAACTCATCCATTAAAGCCCACCTAATGCCTAAATCAAGGACAGAGTTTTCAGCTGATGTCAGAGGAGGTGGGTAGAGGAGAGCCTTTGCCCACTCTTGGAGTCTATGGCAGGATGTGCCAGCAACGGCTCATTTCCCTGATATATTCTGAGACGTTGCTGGAAACCGGGCTTAGCAGGGAGATAAAGCAGGAGTTTAAAAGTGGTGTTTTTAAGCCAGCACCTCACGGAGAATTGCACAGTTCTCAGCACAGTGTCCACACAGGAGCCTGTCAGCATTTGTGCTGCAGGTGTACTTGCATGCCCACCTAACTCAGAACCTAGAAGTCACACACACACACACAATATATATATACTGTGCCGACTCAGAACACAGTAACGTTTCTAAAATGAAAATGGAACATCTGGGCCTAAACCAAAATAAAACTTGAGATTTATATAGAATGATACATTTCATTGTCATGTTTTGGACATTCTAAGGTAGGTAGATATAATATATACACACACATACATATATATATATACCGATCAGGTACGTGATCAGTATATGTTGACCATGGACCAACATATACATAGTGTCATATTTAAACCTACATAGACAGAATTTGTCATGTACTTGGATACAACAGGTTTTGGCTTTATATTTTGGGGGGGGGGTTGGCAATATCACTCTGATTTAGCACCAGACTGGGAAAATACCGCCCTAAGCAGTACTATACATGGATTTTCTAACTATTGCTTTATGTTTGTTTCTAAGATGGAGATTTATCACTGAGTCCTGTATCGGCTTAGGTACAGCATTGTTCACCATTTCCTCTGTCCTATCTATGATCTGCAATGAAGAGACAGGTCATTACCCTCGTTCCTCAGGTCAGAAAGCACATCCCCCTGTCTGCCTCTGTTTTTACCCAGAAAAGAGCAGTAGACACCAGAAAATGAAGAGCGGGACCTCCTGTCTGACTCCTCTTTGTGCATTCCACATGACCTTCTGAAGATGTTTCCAGAGTGAATGAGATTAATCACTTTGCCTCATGGATATGAGGACAGACGAGCTTGGGAACCAAGAACTACATGCATAGGAGCAGGAGATGGAGGACTAGGTTGCTCATTAATTTGCCTTTTGCAATACAGTACTGCACTGACTTAGACAAAAAGATAGAAAATTCCCTGTGTGAATGAGAACTCGGACTTTTTTTCTGTCTTATTTTTTAAATTATCTTCTCAAATTATTGGCTTGTTAAATCTAGAAACAGACTAGATTGGTCTATCTTTAACCAACTATATGGAAAATAGTATTTAGAAAATACTAGGTCTTAAAAGACAGATATTTACTCTGCGAGGTTTTGCAGGTTAGTTTTGCTTGTTTGTTTGTTCATTTTCTTCCCAACCCATCTCTCTACTGAGTAGTATAAGAAAGTTAGCTGAGTCAGACATGGTTAAAAAAAAAAAAGGCAGCCAGCAAGTTCTATCAAGTCTCTGCTTCAGTTCCTACCTCTAGGTTCCTATCTTGAGCTCCTCTCCTGACAACCCTGTAAGAGGAAATAATTTCTTTTCTCTCCAGATTGATTTTTGTTCAACAACAGCGACAGCACAACAGAAACTGGTACCAGAGAGTGGGCTACAACTGTGAACGAGGGAGGAGCTGAGATGTTCACTCCTCTCTCTCTCTCCAAGACAAGAACAAACCAGGAGCATGATCTCCCATCAGGTGCACCATACCTGCTCAGCAGTATGGACAGGCATGTTTACAGGTGTCAACTGCAGTTGCCTCACGTGGCAAAATCATGAAGAAGCCAGACAAGACAGGCAATTCCTTTACGATCTAGAGTCTCAGGGCTGGGAAGATAGCTCAGCTGGTGTATATGAGTATAAGGACTTGATCCCCCGAACTCACTTTAAAAAGCTGAGTGTATGGAGCTATGCCTATAATCCCAGCACGTGGGAGGCAAAGATAAGTGGGACATGGAGGCTCACTCCAGTCAGCCTAGCCTACTGAATTCCAAACCAGTGCCTCAAAAAGGTGACATCATTTGAGGAACGATAGCCTATGGTGTCCGCTGGGTTTTATACGCACATATATGGACACACATGCATGCCTTTACTTGCACACACATAAATACACATGAAGAGTCACATACTTGTGCATGGACATACAAACACACAGAGAAAAGACCTGGAGTCCAGAAAATAAACTAATGACACAGAAAGCCACTGTACCTGCTCCTGAAAGATCTTGGCCAAGGGTGCGCAGTCTGTCAGCTTAATGAACCGTACCACATCTGTGACTGTCCACTCCAGCGGGTTGCTCTCAAGAATCAGCCTTTCCTCCTCCTCTTGCTTTGTTTCCTGCAGGAAAGGGGCAGGAGACTGTCACTGCACACTGCAGGGTCAGCTGGATTGTCTTCATAACTTCTCTGGGTCAACACTGCTGGACTAGAACTCCTGCCTCACAGGGCACACAGTCACAGAACTTAGTCTCTATGAAGTTTCTTAGCAACCTGGCTCTAGTGCCTTCCACATCTGCAATGACCTGCACATCTTCAAGGGTAAAAACATTAACAGCAACAGGTACAGCAGGTCTGGGTAGAGAAGTCACTTGACAAAACGCTTGCCATCCAAGGATAAAGGCCTGGGTTTGATCCCCAAGTCACATATTTAAAAAAACAAAAACAAAAACGAGTGGTGCTGAGAAAGTGGAAGCAGGTGGATTCTGGGAGTTACTGACCAGCAAGCCTATCCTACTAAGCAAACTCCGGGCATAAGATATCCTGACACAAACAAACAAGAAGAAAGAAAGAAAGATTGGATGGCTCCTGAGAAATGACATCTGAGGTTGATCCCTGGCCTCTAAGCACACTATAAACATGCTCACCTGCCCCACCCCACAGCATTGGGACTGTCAGTCTTGAACCCTGAGTTGAGAAAATCTAGGGCCTGGTTTCTGATGAAGCATCTCTGATTAAAATCCAAACAGATACTAAGGAGCAAAGCTGGACGCACGCAAGACAGCTCTCTGTGGCCACTGGCTTTTGTGATAAAGGCACCAAGGACTTCTGCAGCAGTTCATAATCGGATGCCACATGTGTTGATTTAACGTATTATAATGTGATAGAGGTGTCCCATACAAGAGAGAGATGCAGAAATCAAGTGTGGAAAGGGGAGATGTAGAGATGGAATTTTGGGACCCAGTACTGGAGGCTTGGACCCTTCCCTCCCACCTGATCAGAAGCTCGAGAGGATTAAAGCCATCCTGAAATGAAGACACTATTCCAGCCCTGGGAACTCCTGTCTGATGTTTCCTGGCCCTCCCTACGAAGGGATAAAATCATTTTTTTGTCCTTGGACTCGGGAATTTTGACAGAGCATCTCCTGTCATTTCTGATTATTTTAAAGAGCTTTTCCTGAACCACACCCTGAACGCTGCTCCATGTTCATAAGGATGGGCCAAGGACGGTCCACTCTCTGAGCTCACCTGTGGTTCCTCAGGTCTAGTGGGAGGACCCTTGTCTCCTTCATCAGGAGAAGTAGCCGTTGGCACCGGGCGGACCCTTCGTGCCCTCTCCACCGGAGGCTTCTTCACAGCCTCTGAGCTGCTCCTCAGGGTCACAGCCCGCCGGGGCCGGGCAGAGGGCACCTCTGCTGAGGAGGTGTCGGTCTGGTCATCCCTGACCTCAGAACCAGTTTCCTCACTTGCAGTGTCATCCTCCAGGGCCTCCGCATCCTCCTCTTCGCTTTCCTGAGAGGCAGAGGGAGGTGTTTAGTGGGGATGGGTTGAAAGAAACCCAAGTGAGTGACCCTCAGAGCAAAGCTCTTGGCAAGGGTTTGTCCACAAAGGCCTCAAAAGAGAGCCAATGGAATCAAAGAGGCGAACACAGCCCTCTCCTAACTACATGTGTATGCTGAACACATGCAATTGGTTCTTTGTGTAAAAGGTCTGCAGGGGAGCATCTACACCCAGGTTTCTATCGCAGTATTCAGGAAGATGAAACAAAAGGTTAGTGAAATTGAGATCAGCCTAAACTACACACTGAGATCATCTCTCAAAAAAGAAAGGAAGTTAGAGGCTGAGGTGATGGTTCAATACGCAAAGCGCTTGTCATGTGAGCACAAGGACCTCAGTTTGATCCCCAGAAGCCATGTGGAAAAGCTGGACATTGGGGATATGGAAGCAGGTGGATCCCCAGGATTTGATGGCCAATCAGCTTAGCCAAAATGATGGGTTCCAGGTAAAAGGAAGAGACTGTACCTCAAAAACAACAAACAAGACAAAACAAAAATCCAAAGTGGATCCTGTCCCAAAGAATGACAACTGAGGTTGACCTCTGTTCTTCCCACGCTTATACATACACACATACACACACACACACACACAAACACACATACACGTGAAGGTGAAGGTCAGTCTGAGCTAGGTAGGAAGACCCTGACTCAAAATTGCAAGGGATAGTTGTAGTTCAATAGTAGAGCGCTTGCCTAGCATTCACATTTGGGTTTGATCTCTAGCATTCCCCCCAAAAGAGCAAAAACAGGGCAGGCAAAGTGCGTGCTGAGCAAACCTGACAAGCTGATTTTGATCCTGGGATCCCACAGGGGGAGGAGAAAATAGAGGCTCAAAGGCTGTTTCTAACCTCCAGAGGTGCAGCGTATGCCTGCTCTCGCACCCTCCCTTTTCCTCTCCTCCTCCTCTCTCTGTCTGCCTCTCTCTTACACACACACACGAATAATAAATTAAATTTAAAAACAAACAGAACTCCTCCTCCAGTGCTGGCAGCCCTCTGGGGACACCTTACCTCCCCCGAGCCCGCTGTGAAGTCCACTGTGGAAGACCTCCGTCTCTTCTGCACAAAGATAGATTTTCGCCGTTTCCTTCTCCTGGCTGGCTTTGGATGTCCACTGTCAATGTTGCTTTCTCCAATCGGAGGTTTCACGATCTTCTTTCTTTTTCCATAATAATAGGCTGCAGGGAGGAAGATGGTCTTACTGAGATCAACCAGTGATGAGCCACAGCCCACTGGGCTATCCGTGCCCTCCCTAGTCCCAGTTCTACCCAATAACCCAATAGCTGTTTGCTTTCTTGTGTTTTCCCTGCCACTGTAGTTCAGTTTCCAGTGACAGTGATATCCACTCTGAAGTATCTTAGACTTCTGAAGGCCTGTGCAATCAGATCCAGACGCATCCTTTAGTTCACTTGCAGGTCACAATGTCCACCCCACATCCCTTGTCCCAGGGTCCTGGGACTACAGGAAACACTACTGCAAAGTCAACATTCAAACCATCCAAAGTCCTCAGTCCAGTCAGCTACTTTCCGGAGCAGTGGCTATCCAGTAAACCCTTCCCCTGGCCCAAGGAAAGGTGATGTGAAATGTGCAGGGAAGTGTGACCATCCTGCAGAGTAAGCTATAGAAGGAGAAGTTGTCTTCATTTTTTTTAAGTTCAAGGCCAGCCTAAAGCACAGAGGGACTTCCTCTGTGATGGTTAGGGCTAACTGTCAACTTGACAGACTCTAGAGCTGCCTGAGAAGGGTCTGTGGCTATGCAGACGGAGAGTCCTCTTGACTTAATTAACGGAGGTGGAAAGTGAGCTTGAGAGCTGACACTTACCATGTACTCCTTCCACCCCATTCTGATTACAGTGTGTCATGACCACCTCCCAAGTTCCTGCTCTAACTTCCTGGCTGTGTCAGGCTATAACTTGAAAGTTCCAGCCAAAATAAAGATATAAGATATATAACATGCACCTATCTATCTATCTATCATTTATCTATCTATCTGTCTATCTATCTATCTAGCTTACTTTTTGTTTCTATAGGCTAGACACACACCTTAAGAAGCTCTTCAGCTATTCATATGAAAAACTATGCACGGGGTTAAAAACCAAACAAATAACAACCAGCAAACAAAACCATGTACAGCACAGTACAGCTCAGGCGTGTGGTGTGTCTTTCCCTTCCTCTGTACTCACTGTATTTGGTTTTGGTGTGGATGGAACAGTTCTCTGGGCAGTTTTCAGAAATCAACACAGGACTGAATAAGTTTGGACAGCACTCCAGCTTGGCACAAACGCGCCGGCAGAAATTTGATACTTGGTCCGATGTCCGTACGATCTTGACCACAGCCCTGTATGTTTTGCCCCTATACCTAGACAATAAAAGATAGAGAAGGAATGGTAAGCCCATTTTCAGACTTACTCTGTTAGACTGGCAGGTAAGTTTAACCTTTTAGCATTGTAACAGATACGGATATTGTCACCTATGAAGTTCACACTTGAGAACTACACATACGGTTATTTAATCTTTTTTTTCCATTTTAAAAATGGTATGATGGTCTGGAGAGATGGCTCAGTGGTTCTCTTTGCACCGGCTGTACTTGTGGAGGACTGGGGTGGGGTTCCCAGTGTCCACAGGTGGCTCACAGCTATCCTGTTCTAGAAGATCTCCCCCCCTCTTCTGGTCTCAGTGGAAACTGCAGACATAAGGAACACATGTACACAGCGGAACACCCATACACATAAAGTAAAAATAAATACATATTTTTAAAATATCACTCAATAGGTTCATGCTCTCTTGGGGTGCATGCAGCCCAGGTGGTTGGAAAGACGCAGCATTGTTAAGGCTTGAATCTGAGGTGTCCCCTAAGAGTGTTAGACGTGGCTGCCAACCTCAGGGCTTTGGGGAAATAACTGTCTTTTAATCAACAGATTGATTTCACCATTCCTTCTCTAAAACCATGGTGGGAAGGGCAGGAACGTACAGGACTTCTCCAGAGGAGCCACCTGTCACTCTGCCAGCCTGGACAGAGACAGGGATGGTTGCCCTCATGGTCAGGGTATGTGGAAGCGCTTTGCTATTCTGTATGAATCCCACCATCATTTCGGTTTTCTCTCCACAAAGAAGGGCGACTGATCCTTTCTGAACATGTGCACACTCCATAGTTCACTGGGGACCCAAATCTCAAATAGATGAGGTCACAGAGTCAAGAGAATGGATCCTATAAGATAAGGAGGCCATAATGTTCATAATCAGCAGGGAAAACATCGTCAAGGGAGTTGACCCTTGACCAGGGCTAGAGAGATGGCTGAGCAGTTAAGAGTAGTGCTTCTCTTGCAGGGAACTAAAATTCCACCCCCAGTGCCATCGGGCAACTCACAAGCCCTTGTAACTATAGTTCCCGGGGATCCAATGCCTCTGGCTTCTGTGGGTACCTGCATTCATGTGCACACATGTCCCCTGCCCACAGATACACATACTAAAGATAATAAAATAATTCTTTTTAAAACCTAGATCTCAGTCACAAACAAAAATGTGCTGATAGAAATCAAGAGGAAATAAAAACCTACTACCAAATAGATTTCGTCTTGATTTTTAAAATTTAATGTCTTTCTGCAGTCTGTAATGTGTTTTCCCTAATAAGCCATTTTTCAAAGTCTCAACAGCGATAGATAGAGAGATAGACAGACAGACAGATAGATAGATAGGATTAACAAACAAACCCTAACTGAGAAAAATACTTATTTCTAGCCTTTCATGTTGCAGCACCCTGGTCTCTTTTTCTTCAATCCCGCTGATGTGCGAGGTTGGCTATCTGTATGGTAAGAACTCAAATCAATGCTTTGTAGACAAAATCGTGCTTTAAATCTGCTAGCTTTGCATCAATGTTGAGTTTTTTTTCCTAGGACCTTCATGGACCCTCTGTAGAGAGACCGCCCTCTGTGCCCCAGGACAGCCGCTGGGATGCACTTTGCAAGGGGAAGGTCTCACTTTCTACTGTTGTTGCATTTCATGACAAAAATAGCCCCACTCTGAGAATGCAGTATATCCCCACGTTGGTGGGAAACAGAATATCAACTTTTTACAGGCACATTATTTTTTTTCTGTTCTAAGTTTTATCTTTTCCCTGTTTGTGGCCCTCCAGCTCTGCTTGAAAGACCTTGATATTGAGAATCTTAAAGTCTCTTTGAAAAAAAAAATGAAATAGCATGACACAAAAAGCAGGAGAAATGTGAAAACCAGGTCAGATGCCAAACTGTAGAAGGGGAGCTCAAAGACAAGGCATGTACATTTCCCAAAGACACGGCGACAAAGCGCATCAGGAGACACTGGTAGAGCGGGGCTGCTTCCTGTGGCCGAGGGGCAAAGGTTTTCTTTTCCTCCCTACTTCAGGAGGGTTCACCTTCTTTTGTCTTATTAACTTTGAAAGTGAGCACACAAAGTAATGGGCTTCATAAGACAACCACACACATGTCAACATAGTGTCTTAGTAAGAAGCGAGTGTTTTCCTAAAGCCTCCCGTAATTAGGAAAAGCCCATCCAAATGTACTGAAATAAGAATTAAATCACAGTGAAATAATGATGGCTTTTTTTTTCCACGTGTCTAGATGCTGTGTTAGAGGGACTAAGTAAGGAGGACATAGTGTTTGAGTAGAAGGCTGTAACCCGACCAGACACTGTTCCTCCAGAGTCTGGCTGTCACAGTCCAGGCAGGGTGTTACAGGCACGCTGCATTCAGTCACGGCTCCTTTAGGCTATGCCTCAGCTGTGCAAGGCTGCCTTTCCTAGGCCTTTCCCAGGACAGCTCCCATCTAGGCACTGACTTAGGGAGAAAGCAAAAATCAGGCTTGGTCTTACTATTTCCCCCTTCTTTCATAAGATTCCCTGAACTCCGCCCAAAGTTTGGCTATAAGTCTCAACATCTGCTCTGATAGCCTGCAGGGTAGAGCCTTTCAGAGGCCCTCCGTGGCAGGCTCCTGTTCCCTGTTTTCGCTCTCTTCTGATGTCCATCCTCTTTGCCTTTCTGAATGGGGATTGAGCATCTTAGCCAGAGTCCTCCTTCTTAATTAGTTTCTTGAGGTGTACAGATTTTAGTATGTTCATCCTATATTATATATCTAATATCCACTTATGAGTGAGTATATACCCTGTGTGTCTTTCTGCTTCTGGGATACCTCACTTAGTATGATCTTTTCCAGTTCCTACCATTTGCCTGCAAATTTCATGGTTTCCTTGTTTTTTATTGCTGAGTAATAGTCCACTGTGTAGAGGTACCGCAATTTCTGTAACCATTCCTCAACTGAGGGGCATCTGGGTTGATAGAAAGAGCTGCAGAGGGCAGGAGCTCCACAAGGAGAGCAACAGAACCAAAAAAATCTGGGCACAGGGGTCTTGTCTGAGACTGACACTCCAACCAAGGACCATTCATGGAAATAACCTAGAACCCCTGCTCAGATGTAGCCCATGGCAGTTCAGTGTCCAAGTGGGTTCCATAGTAATGGGAACAGGGACTGCCTCTGAACTGATTGGCCTGCTTTTTGATCACCTCCCCCTGAAGGGGTTGCAGCCTTACCAGGTCACAGAGGAAGACAATGCAGCCACTCCTGATGAGATCTGATAGACGAGGATCAGAAGGAAGGAGAGGAAGACCCTCCCTATCAGTGGACTTGGGGAGGGGCATGGGTGGAGAAGGGGGAGAGACGGTGGGATTGAGAGAGGAGGAGGGAGCTACATGGGGGATACAAAGTGAATAAACCATAATTAATAAAAAGAAAAAGAAAACAAAAATCAGCCTTGGTGATTGAGCTCAGGCTAATCAAGATGGCGTCTCTAATCCCAGAGCTTCCCATGAGTCACCAAGGGCATGTATCCCTGGAAGTCACTATCTATCTGCCCAAACTTGCACCTCCCCTCCTTACCAAAGGTTCTGGTCTCCTGAATACAATCCTTCCAGGGGGCACTAGCTCGGGGACAGATGAGACCGCTGTGGGGAAGGGTCAAGGCGGCCACCATATGAGGAGGCAGGCTACGTGATGTGGTGGCCTGATCACAAGTGGAGTTAGCAACTGCGGGTGTGATGGCAGATGCGCACTGTCCGTTTGACTGGATTCGAGTCAATTAGGAGACACAGCCCTGGGTGCGACTATGCGGATGTTTCCAGAGAGGCCAAAGAAGATCCACAATGAATACGGATGGCGGTTTCAAAGACAACAAAAAAGGAAAAGGGAGAAAGCCAGCTGAGACCAGCATTCATTTCTCCCTGCCTCTCTTCTGTGGACACAAAGTGACCAGCTCCAGATGCCCTGCCGCCACAGCTGGAGCACTCTCTCCACCATGACAGACTTGAACTTCCAGCCAAAGCCCTTCCTTCCGAGGTTTCCTGCGGTCAGGGGCTGGAGCGGCACATGTGACCAAAAGGCCAGGGTGATGCTGCCTTGGTGGTCTGGGACGGGAATCTGGATGCAATGCCATAGCCAGCCTGGAGGAGCTATTCTGGAAAAGCTACAGCCACCTCTGGCTGGCATCTGAGAACATGGGAGAGAGGGTAGACTCCTGGGGCCAAACACAAGGCACATTCCAGTGTTGAGCAAAAAAGCAAGAGCATAGCACAAACACTCTACAGCCGAGTCACAGAAAGCCATTCTTATGGTCCAGCTGCTTTGAAGCCCCAGTGCTAAAAGATGCAACACACACACACACTGACACAATATCACATACATATACATACTATGGCACACACTGTAACACACACTATCACATACAATATCACACATCTACAGTGGCACACACTATCACACATACACAGTGACACGCACACATATATACACACACTACTGTGGTTGAAACCCATGGCCCCAAGCTGGTTAAGCAAGTGTCTCTGTGAGCTACGTCTCTAATTCACTTAATACTAACACCCTGCTCACATGCCCAATGCAGTAAGCTCCTCAATTAAGTCAGCCACTTGCTTGTGTTCATTATATCAGGCATGTTTCCAGGAGTGCAAATTATGACCCTCTGAGCCAGGCAAACAAAAATTAAAGCAAGCACACCAAAACCTCTCTCAAGGAACATCTGCTCAGTTTGAGAATCCCCTTTTCACACAGATCCCACAGGATGGTGCAATGCTACATCCTTCTGTTCATAACATGCAAGCCGGTGAAATGGCTAAAGAGAGAGGAGACAAGAAGGCAAAGTCTCCCAAAGCCAGCCAGCCACTTCCTGTGGGAGAGAGCAAAGTTCTCCACAGAGCGAACACAAGCCGCATGAAGACAAAGTCTGACTTAGCCTCACTGCCTCTGCCCACAAGATAATGAAGCGGAACAAACCTGCAACAAGAGGCCTAGAAAGAGAAAGGCTGTAGATCTTCAACCCAGCTCTCCAACACAGGCTCAGAGCCATTCATAGAGGAGATAAGATAAAAAGAGAGTTCACAATATGTTGGCAACAGTTCAGTGTCTCTGGACTGACAACTGTTTTAGATTCCTCCAAAGGAGAGAGTGAAATTTCTAGTGCCGGCAGCTTGGAAGATTTACATTTATCATTACAAACCGTCTGCAACAAATGGCATCAGAATCCATTTTCCCTTTGTCAGTACAGGCGGTCCAGTTTTCAGACACATGCTGAGGAACAATGACAAGATACACTCCTTCTATGTTGTCCAAACCCTGTAAGCATTTCCTTAGTAGTGTGCAAGGCACAGCTGACATGAACATAGATGAGGAATACCTATGGCTGTGCTCGGCTCTGTTTTATTTACAGGGCAAAAACCTTCTGGAAGGACCTGTATCTTATCAGGAAAATATCTCTTTACTCTTTGAGGAAAATACCCTGAGAGAGAGAGAGAGAGAGAGAGAGAGAGAGAGAGAGAGAGAGAGAGAGAGAGAGAGAGAGAGAGAGAGAGAGAGAGAGAGAGAGAGAACAGCCAGGGAGGGAGAGAATTTACTCTTTGTTACAGCCACAGATAACTTGTTCATACTTCTGTAAATAGCTTTCTATCCATGCACCTTTAAGCAACATTAATGAAACTCACTAGGTCATGAAGCAAGAGGCTCAGGAGGAAGGGGAGGGAGAAGATGAGGCTGAGGAGAAGAAGGAGGCGGAGGGTAACTGGATAGGAAGAGGAAGGGGATCTGTGGAGTGGAAGGGAGATGAGAGGGTAATGAAGGGGAATACAATCAAAATGCCTAATATACATAGACAAGTGTCACAATAAAACTAGCTATTATGCATGATTAACGTATGCTAACAAAAATGTTTGAAAAATAAAACACCGAGTAATCACCAAGGCCAAGTGACAACAAGCAATGCCGTGGCGGCTACCACAGGCTCTCGGCTCCCGAAGACACGCTAACATTACAGTTCAGCTCAGACAACAAAGACAACTACAATCTCAAACTCCAGGTCTAACCTCTGCTAAATAAAATCCATTCACGGCAGAAACCACTTCTGCCTTCAGTACAGGGGAAGAAGTTGGCTCACTCCCCTGTTAGCTTCCATTTGTGTCGGAGAGAAGCACAAGCAAGTTGTCAGGATCTAGAAAGTTGTCATTTAACATGAGAAGGAAAGAGGAGACACAACACACTGGACTGTCACTGGCAGACTCCTGCTGACTGTGGCTCCTGCTGACTGGAAAGCTGTCATCATTAGCAGCCGCTTAGAGGGAATGCCGTGATCACGCAAGGAGAGACCCCGTGCAGACAGGCATTTCCTCCTGAGAAGATGCGGTGTAAGGTTTTGCTGAGGACCTCCCTGCCAGCCTCGATAGAAGAGGTAAGATGATGCCTTTGTAATTGAGCAGGCTGGAAAGCAAAGTGTCTGTTTCAATTCTATCAGGCCGCATTTAATAAAAGCTCCCATCGACTCGGTAACATGAAAATAAGTGCAAACACTTGCAAAATGAACTCTTCCTGTCAGGGAGTAAGTTTCTGGCTGACTTAGGGAAAACAGTGCTTTTAAAGAGATGTTTGTGCTCTGCTTGTTTCCAGAGCTGTTAGGTGCCTCTGGGTTAGAGCGAATGGTAGAGAGAAGTTGGGAAGTGAGGAGTGAGGATTTCTCTACATAAACACGTATTGGAGTCACCCTAGTAGGAGTCTAGACATGGATGTTCATGTCATGGCAGATGATGACCCTCCCCTTATAGAACATAGAATATGGGATATTAAAAGGAAAACCAACTTGTTTTGTTTCTTTCGTGCTATGGGTGAAGCTCATGTAGGAGTTTCTTGGAATAATGACGTGTAATTTTGCCTGCCATTGGCTTTTTGCTTTGGGAAAATAAATCCTCTCCTTATCGTCCTTTAGACCTTTCCTCTTATGACTGGGCAGAGCATCATTAGAATATAAATGGCTTTTATGGAATTGAAGATGACAAGGCTGATCTAAAGAGACACCAGGAATGATGTTGAGTGGGTAGCTCACCATGAACTGTTTCACCAGCCACATACATGGTACCAGGAAAAGTTAATAACAAAGGAAATGAAATTGGCCATACAGATTGTGCATGAGGCCCTGACTTCTGTGCCCATCGAAGCTTAAACTGAATGTGATGCTGTATAACTGCAGTCCCAGCACTTGGAGGGTGTGGGCAGGAGGGTAAGAAGTGTGAGGTCATCCTTGGCCTTCTATTTGGCCACACAGATAGCTGACAAAAGAAGGCTAACCCTTCTCAGGCACTGAGCAAAATTCAGCATGATCTCCCAAGAAAGGGACCATTTCCTGTGGCCTCCCCCATAACCAAGAGCAGGTGTGTCAATGGCCCTGCTCTCCTTCTCAGAGATGGAGAAACGTAAAGACCATGTATGACCCCAAATACTCAAGAGCCGCAGGAGGATCTCACGTTCAAGATACATAGCACTCATGGCAAGTCTGGGCTACTCAGTGAGATATGCCATATACTAAAATTTAAAAAGGCTGGCTTGCCGAACAGAGGTCCTGGCTTTGAAGATCTTCCCCACAAAAGGAAGTAAAAAGATAAAGAAAGACAAAGAGAAGCAAAACCTTCCTGATTCCCAAATTAAAGAAGGAAGTCAGCCAACTACATGTGAACACAGAGCTCATTGCCACTTCTTTTAACACAAGCCAAAAGGATCTACCAGTTGCTTCTACCACTAACTGTTTTCTATTCCAAAGCAGAGAGCTTTTTCTTTGGAACAAACAGGTCACAATAGCAAATACTGAGAGCTGTCAACGAGCATCCTAAGGGATGATAGGGGACATCACTTCCCTCCGTTTTTCTCCTTTCTAGTAAATCATTCACTGGCTTATAGACACAGCCAAAGCTTGATCCTTAATGTTTAGCAATTGCAATTTATTATTAGTTAAGGGGCTGAAGAGATGACTCAGTTGGTAAAATGCTTGGCTTGCAAGCCCAAAGTCTTGAGTTCAAGCCCTACAATCCACTAAACCAATAGGGTGGTGGTGTGTGCTTGCACTCCTTAAGCTGTGGGACATGGAAACATGAGGGCATCCGGGGCTTCCTGCCCAGGCAGCTTAGCCTACCGGGCAACTCTGAGAAGATTAGAAACGCTGTCTCAAAAAACTAAAACAAAACACAGCTGAATGTCACCTGAGGGTGCTCGTTGGCCTCCGTACATATCTGTACACATACACACATAGGTCTACACACATTATCTATACCTGCACATATACAATGCACACACAACAATCAAACACACACGCACACAAATCACTAGTGAAGCAAATCTGCACTTCATGCTGGTGATCTCATTGCTTAAGGCAGCGCAATACAGCACAACTGTCACTTAGAAATTTGCATGTGAAACACCTCTCTCGGGCCCATTTATTAAATATTTGGTCCTCAGATTACAGCTCTATTTTAGGAGGTGGCAGAGACCTCAGGAGGTGGTACCAAGCAGGCAGAAGTAGGGCACCAGGGAGGCGTCTTAGTAGATTACAGCTCTTCAGCTCATCCTTCTTCTCTCCTGACCACTCTGACGTAAACAACCCCTGCCCTAATGTCCCACAGCCATGATGTTCTCTCTCAATATAGACCTGGAAACAGAGCATGGCTGAGCCCCTTGAAACCACGAGGAGAGATAAGCCTTTGATCTGCTAAGTTGCTTTTATTAAGTATTTTGTCATGACTATGCTAAAAAACTAATCTAGGCACTAAGTCCATATGGCGTTGCGACCTAACAGACCTTCAGTGTCTTTCTCTTTGTCTGGGCAATAATAGCAAATCAAGGAATGAGAGGTTTCAAACCAGCAGGGAAAATATTACAAGGCCTTTGTTTCTCAGAAGTGCGCACACTTACTTCGCCTTAAGCGTCTCCTCCTGGAAATTCCAGTGCGGATCTTCCACCAGCTGCAACTCTCTTAGTACCCTCCCGGGCTTGTAGGCTGCGTTGATGATCATGCTAAGAACCTGTCAGGAAGAAATACCACCATCAACCACAGTTGTGTCCATTTCTGTTGAATGTGCCATGACTGTGTTGAGCACAGTGTTGACAAGAAGTTTTCACCTTAACATTTCACGAAGTGAAGGGCTGTGAGGAAGTCTCAGAGAACCCCCTGAGGGACAACACGGAACTAACCCCTCACCAAGGGCACATAAAACCTTGGCATCCTGGCTAGGAAAATGGAAAGTGCTCACTAGAGAAAGTGTCTGATGCTCAGAACTCTTCAGTTCAGTGTTCTCCAACAGGGTTACTCCTCAGTAGGGTCCTGGGATTTTTGTTCTGTTTTAAAAACTCATGTTAGGCTCTGGAGAGATGGCTCAGTGCTTCAGAATTGGCACTGCTCTCGCAGAGGACCTGTGCTTAGTTCCCAGCACCTGTGCCTAGCAGCTCAGAACTGCCTGCAGTTTCCACTCCAACGGATCCAACACCCTCTTCTCGACTCCACAAACATCTGTATTCATGTGCAGAGCCCCCGAAACACAGCTAACTAAACATTAAAAACTAATCTTGTACTTTTTATGTAACCCACGAAGCAAACAGTATGTTTGGGCTGACACGGCAGTGGAGACTTCACTACCTGTAAGGACTGCAGTGAGTTCCCTCAAGCTGGTAATGGCTCAACTGATGGACATTTAATTTGACAGTGCTCCCGGGTTTTAAGCAGTAGTCTGGACCATTTACCGTCATCCAATATAATATTGCTTCATTCACGCTCATTACCAAGTGAGAAATGCAAGGAAATAATTATATGGCGACTGCCCAGACTGGCTAGATATTTCCACACTGAGAGTCAAAGGAACGGGTTCTAGAGAAGTGAGGGGCCCCTGGCTGATTCTCAGTGTGCCCATTTACTAAAACAATGGAGGAACTTAGAACTCTGGGCACTGGCCTCACCCTATGCAAGTCATGAGCTACTAATTTTTTGGTGTTTTAGAGACAGGGTTTCATATAGCCAAGGGTGACCTCGAACTCTGACTCCCCTGCTTCTACCTCTCAAGTGCGGGGATTCCAGGAATGTGTCACAATGCCCACATGATTAACTCTCAACAGTCGCAAGCTCTGCCATGCTCCAAGTTCCTGATACCTAGATATGTTAAACCATATGAAAAGTGAAGCAGGAATCGGCTGCTAGGTTCCACAGAACGGCCATCTGTGGCAGCTCTTTGGGCTGCTAGGAATTCAGGCAAGTAGGCAAGTAACAGGGTGCTTCCCCTCCTCAAGTTTACCCAAATCCAGAAAAGGCATAAAGAGTCGCATCAGGTTGAAGGCATACACTGCATGCGTGGTGACAAAATACGACAGAGAGTGAGAAAAATTGCACCAACGTAGGAGACGAGCCCTACCACCACCGAGTCTGCTTTGGATAAACCGGTCACCATGAAGGAGGAGACAGAGCACTTTCAGAAAAATACCGGCCAGAGCGGATTACCCAGATAACCTCTGCAAACAACCAAGCTTCCTCATGTTACCTAAGGGATTGCTCTTACTATATTTTATACTACACAGGGGTAGGGATATGGCTGCATCAGAAAATGCCTGTCACACAAATATGAGGACCTGAGTTTCAGTGCCCGTGCCTGCATGAAAAGTCAGGTGTGGTGGTAGGCACCTATAATCCCAGCCCTGGGAAGACAGACAGGCCAGTCCCTGAAACTTGCGTGCCAACCAGTCTAGCCAAATTGGTGAGTCCTGGGTTCCAGGCTTGGAGACTCTGTTTCAAAGAATAAGGTGACAGAAGAAGACACCCAAAGTCAACTTCTGGTCACCACATATACTCGCCTATATGCATACACCTTCACATGTACACAAGCATGATCATTTACATTCTCCCCCCAAATAGACAAGTTATCAGTTAATATGGTAACCCACTCTGTCCTGGGTGCCACTTGCTTTGTTCCAAAGGCCCCTGACTGTCCCCAGCAAGAGGCACACTTGAACCCAGGGATGGAAATGGAACAAGGCAACAGACAGCTGTGGCACATTTTGCTTTCTGCATTAAAACAATCATCTGATTTTTCTGCTTGCCATCAGAACAATTAAAGAGGCTGAGCTTAAAAATAAATCTAATTAGAGCTGGCTGCAGTAACATGTAAAGTATTTATCATCAGGCAGTAACATTTCAGTTGGTTTTTCTCATTGTGACTATCGGAGAAAGCCCCAGATCCACGGTGTCATTTACTGCATATCAGAATGCATTCTGTGATTCTGAATAGAACCAGAATATGCCTTCCAGAGTTCGTTCCAGCGTTGGAAAACAAGCAGCAATTAAATTTGAAAAAACACCCAATATTGAATTTTTCATTCCTCATGGCTTTTCCCAATACCAGCCCTTGTTTTCAAATTTAACAAGGCCTCTCTAAAATGTTAGAGTGCTGATCTGCACGATGGCTGTGTCCATGGTTGCTGAAGAAAATACTGCTGTCCCATAAAAAACAAAAACAAAAAAAACTAAGTGGGGTTGGACAGACTGCTCAGTGGTTAAGGTGCTGGCCAGATGGTGTGAAGATCTGAATCTGGATTCCCAGAAACCACATAAACGCCAGCTAGGTGTGGCAGCCCACCTGTGGTCCTAGCCTCATGAGGCAGAAAGAGAGACAAGAGCTCGCTGGCTAGTTAGACTAGCCCATGATAAGGACAGGTGCTGTCCCTGTGAGTAAGGCAGAAGAGCAATAGAAGATGATTCCTGATCTCAACCTCACACCTCCACATGCATGCCAGCACACACGCAAGCATGCACATACACATGCACAGTACGTAACAACACATAAATGGAAGAATGAGAACTAAGTACAAAGCTGTTATCATAAGGCAGGGTTAAACCATGTAACTTGGCCTTGCAAACTATCACAAGGCAATTCAGTATGTTCTCCAAAGAGAGTAGAAATAGCATAAAGCTCTTCCTCAGCTAAGGAGACCGTCAACTAAGATCTGTTTGAACAACTCCAATAGAAAATCCATACTGCAATGTAATGGCTCATGGCATCCGTTGGAGTTTGAGATGTTGAGAACATACTCCCATACCCAAGTTCCCAAGGAAGGAGATGGCTTTGGTTTCAAATTGTCAGTGCTACAAAGTCCTCCTCGATGCTAAGATGAGAAAGTTCAATAAGTGTATCATGTCTTCCATGTGGGAAAACAATAGAGAAAGCCCCAAAAGCAAAAGTACCTTGCATTTCTTTTCTTTAGTTGTGTTTCTCAGACATGATCAGGCACCCTCCAATGGGTTACGGCAGAAAAGCCATGGCCCCTCTAGTGTGGGACCAAATCTCAGGTAGATCCCTTTGAAGCTGCAGGCCTTTAAGCAAGATGAGTTTCTCCATTTGTATGTAGAACACTTGCATTTACCTAGTCATTTTCGTTAGGCTGGCACCACACCTAGCACAGCCTCTGTGACCCTGCAGGCTGCTGATGCTGTTATTTTCCTGCTTACTTTGTTCCTGCCACATCAGCTGGGAACTGCAGAAAGTCATCTTTAGTGCTGTTCACCTCTCTTACAATGAGTTGGATTTGTGAGGTCTCTAAAGGCCTAGGTGATAAAGGGTTGGTCCTCAGTGGCAGGCAGTGCTGAGAGGTAGTAGAATCTTTAGGAACATGTCCTGGAATGTCTCCTTTCTCTCCATCACGTCGAAGTCCTGAAGTGAACAGCTTTCTTCCACCTTGCACTCCCGCCATGATGGGCTGCCTGACCAAAGATCCCAAAGCAACTGGACCAACTGGGTCATAACTGGAACCCCAGAAACTCTGAGCACAAATACTCTTTTTTCTTTAATACATCGATGTCTTGGAAGTGCTACAGTTATAAAATATGACACTATCCAGATAGCTCATCTTTTTTCTCTCTCGTGTCTTGATTCCAAAAGTCCCTTACAGAAAACTTCGAGTACAAAGCACTACTTTCCTTTTGTTATGGTCAGCCCTGTAACAGATCACTATACTGTTAATCTAAGCACTTAGAAAGCAGGGTTACCATGTTACTACATTCTCTGTAGCTAGAGCTCTGACTGGCAGTAGCAGGTATCTGATAGATTATTTTTTTTAAGTTGTTCAGTAAATTTCAGTAGGGATCTAGATGTAAGCTCACTGAAAATTAGTAACGGATTCACTCAGAGAAACTATCTGAGCCCATATGATGAGGTGAATGGAGGTCCAGGAAGGAGATAGCTTTGGTTTCTAATTAGTGCTACAAAGTCCTCCTCGATGCTAAGATGAGAAAGTTCAATAAGTGTATCGTGTCTTCCATGTGGGAAAACAATAGAGAAAGCCCCAAAAGCAAAAGTACCTTGCATTTCTTTTCTTTAGTTGTGTTTCTCAGACATGATCAGGCATCCTCCAAACACCTGCATCACAAGCCAGGCGCATGCACTATCCTGGACACTCTTACCCAGGCTTGCTACACTATCCTTAGCTGGTTGATGCTCAACATTAACGTCCAGCAGAAACAGCAGAAGCACAGGCAAACACTTCCAAGAAGCTTGCATTCCTATTCTGATGATTGACCTAACCAGAATCCAGCTGGACAGTGCTATTGGAGAAAGTCATTATCATAGAGACTCATGTGGGCACTAAGAGTGAGCGAGTGTAGAACATTTAACCCAAAATAGGACATCTATTAGCACCCTCTCCAAGACTCAAATAACATTGTGCCAGGAGAGCAGATAGAATCTAAGAGGTGGAGAAAAGGGTAGATATGGAGCAATTCAGGGAAACGGCACGGCTCTTGCATTCCTTAACACTTAGCTGTGAACACCTGTGAACACCTGAATAAAGCCTGCATAGGACTGGAACCAGAAGCTTCCCATTATGAAGTTTGGGGCATGTGAGAGGCCCTGGCCCTCCCTGAGGATGTGTGGGTTAGTAAGGGTTGCTGGAGGAAGAGTCATTTTTTTTAGTGGTACAGCCATGGGTAAGTTTTCCGTGCTCCTGTAAACTACCTATCACTCACATCACTATAAATAACCCTAACTCACTGGTTCAGACATGTTAAAGTAGAAGGGACGAGTTGAAAACAGGAAGATATCAATAAAAAGGGAGATAGACATGTTCAGGGATGCATGTCATCAAAATACATTAAATATTTATAAGGAAATATCACAGTAAGATCCACTGTTATTTAACAGATGCTAATAAAAACTAATAACTAATGTAAGACCATCTCTGTTACTTTAATGCCAACTGCTTTCTGTTTCACTGATGAACATGATTTCACAGCCATCCTTGTTCCATCAGCTCCACAAAAAGACTGTTATTTGGGTCCATACATTAGGAACAGATACGTGTTAAATAGCGAGAAAGACATAAGTATTTGATAGATGATAAGTGATAGTAATAGATGGTAGACAACTACTATAATAGATGATAAATAGGTATAAATAAGTAGCTATAAATACATAATAGGTACATGACATGATGATAGATAGTAAAGAGCTAGATAATAGACAATGAGGAAGAAGATAGATGATAGTAAGATAGATATAATAAATATAATGGAGCTAGATGATGGCTGGATATATGAACAGGTTGACAGGTGATAAAAACAGATTAAAGATATAGATAACAGACAGGTATAGATGGTAGGGGATAGACAAATAGATCAAAAGATATAAGAGGTTGGATTCTATAAGGCAAATGTTACATAGGCAGATGGATAGATAAGCAGATAAATAGGTGGGTGGCAGATAAAGAGACAGGATACACAAGGGAATATGTAGATAGTTGAGCTCGTGAACTAGGACAGTATGGAGTATGTATGTATCTTTATTTCTTCTGTCAGAAACGGTATGCCTATCTTGGTGGATCCAATATATATTATCACACTTAGTCTCTTGACCCTAGTCATGCCTACAAGTCTCATCGCTTTTCTGTTGATCTGAACTCACTGGGGTAGAAAGTCAAATAGGAAGGAAGTGATACACTCAGGGAGGCTCATCACATCTGAGAAAGCGATACGCACATGGAAGCTCACCATATCTAAAAGTTTCCTACAGGTATAGGCTTTGTGACCCTTTCACCGAAGAATTAGCTAGCAGCAGAAGGAAGTCAGAGGGAAGATCAGATTGTATTATTTTAAGTTCCAGTAGAACATTTATAATGTGTCAGTTTTCTCTCTATTTATTTTTTCCCTTTTTCTCTAGAGTCCAGGCTGCCAAAGAAGAGAGGTCATACCTCCACAGAGCTTATGTGATCAGAGTGACAGCCAGATGAATATGTCCAAAATGATGTGGAGAACCAGGGAGTCCTGGACACTCCCCATTTGGAATGACATGCTTCTCTTTTTGTTAAACACAGAGGTCACACCCTTGTGGATATTCTGAGCCAAATGACTTCTAAGAGAAAACACAGATGTCCCCCAACCTCCAGGAACCACCCTGGGAGTCTATCTTCACAACCTGAACAATCTCTTTAAAGACAACGGCAACACTTTTTACCACACTGAGAGTTTTCATAGTCTTTTCTGCTAGCAGCACCCGGCTGGTCCTCTCCCACTTCATCATGTGAATTTGAGATGCTCATCCCAGGACACACAGATGGGACATTCTGCTACTCTGGTTGCACATCCCTGATAGATAGCTGGCTTTCTGCTTAATATGAGCATGTACACACCCCCCACACATTGCACCTAAACCAAATGCAACAGGTAGATCAGGTGATTCAGAGGATGGTCCAGGATACCAGCAGCCTTAGAATAGTCCTCCATAAATCCATGGTTTGTCCATTTGTCAGGGACCTTGGCACCCTGAAGAAAGCATGAGGTTGGAATGATTTGAGTTCAAGATGGGCAGTCCCAATTGGCAATGATTTGATTGAGCATGCAGGTTTGATTTGTGACAAAATGCCATCACTATTATCTGTCCCTGATAATTCTATGGTGCCAAGGGGCATTTATAAGACTCGACTTTGTCCTTAATACCAGATGATCAAGACCCATTTCACTTTCTACACCACCCTGAGTTTAGTTTTAGGGGATGTTGAGAGCTGAATAGACTCTGGTTCCATCTATTTTAATTTATCTCCTCTCAACACTATCTCTGAAGTCAAGGTCAGTCACAGATGGACGGCTCTCTGGATCTCTACAAAGCCCTTTCCCGTCTAATATCCATAAAACAAGCTGGTGCATACTTTAGCCACCACTTTTTAGAAGCTTCCTTCTCCCTGACATAGCAATCCCCTGGCACATATCTTGGGACACCTCTCCTCAACTTGTAGCTACCCTTCCAAATGCCAGCTCTGCGTGCAATGACAGACACTATCTACTTATAGCAGACCAGACAGAGAGAAAACAACTCTCATTTCACATTTTCTGAAGATACAAAAGTGTTTAAATTTCCAATACTGCCGATGGCTCGGAAAAGCAACGCACTCTGTCTCTGCTTCAATTACCTCGCTCTTCTTAAGCAAAATGAAATTTGAAGCCATGCAGAGGCTCTGGCACCAAAGGAGAAGCATTAGCATAAATATTGGTTTGGTGGGACTTACATTTTTCTTGCACTCACAGAACTGAAGCGCCTGCTTTTTATATATTTATTTTTCCTTCCATCTTGCTGCACACATTTTTAACCATCAGCAAAACCCAACTTTTGTCATCAGAAAACTGCTTCTGGCTAGGCTTTTAAGTTTGGTGGCTGGCAGTCTATCAGAAAATGATTGGGCTAACTACTTTTGACTTAAAAAAATCATTTAGTCACATAAAATAGCCAGCCCCTAAAGAAAGACTAAAGCCAAGGTCATGTTGTTTAATGTAGTCGGCACATAATAAGAGTCTCATGTTAGCAACCAGAATCTGTCATTCGAATCAGACTTGCAGGCACCCGCAAAGAAACTAGATCATTCACTTTACCTTTCTCAGGTTTGGTGTCCCTGACTTGTCAATCAAAACCAGCCACAGATACAAACCTGCTTGGAGCCCTGTCAGACCAAGACACAGTAATTCTTACCTCATATGGTAATGGAAATTCTTGCCTATTCTTACCTCAATTTCTTTTTGAATCATGTTTCCTGTGTGTGTGTATCTATGTTCTGTGCCAGTTTAGGCAGTCAGGCTTAAGTAATGACCCTACCGCCTAACCTAAGTAATACTGAAGCCTGACTGAATAAGCTGACCTGGTTTGCAATCACCATTTCTCTTTAGCTAGAAATCTGTCATCTTTAGAATCTATTTGCCACTTGGTATGGACAGGATACACACTGTTTGGTTACCAGACCTAAGGCTAAGCTACATTCAGGGAGCTATTTACAAAATGTAGCTTCGGGGATGTGGCTATAGCTCAGGTGGTAAGACTGCCTGCCTAGCATGCACAAATCCCTGGGTCCATTTTTCAGCATCACATAAAGCGGACATGATGGCGCAGGCTGTAATCCCAGCACTGGGGAGATAGAGGCAGGGATAGCAGAAACTCAGTCCCCTTCAGCTACAGAGGGAGCTTGAAGCCAGCCTGAGATATGTACAACTCTTTCTCAAAGACAAACAAGCACCCATCAGACAAATTTAGCTTTGGTGTGCTACTCGTGAAAGGGCCCAGTCTGACAATTAGGCCTTACTTACTGTGTCTATCCTTGGAGGTCCTGAGACCTAAGCTTTTATAAGCACTACTTCTGCTTTTCCTTCTCTTCTTCCCCAGCTCACTGATGCTCTGGGATTGGACATGTTTTTCCTCTCTCTGAAGCAGGTGACTGTTTCACTTCCCTGCAGCCTCGTGAAACTCCTGTCCTATTTCATAGCATCTGTGCTTGCCTCATCACGGCACCAGGGATGTGCGTAGTCATATACCCGCCACCTGCTTATTTTTCCCCTTTAACAAGAAGCTCGCTCAGGGTTATGACTTGAAACAGCCGATCTGTCAAATGCTCCTAAATAAATAGCCACAATAGATCTGTCCATGTTTTACATGCTTCTCCTCAACTCTTTACATTCCCTCTATACAGAATCTTGTATATAGAGAAGTTTTTGACTACCAATGGCCTGGAAAAATCAAACATCCTCCAACTGCTTTGATGATCTTTCTCTTTAGGAAGAATGGCATTAAAGCAAAGACAATGAAAGGTGGGCAGTAAATTGCTTGACAAATATGAGGATATATGTTCAAACCCCAAGGCACACATTACAATTATATACAATTATATATATTATATATTTTAATTGTATATTATATATAGTATATATATATATATATGTGTGTGTGTGTGTGTGTATAGCCAGTGAGAGAGAGATTTATAATCCAAGAGATGGGAAGGTGGAGACAAACAGATTCCTGAGGTTTTTCTGGCCAGCCAGCTGACCTGAATTGGTGACATTCAGACCAATGTGACATATGTAGTTTCAAGAAATAAGGTGGAAAATGACTGAGGAAAACATACAAGATTGACCTCTGGCCTCCACACACAGGCGTATACACATCTGTGCACGTGTGCACACACACACACACACAGATGCTCTCTGTTAACAGTATCACATCAGCCTGGTGTCACTCTGAGAAATCCCCTCCAGCCCGGCTTCAAGTTCAAACTGCTCAGAATACCAGAGAAAATCACGCACACCCAGTTCCGTAGTTCCACTTGACAATGAAGCCCCAGACAACCCAGAATCCTCTTGTTTTCTATTCTTTAACAGTAACACACCCATTTACACCTGCTGTTTAGCCACAGCCTAACTTCCTCTATCCAAGGCAGGTCTGACCTGTTTGCCAGAATCTACTCCAAATGCCCACTCATGCTCTGCAAATGAGACTGCACTACTTACTCATCCCTGCCAAGTCAAATGTCACCTGCCATATCCCTGTCCCCTCTCCCATTTCCCTCTGCTCTTGGAGTACCACGCTCCCATCTCTCTTTAGGTCACCCCAATGTTTATCCAGCTTTAAATCGTGTAATTTTTCCAAAAGTTAATGGGCAAACTCAGACAGACAGAAGCTTCACAGGGCTGGAGTTTGGTCTGGTATTTCAGGTTGTGCCTGGCTCTAGAAGCTGCCTGATAAACATCTGTTCAAAGGGCAAAGGGAATATGTAGCCACAGAATTTTGTTTTAAAAAGCATTCATCATGGCATAGTAGCAATAAAAAAGTTATGCTGGTGTTCTTTTTCTGCAGAGAGACCCTGGGATGTGCAGGGAGAGAGCAGAGTTCCTAGGAGAGTCTGGAAGCTATGCCATTATTCCAGTGGGTCCCCAGACACCACCTGTCACTGGACAGGTAAGATGAAGTCGAAGGGCCCTGACCTCCAATGCCCACTGATACCCTCCAGGTTAGCCTCTCCAGTAGATCACCCCCCCCAGGCAGGAAGGAAGTGGGAAGTGTCTTCCAGGTGATGAATGGCCTGGGCTTTGCCTGGCCCAAGCCATGACACAAACCTCATGAACATACGGAAGCCAGGCAGACTATTGTTACTGTCTGCATGTAGGTACTAGGCACACATTGTAAAAGGAGAGGATGGTAAAGGTGCCACTTGGGCTGTTGGTATATCTCAGTTGGTGGAATGTTTGCCCAGCATCCAGGAAGCCCTGGTTTAGACACCACCACTGTGTAAAGACTTGAGTGGTGGTATACACCCGTAATTCCCACATTTGGGTATCAGAGGGAGGAACATAAGTACTCAAGGTCATCCCATCACTGGACAGATGGTGCGTTCAAGGCCAGCCTGAAATAAAATAAAACCCTGTCTTCAAAGACAGAAAGGGAAAAGGAAAAGATTCTAGACATCCTACCCTACCTTTATGAGGTTCCCTTTTGCTCATCAAAGGTAGCTTCTTTCTTGAAAAAGTTGATCTGCTCTTGAGTGCTCACTATACACATTCATTCTCCTGTCTTCCTAAAGCACTTGATTTAAATCTATCACCTATAGATATAACATATCTCTCTAACTCATGGGGCGGGAGGGGAGCATATTGATTAGACCGTGAGTCTTTCACAGGTAAGGATGTTGCTTTTCCATCTTTGAATTTCTAGTATTCTATCTCCAGAGCTGAGAAGTGTTTTGCTGAACATGAACTACACTGAACTGACTTGCTGGATCGAACATTTTCTTTGGAAACTGAACACGGTGTAAAGGTCCTGTTACAACAGTTGAGATGTCTTACCTCTTTAAGCACCAGCACGCACTTGCCAGGCCCCACTGACTGAGGTAGCTCTGCAATCCTCCCTTTGTTCAGGAATGGGCCTGAGAAACACCGGTGGTTGACGAACAGCCTCGGGCAGCAGTACTTGCCATTGACAGTTCCTGCTGGGAGAGAATGGCACAGTGGATACTGGGAGATGCTATGCCATGACTTACAGGGCTGGCAAGACCTGGATCCAAGGATCTCATCTTGACTGCTGACGACTGGATTAGAAAATGGACCTTGAATGGGTACTGCTTCCCCAAGAGCTAGCGTTGTTATTAATGAAGCAGTCTGACTTCAGTTTCAAAGCATAACAGAGACAAACATGGTTTTCTCTTTGGAGAAAGGTACCCTGCGTTCTAAAATCAGCACATTTTCTTATCTGAAAAAGTATCTTAAGACTCTTTGTGTATTTTCCCACTATATAAATATAGACTTTTCTGTAGATTACATAGCATCTAAGATACAGAAAGAAACAGACAGTAACAATGACATACCAGGTATCATTATAGAGCTCAAGGACAAACACTGTCCTACAGGTAAGATCTCCTGTAAGCCTTACTCGGGCAACTTCCCTCATTGTCCTTAGAACAGTGGTTCTCAATGTTTCTAATGCTGTAACCCTTTAATAGAGTTCCTCATGTTGTGGTGACCCCTAGCAATGAAATTATTTTTGTTTCATCACATAACTGTAATTTTGCTACTGTTGTGAACTAGAATGTAAATATCTGCCTTTTCAGATGGTCTTAGGCAACCCTATGAAAGGGTCATTTGACCCCTGAAGGGGTCATGACCCACAGGCTCAGCACCACTGCTTTAGAAGCAACCATCATTCTCAACGTGGTATTTATCATTCTCATTCAAGCTAATAGCGTTTACTGCTCAATACATGGATGTGTGCAACAAGAAATATATATCTGGGATCTTTACAGAAGCATTTCATGGATGGTTTTCTGTCATGTTTTGTTAGTTTGCTTAAGTTTCACAGAGACGTAAGTCAATACAATTATAACAGATTTACCAACAAATTCGAAACACTCCGTTTTCATCTTTCTACATGATTTACTCCTTATATGGATGTACCACAATTTGTTAGTCATTTCTCTCACAAATAATTAGCTGTTGCTACTTTTTCAGAGTTTCCAGTAATGACCGCGGAATGCACCTTCAAAAACTGACTTCTGCAAATGGGCAAGAGAGTTATGTAAGGGCAGAACAGAAGCAGAACTGGCTTCTCCACCCACCTGCATAGCTGCAGATGTGAAGTTGACCAAGTTCCCTACTGTCATGACCCCACTGACATTCCCAACAGCATCATGTTAGAGTAGCTACTGTTCCACATCCAGGCCAACCAGGTATTGTCAGATTTCTCTCTCTCTCTCTCTCTCTCTCTCTCTATATATATATATATATATATACACACACACATACATATACACACACACATATACCGGCAATATAGCCAATATGATGGAGAGAAAACACACCCATGGCTTGACCCGTCATCCTTTAGACACACTCAGCAGGGCATGCTGGCTCCAGCTCTGTAGCCCAGCCTGGTGTGGAATTCACAGCTCCTCTGCTCAGGGCTCCCAAGTGCTGGAATAACACGTGCGCACAACCATGTCTGACTTGATTAAAACTCCTTGGAGTTTATAAATGCAGAATGAAGCCTCTCCTTCGGTTAGGAGACCTGCTCTCTGATGTGCTCACTCCGTTCTTACCTAAGATATGCCAGAGAAACTGTGAAATTTCTTCAGAAACATTACTATTTGTTTGAGGATCATTTAACAGGCCTTTGGAAAGGCCTGTTTCTTAAATTTACGAGCCAGCGAATAGAAGGTAGGGATTTTACACTGAATGTTTACTGTGGTAATGTATAAAACTGTAGCTGGCGGTTTTAAAAAAACATTTTGAAGTTCTATATAACAGGCAAGATGATGAACTTCAAAACTGAATTTCCTTGTATTTTTTGGTACCTGGACCTTTAGTTAGACATTCATCTAGTCTATTTACAAAATTGTTCTCTTCACTACAAAGAGAACATCAGCTATATCAGTTCATGCAGACATATCTGTAGTCACATTTGGTGGGCCAATGGCAGCTCACAACTGAATCTCACCAAGATGTAAAATTTAATGTGTTGAGAAAGATATTGTTCACAATCAGCTCTTCAGACTCAAGATTTTCATGAGTAAATTAAAGGCGTGTGGTATGTAAGTAAGTCACTGGGGCAAAGGTGCAAATGGATAAGCCAGAGATGGTGGCACACACTTGGAATGCCAGTACTAGGTAGGCTGAAGCAGGAGGTTTGAGAGTTCAAGGCTAGCCTGGGCTACATGGCAAGACCATAACCATGTCTCAAAAAAAGTCAAGTGGACCTGTGACAAAATGACAAGAAAAGAATGCTTAAAACTAATTCTCAACGTTTTCCTTTTCTTCACTGTGGTCCATGACACCGAATGCTACTCTAATATGAAATGGCCAAATATCAAACACATTATTTTCTTAAAATTACAAGACCTGTCTACAGCTCCTGACCAAACAGTAGTAAAGATGAAACACAACTTCAGATTAATAAGAAATTTAAAAACTATTTATCTGTCAGTGAGTAGCAACAGAGGGGAAGAAAAAAAGACTCGAGGTTGAGATACAGTAGGTAAAACAATACGGATGTCTCCAGTCACAACTACACAGCGGGAAGACATACATCATTCATGAGGCCTCTTTACCTGCAGTGTCCGTATGAGGGAATAAGCAAAGGTCATGAGGTATTTTCTCAACAGGCACTGTGGATGACAATCTGTGGATAAAGAAAAATCAGTGGTCACAGGGCACAGACTTAAGAAGGAAGGAGGGTATTGCAAACATCTTTTCATCATTTAAAATCGTTATGCCAGAAGTTCAAGATAAGGCCATTATAAGGTAGGATGTGAATACAAGAATAGCCCCAGTACAACAAATAAGGAGAGGGTTTGGAAAATTGGTTTTCAAGTCCATTTGATGACCCGAAAAAGCCTAGGGCACAAGTGCCCCCGAGTGGCCATCCCTGATCAATGACTTTCCTCTACCTTGGAAGAATGTCTTCAGTTACATTCTAGATACAGCTGACATACAACTAATGTAAGGCTTCCACTCTGTCTAATTGAAAATAACCTTCAGGTGACTTTGGACATCTTTCCCGTGTGCCTATGTGGGTCACAGCTATACTAAAAAGAAGACTCAAGGAGAATTATAAGCTGGTGATTGTTAAAATTTTAATTCTGGCTCCTTCTGTTAGAGTTCAGGTAGAAAGTTCATGGATCAATCTAATTTTTTTTTACTGTAGTATTAGGGGAATACTGAAAATCTGGAGCTCACGGGGCCTTGGCAGGGCTGGGTGAAGAGGAACTGCAGTTTTTTAAAACTGACCTAAATGTCAAATAAACCATCACTGAATATCCCAAGATGGGGGAGGGGTGCATCGTCTACAGCACTGGACGGCCACGGTCTAATGACTGTGGTTCTCTGAGCCCACGGAACTGGCATCAGCTAGAATTTGTAGAAACACAGATTCTCAGGCCACACCCCGGATACCCTAAATCAGAAATCATGAGAATGGGGCCCTGCAATCTGTGTGAGATGAGAGAATCGTTGAACTGCAAATTAGGACTCAATCAAGAGCCTAACATTAATCTGTCTGCTTTAGGTTACATAGATAATTTGGAGCCAAGTTACAGGCCAGATCTGTGGTATTCAGTGATGACTGCACATAAAATACCCTCAAAACCATTATCCTCATTCAGTTATTGGCACAATATTTGTTTCATTTCTTTTATTTAAATTTAGTCCTGAATACACGAAAAGGTGCGGTTTTCAGTTAACTTTATAACCATATGATTTTGCTTCCTTAAAAACACATACTCACTTTGGACAGAAGGATCATTTGGATGCATATAAAGTATTTTATAATGCTCAAAAGGCTCCCCAGAAGTTCCAACTTTTAACCACATCCTGCTGGCATGCACACGGCTTTACCCTAAAACCTCTACCCCTTCACAACTGCAATCTATATCCATAGCACAATGGAAAACCTGCACATTTTTCACACATGAAAGCAACTTTAATATCAGAAAGAAAGAAAAAAACCTCAGTAGGTATTGTTTTTAATTGGGCACGTCAAGATTCAAAGAACTAAAGCAATTTTTCAAATTCAGAGCTGGGTGACTGAGGAGTAGGGATGACAGTGAAGTCTTTTTTTTTGCCTCCAGGAGTCTAGCAAAACAGATCACCCAGCTGTAAACTACACTTGTCTTACGTGGTCATGGAGAATCAGTACCAGAGTCAGCCATGTCCATCAGTGTAGAATGAAAACCGAGAAATAACCACGGGGGCTGTAGAAGGCTTGCTCCATATTTTGTACATAATGCCTGCACAAGGAAGAACAGCTGTCCCCATGGCTGGCAAGCTGCTTGCTAGCTAAAGCCCCAGGAAAAACACTTAGGCCCTTTGCAGCTAATCATGGAGTTTAGAAGAAAAAGAGAGAAAGAAAGAAAACATACTGTTTTTCCGGCTGAACAACTGCAATCTTTCTCTTCTTTTCTACTGTAAAACAGAAAAATAAAACATTGAAAAGGACATTATTAGTGAATTTAACCCTTTTTTAATGGCTTAGTGTAAAATTATAACCTGTTCTATTTATGTAGAGAAAGGGTCTCATGCAGCCTAGAACTGGGTATGTAGTTGAAGGCAACCTTGAACATCTGATCCTCTGGGACTCAAAGTGTTCGGATGGACCGAGCCCCAGAGGATGCTGATAGATGCACTCTCCCAGCACTTCCCCAGCCCCTCATCATTTCTAAGGAGGTCAGGGGCTATTTTTCTAAATCCTTTAAACCTCTAAATATTGGTAATGGTCTTTAGGGCAAAGTCTTACTTATTCTTTTTTTATTAAGATGAGTCCTTGTTTCCATTTTTAAAATATAAAAGGCTGCTGACGTCAAGCCACAAATTTTCATAGTATCTCCTAGCATGAAACAGGTACAGTTTTATCAATCATGAAAAAATTCCAAGTGCATCTAATCTTATCACTACTCTGGCTATTTTATTTTAACAGGTGCTTTTAATAAGGAAGATAAAGAAAACACATACCATACTGCATATAAACATACATTAAGATAAATAGTTGCAAACTCAACAGAAATTGTGATAAAGTGGGGAATATTGCCAGGATAATACGCCCCCTCATCAGCCCCAGTGAAAAGGAAATGTTGAATTAGCGGGAAGGGAACACACAGCTAGCAATGGGCCTGGTCAAACATCCAAATAAACCAGCAAATGATGACGGGGAAGGTGACAACACACTCTGTCATTTCTCTAAAGACCTATTTTATTTTTAATTATGCAAGTGTGTCTGTGTGTGAGTATGCGTATGTGTGTCCAGCCGAGGGTGTCAGATCCCTTGGAGCTGGAGATAGAGCTGGTTCTGAGCTGCCTGATGTAGGAGCTGGGAACCGAACTCCGGTTCTCCACAAAAGCAGTATATATTTCTTAACCACTGAACCATCTATCGTCCAATGTTTGCATTAGTTTCTTAAGAACACGCTGTGCTTTAAAGGAGGTAAACTTGAACTCTTATCCCATCAAACTCTATTTGTTGTAGAAATGAGATTAGCATTAACAAAAGCCAGGCGGTGGTAGCACACGCCTTTAATCCCAACACTTTTGAGACAAGCAGGTGGACATCTCTAAGGTTGAGCTCAGCCTAGTCTACAGTGGGAGTCCTAGGATACTCAAAGCTACATAATGAAACTGTCTTGGAGAAAAAAAAAAATGCTGATGTTAGAAGGCCCAGAATTATGTGAGTAAATACCAATAAAACACCAAAGCTGTGTTCTCTTTTTATATCAAGGTGATAATCATTTATTAGAAATAAATATTAACAGAGAAGCTGGAGATGATCACTCATATGTATGCATATCCACACAGACACATTCATATACACAAATTAAAACAAAGGAAAATTAATGTAAGAATTGGTAAGAGAAAAACTCAATGAATTTCCACCCTTCTTATTATATTCAGGTTTAGCCAGTGCTACACAAAAGCATAAAGTTTCATGGGCTCCAAAATTGGGGGTGGAGAGAGGTGCACAACAGCTTGTCTTAGTCTGGTACTGGGGTCAGGAGGCCTGGCTGCTCAATGCTGTGGTAAAGAACTAAGTATAAGAGGCTTGAAAGCAAAATGCAAAGCAAAGAGTGCTACAGTGCTCACGTGGGTTCTCAAGAGGTAAGTTATGGAACAGCTGTCCGTCAACAGAGGAACAGATAAAGAACGTGTGGCATATAAACCAGATGGAATTTCTTTAGCCATAAGGAAGAATCAGGATGTTGTCTTCAGGAAAGATGTATGCAACTGCAAATAGTAATATTAAACAAAACAAGGCCATCTCATGA
This sequence comes from Pachyuromys duprasi, assembly GCA_028658305.1. Taxonomy (NCBI): domain Eukaryota; kingdom Metazoa; phylum Chordata; class Mammalia; order Rodentia; family Muridae; genus Pachyuromys; species Pachyuromys duprasi. The sequence continues at coordinate 29,982,702 of CM053760.1, read as the reverse complement.
AGATGATGTTATTTGCTTTCTCTCGTTTGTACTTTATATATTTTATAGTTATCTAAAACTATGTATGCATGTAACAAATGAAAGTAGAAATGAACTAGGGCAACAAAGGGGGCCAATGGGAAGGAAAGGCATAACAAAGGGCTTACAGGGATATAAAGCCAATAGGCTTAGCACACTATGTGTACATGCATGAAAATCTGAAAAAGAAAACCAACCAAACAAACAAACAAACAAACTGCATACAAAGGGCTTGACTCCTCTCGAAAACTAGTAAGGACTTCTAACTGCTAAGAGTCGGCTACTGTTTCTGTGACCTAATTATACTAAATTTAATTTTAAAAAAATAGTGTGTTCGCTTTAACCAAGATGTGACTTCTCTCCAGAGGAACCGGAAGCCTTTGCAGCTTCCCCTGCTGAGAGGTTGCCAGTGCAGGGCACAAGGCTCTGTCTAAGGGACAGGAAAAACAACTTTGTGATGGATCCTCGGGAAGAGATTATGCAGTCAGTCCAATCTCAATCTAACTCCAGTTAGTCTTGTCCAAAAACCCAAATGTCGAATAATCATTATAACCTCAGACACACTCTCCTCATCACCCACTTCAGATGAGGCAGATTTTTAACCTGCTCTGCCAACACAGCCACCAGTCAGGCACAAGGAGAAGGTTCTAGACTTCTCCAGGAGAATGCTAAGGATCTTTTGAAATCTGTGGGCATCAGAGACCACGTGATGCCACCTCTGAGGAACTTTGTTCACAGTGATGTCCCGAGGATTTCCAGAAGCACAGCACAGAATGGCGTGCTAGGGGAAAGGAAGGCTGGCACAAAACTCTCTAAGGAAAACACCAGAAATACCTCATCTTTTTAAAAAGAGCTCTTTTAAAAGATGTGTCTGTGGGGAGTATTTCTCTGTGTGTGTGTGTGTGTGTGTGTGTGTGCGCGCGCGCGCGCGCGTGTGTGTACCTTCTATCTTGTTTGAAAAAGGGTCTCTAGTTCACCCCTAAATACACCAGGCTGCTGGCCCGTGGGCCCCTGAGGATTCTTCTCTCCCCCTCCCATCTCATCAGAGGCACTGGGATTATGAATGTGTATCATGGAGTCTGGCTTTCTGGGATCCAAACTTGGGTCTTCTTGCTTTGAGAGACGTGCTTCACCCACTGAACCCTCTCCAAAGCCTTCCTCAAATATCTCTTTAACAAAAAAAGATGAATTCTGTCATCTTTAAAGATTCATACTATTTAAATAATGTTTTTAATGTACAAGAGAGAAGTACATGCATAGAAGCATTTGGTCTGAAGACTTTTAAACAGTGCAATTTGGAGGATGTGCTTTACTTTAGCTACATGACATGATGAAGACTGATTAGCACCAGACCCATGTTCAAGTGTGAACTTGCAGTCATGTATCAATCAATGGTTCTCATTCTTTGCATGCTTCATGTACCTCATGAAAACACAGGTTGCTGGGTCCCTGCCCCAAGATGTCTGATTCATGATATCTGGTTTACTAACAGAGAATCTGATAGATTGGTAAATTAGCAAAAATGACATTATTTAATATTTTGGCCATCAAAATAAATAATGTGAGGTCACATATTTGTTCAATTCAAACATTGCTTAGTTATTGTTGGTTCTCTGTGGTAAGAGTATTTAGGTCAGCAAACGGCTGAGGTCATGTTTGGTTCCTTGATTTTTACTTAGGATATGTGTGTAGGGCCAGAACATGTGTGTAGGAATGCATGTGCAGGCCAGAGGAAGTCGTCAAGTGCCTTGCTCTGTCATTCCCACCGTTTTTGTTTATGGCAGCATCTCTCACTGACCCTGAAGCTAGACGGTTTGGCTAGGCTAATCAGCCAGCAAGCTCCTTGGATCCAGCCACCTTCACTTCCCAATGCTGGACTTTCAGCGTGCACAGCCATGCCTAGCTTCTGACCTGGGGGTGGGAATTTGGTCCTTATGCATACACAGCAATAGATTCCCACCTGGCTGGCTCTCTTGGCCTAAGAACTCTTAATGTGGGAAACTATATGAAAAGAACTTGAGTCCTCTATAAAATGATAATAGAAAAGTATGATGTCAGTCCATGCTTTTAATCCTAGCACTTGGAAGGCAGAAGCCAGCAAATCTCTGGGAGTTCAAGCCCAACCAGGGGCTACCCGGTAAGACATTTCTCAAAAAATGAGGAGAAAAGAAAACAACAAAAAACTGTGATGTCTGATCTAAGCTTTCCCAATCAAAACAACCGGCATTGCTTTCTTACTGTCACCCACAAAATATGTCCAAATGTTCATGTGATGCCAGTGCTTAAAGAATAATTGAGTTAATAACAGTACAAGCATTCCTAAGAACACCTAAACCTTTATTGTCACAAGCTCCTGTATCTTATGGCCCTCTTACTCATCAAAATGATCGACACTGTGTGTTTATCATCTCATTCAACTGGACAACACTTACAGGCTGTTTTGTGAGGTATGGTCAAAGGGTAAGAATTCGCTTCACACCAGCCCACAGGGAAGATATCCATGGAATCCACGTCTACAATGACCTCTGGAATTGATGTCTGCAGACCTGCATGGGGAGAAACCAAAATAATGGGCACCAAGAAGAAACAATAGCATGCGCGTGTGAGAGAAGTACATTCCTGAAAAAAAAAATGATGACAGTATAGAGGATAGCATGTGGAGTCTGGAGTTAGAATCTGAGATACTTCAACTAAAAGAGAAGTTTGGGGAAAAGATACACATTGCCCTAAAATGGGGGAGGGAGGGCTGAATCAGAGCCAGATATGTTCGATGTCCCCATCCTAAGAGTAGCTGTGAAATTAAAGCCATGCTGTACAGCTTGTAAACTACCATGACGGATTTCGTTCTACACCAAGCAAAGAGTAACTTTCAACTGAATAAAAGCAAACATTATAGCCAAAAGCAACAACTGCAGAGAAGCCACTGCTTAGGAGCACAGAGATAAGGCAATTTCCCGAGAGAATGTGTTTCCTCTTAGCTTTGACTGGAATGTCTCGTTTTTTTTGCACGCATGCACACAAGTTTCTGTGTGTGTTTTCGTCTTTGTGTATGTGCAATTTATGTGTGTGTACTTCCATGTGAAGGCAAGATATCAACCTCTGGCCAGTGTCATTCCCCAGGCCACACACACTTCAGTTTTTGAGATAAGGTCTCTGGCCCAAAGATCTTAAGTAGGCTAGGCTGGCTGGCCACTGAGCCTCGGGGGCCCACCTGACTCTGTTTCCCCATGCTGGGGTTGAATGCACACCCCATTACACTCAGGTTCTTTCCCGGGGATCAAACAAAGGTTCTTGTGCCTTGGTGGCAAATACCTTACGAACTGAGCCATCTCCCTGGCGCTGGACTCATTTCATTTTGTGGCCTGCAGATACTAACTGTGTCACACAGAATACTTTTCTATAGGAAAATCTTCTCTTTTTTTCACGAGACAAGTCTAACACCATATCCTGTTTCCCAATTACAACTGTATCTTGTGGCAAACCAACATCATCACAGCTGGGAAATTCTGAAAGAAGAGCAAAACTCTACAATGGTAGCTGAAGCATAAAGAACCTTTGGCTACAGAGAGAACAAATTTGGAACACATCCCACTAGTTAGTAGAAAAAAAAATTCTACAAGAAATCAATAGTTCTCAAGAACACTAAAAAACAAAACAAAACAAAAAACAAAAAACCAGGAACAGAAATGAACAACATTTGGAGGGACAAATTCTCAAAGCAAGAACCAAAAGCAAAGAGAAGAGCTCTATTAAGCTCAGGCTCTCTGGGTCTGTTAATATTTAAGATGGACTATTAGCCCATCATACATTCATGTTATTACACAGTTCCTACAGAATTTTCAATCAGCTCCTCCCCTGACCTGCTTCCCCCAACTTCAATAAGGTAAACACCAAGACCCAAATACAAAACAGCTCCAACTACAACCTTAGCTCCATGACTCACAGCCCCTTCCTTCTTCATCCTTAGGAAGATAAGTGTGAAACTGAGTGTGTGACAGAGTGAGTGAAAGCTCTTAATTTAGTACTAAGCCAACCTATTGGTGGATATAAAAGTCCTGGAGGGAGATGGATCAGTCAGGAAACTGCTTGCTTTGCAGGCACAAATCTCAAAACCCATGTTGTTTGTCTGTTTTGTTTTGTTTTTAAACCAGGCAGGGTGGCTCATGTTTGCAACCTCAGTTTTGGGAAGGCAGGCAGATCCCTAAGTTCCAGGCCAATGAGACATACTTCCTCAAAAATCAAGCTGGACAGAAGCTGAGGAATGATAGTCTAGTTTGTCCTCTGGCTTCCATACGCACATGCACACACACACATGCACAAACACACACCTACATACACCACACACAAACACATACGTGTAATTTTTTTTCAAGTAACTTTCCCAGTGTCTTCCATGAACATGACCCTCTTTATCCTGAAATACTCATGATTCCTTGAGGAAATAGCCAAAGGGTCTTGATGTTTCCACAGCAAAAAAAAATCCTTTTCTCTACTTTGGGTTCATAAAAATTAGATTGGTTTCTTAGTCTTCCCACAGGTTAAATTCATCCACGAGAAACATCTGCATTTTTAGATTGTGTTTAGCCCATAAACAATATTTTCAAGGTTATTAAAAGCAGTACTTAAAAAAAAAACCTCACAGAGTGAACGAGACTGTTAAAAGTCCCCCTCCCCACCAAATGTTCTGTTGGCTCAAGCATTACATCATATTCACTCTTGAATATAAACACTTCTGTATAATGTGTTCATTAATATGTTGTTGTCTGCCTTTGGCATGCTTTAAAGTTATGGTTCCCACTCAGTTAAACAAATAGAGCTAAGAGGTGTTAACTAGTTTCCCCCCCCTCAAGGAACTTACACTCCTGCTTTTCCTCCACCCCAAATCGTGTCTCTGAAGGCATCTTTGAATTGAGCTACGGTGGAAATGTGGGTTATCCCTGGCTCAGCGAGGAAGAGTGCTTGCCCTGCATGCATGAGGGCCTAAGTTCAGGTCATTGGCACCCACATAAAAAGCTGAGTGTAGCTATGTATACCTTTGATGCCAGAATTGCATGGGGGTAGAGAGAGGAGGATGCTAACAGGTTACTGGCCAGCCAGGCTGGTCAAAGGGGCAACTTCAGATGCTGTGAAAGAACATGTTTCAAGGAAAGAAGGAAGGAGGGCAAGCAGACAGGAAGTCCCTCTCTGGCTCCTACACAGAGGCTATGGATCAGATGAATAAGAGTAAGTTGAAGTGTGCACCTATCACATACACACACATACACTACACCAAGAGAGAAGAGAGAGGGTGGGGGAGAGGGAGAGAGATGGGAAGAGGGTGAGAAGGCGAGGGGCAGAGAGAGGGAGAAGTTGAGGGAGAGTCAGGGTGAGGGAGAGAGGAACAGAAGAAAGGAGTGAAAGAAAGAAAACACAGCCATTAAGTAAAGCAGTGTGGGTATCACCCTGGAAAGTTTTTCCAGATGCCAATCTTTTAAGGTCCATTCTGGCTGGTGAGTAACAATTGTTTATTTCCTCTTACAGCCTTCTCCAATGCTATGATTGCCACATAAATCCAGATACATCTAGTGAGATTCCAGACAACCTTTAAAGGAAAAGCTACTATGTTCAAGACTGCTGGAGACCCATCAAAGTTCTACAAAATGATGCGTATGTGCAGGACTCTCCCTTGTTTGTTTCAGGACTGCTGGGATTATAGAAGCAAACCTAGAGGCTTCACCAAAGAGTCAGTGCAGTATCTACCACTTAATATGTAAGTAAAACACACTGCATGAAATTCTCAAAGAACTGATACAAATTTTAAAAAAAGCCATCAGGAAACAGATAGCATTCAAATAATGTAGGGTATACTCAAGTGACGGAACATTCTACAGCTATTTAAATACTTACTTAATAATCTCCAAGATGTATTGTGGAGTAAGAAAAGACAGGTGCAGAGCCCGTGAGGATAAAGCTCGCAACAGTCTGTGAGGACACATATATTTTTATGTGCATGAAGTAATCCAAGAGTAAATGTGAAAAACCTATGGTGGTATCCCCTGAGAGAAGCGCAAAATGCATCGGGGTAGGGAATACAAGAGTGAGAATCTAACCCCAGATAGTCTGTGGGGTTTGTACCTACATGGATGCTCCGGTCTACAAACACGACCTCACAACCTATGGAATAGCAGTACAGCACAATCAAGAAGAAAAAAGTAAAATGAAACCACTGCTCAAAGAAGAACTTTTGTGGTCCTGAAGCAAACTTACAAGTGTCTGAATCTATGGGAACCATGAAGGAACCTTAAAGACAATCTCCCATCTCCTGGCGCCTTTGTCCTTGCATCTCAGATCGCAAGGCGCTGTCTAGCTGTGTGCTTGCTAGAACTTTGCAGTGCAGCTCAGTTTAGTCAGTGACACAGGCCCCTTCAATAGAGATGGTGCCTTGCTCAAAGTCCCGACATTAGGATGGCACAGGGCGATGGCAGGGGAGGTTTTGTGACGATCAAAGACAGAAGGTGGGGCTAAGGAGATAGAGACTTGGTAAAGTGCTCGCCGTACACGCAAGGACCAGAGTTTGGATGTCTGCCACCCACATTAAATAAGGGTGGGCAAGGTGGCCTGCCTGTAATCCTTACACAATGGCAGAGGTGACCAAGGAGCCCCGGGCAAGCTGACTAACTAGACTAGCTCTATTAGCAGGGTTTCTTGCCTTAACATGGAAGGTGGTGGGCAAACCAGCATCATTCTCTAGCCTCCACGTGCCAGCACACGTGTGCACCCACATACACGTGAATGCACATACGTGCACACGGCTACACATGTGCAGGCAGCAACAAAGCATAAAAGATCAGTCTTGGTAAATCCTGCATAAATTGCATGGCTACCTGCACGGGAGTTTCTAAGAAGTTCATAGAGACAGTAGAAAAGCAGCTGCCACGGAGTGAGATCTGGGGAGGTTAGTGGAGTGGGTGCAAAGCTTCCATTTTGAAGATAAGAAAGTTCTGGAAATGTATGCCGGTGAGGTTGCACAGTTATGTGAATGACTTTAATACCACCAGCCCAGACACTTCTAAAAGTTTAATCAAAAGAGTAAACTTTACACTGTGTCTATCTTACCACAATTTTTCAAAGGCACAATACCTTTTCCAACTAAAAATCTCTCTTTAGTGCAACTCTAGACACAGAGCTAAGTTATTTACATTTCTTGAGAAATCAATGCATCAATCACTGGAAATGAGAGCTGAAATCCACTGAAAAATGGAATAAAGGTCTATATATGAATATACAGGTAGACCATCCTTAACACAAACCCTTCAAACACAAAATGATCCGAAATGTGAAATTTTCTGAGTGCCATTGTGACACCTCATAAAAGTATCCAGTATAAAATTCTGTCATTTTTTGTAATCTATTAAAAATAATACATAAAATTATTTTCAGACCCCCTGCCATGTCTATGTGTAAAAGAGAGAGAGAGAGAGAGAGAGAGAGAGAGAGAGAGAGAGAGAGAGAGAGAGAGAGAAATAGACACGGAAACAAAGAGGGAGAGACAGAGACAGAAACAAAGACAGAATGATGTGATGTGATATCTCCTTTAGATTACAAGCAAATATCCAAAACGCCTAAAGACTTCTGCTGTTGACATTTTGGTTAAGAGACTGGAAACTTGTATCTTATAAAGTATCCAAAAGAAAGGATTCTGGAGAAGTGGGTGAATCAAGAGAAGCCAAGAAAGGCAATGCAAAAATATGATCCACCTTAAGGACAAAAGAGCCATGAAATCAAGTAATACTA
>CM053760.1:29892204-29974811 GCA_028658305.1 Pachyuromys duprasi | reverse complement strand
AAGGAGTTCTCTGGTTGAAGTTTTGGGGTCACTCATGTATACTAACATATCATCTGCAAATAGGGATACTTTGATCTCTTCCTTTCCAATATGTATCCCCTTGATCTCCTTTAGTTGTCTTATTGCTCTAGCTAGGACTTCAAGTACTATGTTGAAGAGATATGGAGACAGTGGGCAGCCTTGCCTTGTCCCTGATTTCAGTGGGATTGATTTAAGTTTCTCTCCATTGAGTTTGATATTGGCTATAGGCTTGCTGTATATTGCCTTTACTATGTTTAGGTATGTGCCTTGTACCCCTGATCTCTCCAGGACTTTAAACATTTCCATCCCGGATCTCAAGCTGGACTACAGAGCAATAGTTATAAAAACTGCATGGTATTGGCATAGAAACAGAATAGTGGATCAATGGAACTGAAAAGAAGACCCAGAAATAAACCCACACACCTATGGAAACTTGATTTTTTATAAAGAAGCCAAATCCATCCAATGGAAAAAAGACAGCATCTTCAACAAATGGTGCTGGACCATCTGGATGTCTATATGCAGATAAATGAAAATAGATCCATATTTTTCACCCTGCACAAAATTAAAGTCCAAGTGGATCAAAGACCTCAACATAACACCAGACACATTAAATTGGTTAGAAGAAAAAGCGGAAAAGACCCTAGATCTCATTGGCACAGGAGACTACTTCCTGAACAGAACACCAACAGCACAGGCTCTAAGATTAACAATCAATAAATGGGATATCATGAAACTGAAAAGCTTCTGGAAAGCAAAAGAAACTGTCATCAAAACCAAACGACAGCCTATAGACTGGGAAAGGATCATAACCAACCCTATATCTGACAGAGGGCTAATATCCAGTATATATAAAGAACTCAAGAAGTTAAAAAGCAAGAAATCAAGTAATCCAATTAAAAAATGGGGTATGAAGCTAAACAGAGAACTCGCTGTAGATAACTGCAGAATGGCAGAAAAACACTTAAAGAAATGTTCAACGTACTTAGCCATGAGGGAGATGCAAATCAAAATGACCCTGAGATTTCAGCTGACATCTGTCAGAATGGCTAAGATCAAAAACTCAAGTGACAACACATGCTGGAGAGGATGTGGAGAAAAAGGAACCCTCCTCCATTGCTGGTGGGAATGTAAACTTGTACAACCACTCTGGAAATCAATTTGGTGTTTTCTTAGACAATTAAGAATAGTGATTCCTCAAGATCCAGCTATACAACTCCTAGGCATATATCCAAAAGATGTTCAAGTACACAACAGGGACATTTGCTCAACTATGTTTGTAGCAGTTTTATTCATAATAGCCAGAACCTGGAAACAACCCAGATGTCCCTCAGTTGAGGAATGGATACAAAAATTGCGGTACTTTTACACAATGGAATACTACTCAGCAATTAAAAAGGAAGAAATCATGAAATTTGCAGGCAAATGGTGGGACCTGGAAACGATCATCCTGAGTGAGGTATCCCAAAAGCAGAAATATGAACATAGTATATACTCACTTATATAGACCTATAAGATAGGATAAAAATACAGAAATCTATACACCTAAATAAGATAAACAAAAAAGAGGACCTGGGGTAAAAGGATTAATACTTACTTAGAAAGTCAAATGGGATGGTCATTGGATATAGCAGAAAACAAGTAGCAGGACAAGAGCCAGCCACAGAGGGCCTCAAAAACACTCTTCCTAGCAGTGTATCAAAGCAAATATTAAGAAACATAACCAATACTTTGGCAGAGTGCAGGGAATCATATGAAAGAAGGGGGAGTTAGTATGACGTGGAGAGGTCAGGAGCTCCGCAAGAACCAAATATATCAGGGCACAGGGGTCTTTTATGAGACTGTCTCTCCAACCAAGGACCAAGTACGGTTATAACCTAGAACCCCTGCTTGTATGTAGCAAATGGTAGCTCAATTCCCAAGTGGGTATACTAGTAAGGGGATCAGAAACTATTTTGGACATGAACTCAATGGCTGGCTCTTGGACCTCCCTGTCACCCGAGGGAGGAGCAGCCTTGCTAGGCCACAGAAGAGGACATTGTAGCCATTCCCTAAGAGACCTGATAAGCTAGAGTTAGATGGAAGGGGAGGAGGTCCTCCCTTATCAGTGGACTTGGAAAGGGGCAGGGAGGAGATGAGGGAGGGAAGGGGGGGATAGGGAGGGGATGCGGGAGGGGGCTACGGCTGGGATACAAAGTACATAACCTGTGATTAATATAAAATAAAAATGAAAAAAAGAAAATTAAAAAAACTATTATGTGTTATAATTGCCTCTAAAAAAAAAAGAAAGAAAGAAAGTGAGGCGGGATAAGGTTCACGGGTGTAGGATAAGACTGACCGACTAGCACACAGTCCAGCACGGGGCACCAACACTGAAAGCGCGGTACAGTCTATGGATAGTGTTCACAGCTTACATAGGGTTGCCTACACTGGAATAACGAGCCGAGAGAAAGCAGGACAGCATCTCTCTCCACACACTAAACGCTATTATAATACACCTCCAGTCGGTGGTTCCTGAGACTTAGACTCTTTTTCCCAGTGCGAACGAAAAATATTTCATTAATCTCATATACTTTATTCATTGAATTCTTTTTAAACAAAAGACCTTCTAAAGACACTTAAAGAATGATCTGCCTTCCGAAGGAGTCAAATATTAACTAGAAATGATCATTTTAATTACCTAAAAGTGGTCAATCAGCCATGCACTGGAAAGACTTCAAACTGATTTAATGCATTAAAATAACTAATAAAATTGTTATAAAGTCTTTTGTAAATTTAAAGTGTCAAATAAATGGCCTATAATCAGAATAACCATTATCCTATAAAGTAATTTAATAGCCACAAAGTGACCATAATGAAGCTCTACCATTTTTCCCCAGGACTGAGGACGAGGATGCTATCTGTAGAGAAAACTGTAAAATGAAGAGAACTCAGGACCACGAGGTTGTTGCTTCAGAAGGTAAAGCCCAAACAAAACAAAACAAATAAAATTCAAGCAAAACTACGAAGATGGTCTGGAGTTTAATATATACTGTATGTAAATGTGCATACATGCCTGTATGTGCACACATATGTGTAAGCACACATAAAGGAAAAGGACAATGTTGGGTGTCTTACTTAACCACTGTACACCTGACTTTTTGAAACAGCGTCTCTCCACTGAGCCTGAAGCTCACTAATGCATCTAGACTAGCCAGCCAGGGTGCCCCTAGGAGCCACCTACCTCTGCCTTCCCAGGACTGATATGACAGGGGCATCTTGCACCAGCTTTTTATGTGGGCACTCAGAATCCAAATTAAGCTCCTCATACTTGCACGGCAAATACATTTTAAGTAATGAAACAGGGGCAAAGATTTTGACCAATAATTCTCTATAATACTCAACAGTCATTAACAAAATACTCAACCAATTGTTTATTAGTACTTTTAAAAAATATGAATTGGGTCTGGAAAATGGATACTTTGGGGGGGGCTAATTTTTGCTTCCTAGTTTTCATTATTATGCAAAGCACCGTAAAAAAATAAGACTGAACATGGGGTGGTGGGCTTTGGGGTTTTGTTTTTTATTTTTTTGTTTGGGTATATTTTTTCCTGTAAAACTGAAAATTTGTATATTGAGAAAATCAGGGGGGAAAACGCATGGTCAAAAATGTTAAATATGCATTAAATGTTGCTCATCACTCTCTTTCAAGAAGCAGAAAGCTGCGGTGTCTAGTGAATTAAGCAACAGAAAATGTCAAGAGCAATGAAAATGAACCCCAGGCAGATCTTAATGGCTTCGCTGGTTTCTCCAGCTATAAAAATCAGGACACTCTCACTGCTGTTTGTGTTAGGTAATTAACAGCTGCAAAGTATACTGAAAGGAGAAACTGCTAAATAAATAATGACTGCCACAGAATCTCAACCATAATGTGCTAAATAATAAAGAGGAAGCACAGGCTTCTCACACCACCATTCCTGTTCTGCAGTTAATGCAAAGAGAATGCCAGTCTCATTAATGTAGCTCAGCAAATGTAGACAGAAGTGAAGTGAGTAATGAAAAGCTGAGAGTGAGCCCGTGTCTCCAACAGCAACGACAACTGATTTGAGTCCGTAAGTCACAATGAAACCAAAGCTGACCCCTTCATAACTGCAAAAGTGTCACCATTTTGCCTGTGATTTTGTTTTGATTGCTTCCAAGTGGAAGCCATTCCCTAGGAACCCACAAAGCAAAACCCATTTTCAGAATCACTTATGTCAGATGGATTCTGACACCTAAACTATAGCAATGTTTATATTATTATCTGGAAACTAATGACACAATGGCATCTAAGATGATCATGTCTGACATTTTCCAATCTAGTTGACCACAATGTTTATGAGACTATGAACTGATCTGAGAACTTAGCATGCAATTTTCAGACTTGCTTTCACGGGAAAAAAGAGAATCGTATGATATTAGCCACATGTTCTTTTTCAATAGTGTGCTGGTTTGAATGAGGATGCCTCTCATAAGCTCATGGTTCCAGCTGGTGGAACTGTTTAGAGAGGACAAGCAGGTGTGGCCAGTGTGTCACTGGGAGCAGGCTTTGAGATTTCAAATCTCCTGCCATTCCCAGTGTGCCCTCGTGTGGGTCAAGATGTGAACTCTCTGCTGCCCCTGCCACTGCTCCACCATCACAGCCTCCACAGCTCTGAAGTCACAATGCCAATCAAATGCTTTGTTTTTATAAGTTTCCTGAGTTGTAGTGTTTTATCACAATATTAGAAAAGTACCTAAGACAAATAGTGACAGGAACATGCCATGAGGTGCATATACCAGGAGATCTAGGCATTTTTATAACCTCATCTATTTTATTGTTTTGCATATGCATAAAGTATCTGAGTTCTGTCATTATGTTATGAAAAGATTGGAAACCTTAGAGATCGAACCTATTTTAATATTTCTAATTTAAAATGCAACACATGGAAAGCACAGTGTTCTACCTATCTAAAATGTTATATTCACATAATACATTACTCGGTTAATTTTCTGTATATTCTAAAATAAGCTTCACATGTAAAGAACTGTCTCAACATCATTGAGGAAAAAAAAAATCTTAGATGTATTTCGAGAGAGAAGCCATTCTACAGTTGGTATTTTGAGGAAAAATTAAATATCTGCAGAAGAAACCAAAATGAAGAGTTTTGCCCACATTAAAATGCAAATATATCATTTTATTCTCATAATGACCAAGACCTCAAATACCATTTTTAGTGACTCATAATAATTTAATTGCAACATTAGCTTTTATAATCATAGATGTAAAAAGACCAGTGTGTTCCAAACATAATTATCTTTCCAGCATCTCATTCCATGAAATTATTAGTTAAGATGAGTGCCTCGGAATGAATTTGTATTTGATTAGTTTCACTTATTTAAGAACACTGAATAATTTAAGATCTGTTCAAACAGAAGGGAAACAAGAAGGACATTTATGAGAGTGCAGAATCCTCCTGCACCCCACCCTCTAGAGAAGAGCCTTAAGTTCTCCTGAACAGCAGCTGATTATACATACCTTCTAAATGGAGCCATAACAGCCGCCCTTTCACACTGACCACAGAGGCCACACACAGCTCTGCTGGATTCCTGGGGTTCACAGCTTCAAGCTTCATGTTCTTTGTGAAGCCCCGACTGAGTGATGCCTGGAAGAGAACGAGAAGCAGGCCTGAGTCAGCAGTTCCCACCGGAGGAAAGTGGGTGGCTAAGCTGGCTAGTGCATTTTATTTCTGACAAACAGACTTGTTTCCAGGTTGGTTTTCTTCGCTGCTCATAAGCAAAGTGCCATTCATTCTTTTATTGCATAGGTCAGGAATCAGATGGTGCTTACCACACAGTGGGTACCTGAGCCTTTCTGCTAAGAGAATGAGGGTACGGACACATTCTTTCTTTAATACCATACAAACCTCAATTTTATGAGATTTCTAACACACATCATTTCTCTACTCTTCTATATTCCTTGCTAAAATCATACCTAGGGTGTTAAACAAGGCAGATGGTTTATCCATCTGGCATCATTTGCTTTTAAAGGACATTTAAAGAATGCCCTTTAGTTTAGCATGGGTCTGTTGATGATATATTTCTTAGTTTCCATTTATCTGAAAGTGCCCCCCTCTTTTATTACTTTTGTCTTTACTTTTCTAATTGACTTTACATTTTTTCATAGTAGGAGCTGGGAGGGACCATTCAGTCAGAAATGTTTATAGTCAGGAAACAGAACATTTCGACAAAATTTTTAAAAACGTAATGGTTAAAAAGAGCCTCAATTAATTCATCCTGTGGTCATATTCCTGATGTAAGGAATCCCGAAGGTATGTGTTATGTTCCACTCAGAGCAAAATGCTGTAAAAACAGAGCTATTCTAAGCTTGCCATGTAATCAAGAGACCTGGGTTCAATCCCCAGAACCCATGTTTGGTTTTGTTTTTTTTTAAATACAAGGTATAGTGGGCCTTTATTTCTAATCCCAGCACTCTTAAGGAGACAGACAGATCCTTAGAACTTACCATCAAGCCAGCCTAGCCGACTTGGAGAGCTTCACTGCCACAGAGGCTTTGTATTTAAAAAAAAAAAAAAAAAGGGTGGGCCACAACTGAGGAATGACAGCAGAGATTGTCCTCAGTCACTAGCAAAATACATACCCACATACCCTACACACACACATATGCACGCACGCACACATGCTCGCATGCACATCAAGAAATACAAATGGTAAAATCTACTGTTTAGGATGTCTTGGTTGATCCGTAAAGATAAAGCTTCTGAACCAATGCACGCAACCATATGCGACCACAGCTACAGTCACGATGCAGAACAGCCCCTCAGCACCTACTCCAAACACCCTTGCACTAGCCCTGTTTGCCCCGTCCTTGACGCTCAGTTCCCAGTGACCATCAATGTGGCTTTTCCTTCTGTAATTCAATCTATTTATGTAATCACATAAATAGAATCACATTCTATGGAGCCCTTTGAGCCTGTCTTCTTTCATACCTAGTTGATGGTTTTAAAAAGTCAGCTTGCCAAACCTTGGAAAGATCTGGGAAGAGAGACTTGAATGAGAAGTTATTCAGCTCTCGTTGGCCTGTTGGGGACTATCTTGATTGCTGGTTGAGGGGGAAGACTGATCCTAAATGTGAACGGCAACATTTCCTGGGCTTGGTTATGAAGAAGAGGGCAGAAGGTGAAGAGCATGGGGAGATGTGTTTTTCTTTGTTCTTGACTATACCTGTAAAGTGACCAGCTTTGAGCTCCTGCCTTGACTTTCCTGCTCTCAGTAGCTGCAAGCTGGAATCTTTCTCCTAAGTTGCTTATAGTCAAGACATTTTATCATGACGACCGAAATGAAACCACAAGGCTTAGCAAAATGCAATTGAGGATCATTCCTGCAAGAATCATACATAGTCTGTTCTATTTTATCGCTCAGTAGTTAACGTCTGCATGCAATGATTTTATCAATGCATTCACCAGTTGAGAGACACCGAACCATTTTCAAAACTTAATTCTTGTGCATGAAGCTGCTACAACCCTGCAGGTCGACATTTTTTTGTGATCAGAAGTATATGAAATTAGTCAAGTTACCTTAATAAAATGCCACAGACTAAGTGGCTTCAACAAACCAAAGTTAGTTTTCTCAAAGTCCTAGAGGCCGAGACTGCAACATGAAGCTTTCTTCCAGTCAGTTCCTATTGAGGTTTCTTTCCGTGACTTAGAGATGGCTGCCTGAATCTTCTGTTCTCTCATTGTCATCCACCTATGTGTATTTGGGTCCTCACTTTCTCTTCCAGTAAGAACACCAATCACACGGGAAGAGGACTTCACCTTAATGTAGTATTTATTTTAGACATTATCACCCCAAACATCATCACATTTTGAGGGGTTCATGTAAAGCAGGGGGTAGAGGGAGACCCCAGCTCAACTCCTCACAGCAAATTTTCATTTCTGTAAAACTGTGATTGTTCGGTTATAAAAGAAATAAGTAGTAAGCTTTCTAAGGTATTTGTTCTCCAAAGTCGCCTCCTCATTTCTGCATTCCCACAAGTGTTCTAGTGGCTATAAATCCCTAATAGCATTGGTATTGCTGGTTTTCCAAAATGTAGCCATTCTAATAAGTACCTAGCTGTTTGGTTTATGTTGCTGTGATAAAAATATACCAACAAAAAAATCAACTTAGGAGAGGAAGCATTTGTTTTAACTCAGTTCCAGCACATGACCCGTCATAGCTGGGAAGTCAAGGTAGCAGGAACTTGAAACAGCTGATTACATCATGTCCACAGTTAGCGAAGAGGGAATGAACTCAGGCACATCTATTCCTCACCTTACTTTCTCCACTCACATAGTCCAGGGCTCAAACCCAGGGAATGACATTGCCCATAGTAAGCTGGGTCTTCCCACACCAATTAAAGCAACCAAGGCAACGCTCATGGAGAGCCTATCACAGAGATCCTTTCTGCAGATGGGGGAAAGATGCTTTACAATAGTAAAACATCATTGTGCTCCTAACTTTCATGTCCCCTTTTGGCTGTGTGGTTGAACATTAGTTTCCTGCATTTCTTTGTTATCCACATCTTCTTAGGGAAGATGTTTTCATCTTCTTTCAGTCACTTCTAGGTCCCCAATCTCAGAGGAGACTGCTCCTTAAGATTCATTTGTCTTTTCTATTCCTCATTGACATATTTTTTCTTTCCTCTCTGTTTTTTTTAATCTCCTGTAAATTTGACATTAAAAATCAAAAACTCTCATTTCCATTCTGCTACTCAGCTACTCTGATGAATTCCATTAGTTCAGATACTGTTCTCAATTCTAGAGGTTCTAGCTTTGACAGCTTTTATTCCCTATCTTTGCCCATGCACAGCAAGGATACTTTCCTTCACATCTACTGTTCTCAGGTTCCAGGGTGTTTCAGAAACACCTGAAGAACTAAAGAATCAGCATTTCTGATAGGCCCCTCAAGGATCCTAAAGCTGCCAGTGTGGGGACCACAGAGGGAGGCCCACACTTTCCACCACTGAGCTTCAGTACAATCCTTATCTGCTAATCCCAGCATCTGGATCGTGTTGGGTTTGGTTTCTTCTTTCTCTTACTTCTCAGAAGGAATATGGTTTCTCCAGCTTCCTGACTGAAACATGTGTGTTCTATATCTATGACACAGAAACTCTGGACTGTGCTATATCCCTACAAGTCTATGTGGGTTTTGCTCTTATTTTCAGTTTTAGCAAACCATCTTCTTGGTTGAATTCAAGCTACAAACTCTGTCTCTGTATAAGCAGTTTAAATGCCCATTCTTCTCTTCTCCCCTTGACCCAGCTAACTGGAGTCTTCCTAAACACCAGCGATTCAAGAGTCTCCCAACCATGTGAGCAGCATTTAATAAACAGGGTTCAAGGCTGTTCTAGTTGGTTCTCGACTGACCGAAATTTTGTATTTTCTGTTATCTGTAGTTGTATGGACTCTAGAATCTGACTCATTGGGGTAGAAAGACTAAGAGTTTTACAGTCTTTTTCAGTTGCCCCATATAGTGTCAGGATGGGCTGTCCTCACACTGTGAGTATGGAAATCCGAACATCGTCCATGGTCCTTCTTTCCAACTGCTTGCTCCTTTCCACATGTCTGGTTGTTTTCATTCATGCTCCCCTACAATCATATGGGTGGTTTTGGCACTGAGTCTGGAGTTAAGTAGCTATTTCAAGAGGATCAATTCAGTATGAATTGTCTCAGTACGATGAACAAACCTCTCACCAAATATTACTCTCAAATAAATGTGACTTTCTCCAAACAGCAGCTACTATAAATTGCAATCAAATATACTAGAGTACTATAAAAATGTATCTATTTTGAAATATATAAACTCATTTAAACAGATTCCTAAACCAATAAAAGATTGTATCGTTATGTGACTCTTGGGGGGATAAAAATCTGAGTCATTTAGATTTAAGTGTCTTTTTATAAAAGAAGTTGAAATGGCAATTGTATCCTTATATAATCAGAACAAAAATTATGTCCTGCATGCTGCATGTTTAAAAAAAAAAGTCAATTTGCTCCTTCCCTGCATAGTTCTCTGGAAATGGGAAGCAGACATGTTTTCAGAGGGGGCTTTATTTTTTTTTAATGTTTTTTTTTCTTCCAAGTCACCCTATCTCACTCACACAATTAAGTATGAATCCTCTTTCTGATGGCACAGCTGGATGGCTGCATGGAGAACCTCAAAGTTAAAAAGCATTTTATCTCAATAAGAAAAAGCTACAACCACATAACTTCTTTTCATTTCCTCTTGCTGCTTGAGGGTAATTTATAAAGGATCAATAACAAAACTGTTACTTTTGAGTTTCTTTTACTGAGCATTTGGCTATGTCAATCCATCCTATAACCAACTCTGATTGTTCAAACATCCCCAGGGAAATGTCTTCCACACATCCAATTCCACACAGCTCTCCTTTGGTACACATGAGATGCGTGATTAAAAAATGAATTCATAATAAGCATTCCATTAAAGAGCACTTGTAGCAAGCTAACAAATTCAGCAGAGTCCCAGTATGCAATGCATATGCCAGCAGGCAGACAACACTCCTGTCCATTAAATAAACGGGGAGCCAGAAACAAAAGCATTCCTAATGAATACACCAGCAAATTCATTAAGCCAGATTTAATCTTGGTAACTGAGTACTGGAAGCACTGATGCCAGCATGGTATGTGGTTAACTGCTCCAGAGTAAAATGCCACGTAGACACTGCTGAATAAAAGGAAAATTTCTGGGGGTGGGAGATGGCTCAGTAGGTAAAGTGTTTGCCATGCAAGCATAAGGACCTGGGTTCAGATCCCTAGCGCCCAAGAGAAATAGCCATGTGTGGCAGCACATAACAATCCCAGCACTGGTTACTTTATCTTTTTAAAGATAAAGAGTCAGAGAAGGAATATTTCTCTTGTGAGACAAAAAGCACAACCTTGAACAGGGTTTGAGGCTTCGCGGGCTACTTTCATGGGCCTCCATAAGAGACAGGCCAGTAGATTCTGAGACAGTGACATCAATATAGTAAAAAGCCATGTGTTACTGGATTTAATAAGTTCAAAGTGTCCCTAGCTATACCTGGCCCTATCACACATTTTAAACCACACCCTGCACAGTTCTGTGCTCCTGCACAGAAAGCACTTCCATACAACGTTAATGTCATTGCCCGAAAGGCCACACAGTCAAAGGAGTCCCAGCTCTGCTGCTCATCGTTAGGGGTACGCATGACCCCAGTAGTCAAACTACTTCACGTTTCATCGTCTTGTTTTGACTTATGCCCAGAAAGGCTTCTCCAAAGTCAGCACTTTCGCTTCCCGCTGTGTGAGTTCTGCTACCGCTGGGACACGGACAGTCCTGAGGGCTGGACACCAGCAGCTCTGAGGAGGCAGGACCAGAAGCGAGCCTTCAATTAGCAATGCTCCAAGGAGGAGCTGCAGGTCTCAGCTAAGGGGTGCCACCTCTTCTTAGCACAGAGACTTGCTTTCCCAACTACAAGTATGTTGAAGATAATTATCAACACACGCTTCATTTCTAAAACACAGGGTATATTTCCTGTCCCTCGCTACATTCTTCAGGCCTGATGAAACTCAAAGGGACAATTTACCAACCACTGTACCAAAGTTCACCTTACTACCTCTTACTCCTGAGTTAAGTTCACTTATCTGGTACTAGTTTATGGCACCAAAATTCTGCAGTGATAACAATAATGTAATAGTTTAAATTAGGCACAGCCAAAACTGCTTCGCTGGCATCTTTCTACTAACAAAAGCACTTCTTAAAGTATTTGTTTGCTTGTATGTTATTGAAAGAAAGGTTTCGTGTAGCCTGGGCTAGCCTTGAACTCACTGTGTAGCAGAGAATGAACCTCAAGTCTTCCTGTCTTTACCTACAAAGATCTGGGATTACAAGCACACCCTACCACACGTGGTTGATGCGGGGCTGGGAATTGATTGCAGGGCTTCAGTCACTCCAGGCAAGCATTCTGCCACCCAAGCTACATCCTCAGCCCTCAAATTAAACATTTTTAATAAACTTCGGAGGGAGAGCATCTCTTATCCTTGACTCTTCCAAAAGCAAAAATTAAACTCTAACACGATCAAGCTACTGTGCATTTGTTTATCAGAGCAGCCCAGCATTATCCTAAGGCACACAACAGGAAATGAAGCTTGTTCAACACCTGTGTCAGTTTCGTGGTCTTCCTGTGCAAGACTTGGCCACCAAATAGGGGGGAAAAACCCAAACTTACAGGGCATAGCATCTATGTCTTTAAATAGGAGCACATGAAAAGAGTCTTACATTTCTGAAGCAGAAAGGCGGTGCTTCTTCTGCCCCATGCTGCTTGTGATAATCCGCCCAGTCAAAGTCATGACCAGAGTAACCTGTGAGGGAGGAAACACAGATAAGATGGGCTTAGCTGAGCTGGATTCCAGGCAAATGATCAGCTTGACAGTGGGTCTCTGAAGAAAATAATGAACAAACGTTTGGAAGCAAAGAGTAAAGTCTTTGCCACTGCCAGAGCTTCCTTGATGACCAAGCTGAAACGTTTAAGAACTGGAATGTGCTAAATACAGGCAAAAGTGGTATGCAATTGCTGTGATTACCTGGGACCTGAAACCCAGTGAGGTTGGTCCAACCATCTGCCTTAAAGAGGCTGTTGACAATGGGAAGGCTGGCTACTGAGATAAACAGCAGAGAGAGAGAGTTTGACAGAAACACAATCTTTGTACCTCTTTGTGTGTGTGTGTGTGAGAGAGAGAGAGAGACAGAGAGACAGTGTGTGTGTGCTCGTTTGTGTGGAAGTGGAGTACTTGTGTCAAAATATGCTTCCTAAATCTCTAAGGGACACATTTTACCTGAACAGGGACAAAGAAAGGGCCCTAAGTGAAGTTAACAGCGATATTGCCTTCATCCGATGGAGCTGTAGTTTTGCCTGCTCATTCTTCCCAATCAAAGTAAAACAGACACCCCACTCTCCTTTCATTTCAAGCCCATGCGTCAGTGTGGCTGCACAGAATATGCTCGTATGAGGTAGGCTTTTCCTACCCAGCTGTGCCTTTGTCATTAAGGGTCCAGAGGGGCACTCACCTCCTCCCACATTTTGTCGTATTTGCCATGATGAATATGCCTTACATACGTGCATCACATATGCCATATGGGTAAGATCTGATAGATTCAATTAAACTCAGCACCCTTGCTTCTCAGGCCCCTCCCAGAATCTTCTCCCAGAGCCTAACACAAGAGAAGCCAATTCTCTTGGGCATCCTCAGCAGGGAGGTACCAAAGCCAGACATTTACACTCCTGCTTCCGTCACTAGGTAGAGGGGCTTTGTCACACAAGCCTCTACTCCTCCCACTGCCCTCTGTTAGGTGCTTACACTTTAAAACTCGCTCCTCAGAATTAATATGAAGCTGAGGTAGCTATCGTCAGCGTTACCCTCCGTCTAGAATCTCTTCCCTGTAATTCTGCTACTTCCTTGGTTAGTTCTATTTACTGAACAACAACAACAACAACAAATTACACTTGGGGCTGGAGAGAGTGCTCGGGGTTAAGAGTACTTGCTGCTCTTCCAGAGGACCTAAGTCAGTTCCCAACCATCCACCAGGCATCTCACAAACACCAGTAACTCCATCCCCAGAGGACCCGCAGATGCCCTGGCTTCTAGTCATCATCACACAGGCGGTCTACACTCACACAGACACAATCTCATATGCAAAACCAAAGATTAAAATGAGATTCATGAATCTCATCAAGATTCGTGAGATTATGGGGTAGAAATACCTGGAAAGTCCAAAATAGACGAATGGCAAAATGTTTTCATGACTATTTGAATTGCTACTCGTGAAGGAATATGTGTGTGTAAAAGGCAGAGAACAACCTTTACTACTGTTTCTTGACACAATCTATTTTTTGTTTTGTTTTGTTTGAAACGGGAGTGCTCAGTGGCCCGGAACTCATCAAGCAGCCTATGCTAGCTGACCAAAGGGCCCTCAAGGATTTTGTCTGTTTCTGCTTCCAAAGCCCTGGGACTACAGACACATGCCACACCATATGTGGTCCTCAGGTTTGAGAGACAACCACTTTACCTACTGAGCCATCTCCGCAGTGCCAAGTATTTTCTGATATTCATACAACTATTTGAATTCTATCTGGGATTCCTGCATGGCTAATATCTGTTCAGATAAAATGTTCTTCTTTAGAAGTCACCCCTGAATGTTACATACAGATGTTTAGCCAGGTTTTCTACAACCAACTTCCAAGGGGCTGCAAAATGCCACACTCAGTGACATCTTGGACCTGTATTCAACCCTTCTATACATCCAGAGCGCAACAGTGTCCATGGGGAAGCCATTTTTAATCTAATAATTTCTAGGTACAATCAAGTCTTGCTGGGCTTCATCTATGCAGCAATTAATTATCTTGACCCTAAAACTCACTCCTTTACTTGAAAATTGGAATGGCTTAGGATTTTCCTCCCCCTTATCTTTGGGACTGTTATTCATTCCATCATTTAAAATTCTTTTCCTTTGGGCTGATAATGAGCTCTTTTTGTAAGGCAGTTTTGAGGCAGCTCAGAAAATAACTACTACATAAAAAAAACAAATTGCCAGGGATTGTATAATAGAGACAACAGGGGTCAATTACACTCATTCATCAACAGAGACAGGACAAGAAGTACTGAGGCTTAAGCACAGCCAGAAAAACATGTCTTAAATCAGGAGGGAGGGAAGAAAACAGCAAAGAGGAGAAAAAAAATAAAGAGGAAATAAAACCCCTTAAGCTATTACAATTCTTAAGAAGCTGCCTAGGGAGACTATGTGAATGACAGCCATTAAAGGTATTTAAGCCTTTATTGCTATTCCTTTTGAATGAGGACACTCCAAATGGCATGGGTGAAAGGGGGAAGAGGTTGATGACCCCTTTTCTTGTGATACAAATTAACAGACATCAAACAGCCATTAAGCACCGTTGTGCAAATGGACAGTGCCTTTGGAAAACTTACAGTATGAAGAGTTATGCTCTCTTATAGTTATATTCTTAGGAATTCATCCCATAAAGTGACCCTTCCAACTGAAAAATGGATTTGATATTAGAAAATGTATGGCAAGTTTATGAAACTTGGGGAAGGCAGAAATAACTTTCCATCAACAGAAAATGACATAAGATTTAGGCAAGATATCTTCAAGCCCCTAGGGTATCATACAGGCATGAAACTGAATGGTTGGGGTGTGGTTAAAAAATCTATGGCCTTAGTTAGACTAACTGCAGGGGCTGGAGAGATGACTCAGTGGTTAAGAACATTCACATGGCAGCTCACAACTGCCTGTAACTCCAGTTCCAGAGAATCTGGCACCCTCACATCAATACACATAGAATTAAATAATATATGTATGCATATATACATAATTTATATAATGTATAATAATATAAACTATATATACAACCTAACTGCAAACTTATAGAATTACTAGAGTTATGCAAAATATGCAGCAAACAGGAACATATAAGAAAAATAATTGTTTTGAACTTGGGTCAAATGTCTTCAGCTTCTTTGTACTTTTCAAGTTTTCAGTAATGACTGTGAAAGGTCTTCAGTAATAATAAAAAGAAATAGCATCTTTGTGCTTGTATAATGCTAAGTCAGATCATGTGTCAATTAATGAGTTTCCTGCACAATGTGTGACACACGCCATGAGTGACAGCCCCCAGGGCATCCCTCATCAGCTTCACCAGTTCAGATTCTGTCCACATACAGAGTCCCCCGAGAAAAGCCTCTCTTTGGTATAAAGAGGTGAGTCAGTCAGCTCTTCCTCTTCAAGGATGGGCCCAGACAAGATACTGCATATATCCTAGACAAAAGAGTAAACTGACCCAATGCATTCTGGGTGTGAAGTGTGGTTTTAATACTGGAATTAGAGAAGTGAAGCAAATTGACATAACTCTTCCCCTTATGAAGCTCAAGTTTCACTGGCAGAAAGCAAAGATGGTACTAATGTAAGTAGTCAGCTGGGCTAGAAAGATGACTCAGTCAGTACAGTGCTGGCTTTCCAAGCATGAGGACCCGAGTTTCACCTCCACAACCTATGTTTTAAGAAGTAAATAAATAAAAAAATAAAAAAGGGAGGGGAGAGACATCACCATCACAGAACCTAGGACGGAGACAGGGCTCTTAGTGGGAGAGAGGGGGTAGGTACCGCATGGAAAAGCATCTTTGAGCCCAAAACCAAGGCGGGAGTTCACAACCAGCAAGAAGAATGATAAGGCTAAGACAGAATAAGCTGGTGAAAGCAGAATTCTAATGATACAGTCATAACAGACAAGAAAACACATGCAAAGTGATTCTTCTTTGGAGTCTGAGAGGACCATATACTGGTCTTTTATACACAAAAATCATTTGAAAACAACAAACAAGAGCAGTGAGAAGTATTGGAATATTCACCTACATATGTCAGGGCACTCCATAGTCATTTAACATAGCAGACACATTCATCCATTTCCATCAGAATTCTTTCTATTTATATTCATGGAACCATACAGAAAAACAAGGCAAAGTGGCCCAAGAGGAAGGGAACCAGAGTTTATTTGGTATAAACACTAGCCACAATGCTTCATCTTAAAGAATACGAATTAGGCTAAGAAGCATTTGGCCACTGTGTGCCAATTAAAAAACTTCTCTGTGTAAAAGCTAAACCAAAATGGTATCCCCCAAATAGACTCTAGTATCATATAAACAACAAGTGTTAACAGAGAAAAAAAATAACACTTTAAAAATCTTGAAGAATGAAAAGGTAAGAAAAAAATAATTCTTCATTTTTTTTAACATACAGAAATATTTTCAATATTAAAAGCAACCCAGCTTCATCTTCTTACCTCTTTTCAATTAAATGTGACCTTTTAGGTAGAGAATGAAACAGAAGAGAAATAATGTTCTTTTTCCATATCTATTAAAGGTTGCTGGCCTGTGGATCCTTTACTTTAGTTCACTTATTTATACATGTTTAATCACTTTTGATAGGGCCTATAATGTCGGCAGTCCTTTATAGGATTAAAACAACAGGATCGGATCTCTTAGGTTCTATCCTTTGTTCAACAGCAAAGCACTGAGGCAGAGAAGCCACTGAGCAGTTCCTGTCCATTCTAGCTTAGAAGTCTTGTCTCTGGAGTCTGGGGCAGATTTTTTTTTCCTTTTTCTCTTTTAAAAAAGAGCAGAGTCAAAACAACACAAAAAGAGATCTGTGTTCTTGGCACGTCTCTCTCCTATGTTGCCTTCTACCTAAAAAGTCTGTCAGAGACCAGACAACATTCAAATTGCAAGAAGTATTCACAGTTTTCACAGAAATCTAAACACACAAGAAAACCTTTGAAATCTCTTGGGAATGTGCATATTATATCTTATACATTCTACCTATAAACCCCAATGTTCAAGCTTAACACAAACTTTAAAAACTTCTCCTTACATACATTAATAAAACATGGAACAGCGCTTGAAAAATCCTGCAACAGGGTTCCCAGGCCTCAGAGTAAGATAAGACATGTAATGAACTACCTCAAAAGGAAACCACTAAACCACATTACAAAACCCACCATATCAACACCTCTAAATTCGCATTCATTTTAATTACCAACATAAATATCATCTACCCTCATGAGATGAAACCAGAGCCCAATAAACAAAGCCACAACTGTCGTATAACCATCAACATTTGGAAAATTACACCTTCAAACTGTAATTCACCAACTGCTCTGAAGCGTAGACCAATTACCCAGGCAAAAGTCACAGCCCACTAACATCTGCCAGCCCTGACTATGGCCACCCAAACTGTCCTGAAGGATGGATTGTGTGGAGACATCAGCCATGGGAACAGCAGCAAAGGGCAGTATAGCTATGCAGAAAAGCATTCACTGGAGATTATAAGGCTGGAATTTAAACAACCTCTCGGGATTTCAGAAACCATTTAGCACAACTGAGCTTGGAGTTCCCCAGAGGGGGAAAATGACTGGGGCTTAAATGAGATAATTTTTAAGACCCATTTCAAATATGCAAACATTCCATTTGAGTGCGAAAATTTCTCATGTGACATGGTATAGGATTTAAATATTATGGTTAACACACCCTCCTGCAGAGTACTTAGAATATTTGGTCTGTATCCATGCTACTGCACCCACCTTATACTCTCACAGTGAAGACTAAGAATATTTGTTTCTCTACAGCCTTCAACCCCAAATGCTGCTGTCCTTCTCTTTGCTTTTCAAGTGTGTGTGTGTGTGTGTGTGTTTGGGTTTTGGTTGCTATTGCTTGCTTGCTTATTTGTTTTTTCAAGACAGAGGGGGGAAAAAGGGAATAGAGATAGATGGGTGAGAAATTAGAGAGCATCAGCGAGGAGAAAAGGATGATGATAATGCATGAAAATTTTTTCAATAAAAATGTTAATAAACAAATTATGTGTGTCCCCCCCAAAAAAAAGCCAGATGATCAGCAGCTGAGATTGACTTCCTACCTCCAGATGCACCTGATTGAATGCACACCCAAACACACACACACACACACACACACACACACACACACCTGTGTATTTTCCTTAGAATACATCTATTCATGGTCCTTGTCCCTTTCTCTACATGTTTTCTTCTTTTCTTATTGGGTAATGAGAAAACATTCTATTTCAATATAGCCATCACATAGCCAGCAGACAGGCAGAGCACTCCACTGGCTCGTTAACTGAGGATGCTTGTCACTTCATGAGTGCTTAAAAGATTTGCCAGTGGGGTTTCTTTTTAGCAAGTACTAATTACCATGTCAATATCCTACAAAAAAAAAACTATCAAATCCATGAGCAAACATTGTTTTTCTTTTTCAAATCTGGCTGAAAGGCATGTTTCACCTTTGTAAGGAATAGTTAAAAAGGTTGCTTATGACAAATTCATCCAGAAGTCACACCAAGCATTTGGATGACAGGGGGAAAAACTTATAATGGTGGAGCCGGCCAGGTAGGACCCAGCAGTTAAGAGAGCTTGCTGTTATTGCAAAGACCAGACTACAGCTTCCAGTATACATACTGGGAAGTGTAAAGCCACTTATTGCCTCCAGCTCCAGATGAGCTGATGTACTCTTCTGGCCTCAGCTGTACTTGCATACATGTATTCATACATACAAACATGCTCATGCACACACATAAACACACACAGTAAAAAACTTCGTATAGAAAACAGTTCATTTTATAAATATATGTGTATAATCATTCACTCTAAAGAGTTCAGTTATATGAATGCACAGTAATCTTCTTAATATCATGTGAGTAGCCAAATAGCCACACTCATTTTCCTAATAAATATTGAAGAGATGTCAACAATCTCTTTCCCTATATTTCAGATATGCATTCAAGAACTGTATCACACAGATACCCACAAAGCCTCTGTCACAATGAACTAATCAAGTAGCCAAAATCATTGTATAAGTGTTTGTCCTTTATTAATTTTAAAATACATGTAATTTCTGAGGGGAAATTTGCGAAATCTATCCAAGCAACATTTCTATTATATAGGCTCTCTTCTGATCAATGGGGTCCACTCCACGTGTTTTAGGTGCAGAAGTTCAAAGAGGTGAGGATGAACGTATGGGCTTTAAAACTGTGCAAGTGGTCAGACATAGAAATTCTATAGTGAAAAAACCCCTATAATTTCCAATTAGCTACAGAGAATAGATGTGTATATAGATGTGCAGGAGTCTGGCTGTTGATATGGTTCTGTGTGCTACCTAGAAACTACCATGAAGTCCCCAGTGATAGTTTCAAGTTTTATCTGGTTCAGGTCACAACAAGAACCCAAACAGAAATACAAACAGGGCTCAAGCAGTGGAATCTTTTCTACCTCATCAGAAGCAGATCTTGGAGACCACAGCTCCTGTCTGTCATTTAAATCGTTTCTTTGGGCATGGCACATTATATGACCTGTGAGTGATGAAGTGTCCTCATAACACAATTTTTAACGACACGGTAAGTCAGAAACTTCAAATGCTGACAAGAAAGCTCACTGCTATGTCATCAGCCATATAACTACGCAACTGTGATCAGAAGCATCAATGCTGAAATACAGATACACAAATGAAATGGAGATAGTTCCTCCATGGAAAAAGAGTACAGAAAAAACTGAGGGTCAGAGCCCAGAAAGGACAACAATGCCACAGATAAGCCAGGCACGGCACACGTCAGTGGCATGCATAGCTCATGACAGCCAGCTAGCAAACATGACACCAGAAGTTATCCCATAATCCCTACAGATCTGAAAAGGATCACGTAAAACCTCCTTTTATTTAAGGTAGTCTGTAGCATCCTGTCCCGTTAGGTTTATTTTTCTAATCTTTCTCAAATTTTCTCTCCTGCTATTCCCTTTATGTACCCTCTGATGTTTCGTTTCGTTTAGCACTTGGTTTATTTATTTTCAGAATCAGGGTTTCACTTACCCAAGGCTGGTCTTATACTCACTACATAGCTGAGGTTGATCTTACATTCCTGGCCTTCCTGCCTCTACTATCTGAGTACACCAGCATAGGGACTCACTTTTCATTTATTTTTGTCCCCACTGAGTCATGTAGCCAGTAACAACCTGCATTACAAACTACAGGGGTGCTGTTAGGCATGTGGTTCTTAGATCTTAATTTAGAAGTATGTTAATGTAACCTGGCCCTATGTGAATTGTTGCATATGAAGTAAATTATGCCACTACATTATAGCATTGAGTGTATTATAAAAATGTGCTATTATGTTAACTTTTTGGACTCTGAGCATTTATGAGCAGTGGAAAAAGTATACTGAGGTCTAAAGAAATTCAACATTGCCATTTTGTTGTCCATATAAAATGACTCCTCAGACATTTTTATATCTTTAACTTCAATCACTCGGCAGCATCAGAGAAGGAACTATACAATAACTGATGGAGGAAGTGCCTTTCCATTGAGGCCACAATCCCAGCCCCACAAACCTTCAAGAGGTGGAGCTATTGGTGACATCAATGTCAATCGAGGTAAGGAAGAACTCTTTGCTTCCATCATGTGTCCATTCACACTGTAACTCGTCCATGTAAACATGATGACATCATTTCAGAGACAATAAGACACCAGCCTGGATTATTCCAACCCCAGAAACTTCCACGGCATACAAACCTTTGGGAGGAGTGAGACTGACTCCATTTTTAAGGCACCACTGTACTGGCAAAATCCCCAAAGAGTCTGCATGGCACAGCATTGAGAGTTTATTAGGTTCAGGTCTTAGATCATCAATAGTCACTTGAAAAAAATGACTGTTAAAAACCTAAAAAAAAAAAAAAAGAAAAAAAGAAAAAAGAGGGAAAGAAGAAAAAGTTAATTTCAATATGTCATTTCAAATTGATTTTTAACACAAACCAGCATTTTAGTACATATGAAAACAAAAAAATAAAGACATAGAAATATAGAACAAGGGTCTCACATGGTAGAAAAGCAAACTGACAGATATCTAAAACAATTCCTATCCAGAAAAAAATAAACTAGGTATTAAAAGATCAAAATGGTACCTCAATTTCTACAACAGGGACCAAACACCTCTTATTAGATCCTTCAACACCTCTGACTTCAGCCCTGGGAGACTTTAGACTCATATACATACATTACAGCTTTCTCTCCCTGTAGCCAGAGAGGAGCTCATGTAGGCACAAGAACCTGTCTTTACTCCATATTCTTATCTCTACCTGTCACCACCAAAACACCAGATGTTCTTTGAGGACAGTGACCTCTTTTATCCATCAAGTGATTCAGAGACATAGAAAATGTTTTATATATGAATATACAATGAATGTGAAGAAAATGTCAATGATTTAAAGGTACAAGCCATGTCTAGTGATGTATGTCTGTTAGTCCAGCTCAGGAGGCCAAGTCAGGGGAGTCTCAAGTTCACAAGTTTGCCAATTGTTGAGGCTACAGAATGAGTTCAAGACCAGCCAAGACAAGATAGTGAGATTCTGCCTCAAAGTAAAAAATAAATCTAAAAAGGATTCAAAATATAGTTCAATGGTGGAGCGCTTGCCCAGCATGTATTAGGTACTAGATTCAATCTTCAATATTACAAAGAAAAGAAAAAGAAATGCTCTACACAGACAGCAAGATCAGATGTTCCACCTCTACAAACTCACACATATACACAAGCACACACACACACACACACACAATACTTTACATTTTTACTAAGCTGTGTTTCTTATCTCCTCCCATTACAACATATATTTTAGAGTAAATCTATTTTAACATTAAGCAAGAGTGGAAACTCTAGTCTGCACTTCTTGATTTTGGTATCAGTAACTAGTTCTAATTGTATTCACTGAGGGTTGCCTTTGGAAATCAACTTTAGGAAGCAAAGAATCAAGCTAGGCATGCTAACAGAACTGTAATCTTAACACCTGAAGATGGAGGCATGAAGATCAAGAGTTTAAGGACAGCCTGGGTTAGATGAGACCCTTTTTAAAATCAGTTTAAAAAGGGGAAGGGGGAGCAGATCATGGCCAGCTTGCCCAAGAAAGCAATTCCTGATGATAGTTATATTTAAAAACCACACTTTGGGACTGGTGATCTGGCTCACTGGTTAATAGCATTAGTTGTTCTTCCAGAGGTCCCAAGTTTAATTCCCAGCATCCATATGATGGCTCACACCTGTCTGTAATTCTATAGCCAAGGGGTCTGATGACATCTTCTGCTTTCTGCAACCACATGGTACATAGACATACATGCAGGCAAAACACCCACACATATAAAACAAAAAGTAAAAAAATAAAATAAAATCACACTCCCCCACCAGCTGTAGTTTTCAGTAACCCCTTCTTAGAATCTGTCTCCTTAGTATTTGCCTTACACTATACTATATTTATTTACTCATAATTTTTCTGTTATCTGATTCCCTTCCATATAATGTAAACCTGATAACAACAACAGGACTTGCTCTCACTGCCCAGAGCAAAGCCTATGATGCTCAGTAACTACCTGTCATCAGCCCTACCACACATACATACAGTTCCTCACAGACATTACAACATCCTGGTGGTAAGATACCTAAGCTCCGTGGGACCCCATCTAAAGATGTCCAGAATCGTGCTGGAGAGACAGCTCAGAGGTTAAAAGCACTGGCTGCTCTTCCAGAGGTCATGAGTTCAATTCCCAGCAACCATATGGTGGCTCACAACCCATCTATAATGAGATCTGGTGACCTCTTCTGGCAGGTGTAGATGTAAACACAACATTATACGCATAATAAATAAATAAATAAATAAATAAATAAATAAATAAATAAATCTTTTTTTTAATGTCCAGAATTATCAAACTGCATACTGACGTAAAAACACTTCAGAGAAAAGATCAGTAAGTTCCCTCAGAGCTATCAGGATGCAACTTTGTGTTCCCTCTGATACAGAGCTCATGGGTCTGGGAAGTGAAGTGCCTAAGACCATCCAGCTTGGACCCAGCAGGAACAGAAATGAAAGAAACACGAGTGGAAGTAAAAGAAACAGAAGCCCTGACATGAGTTGTTTGCTCTGTCCTCTGGTCATTACAACACGTTTCACATACCCCAGCACTACTAACACCTCATCCTCCAGGGTCTGAACGAGCCCTGCTCCACTGGAAAAGCCCAGTCACGTAACACTGGGGAACTTCTGCAGTGACTATTTGCTTTAATATCATTTATTCTATCTTCAACAGGGCTCTCAAGAAGTAAAACCTCAAAGAGGTGCATGTGTAAAACTTCCATTTTAAGAAGTAATGACAATTCAGTGCGCTATATTCTCAAGCAAAATAATCTGAAACATTTTTCAGTGTTTAGAGAAATATATTTAATGTATTTTGAGAATTTCAGACATGGATACAGTGAAATATGATCCCATCTTCTCCTGGTATCCCCTCTAGTGAAACTGTATGTAATTATAAATACCTTCGTCATGAAGAATATTCTGATAAAGCATACATGAAGTGTGCCTTGAACCTACATACAGGGCTTCTAAGAGGCAAAACCATGTCCCAGTTCATGTATTAAAACAGCAAGTAGGCAGTAAGTGAAGAACAGGGTATGTCTTGAGACAGAATGGCATAAAGATATCCTCTCTGATACAAATGCAAAGAAAAGTAATGTGAAAATGTACTTTCAAAATAAGTAGAAATACTTCCTTCTTCCAGTAAGATGATTTAAGGAGAAATGATTGGGAAAACTCAACCTCTGTGGCTGAAAGTCGATCCAAATTCACAATGATATTTGCGGGTAGCTTTAAGAAATGTGTCACTGTCTAATGCTGAATATCACAATAATTTAAAGGTTTAAAAATGTGAGAAATGTGACCGCTATGGGCTGAGCAACTAGCGCTGCCTGCTTATTTTCTAGACACCAGGAGAAACTGGCACTGTGGTACTTTAGACAAGTCCACATACCCAGAAAGTGATGGCTGCCATTGCTCCAGTACCCAACTCTGGCACAGAGGGAAATTCTGGCCAGGTTGTAAGACAGAGGGACAACTCTTCCATCTGGGGATAACTGATGACAACTACCAAAAACACAGCAAAGACTCCAACACTGTTTTCATCACAGGTTTGTGATAGGTGGTGGAGCAGCAAGGGCTGTCTGAGTTCGAAGCCCAGTATTATCTAGCAAAGCATGTTCGCTTTTCCCTTTAATACATTAATTTACCAAAAAAAAAAAGGTGCTCACTTAAAAAATTTAGAAAAAGAAGCTGTGTGTCAGGGTTACAATCAGTTTTGCATGTTTTTCTATACAGCATCACCACTGATTTTCTGATATTCTGCCAAAGCATGTAAAAGATGGGAATGAAGGCGGGAGGGAGGGAGGGAAAGAAGGAGGGACAAAATAAATGGAGAGAGAGGAGGGGAAGGAAGAAAGCAAGGGAGGAAAGAAAAAAGGAAGACGGGCTCAACCATAATATCTGTGATACTACAAAAACAGATCCAGTTTCCTTTGGAAATAGAAATTAAAATGCAACTGAACCTTGGATCTTTAATCAAATTCTTCCTCTGAATATAAAAGGTCATCAACTGAAAGACACATCTGACTAAAAATGCTAAGGTTGTCGGCATCTCCTACCGCTTAGCCAAACCTAATACTTAAGGTGAGAAACACACGATTCAAACTCGACCACTGTTAGAGCCACTGGGATTTCTCTTATGAAGAAGAGACGATATTAATAATCACATAATCTTAAAAGACTACCAGATCAGCATAAAAACAACTTTACACAGAAAAGGAATTTCATTTTGATTACCAATCTCAGAAACGCGTGACTTCCTCTAGCTAATGAAGGCAAATGTGAGAGGGGGTGGGACAGAAATGCTGGTTTACGAGGAAATAAGAATCTGCTTTCACTACCTCCAAGTATTTCCTTAATATAAATAGGTGGTCAGGAAGGGACTTATTCTTTCTAGCGTGTGTATAGCACATGCCTATATGTGCACTTGTGTGCGGGTGTGTGTATCCCATATACAGGGGAAGTCATTTGTCCTGAACTATCATGCCCCACCTTATTCCTGGAAACAAGATTTCTCACTGAGCCTGGAGCTCACGGTCCTGGGACTTTTTATTGGTGTTGATGGTTGGCTGGCTGCTGGTTGGATCTGGCTCCGCTGGCTGGCCAGCAAACCCCAGTAATCCTCCTGCTTCTGCTCTCTTGGTGCTTGGACTACAGGCACGCAGCATCCAACTTTTAACATAAGAGCTGGGGGATTGAAGCCAGGTTCTCATGCTTGCACTGTAATCCCTCTTATCCACGGAGCCACTAAATTAACCCTACAATGCTTGTAAAATGCAACTTAGCAGACAATGATTAGGAGAGAAACAGTCATTCTGTCCATCTAGAAGGAGGTGTTTGGTTAGACTCATCTGCCCCCTTTCACAGACAGAACTTAAAGCAGAAGTAGGAAGGAGGGACAGCCACCTCCTGTTGGCTCATTTATTGGGCGTTGCTGTAAGTGTCC
The DNA here is from genome assembly GCA_028658305.1 of Pachyuromys duprasi. NCBI lineage: Eukaryota > Metazoa > Chordata > Mammalia > Rodentia > Muridae > Pachyuromys > Pachyuromys duprasi. Next base: position 29,948,781 of record CM053760.1, on the reverse strand, counting down.
CCTGTAGGTACATACTACATCTACCTACCTTTGAAAACTTATATGGTTCCCTGTGGAGCAAAGAGCAAGGAGCAAAGCAGAAAACCCACCTTGGTCACTGATGCAGGACAGATATGAAAGGGCTCTCTCATATTCACTGTCTCCAGCTTCATCCCAACTGAGAAGAAATGGCTTCGCAGGTCTGCATGGTCCTGCAGGGACAAAGGTGAGCATGTTAAAGGAGATGGCACCATGAATTAACTTGGGAACTGTCTGAACTCAATTCTTCAGCGTTTTCTTGAGTGACTGAAATCTGATGGAAATAATTAATCCTCCCCATTTCTAATTATTACAAGACACCGTGGATTTAATTCTTTTCTGCAGGCTAAATTACTTTTCCAAGGGAGAGGCAGCTTTCGTTGGCCATGCTTAAATTTACATGAAGCAAAACAAACCTCGTGGCATTGCATTGCTTTGATCTTGCCAGGTGCTCTCTGCTGAAGTTCCACACAATAAGGGTGGCCATCAGTCATCCGAAACCCAGCAGAATGATCTTCAGAAACAAAGCAGGGCCTTGCGCCATGAAAGTACATGACAAGGCATCCATCAGTGAGAATCTCCTATTCTCCTTCTAAGAAGGCTAATGGCTGGGTTGGTCACTGATTGAGTCCATGGCCCTCGTGCTTGTGAGAGCCTGCAGGTGTCCCTGGGGACATCTGAACCTGACTCCTACTCAATAAAGATGAGCATTCCATTTCCTTTCTAACAGGTGTCTGCCAGTACCAACCCCTTCCTGAAACCTTATGTCTGAACCCTGCAGCTTCCCTGCCTCTACCAGAAAATAGATTTTGACATCTTCTTCAGCCACACAGTTACAGATGAGGTTGACTGGGTTCAGGATATCAGAATTTATCTTGCCGAACTGGAGGTCATCTCATACTTCACACTCTGTGCATGTAGTCATGGATAAATAAATATATCTGCAGTCTATTCCCAAAGTAATAACAGGTTCAAATAATGCTTGCTATTTCCAAATGCATCAATTGAATATCCAGTCCGAAACAAACAACAAAAAAACAACTTGGGGAAATCTATTGCTCTCTTGAATCTGAAAAATCTCAGGTGGATTTTTAATGGATTCCATGATGCTACTCTATAGCCAGCTCTAAGAATTAGACAGTCATGATGAGGTGGGCCTGTGATTCAGTTCTCACCCCAAAAGCCAACCAATTCGTCTCTGCACAACAGGAAACCAGAAAACAGGAACTCCTTTTAAAAATTCACCATCAGAGGGGCCGTGGAGATGGCTCAGTTGGTAAAGTGCTTGATTCCAAAGCAGGAGGACTTGAATTCAGAACTCCAGCTCTCATGTAAAAAACCAGCTGTAGTACAAATGTGTATAATCAGAGAAATGAGTAAGTGGACACAGATGGATCCAGACACTAGCTGACCAGCCAGTTTGGCTGAACTGCTAGCTCCAGGTTCAGTGAGAGAGAGACCCTGTCTAAAAAATGAGATATGATGTTAAAGAATAAGACTTCCAATGTAGACCTCTATCCTCCACATGTTCAAGCAAGGGTAACTGTCTCCCACTTGCTCCCCTCCACCGCTGGGTGTGGGGGTTTATCATATAATTCTATCACTTGTGAGGCTGAGGCAGAAAACCTGTAAATATAAGGCGAACCTGGACTACATATTGAATTCTAGCCCCAGCCTGTGTTAGAGAGTGAGACCCTATCTCATAAGAAGAAGGAAGATTAATTAAAAAACAATTTTAAACTCTGATACTTCACCACTTTGTCAAGAGGGAAGACTATAATATATGTGCACACATTTGTGCAAATGCCGATGGAGGATAGAAGGGACATCAGAACCCCCGAAAGCTGGAGTTACAGATGATAGTGAGCTGCTTGATATGAGTTCTGGGGACTCCGGTCCTTTGCAAGAGCAGCAAACACTTTTAACTGCTGGGCCATCTCTCTAGCCCCTTTCACTTTTTATGTCTTTATAGTAATCTATAAAGGTCTCTGTACCCAAAGATTCACAATACACTCATGGTCTGGGTGAAAAGATTGCTGCTATCTCTGTTGGGATATATTTTAAAATAGGCCACACGTATGACAGATCTGGTATGAAAAATATTTATTGAATCATAAATCTTGATGCAGTAGCCCACTCCCAGGTTGCTTAGGCACCTGTGATGTCATCATTGGTCACCCAGGATAAAAGGAACCGTGACTCTCTCTCTTTCTGTCTTGCTTTCCTCTATGCCCTCTCCCCTTTCTCTTTTGGGGTAACCCTCCCCCAACCATGTCTGTCTGTCTGTCTCTTTCTCTCTCCCCTTCCCCCTCTCTCTCTATCCAAAAAATATCTTTAATATCTTTCATATCAGATCTGTTGTACTTATGGCATGTTTTAAAATATAGCCCAATAATGTCCAGGGAGGACTAATTAGAGGAGATGCAGTCACATATCAGGGGACATTCAAAGGACCTCACTCATTCTAAATTTTAACAAATTCCTTCAGAAGTAAACAATCAACACTTTATAAAAATTACATGCATAAGGAAAAACATTCTTACATGCAGGTAGTGACTTTTGTTGTTTATAAGACAAGCTTTATAAACTCCCTAAGAACTGACAATCAAAGCTTTATAAAATTATAAGCCTAAGGGGAAAAAAAAAGCAAGGAGAAATTCTTCAATACAGGTGTTGCTGTGAACAAAGCACTTACTTTCAAAAGCACTTCAGAACAATAGAGAGGAATTCAATGCAACAGTCCAGGTATTTAATGTGAATGAACACAGACTAACGAAAGCAGGGCTGAGAACTGCAGGTGCCGAGGCACAAGAGCTAAACACAGGGTTACTAACTGACCCTGAATTAGAAGATTAAAATCGATGCTCCCCTGCAGACACCAATGCCCCCAGTACTTATGGGTGATGTCTGAGTCACACTCAGAATTTTGCAAGTAAGTGTTTTCCTCTTTTAAGCAAAACTCTTTATCCTTTTATTCCGAAGTTACAATCAAACTCCCCTGCATGTCCTCAACAAGTTTAAGCACATGCTGTGTTGCCAGTACAGACATGTCCTGAGGCACTGGAGATACACTGGTAACTATAAATAGCTCAAGAGAATGCACTGATGTTCTAGAACCCTCCACTTGCTTCTCTGCTATGCTATGGCCCACTACTCACTGTGCAAAGCTGCGAGGCTAAACCCGTTTGCAATCTGGCTCACTAATCACAGCAAATGGTCACTTCTTAGCTGCCTCTAATCTCCAAGGCTCCCTGTGGAATCCCTCACTTTCTTTGAAAAAGAGGCCTGTCAACAATGTAGACTTCTGGTCTACCCCAGGCTTAAGTCCTCAGCTCCAGTATCTGCACCAGCTCTCCTTCGTATACTTTAACACCAATCTCTGCTCTGCCAGTGGAGCCAGCTTTCCAAACAGAACAGAGCCACAACTCCAAAGCCCTTCTGTCCCAGACCCTTAACTTGATGTCGATGACTAAACAATGTATTTAGCTAAGTCCACATCCATCCTACCACCTCCAATGCTCCTGATACTTCAGAGAACGCTCTGCTGATTACTCTCTTATCGGATTCCTTATCGTGTGCTGTTGTCTGGTGAGGACCCAGCAATGGCTTCCTGTCCTCAGAAATAACATGTGCAGCAAGGCATTTCTTCTGAAGGAATCTGAACTTGTCCTTTCATCCCTTAAGTCCACTTTTTTAAGGTCATCTCTGTGTGCGGTTTGGAGGGGTAATGTGTTCCGAATCTGTGTGTGTGCATCCATGTGTGTGCGTTTCTTCGTGTCTATCTCTGTGTGTGCAAGTATGCGTTCCAGAAGTCAATGTTGGCTGTCCTCCCTCTCAACCACTCTCCAACTTTATTTTTTGAGAGAGGGTCTCCTACTGAATCTGAGGCTAATCAATTTAATCAAATGGCTGACTGCTAAATGAGCTTCAGGGATCCAACTGTCCTGTGCCCCCATTCTTACCCCATCCTTCCCCCAGCACTGAATTTAGAGGCATACTCTGCCACACTAGGTTCTTTACATAAATGCTAGGAATCCCAGATCCAGTCCTCACACTTGCCTGCCAAATGCTTTACCAACTGATTATTTCTCCAGCCCTCAGACCACCTAAGCCACTAAAACACACAAAACTCCCCTTCTATAACCATGTAAAAATCCTGCCACTTTAAAATAGTTAGGCCAACATAATGAAAATTTAAGACTCAAGGCAAAAATGCATGCAAGAAGAGTTTGACCAATTATCTCTATTATTTGACCAAATATCCTATTATCTCTATTATTTGTGAATGCCAGTACCAGAAACTTTACTTTAAAACAAGGATATGTTCTTAAAGAGCTTTCACTAAAAATTCCAGCCGTTAGAGAAGTTTAAAAACCACAAAAGGGGTCATATTGTATATGCAGTACTTTATAGTGAATACTAGACTCTCATGATTACAGTATGTGTGGTTCATTCCAAAAATACCTCAGTGAATATATATCAAATTAAAGAAAAAAAAGCCAGATGATTTCCAGACATCTATCCTGTTTTATGCTCTATCATTTACTTGTTAAGTAGAAGAACATAGAGCAGTATACCACTAGATGTTACACAGAATATACTCATGGGCATGAAGACAGACTTGCAAATACTATACAAAAGAGAAAATGGGAAAAACAATGGGAAAAAGTCCAACTAACAAAGGCATAGGCTTAGAAGATTTTTCAGTCAAATTCTTCTATTTGTAACTTATAAAACTAAATAGTCCATGATTAAGACGTTCAAACATAAAAACGTGGGGAAGAGCCTTGATCTCATTGGCACAGGAGACAACTTCCTGAACAGAAAAGCAACAGCACAGGTTCTAAGAGCAACAATTAATAAATGGGTCCTCATGAAACTGAAAAGCTTCTGCAAAGTAAAGGACACTGTCGTCAGAACAAAACGACAGCCTACAGATTGGGAAAGAATCTTCACCAACCCTATATCTGACAGAGGGCTAATAGCCAGTATATATAAAGAACTCAAGAAGTTAAATAGCAACAAATCAAGTAACCCAATTAAAAAACGGGGTACAGAGCCAGAGAATTCTCAATAGAGGAATATCAAATGGCAGAGAAACACTTAAAGAAATGTTCAATATCCTTAGTCATGAGGGAGATGCAAATCAAAATGACCCTGAGATTTTACCTTACACCCATCAAAATGGCTAAGATGAATACTCAAGTGACAACACATGCTGGAGAGGATGTGGAGAAAGGGGAACCCTCCTCCACTGCTGGTGGGAATGTAAACTTATACAACCACTTTGAAATCAATCTGGTGCTTTCTCAGACAATTAGGAATAGCACTTCCTCAAGATCAAGCTACACCATTCCTAGGCATATATCCAAAAGATGCTCAAGTACACAAGAAGGACATTTGCTCAACCATGTTTGTAGCAAAATTATTTTTAATGGCCAGAAGCTGGAAATAGCCTAGATGTCCCTCAGTTGAGGAATGGATACAGAAATTGTGGTACATATACACAATGAAATGTTATTCAGCAATAAAAAACAAGGAAATTGCAGGTAAATGGTGGGAACTGGAAAAGATCATCCTGAGTGAGGTATCCCAGAAGCAGAAAGACACACATGGTATATACTCACTCATAAGTGGATATTAGGCATATAATATAGGATAAACATATTAAAATCTGTACACCTAAGGAAGCTAATCAAGAAGGAGGACTCTGGCTAAGATGCTCATTCCCCATTCAGAATGGCAATGAGGATAGACATCGGAGGACGGAGAAAACAAGGAACAGGACAGAAACCTACCACAAGGGCCTCTGAAAGGCTCTACCCTGCAGGGTATCAAGGCAGATGCTGAGACTCATAGCCAAACTTTGGGCAGAGTGCAGGGAATCTTATGAAAGAATTGGGACTTAGTAAAACCTGGAGAGAACAGGAGCTCCACAAGGACAGCAACAGATCCAAAAAGTCTGGGCACAGGGGTCTTTTCTGAAACTGATACTCTAGCCAAGAACCACTCATGGAGATGGCCTGGAAGCCCTGCGCAGAAGTAGCCTATGGCAGCTCAGTATCCAAGTGGCCTCCATAGTAATGGGGACAGGGACTGTCTCTGAAATGAACTGATTGGTTTGCTCTTTGATCACCTCCCCCTAAGGGGGGAACAGCCTTACCAGGACACAGAGGAAGACAATGCAGTCACTCCTGATGAGACATGATAGACTAGAATCAGAGGGAAGGGGAGGAGGACCTCCCTTACCAGTGGACTGGGAGAGGGATACAGGTGGGGAAGAGAAAGGGTGTGTTTGGGAGGGGAGAAAGAAGGGGGTACAGGGGAGATACAAAGTGAATAAACTGTAATTAATAAAAATAATATAAAAAACAACAAAAAAGATGTTCAAACATTTAAAAGGGTAAACACAAAGGGTATGGGACATGGCTCAGTGGCTAAAGAGCCTATTGTGTCATCATGAGGACCTGAATTCCGAATCCCAGCATCTACACAAAATCTGGACACCATCTAGTATACATGTAACCCCAGAGCTGCTGGAGTAGAGAGACGTGAGTCCCCAGAGCTCAATGGCCAGACAGTCTAGCCAATTAGTAAGCCCTGGATTCATGAGAGATCCCGTCTCAAATAAATAAGGTGGAAAGAAACAGCAAAGACACTAGAAGTCATCTTCTGGCCTCCTCGTGCATGATGAGATGGAATCAGGCAACTTGGACTTCCGGGCTGGAAGGACGTGAATACAATATATAGACAAAAACAAAACAAAAACCAACCAAACAACAACAACAACAACAACAACAAAACAGCCACTAACACGCCCATGAATATCAAGTCTTTACGATAACTGAGGAACCTGACAGCAGCGAGTGGTCACATGAGTCAGCAGAGCTCTGTATATGTGCCAGGGCATCCACAATCACTCATGAGAAAGCGGGAGAAGACACTGTCACTGGACAATAATTTCAGTTACTGTGAGACAGTTAAGGTGGTCAGAATCCATACATTCACCACACACACACACACCAGCACCTCCTCAATGCTAAGACAGAGCTCTGGATTCCTGAAGAGAATATGCAAAGTCAATTATCTACTAAGAGAAAATGGAAGGTTCGTGTGGTTCAAGACATTGCAGCTTTGACAAGGCTCTAGAAAATTACTCACAACCGCTGGTTCAAAGACGGCATTACCACTAATACCAGAACAGAGCACTAAGTCCTTGGGACACTTATAGATAAACCTGTCACGTTCAAGAAACCCTGAACGTTACATGGACCGGAATCCGCTCAATGGTTTACTGAGAAACTACTCTCTTGTAATGAATACCAGTGATGTCATTCCCATCCATATTCCACGTTCCTCGCTTTTATTTGACCCTAAAGCAGTTTTTAATTGACAAAAACGAAAAGCCAAATTCTTTTGTACGGAAGGACTGTCTTAACAGGCCCTCATGAGCATCTCTTCTTGGGGGCCATCCTCAGTGGAACGGCATAGCAAAGGGATTCTTTAATACCCTGCCTTTTTCCTGCTCAGGCCTCACTAGGTCTGCTCCCTCCAAGGCCTCAGCAGATCTCAGGGGCTCTTGCTGCACCCAGTGACCCTGCACGAAGTCTGACTGGTTGCGTGCTAATGTCTGGTAGGTAGAAGCCCTAAAGCCAAGAGCTTAGGAATGCTCGTGGGGTTGCCTGCCCCTCCCTGCGCCCCTGAAGTGGTACCTGTCCTCCACAGGGGACAGTAGGGCACAGAGAGGTTTAGTGACCTACACAGGCACTCAGAACCAAAGCTCAAACACAAGCAGCCTGACTGTAAGTCCAGTGTCTTAAAATACATATATTAAAATTTTGGACTGGTGGTATGGTTTGCCACGTAAAGGAGTATTCTGCCACGGTGGCTGGAGACTCACGCGGTAAAGGGGATAATCAGACAAGTGGTCCTCTGGCCTCCACATGTGCACTGGTACACAGGCGAGAGAGTACACAGACGACACCAACACATGCATGAGCACACACGGTGCGTAATTGATTAAGTGTAATGTAAAAAAATCAACGATTTGTTAAGAAAAAAAAATCTTGTAACCTGTAGGTTCCCACAATTTCTTAAAGCTCCTTTTTACCAAGATGAAAAGTGACAGCTATTAATAATTTAACTTAAAACCTCCAATTTTGACTATTTATGCACAACAATTTTAGGCTTAGGGAAATGTATACCAGAGAATTCTGATATTAAAATCGCCCCTCCCCCCCAGCATGTGAATACACACTCAGCCACAGTATTCATCTTTTTTTCGGGAATTCTCCTGTATGTAGCTCAGGCTGAGTTCAGCTCCCTATGTAGCAGGGGATGATCCCGACTTTCTGATCCCCCTGCCTCCACTTCTCAAGTGCTGGGATGACAAGCATGTGCTGCTCCATCTAGTTTGTGCTGGGGGTCGAACCTAAGGCTTTGCGCCTTCAGGGCAAGCACTTTCCAAACTGAGCTACGGCCCCACCTCCTTCACCAAAAATGAATAAATGCCTTTTCTACCTTCATGTGCTGGCTCATTATGTAAGGATGAATGGAGGAATGTATGCAGCAAAATGCTTTTGGAGCTTCATCAGTCCCAGCTCTTCATCGATACTAATTCCTGCTACTATTACCAGTGTTAACCATGACTGCCTAATCTCATCAGCGCAGTTCAGCTTGCATCAGCCACTGGGTCCACATCAAGTCTCCATCTGTCAGTACTGTTTCAAATACTGTACATGAAGCTCTAAGCTACCGTGGCTGGCAGGCTGGGCAGACGATGCGCTTCTACCGTTCAAAGGCTCGGGGCTCAGTTTGCTAAATAATGAAGCTGTGAAAAACACGAAGAGCTACTCTGGAGGAGTCCATATGAAAAACAGGAAGAGCTACATGGAGTTTTGGCTTTACAGTTCTGACTGGCTCTCCATTTTCCACTCAGGTCAGGAGCTCACTATGTCAAAGCATGGTATACCAGCTAATACAATGTTGCCAGCCACTGCTGCTAACATCAGGGTGTGCAACATCTTTCCTCTGCCACACCCTGAAAAGGGCGATCCAGGACTCTGCAGGAATAAGACACAGCATCTGACAGAGAGCCACCCTGGGAAGGTTGAGAGCCACACTTTCCTGACAGGGTTGACCAAGCCTTGGCTTGAGAAATGAAGATCTTCATAAACATGCAAATTACTATGATTATTCATCTATGGAAAGTGGTAGAGAAAAAAAGAAAGTGGAAATCATGAAATAGTGCATGTGTCCCACGTGTCTACTTGACTTTGAACATTCATTCACTGCACACGCATTTACTGTAGAGCAGTGGTTTTCAAGCCCTTTGGAGGATCACATATTCAGATATCCTGCAAATCAGACATTTAGATTACGATTCATAACAGTAGCAAAATTACAGTTATGAAGTAGCGACGAAAATAATTTTATGGTTATAGGTCACAACAACATGAGTGGTTGCAGCATTATGAAGGTTGAGAACCACTGCTGTAGGAATTTGGGAAACCTGCAAGCCATACTCTTAAAATGGAGCATGTGGTTAACTCAGACTCTCTCCATCTCCCTAGACAGACAAATCCTACGTGATTAAAAAAAAAGACATATGCAGAATGTGACACAGAGGAAACTGAGCTCAAACTATTAACACAACACAAATTCAATGTACTTGATGAGGACTTCAACACATAAAGGAAGCCAATCATCCCTGACTATAACCAAATTCTGGGCCTAACTTCCAGAACTGAAGGCTTTAAGAAATTTTCTGGCTAGTAGCTGTAACTCTAGTAATGATTAGTTCTTTGGGTCTTCCTTCTTGTTTATGTTAGTATGAAATAGAACATTTATATATTATGTATAATTTATACACCTCTGATTTTCTTGAAGTCCTTAAACTGTTTAGTATGCTGTGCTTACACGAAAGCACAGCAGAGGATGACCTGAGAGATAGCTCAGGGGTTACAAGCACTTGCTGCCCAGCTATGAGAACCAGAGTCAAAGCTCATCCTCCACATAATAAACCGGGTGTCCTCCAAATGCCTGGAACCTCAACTTCAAGGCCGGGAGGCAGGACAGAGAGAAGAGGAACCCTGAGGTTTGAGGGCCTCAGCCTTGTCTAGAAAATGCAAAACCCAAGTTCAAAAGGAGGGTGACCCTGTCCCCCGGAACAGGATGAGAACAGAAAAAGATACTCACAATGTACACACAGTCACAGCAACACATATACATGCACAAATGAATGAATGAATGAATACTGCACTGTACAATATTAATCTAATTCCAACATGCCAGTTGTTGCTCTATTGGGAAATTAAACATTTGCACAGGTTTCTCTTCAAGGCTTTAATAATTTGCATAATTTCTAAGAAGAGGCTTCAGTAAAATTAAAGGTTTTAATTAGTACTACATCCAAATTGTGCTTATACAATAAACTCTGGTAACTTTATTCATATCAACATATGTCACACTTTTTTCTTAAGCCATTTGTTTTATAGTGTTCCTTTTTTTGTTTGAAGAATGGCTTAATGCTCATGTACTCATTAGAAAATGGCTCACATAATATTAATTTCATCAAGAAATGACATTGGAATGCCAGCATTTATTAAATCAATAGCATTATTATATTTCAAGTCCATCGTACTGATTTGAATTTAGCCAGTGAAATATTTATAACAAAAAATGTAATGAAAAAATCTATACGCTTAACAGCGATAAGCTTTTCCATTTTATGCTCACAGCCGTAAAAAGCAATTTTTATCTCCGAGTGGTGCATTCAGTCAAGTTAAAAAATAGTACGGAGAAATGAAGTATCATGTACAGCAACCTGAACCACAAACTCATAAAAGGTGATTATGTCAGGACTATTTCATGGTTAGGTCCAAAACTGATACTAAATAGTGTTTAAAAAAAAAGGTAAAGCCAGAGGCTTTAGGAATATCTTCCAATGATTGCCCTGGCACCACAAAAACACTGGCATGCGGCAAGCTATCTCCTCTTCCACCCAGGGAATGTGGCTGTGGCTCAAACGATGAAAGGCTCCCAATGCAGGCCAGACTTCAAATCTCCTAACACCTTAGTAAAAACCCAGGCAAGGCAGCACACACCTATAATCTCAACTCTAGAAGGTGTGCTATAGGTAGATCCCAGGAGCTCCCTGGAAAGTGAGTTCTGGGTTCAGAGAGTGGCCCTCTCTCGAAACATGAGAACAATAAAGGCAAACATTCAACGCCATCCTCAAGCCTCCACAACTTATGCACAGGCAAACACAATTAAACACACATGTGTGTGCACTCATGCATATCCACACTAGCACACACACACACAAAACAAGCAAACAGAAATATGACATACCTTGGTGTCCAGTTTACATGCCTAAGCAAACATTGATTCCTGCCATTTTCTTTTTCCTACTTCATTAACTCTGTTCCAACAAGCCAAGTGGCCTTGAAAATCCCCCAGGTAATGCTCTGGGCATGATGGGCTGAAAAGGGACAAGAATGGGGGAAGGCTGCTCTTTTGGCCTCACACCTACCCCAACCACCCTGGTGGACACACCTGACCAGAAGCACCCCACAGCTCCTCTGTTGTCATGCAAACAGAGACAGATCCTGAAAGGCCTTCCTGTAGAGACTCCACCTTTCCAAAGAGGGAAGAGTTAGCCAGGAACAATGGCCCACCCACCCAGCTGACTGACTGTTCAGCCATCCAGGAACAAGCCTCTGGCTGATGCTCTGCTTGGTGAGAGGACTACAAACTGGGATGCTAGCAGCCAGGCAGCTGGCGCCAAGGCCCTTCCACAGGTCACACTTGCAGTTTGGCTTCCTTCCTCCGGATCAGAAAACAGTCATTCCTTAGGTGAAAATTAGGAACTGCCCAGTGGACTGTGGGATATTTTGCCAAACTTTGGCCCACCAGATGCCAGTAGCACAAGACACCTCACTGTGACAATCCGAACTTCTCCGGATACTGTTCCAAGTCCTTTGATGAGCCACAGGGACGCCCACCCCCAGTGCCCTTCAATGGGGAACACTGGCATGGGTGGAGAAAAGAAGAAAGTCAGACTTTTAACAAGACGCCTGAAGTGTAGCTTCTCTTCTCCCTTGTCACTAATGTTCTCAGATTCTCTCACTTATACTAAGAAAGAGAGGGGAGAGGAAGGAGGGACAGAAGAAGGGAGGGAGGGAGGGAGGGAGGGAGGGAGGGAAGGTGGGAGGGAGGGAGGGAGGGAAGGAGGGAGGCAGGAAGGAAGACAGGCTTTCACTGTGTGTCTCTGTCCTAGAACTCACTATATAAATCAGGCTGTGTTTGAACTCACAGCTTTCATGATAAAGTCTTTACCAAAGGAGACCCCTCCCCAGCAATAGGAACAAACTCTTAGTAAAGTTAAGGTGTGCATAGAATCTTCATGTAAAGAAATAAATGGCCTCAACTATTCCTCTCCCACATGCCCCTTTGCTCTGTCTATGAAATGTAACAAATTCAGAAGGCAAACACAAGGAGCAGATTAGAGGCGCTGTGTGCCAGAATACCAAACTGGATTAGCCGCTCTTGCGACTCTTATTTACAGGCTACAGAGGCGAAAGGTGCATTTAACTCCCACAGTTACCTGGGTGTACTCTTGGATCTGCTTACCAGCTCTGTGTGTCAAAGAGGACGGAAAATGAACCATGCACGGACACCAACAGAATAGGAATCTTGTTGGAGGCTAGTCTCATGCCGTCATACAATGGACCACCCGCAGTGCCCCCAAATCATCTTAATCATGGATCTGAAAAGGTTCTGTTGCCAACAGACATTGTAGGCAGTATAATGCCATAGGGTGGAGACCTCATGTAAATAATGCTACTGTAGTTCTGGTCATAAGAATTAACGGGCGTATTATAATACACAGCAGTCAAGACCTGAGAATGGAATGAAAGACTGTGTTGTGGGTTTTTATGTTTGCTATATAAATATGTTTGCCATACTTTATTGCTATTTCAGAGCACAGCCTTCCACTTAAGTAAAACTTATGCACGAGCAGCAGCCTCGAGCATCTCTTGCTTACCCCACATTCTGACTGCGTGCGTTAAAAGGCTGTGTCAAGTGACCCACACCATCTGGGTTCACAGAAGAGCATTCTGTGCTATTCACACAATGTCAGGACCGCTGGAGAACATGTTTCTCCAAAGACACCTCCATTGTTAATCAAGGCACTCAGACCAGGAATACTTGGTTTTTCAGACAGGGTTTCGTGGGTCCCAGGCTGGCACTCAGCCTGCTGGGTTGGCCTAAGTCTGATCTAGAGCCTCCCTGCTCCACTCAGAAAACCTGAAATGACAGGCATCTCATACCAAATATAGTTTACCTGCTGATGGGAATTGAACTCAGGGTGTTGTGAATGTTGAGGAAGCCATGTCCCAAGCTCCCAGCTGGACTTTTGATCTACTAAGAACCCTGACAAAAAGCCAAACCTATTATCCTGACCTCCATGACAGCCACAGATATTGAGGAGGAATTGGCTACAAAAGCAGTAATGAAGGCAATCATAGGCCAATTTTCCCATGGCAATAAATATGTATAACCATATATACATATATAAATATATAGCGGCTCTCTCCTCAGCTTCAACAAAGGACAATACGGAAGCATGGAGTCCTCACTGCTCAGCCATGTCTCCTCTTTGCAAAAGTAATACCTAGCTACCTGTGGAAGGCAGGAGTCAGCTTACAGTGAGAGAGAAAATGCAGGACAGAAAATGGGCACACTAGAAACAGAATCCTGAACAATAATTCTGTCAACTGGCCTTCAATGGCAAACACATGCTGTGTTTCCATTATCTGTTTAATGATGAAATGGAATATATGTAAGACACATAACATCATATATCACACAGGTTCGAAGGGTCAAAGAGAATCAGGAGGACTGCAGAGGTGGCTGAATGGGTTATATGCTGGTGGCAGAAGCATGAAAACCTAAGTTCTAACCCTCAAAGCCCTCAAACCAAAAAGCTTAGCAGAGCATCAATGCACTTATAATCCATGTTCTGGCAAGGCGGAGACAGGTGGAGGAGCCCTGGAGCTTGCTGGCCACCTAGTTCAGATTCACTGCAAGGCCATGTCATGAAAATTAAGGTAGAAAGCAACTAAAGAACTAAACATTGACCTCTGACCTCTTTACATGAGCACACAAGCATGCAGCCACACACAAACAGGTACACACACATACACAAAGAGAACATAGTAGAGACGTTAAAATAAAAACTACACATACCCCATGTGAGTCAATGAAATCGAGTCTGAGCTTTTTCAGCAAGAGACAAGCCCTTGACATTTCAAGTGTGGAATGTAGGCTCTGTGTTTATCAAGCAGTGACGCTTTCTTAATTTCAATTCATCCCTAACATCCTTCTTGCTGCTCACGGGTCTTTCCAGTTCCTACCCACGAACTGACCCAGGGTATTTTCAGTTGGTTACATCTGGCCACAGCTGTGACTTCATCGTATGACTGTGTCCTTTTCTATTCCTCTAAGGAACAAACATATATTTTATTACCACAAACTGGGTAGGCGGGAAGCACTGTTTCTGATTTATCTTCTGGGAGTATATGTGATCTACCAGGGAAACTTTAATCATTCAACATTTGCCACAGAAGTAGACAGCAATTTACGGAGAGAACAGTTAATAAAAAGCTCCGGTGATTACAGAAAGCTCAGGCAGTTTGGACACAGCAAGTAGCATTGCATTTGTTACTGACCGACTCTTACTTTTTTAACCTCTGTTGGCCTTATTTTTAAATCAAGTTCCCTCAAACCTTTCAGTGGTATAATTTTTAACATATTTTCTCTTTCTAGATTATAATATAAATTGCATAATTTCTCACTTCCCTTTCCCCTCTCTAAACCTACCACACCTGCACCCTACTCTCTTTCTTTGCAGACAGTGAAAACTGACGCAACAAACACCATTCACCCCAAAGCTGCCTAAGGTCATCATAGCTTCATTATTTGATGGCAGAAGCAAGCTCTGAGGAAAACAGCCTAGTAGTTCTTTATGAGAGACAAAAATAACACAATGATAGAGGATCTGTCAATTAATTAAATGGGAGGTTACTGCAGAAGCTGCAGAACAGGTAAACGTTATTCTACCACTGAGGTCTGTATAAAAGTATCTTTAAAAGAGTCCCAGCAGGAATTACCCAGATGTGTAATGCAGGCAAGCATGTTCCAAGTGGGGGGTCCAGTGAGAACGATGTGAACGTGCAACACTGTCCCCTTGCTGTCGTTATCACGGTTGTTTATTTTTGAGGCAGAGACTCAACAGGGCGTTGTGCATGCCAGGCAATAACACAACAACTGAGCTACGATGCCATCCTCCCTATCTATCATTATTAAGGAACAAGTGACTATCAGAATAGAGATCATTTTGCTAAATCTTTTAAATCACTATAACTCAGGAGGGTTGTCAGGGAGAAATCCTTATTTATTTTCCAATGAAATTTGTTTTCCTATTGTCCCTTGGTTTTGATTTTAACACGGGACATTAACTACTCATCCTTCAACTGAGTTTACGCTTTGAAAACTGTCTCTATTGCCCAAAAAAGGTCAGTGAAGATTCCTTCAAAATGGCACATATCAAATTTATTTGGCATTCTGTCTCAGATCCAGGTGAAAACCAGCAGCAAGCCTAATGATGAGCTCCTTGGCGTCCTGTTTTTGCTTGTGCTCAGGAGGAGAGGAAACAGCTCATGAGCATGACTGACTGCATGAAGAGACACAGAACTCGTGAAAGGAGCTGAACAAAATGAGATTCATTCCACCAAAGTGCCTATTTTACCTAAAGTGTAAAACTAACAAAAAGAATTGCCTGGAAATACTGCTCATATCTGGCCATTAGATGTGCTTAGCTTTGACTTCTGTCTCCGAACAGCAGAACACTATGGCAATTTCCCATAACAACATGCATCCCAGATGAGTCACTGCTGAATAAAAATATATATTCCCAGCGCTATCACGACAGAAATAGAAGAAGAGTTCTGCTCGGTGAGAAACGCTGATGATAATGAGGGAAACACATAGATGTAGATATATGTGTATCATCATTATCACACATCTATGTCAATTTTTCGGGGCAGGAGAGATGGCTAAGTTGGTACAGTGCTCGCTGTGAAAGCATGAGGATTTGAGCTTGGATACCCAACATCCACGTAAAAAGTCAAAGCTGGCAGCACGGCCCTGTAATCCCAGCATTTAGGAGACAGAGACAAGAAGATGGCTACAGCTTGTTGGTCAGCTGGTCTGGCCAAATCACTGAGTTCCAGGTTAAGTGACAGATACTGTCCCCAAAACTAAGGTGGAGAGCAGCTGAGGAAGGTAACCAGCGTTCACCTTTGTTGTCAACACACACTGGAACACATATGCATGTGTGTACATACACATCACAAAGAACAAAGTATGGGGTGAGGAGGCACTGTTTCAGTCTCACAGAGATCGGCAAAAGAATATTTCAGGAACTCTAAAAAATATATTTGAGAGAAAAAATATATGAAGCAACTGTAAAGACAATCTGTCCTCACACTCATCCCTGTAGTTCCTATGAACATACCTACCTCTGTGTACACTCAGTAGAGTAACGCAGTCGAGCATTTTGTTTATAAAATTATCATCTGTGTGTGCAATGTGGCGGAATTGGTTAGAACCGTTCAGCCCCTTCAGGTTATGTCGACTGGAACTCATGAATAGGACACCTCATTTGGAAACAGAATATCTTTGCAAATGTAATTAAGATGAGGTTGTTCTGAGTTGGCATAAGCACTAATTGAATGACCACTGTCGTTATTGTACGATGAAATGAGGACAGACACACAGAGGCTGTAGGGGTCACATAATCATGGGAAGATAGAGGCAGGAATGATCTGATGTCACTATAATCCAAAGGATCTCAGGGTTTACAGGTGGTCCCCAAAGTTGGACAGGTTAGCCAAGTGTGGCGGCACACGCCTTTAATCCCAGCACTCAGGAAGGCAGAGACACGTGCACTGACGGCTGTGAGTTCAAGGACAGCCTGCTCTACAGAGTGAGTCCAGGAGGACAGCCAAGGCCACAGAGAGAAGCCCTGTCTTGAAAAAGACCAGACAGATCGCTGGGCAACTTCTCTTCAGGTGGATTCTGAGTGCACTCACAACTTAATTTAAATTATGACCCACATAAGTGGAAGAGAATACGTTTCTGTTGTCTAGAAGTTACTCAGTCCAAGGTGATTTGTTACAGTAGCCTCAGAAAGCAAACTTCTCAAGGCTTAAAAATTACATATGGACCTCATCCAAGTAAGATCACATCATCCTTTTCTCCTCCATCAGCTGAAATAAAACATTCACCTAGGTATCTTCGACAACTTTAACAACAAAAACACTCCAGGCAAGCAGCTTTTGTTTGTGAAGTACCTACTCCATGTGCCCTGCCTTGTGCTCAGACCCAAAGTAGTACTTAGTACCCATTCTTAAAGTAACGCTTAGTTATAGGAGAATGTAGAATAAGATCTGAGATGGTAATGTATAAAAAAAAAAGTCTAAATTCTCATAGGATGAATTGAAGGTGAGGAAAGAAGTGATCACATTTTAGAAGACGTAGACCAGTGTAAATTAAATCCTGGAATCAGGGCAACAAGACATAATAGTCTTTTGCAGAGAGTAGCTGCTCAATAAATGTTTAATGAATCAGTCCCTTTTTAATTAGAAACAGATCGAGATTATTAATGTCTCTGCCTTTCAAGTCTTAGTACTCACACTTCTAAGTACATTTATACGTTCAATTAATCTATAAGTATATTAACTCAGAATTTTTAAATCTAGTAAATTAAATGCATATGGTGCATTCAAGAATCTGTTAATTTATTTGACAAATAGTTATTAAGTACCAGAAAATATGTTTCCAACCATGCACAAAACATATAGCCCTTTACTTCCCGGAGCTTCCAGTGAGCAAAAGGGGGTGGCTACTGTGCACAGAACTACAGAGATGACTACGTATCACTGTGGCACACATGATGCCACAGGAGCTAATCATGGAGCCTTGCCGAGGCTGGGAACTCAGGCCAAGAGCCCAGGTACAGAAGTCTTCAGAGAATATATATGGAGATTGGAGAATGAGTAATAATTTAATGCAAAGAACAACACAAGCACAAAAGGAGCTAGAAGAACATGAAAAAGACTCATGTGGAGGTATCCTGGAACCCTAAGAAAGTTGTCACAATAGGACACTCCAAGGGGAAGCACCAGACCAAATTTGCCAAGCCTTGCAATGATGAGGCAGCACAAACCCCCAAATATAAGTGGTTCTGAAAACAACAGCAAACTCAGGTGTCAAACCAAAAACCCACCTGAAGTTTGTGTCCTACACAATAAAGCCTACTACAGTACAGAAGAGTTTTGCTTGTTTTGTTTTTGAGAGACGAGCACACCGAACAACCACAAAGATATGGAGAAAAGTAAAACAGCTGATGAATAAGGAATGAATCCAACCAACTCGGCAAAGCCAAAACTAACGTCTTCAGCAGGAAGGCTCACAGCTAATCCCGTCAATAGTGCAGTTTCGTCAGAAGGTTCAAAGCACCAGCTACATCCAAAAGAGTAAAGCAAGGTCTTCCAGAATAAGTATGGACCATGAGAACCCTGGAGACTCTCATGAGCCCACCTTGGAAGACCAACATCCTCTCCCAATCCTCTCAGAGTAGGAGGACGATGCCTAAGCTAAGAGTTAAGAGCCTGTCAATCTAATGGAGTTGAAATCTTTTCCCATTTGTTGCTGTACGAGGACCTAGCAAAGGTCTGGTATGTGGCAAAGTCTCATCGGCCACTGAGAAAACTGAGTCTAAGAAAAAAACCAATCCTTCTCTCATCCTTCCCTCCTTCTCTCCCTCCTCCTCTCCACAATCCTTTCCAGTCCATTATCCCCACCACACAGACCCATCTACTTCTCTCTACCTCCCTAGTGCTAAGATTACAAGTGTGTGCCACCATGTCAACCTGTTTTACATGGGTCCTAAGGGACTCAAACTCAGGTCCTCCTGCTGGTCCGGCAAGTGCTTGACCAAGGGAGAGAATATGTATTTTTAAAAATCAGCTTTAAAATAATAGTGGGAAGTAGACTCAATTTCCAGACCTTAAAATGGAGATGGACAAAGCAGGCAGATTTGCTATACAGAAGTTTTCTTTTTCAAATTAGTGTGTGATATAAGTGTGCATTATATATATATATATATATATATATATATATATATATGTATGTATGTATGTCCAACAAGTGCATGTATGTGTTCCCATGTGTGTGCAGACAAGCACATCCATACCACGGTACACGTATAGAAACAAGAAGGCATCCTCAGGCGTCAGGCCAGACACTATCTCTTGCTCACAGTGCTGTAAGCCAGGTCAGCTAGCCCATGAGTTTCCTGAAATTCACCTGTCTCTGCCTCCCATCTCACCTTAGGAACACCAAAATTACAGACACCCATTAACACACTCAGCTTTTACATGGATGTTGGGGATCCAAACTGAAGAACTCATGCTTGCCTGGCAAGCACATTACCGACTGAGCCATCTCCACAACCCCACAAAAGTTGTTTATATTTGAAAAGAGGGAGGGGGATTGAGACAGAGAGAGAGGAGAGAGAGAAACTGGTGATATTCACCACTCACCTTAAATACTTCCATTGGAAGGGGAGACTCTGCAGCAACAATTAGGGATTTTTCCAGAGCACATTTCCATTCAGAAGTCATCTTCAGAGGATAGAGTTCTGTATCAACGGCAAACCACAAAGGAGTTAAGGGCTGTAGCTCTGTTCATTGGCTCTTTAGCACCCCATGCTTCTAGGAGGCCATGGCACTTGGCAAGTGTCAGTGCTCTGGCTTCACCACAAGCAACCCCTGCTGAAGGGATTCTCTGACATTAAGTAGGGCTATCAGAAATGATGACTACTTAAAAGGGCTCTTCCTCAGGGAATGTTTTGTGGGTCTTCTGCCAGTAATTTAACGGCATTAATCACATTAGCAAGACTTTCCATCATCTATAGCCACGATTCTATGTATCACTCAAAACGTGTTCCCACTGATGGAGAACTCACTCTTTGATAAATGTTTAACTTCTGAATAGTTCCTGTCCAGCACCTACAGTTATTCTAACGCTTTTCCCACTAAATCTCTTAAGCTCTCATATGCAAAAAAGTCCGTATAAGTCAGAAAAATTATTAAGAGTTAAATTAAAATTTACAAACCAAGTTTTATATTTATACTTGAAACATTCCTAACATACCACGTGTCACCCATATTTTTCCCCTAGGCACTGGAGGAGGAGGAAGATTTACACACAGAGGTTATACAGTCTGCATGCAAAATTAAAAGAAAAAAAAATAACTGTTGGGCACTGTTTTCACATATTGCTGAAACTGTAGGGGAATTTTACGGCCTGATCACAACAGATTTAAGACCTTATCAAAATAGGATTTGTGGAGGCTCTCACTGGAAGTAGATGTGTTTTATATCATCCCTGTATCAGCCCTTGCTGCCTCAGACAGACTGTTAAGAATAGGAATATGAATTTAAGCACACTTAAAAGGCAACATTAAAACCTTTGAGCTATATTTTTAATTTCCTGCATGTCTGCTTTTTAGCGTGAAGCCATATATTTGGATCCATGCAGCTTCTTAGCTCACCTTGAGCTTGAAGCTCCTCTGCTCCAGCAGTTTATTTAGTACGCGTGGGGTGTGAGTACTGTTGGTGAAAGAGCTTACCAGACTGAGTTAAGGTACCAGCGCACTCTCTGCTGTCATTGCAGAGGGTGGTTTGAGACACAGTATCTTCTATTTGTCTAATTTTTTTTCCTAGCATTTCATACAGAACTTTCTATCTCTAGCAGATTTTCCCCTAATCTGGCATTTTTATGTAGGAACAAAAATACATTGGATTCATTGGAACACTGTATTTAGAGAGGCTTAAATATACATTCCTAGACCATGGTCACTCAAATTTGACTACAGCATGAACTCTATTTCTTTTGAAAATAAACGCAGGCCTTAGTAACGGAACCCTTTTCCTTGACACTACCCAACATAAGCCCTTACTTCTTTAAGTGCGTTTGTTGAGCATTTTTGACACAGCAAAAAGAAAAGTGGAATCTAACACTCTCTTTTATGAAAAGGTGAAACCAGTTGGAGCAGACTTCTCTACCACCCGTGAAGATGAGACCCCGCCAAGATGCAATAGACAAAGAACAATGTCTCGTGTGTGTGTTTCAGGACACAGAGCCATCCTGGGTACACCAGCGAATTTATGCACAATAAACAGCTCCATTAAAAAGACATAAAACATGTTTTCAAAGTGAGCTGCACTGCAGAGAATTTAAGAGTGTTCATCACACTCCATTTACAGGTCAGAGGAAGTCAGAAACAATTAAAACAATGGTCCTCGCCCATCTGTAACCAGGAGCCTTTAGGAAGATGAGGAGACCCTTTATGCAAAATTTTGGAAAGTTCTGTTAGAGAGTGTTGCAGAAAGCAACCATATCACCATAAGAAGGCAAATAAATAACCATAAGTAAAGGAAGGCCTCATGGAACAGCCTCCTTTTCAGGTGTCTATCCACCACCAAGAATCTGTTTCCCTCCTTCTCCAACAGGTCCACACCAGTGAGGAAAGACTGACCAATGGTTATTAAGAAGTAGGAAATATTGATAAATGTGTGAACTAAATCTGTGTTCTCCTGAATGCCTATGTAGAACCTCGACTCTCCAGTGTGACATCTGCTGGTGATGAGGGGAAGAGAGGTCTGGTGGGGTGCCCTGTTAAGAAAAATAGTGCATTCTAGTGAACTCTGTGAAGAGCCAGTGAGAAGGCGGCCATTTGTAAGCCAGGAAGGGAGCCCTCAGCAAATCCCAGACAGGCTGGCACTCCTGTCTCGGCTTCCCAAACGTCAGAACCATGATAAAATAGATGTTCCCTGTTTAAGCAATCCAGGCCCTGTTATCTTGTTTTGGCAATGTAAGAATACGATTTCGAACATGCCAACTCTTTTGAAAACAGAAACAGGATTTCTTTTAGGCAAGACGCATTTCAGGTCTATCCAGAAATTTCCTGATTCCAGGATCTATCTAATTAAAAACAAAACAAAACAAAAACCTTTTGAAAGGGCTGATTTCTTTGTTGATTTCTTTTTGGAAGAAATTAGTATAGATTTTAAAAAATAATAATAAAGTCTGGACATAGAAAAGAAAGGGACAGAATTTTGTTTCCTTAGTGTCTGTAAGTTCAAAACATTTATCTTGTCTTCCCAACTTCCACATCCAAAAAAGCAAGTGGAGATTCTCAACCTGCCCCTGACTTCATGACCTTCTTGGAAAAGTAAAGGCTAGCTGCAATACTATGATCATGGTTTTAATCAGATGTCTGTCATCTGATGCATCTACACACTCAGCACAACTGCATAATTGCTCCCACACTTCAGGGCAGGGGGCCTTCATTTGCTTTCTCTGTACTCTCAGAGTTCAGGCCAGACGTGGGATGCCCCCCAAGGCTAGAGCCTCAGAAGCGGCCAGTCTAAAATCCAGTACCTTTCCTAGAGTTTCTAATAAACTACGTCCCAGCGACTTCTACTACATACTTCTGTTCTCTCTGTTCATACTGAACAGCTGAGGAAGAAAGCGCCCTTTAAAAGTAAAAGACAGGGCGTTGGGATTATTTACAACCGTGGTGGCTTGACGGAAAATGAAGGGCATCTCTGGCAACTATGTCTGTTTCCTCAGCCCTCCTCACACACCACACACGCAGTCTATGGCAGTTCCCCCAACGCGCCCTCTGCAGCTCTAATCCTCCTCAGATTCTAATGCTGGGTAATTTTGTATTGGTTTATTAGTGTCTGGGAATAAGAGAATCAGCCTAATAGTTTCTTATGCTATCTGAAATTTTATTCACGATGCCATTTCAGTTCAAGAAATGGTGCTATCATTTAAGTGGCACAAGGTATCCTGGGATTTGAAATTAATTTACACAAATCTAACATATCAGGTTCTGTTCCCATGTGTAAAATTAGAGTAATAATTGTCTCTTTTCTCGGGGGGAAGGGGGGAGTTACTTCACTGAATGAGGTAACAGGATCCAGTTTCCATCTTGTAACTGCTGTATGTAAGTGACATTTTGCCTTTTACGTTCTCTCCCAGATATAACCGTTCACACCAACACTCTAAATGTTGGGGAAATAAGCTCTTAACAAATCACTTTTCAGTCTTTAGACAAACTCATGAACTCTCCTGTGAAACCAACATATGTCGAGAGAATTCTAAGACAGACAATTTATTCACTCGCTCTAAAGATAGAGAATTATCTAATGTGAGAAAGACTCGTAAGCAAATATTTTTTAATAGGGAGATTTTTCCATTCAAGCTTTTGAGTTTTAGTCCTGGGATTTCATAGAAAAAAAAAAAAAAGAAAAGAGAACAAAGAACGTAAGAAGGGACTGGAAATTCTTTGCTTTACAATAAATCCGTGCACTGGTGAGGATAAGTTCCTTGTAGGATTTATAAAGCAATTAGGCACTGGGCAGAGATTTACACAGCCACCTTCACCCACAGGTAAACTTTCCTCTGCCAGGTTATGAATCCCCAGGCAAACTCGAGCTCAGTCTTTTCTCACAGTGTGGACAAAACCTGTGTTTGTTATCACCCCAAATGCTTAAGGTATAAAAGGATTTCTTGGCCGCTTCTCAAATGTTGACAACAACACACGACTATTGTAAAACACCAGGTTATACGTCTATTTGCCTGTCAGAGTTAACACAGATGCAAACACACAGCATCCAGAACCAGGAAAGGTTCCACAATCAAAGCCCCTGAGTGGCAGATAAGGTAAATATAACTTCTCACTTTCGTGTACAAAAGACTCATACTGACAACCAAAACAGGAGCAATTTTAATAAAGCCACGAACTAATTATTTACTCTAAATATACCTGTAAGGCTGACCACAAAATAAAATTTTGTGAGAAGGAAATATTTCTTCCTTGGCATGTTTAAGTGCCAATGTGACGTTCTTGTTCTGAGGTGTTTGTTTGTTTGTTTGTTTGTTTGTTTGTTTCTTTTTCCAGCAAAAGGTTGTAAAACACCCAGGCTACTCCCTCCAAGCCTGGGGACATGCAGAAGTGGCTTATCCTCCATCACAGTACTGTCTATACCTTCTGTATGGCTATACAGAAAGGGACCCACACCAAACATACACCACATTTTTGGAATCAAAATGAACAACACAACAGATTAAAATCACCTGGAATATAACCATTAAGAACAGTTATTCTGAAATACGAGGTTTTTTACTTCATAGATTTATCATAGGGCAAAAAGTGCTGTTCTATCCAATTAAACCTATGCAACGCCATTTGGCAGAACACTTGAAGCTATCTACAACTGACAACTTCACAGGAAAAAAAATTCTTGTTTCCTTGCCAAAATGATTTATATAATGATTAGCAGGTGGTATGGAATTTGAATGGCTAGATGGAAAAATAGATAAATGATAGATTATAGTTAATAGATAGATAGACAGACAACTGTGGAAGTTTCTGGTTTCGTTGAAGACTCGGTTGTGTCATGTGATGTTTTCTAGAAGCTGTCTTGTGAGAGGGCACGTGATCTTTTGCTGCAAGCTGTCCCATGTGAGGAGCAGGATTTTGGCCAGCTGAAAACATCCGTGG
The DNA here is from genome assembly GCA_028658305.1 of Pachyuromys duprasi. Classification (NCBI taxonomy): domain Eukaryota; kingdom Metazoa; phylum Chordata; class Mammalia; order Rodentia; family Muridae; genus Pachyuromys; species Pachyuromys duprasi. The sequence continues at coordinate 29,924,054 of CM053760.1, read as the reverse complement.
ACGGACAGGAGATATATAGAAGCCCATGGACAGTGAAAGCACATATTTTGGATCCACATCGCTTTTCTGGTCTCTGTTTTATGACACGTCAAGTCACTTCGAAGAAAGAAATGTTTCAGAGCACTTCCCAGGGCAATCTGACTGAGTCTTCCAGCTGTTGTTGACTTGTTCCAATTCAGTGGGGTCTGGCTGTTTCTGCTGAATTGTGCTGATTCGTGTGGCTGTTTGGTGTTGTCATTTGGACTGGTCTGCTAGTATCCAGACAATGAAGAGTGGACTTGCCCCAACGAGCTACATCTAAAAAGTTCTACAACCCGCTTTTCCTAATAACCTTCTTTCTCCCTCTGCCTCTAGTCAGTGGGTTGGAAGAGAGGTAGAAGATTTAAGAACCATAAATAAAGCAGGTTTTTGAAAAATATAAGCCTACAATAGATAGATATGAATAGGTGGCGTATGGTTACATAACCGAGCAGATGAAAAAGTAGCGGGGAGGGGCAGATTCCCATCTGAATGGATGAATCTGGGCAAATGAACGGGTATAGACAGATAGGGCAGTTGACTGATCGGTATGAGTCCGTAAATCAACATATGGGTATGTAGGAAGTGGAAGGGTGGAGAACTAGATAAATGTAGGTAGATGAATGGGTACAGAAGGATGGATAGAAAACAAAAAAGAAAAGAAGGAAGGAGAGAATGAGTAATAGATGACAGATATGCACAGATGTATAGCAGCATCCATGGGTGGGCAGGGGGATTGACAGACAGAAGAATCGGTGGGTGGATGCATATAAAACAGGCGGTGAGAAAGATGGGCAAGCAAGCAGAGGCTGTGGAATATGCTTCCAAGACTGCAATCCCTAAAGAACGGGGAAACTATAACAGAATCTCAACCTTTCACACCTTTCATTTCTGAGCCAGTGACGCCATAGGAAGCAGACCGGCTTCCTGAGTCCTACAACACCATGTTCTTTTTTGAGAATGCTTCCAATCAGCATCTTGGATTTTATCCATACAAAAGTCCCTGAAGTTAACGCGCTTAAAATCCACATACCGGCACGGAAAAGACACATGAGAGGAATGTGTCCCCAGACACACCCACAGGAGTCTGATACCTCTGTCCCTGGCACGTCACAAAGGAAAAACATCAGCTCTTACCTGAAGGTGGATCCATTCTGTATTTATTCTCTTGACACCAACCAACTGGTCGAAGTCTGTAATCCAAGTAAAACAACCACTGGTCATAGGATTCAGTGTCCTCCAATCCCACATAGCGAAGGCGTAATCTTCCTCCGACATTTTCAATCACACTAACTATCCAGTACTGAAAGGGGTTCTGAGAGTCCTGAAGCTCTATTAAGGAATCAACTGTAATGAGGTCTATTGGGCCTTTCCCTCGCAGAGGCTGTTTAAACAGAAGCAAAACTCCGTATTTTAAACTTGATTTTAAGGTTCTCATGGAAACAGATGACAGCAGAAGATAATATTTTTCTCACACCATCATCCAAGCTATTGCCAAACAGTCTGGCATTACCCCATCCCATCCTCTGCACAATCATCACCCCACCACACATACCCGCTTGCAGTTCCTCCCTCACACACATCCACATACCAACACCATTTCCCAACAACAAAAATCACAAGTAAACAGAAAATAACAGTTTGTGCTAGTATTTTATCAAACAAATTAACGTTCCCGAATAAAACAGCATTTGTTAGAAATTAGTACACTCTTAAGTAGAATTATACTCAGATGCACCCAGAACTAGAACAACTGGTAACAAAATGTCTATTTCTCAAACTGACCGATGGATCTAACATAGGGCTGTAAATCTATATCATGCCTCCTTAAGTGAAGTTCACCTTACAGTACCCATCTGGTAAGAGCCAGAACCCTGTCATACAGAGATTAGCTGAGTGAGTGTTGGAGTGTGCAGGTGGCATGTCTAATATGTGTGTGTGTTCACTTACATCTAACTTCTGTTTGTATGGGGGGGGGCGGTGAGGGGTGAAGAGTACAGGTGTATGCCCATGCCTGCGCATGTGTGGAGGACAGAGGAAAATCTCAAGTGCTGTTCTGAGAGGAAAGGGGTCTCTCGAGCCTGGAACCACAGATTAATCTAGGTTGGCTACCCAGTGAGTCCCAAGCATCTGCCTGCCTCTGCTTCCCTCTGTGCTGGGATTATAAGAGCAGGCGTTTTTGTTTTCTTTTTAACATTTGGCTGTACCGTGTGAAGTTATTCTACTACTTAACCTGGGCATTGGTGTGGAAAACCCGTAAATCCTGCTCCTTCTGAGGAACCTTCTCAGCATATGAAGAGAGCATTTACTGCTTGACCTGGTAACTGATTTGGGGCATAGAAGTACTGTTCTTTCTGAGAAACCTTTTTTAACCAGCTTCTTAGGCAGATATGTTTAACGATTGACATGGTGAGGCAGCCCGTCCCTCTGAAAAGATGAGTTATCATCTTTGCAGTCTTTTAACCCCATGGCCAAAAAGAACCATTAAGAAGATAAACATATCAGGAAAAAAAACATCACTAAACACTTGTGAATGCTACATCACAAGGTGGTTAAGTATTAACACTATTGCTAAGAAAGAAAAGTAAAGTTAACAATAATAATAACAGTGATAATCATAATAATAAGGATATTAAAAATCCACATCATATTCCCAGTCATTCATTTATGATTCCCCTCTTGGAGGGCACCCTTAAGACAAAACTGATAATTTAATCATTACATATGACACACCACCTTTGTCTTCCTGTTCAAGTGCATATAAGAATTATGTTTCTTTATAACATTTTAAAACACATCTTCAGGACTTGAGATTAAACCCTTGTGCTCCAATGCCTAAAATCTGCCTCAGCTTCATCCCAATACCATCAGCCATGTTTGCTCTCATTTTATGGAGAGAGCTAATAGATAGCCTTAGGTAACACATATGTGTGAGATCATGGCGTCATTATGCACCCGAGATGAACAATGGATAGTGCTACATATTAATGGGCTCCAGGAGACCACAGGAAGCACATAAATATGCTTAGTCATCACCTGCCACAAAGTTATCCTACAAGATAAGACTCGAGGGTAACGGGAAGGCGTCCTGATACATAATTTTAAAAGCACTCGAACAAAGAAAACTTCCCATTTATTGATTATAACACAGAAAAAAAAATCAGTCATTACCACTCCATCACCTATGTAATCAATCCATCACCTATGTAATTCAGTACAAAACAGGAAGTTAGGCTGTGAGGATAAAAACATCTGTGTCCGCATGTGTCCGCAGAAGGATATAGGCAAAGGTGCCACTAGGTTTGAAATCACAGGACCAGAGTACTTCAGGCTACAAGACATGAGGAATAGGAATACATACACCTTCCAGAAGGCTTGCAGGGGCTGTCCGAGAGCCAGTCAAATCACGTATGAGGAACTCCGTCCAGTCTGAATACTTCTCCTTGATTGCTAGCAAGACAAGGGAAAACAAAAACAAAACAAACGCTTCAACACATCAGTGGAGTATCAAATGCTCAAAAACATCATTGCAGTTTTCAGTATCTTGATGTTATTTCATCTTTTTAAACTTTATGCCTGGTGATTGATTGAAGAGTAATGAAATGCATCTGTTCTCAAGTGTGGACTTCTTACCTACCACGTACCTGGGCATCTAGATAGGGAAAGAATTTGAGGCCCTTGGGACTCACACCTATTTAGACAACTGTCGCAAGCTACAGCACAGCACATTGCGGAAAATTCCAAAGGAAACTAGTCCACGAGGGCTAGATCACAAAAGCAGGCCCTGAACTATAACAGGCTTATAGAGTAGGAGGAAAAGACGGGATTTTCAAGTCGGAAGGAACAGTGCATGGTATTGAGTGACAGCATGAAAGGAAGAAGGGGTGGGAAGATGCAGGGTGTGCAGACATCACTGAGGAATGGCGCTCAGCGGACAGCTGAGAAGATCAGCACAGACGTTTCATGAACTGCAGGTCCTGTGTGAGAGTCCTGACAAAGATTACAAAAGAGGAAAATAGGTCTCTGTATCTAGGTACAAAAGCATAGACTGGAGAACAGGGTAGACGGTGCTGTGAAAATGAGAGGCATGCGTTTCAGTCCGAAATAATCGTTCTGAACAGGGCTTGCCATGAAAGCACGCAGACTTAAGTCCCTTCTCCAGAACCATAAAGAATAACGAAAGGAAAAGAAAAGTATTAAATGGGAAAAGAAGAGCCAGGTGTGGTCACATGTTCTTGTAATTTCAGCACTGAGGAGGTGGGCTGCTGCCCTTGCCCAGCTAAGTTCCCAGTACCCGCACGGGACAGTTCACAACTGAACTCTAGTTCCCGGGGAATCCAACAACCTCTGCCCTGTCCACCCTTGCTCACATGGGTGCTCACACCCACATAAATTAAAAATAAAATGGATATTTTTAAATGTCAACAAAGTATTAACAAAACCGGCGTCATAATGGGGTTCACCAGAAATCCTCATAAGCATGCAACACTCGACCAGGTCCCACTAAAGATCAAGTTCCAAAGGAAAAAAAAACATCACCTGCAATGCTCCCACATCCAAGAATGGAAAGCAGAGTTAGGGTACCACAGCAACATCCCAGCCCTGGCTCTCACCTCTTCTTTTATACCTAGGTTCACCCCACAGCACCCCTTTTAGAATACCATTTTCCTCACTCTAAAAATGCACACGCATGTGGAAATACATATACGAATATGTGGAGGAAAAACTATGTCCATGGACTCTGTTGCCATCGATAGAAAATAGGATAATCAGTTTTTCAATGCTACAGCGGGTTTTTGTTTGTTTGGGGTTTTTTGTTTGTTTGTTTGTTTGTTTTTATAATTTGGTTTTTTTTTTAATTCTCACAGTGATAAAGGCTTGAACCCAGAGCCTCAAAAATACTAGACAGTGCTCTACCACTGAACTACATCCCCAGCCAACTATGCCTTTTATAAACTTAGTTCTCCTCCATGGCTAAGGTTACTGAGACCAGGAGTAAAGAAAAGCACAGTCAATGAACTGTCACTTGCATTTGCCTTGTGCTTTGCAATTGTCAGTTGGCCTTGCAGGGACCTCCCATTTACACTGTTTCTGTCCTCTCGTGAGGTTGTCCTTAACTAATTCTTGCTCTTACAGAAGAAAATCAGCGGCCCGTCTCCAAGCATCCAGACACCATACACGAAGGACTCTGTCCGCTACAATCAGCGGCACTACAATTTTTTTATAAATAGATAAAGCAGTCCTAGACAGGGTGGAGAGCGGGAAAGCAGCTGTCCATTCAAAAATGTCAAGCTTAGGACAAAATACACAACTATATCCAGAAGTATGGATTTTATAGCCTATCACAGCACAAATAAAGCAATAAAGGGCCCTGTGCTTCATAGAATTTTTGTCTACATAAAACAGGAGCCAATTCATTTTCCCTTTAAGGGCTATTTCTGATAAGCACGTAGTCCAAGTTAGCATTTAAGTAAAAATTTTAAAGTATGGAAACACATTATGAAGACATGGACAACTGTGGAATTTAAATTATCCTGAGTGCCAGAGAAGGAGGTAGCCATGGAGACAGTGCTGAAATTTGCATCCGGTGAGCCCTGGGCTACTGAAGTCTTCTGACTGTCCTTTTCCATGTTTCCTGAATATCTGGGAGAACGTTCTCTAAGGAAAAGCTGCCTATAGGATTGCACTGACCACCTTCAGCTAAAAACAAACAAACAACAACAACAAAAAAAAAAACAGCAGTGAAAATTTTCTCAGAAAGTTTGCGCATTTTAAGAGAATTGTTTCCAGTCAACATCTTGCCTTCAAAGCTCTAAAGTTTCAAGCAAACGGCAACTCTATCCTAATAAACACGACTGTAGGGCGAACATAAATCCTGAAGAACACCAAAGGTTGTCCTCAAGCCTCCACTGGCATGGGCACATTCGTGCCAAACACATACGAACACGCCCACATGCAAAAGGAAAAAAAGAAGTGAATAAGCAAATACATCCATAAAATAAAACTTAAGTATAACAAATTCACAGCCCCCACTCAACTGGGTATGCAATTAAGCAATTTCCTATTTGGATGCACTCTAGAACAATTCGGGTGCCCTGGAGAATCCTTTAGATTCTTCCACTGGGATGGAAGCTGATTGACAATTCTTGTGTTCACTTACACTGCTAACCAGCATGGCTATTACAATAAATGTTTGCAATACACTCCCTTTTTAACACCGAGATTCAGAAGTGTGTGAATGTAAGAGAATGTGTACAGGAAAAGTTGTTAAGCCTGTGCTGTGGTATTTAGGTTTTTGGTTTTTTTTTTCCTTCCAGTGGAAGGGCCCCTTTAGACACTGTCAGAAATCCTACCCCTTGCCCTGCACTATCTACAACACACCTGTGTGCAGTGAGACAGAAAAGAAATGGCCAAGGGTTGGAGGCTCTGGGACTCCAGCTGGAAGAAATTTGCCCAGGACACGTCAACAGTCCAGATCTTTATAGTTCACATTTTCATCTTACTTATGTGTGTAGATTGTGTGTCTGTGTGTGTGTGTGATGGAGCATGTGGATCTGTGTGTAAGAGTGAAGGAGTACCTCTGCACCTGTGTGCTGCTGAGCCCAGAGGTCAACAGCCTTAGGTTTCTCCTCAGGCAGTATCACCTTATCTTCTTTGAGACAGTGTCTCTCACCTGGTCTAGAGCTCCCCATTTAGGATGGACTACAGAGCTCCAGGATTCTCCTGTCTTCACCTCCTCAGCACTGGGGTTGAAAGTACCTGCCAGCCAACATGCCTGGCTCATTTCCCCCTTTTTTATCATTGTCATTTAGTACAATTTATTCAATTTGTATCCTGGCTGTGGTCCCTCCCTCGTCTCCTCTCAATCCCACCCTCCCTCCCTCTTCTCCCCCTGTGCCCTTACCCTAGTCCATTGATAGAGGAGGAACTCCTCCCCCTCTATTTGTCCCCAGCTTATGAGGTTTCATCAGGACTGGTTACACTGTCTTCCTCTGTGGACTGGCAAGGCTGCACACCCCCAGGGAAAGGGATTCAGAGACCCTGCCACTGAGTTCATGCTGAGAGGTTCAAAAATTTAGAATTAATTCTTGGGACTGGGGCAAAGTCACCATAGTACAGTTCTTTCAGAGCAAGGGTTCAGCAATCCCCCACCCAGATTAACCTTGGGATGTGACTAGGGTCACATAGCCTCTAAGGAAGCCTATGGAATGTGTTAACTCCCTCCCCCTTGCTACAACCTAACCTGCACTTAACAAGGCAGGTATCCTCAGGTAGCCAGATCTGGTCGTTTGCAGTTTTGGCGCCTGAAAACAAACCAATCATTTTAAGGTCAACTCCCCTAGGGACCCTTTCACCCAATCCTATAGTGCCAAGACTTACACTTCCCTACTTTCGTTTTCGCCCACTTAAAAACCCTGTTCCCGCAGAGCTGGGGGTCGCTTGCCTCTTTGTTCTTGCAAAAGGCAGCCACCCAGCTCGAGTTTGTAATAAAGGCCCTCGTGTGTTTTACATCGGACTCACAGCCTGTTGGTCATCTGGGCATTTCAATGCCAAAGAGACTCCCCGTCCCCACTCTCCTTACTAGGGACCCCACTTGGATACTGAGTCTATGGACTACATCTGAGCCAGGGTTTTAGGTCCTCTCCATGCATTGTCCTTGGCTGGGGTATCATTCTCTTCATGGCCCAGAGGGCTCAGTTTTTATGGCCCTGCTGGTCTCCTTTTGGAGCTCCTGTCCCACACAGGTCTTTCTATCTCTGCCTTCTTTCATAAGATCCCTGTCCTCTGCTCAAAGTTTGGCTATGAGTCTCAGCCTCTGCTTCGATACCTCCATCAGTAGAGTCTTTCAGAGGCCATATGTGGTAGGCTCCTGTCCTGTTCCCTGAATTCTCCTGTTTCCAATATCTATTGCATTTGCCCTTCTGAATGAGGATTGAGCATCTTCCTTAGGGTCTTCTTTGTTGCTTAGCTTCTTTAGGTATACCATATTTTAGTATGTTTATCCTATATTATATGTCTAATATCCATGTATAAGGGAATATATATCATGTGTGTCTTTCTGCTTCTGGGATACCTCACTCAAGATGATCCTTTCTAGTTCCCACCATTTGCCTGAAATTTTCATGATTTCCTTGTTTTTAATAGCTGAGTAGTATTCCATTATGTAAATGTACCACAGTTTCTGTGTCCATTCTTTGGGTTGAGGGACATCTAGGTTGTTTCCAGATTCTGGCTATTATGAACAGAACTTCTATGAACATGGTTGAGCAAATGTCTTTGTTGTATAGTTGGGCATACTTTGGATACAGGCCCAGGAGTGGCATAGCTGGATCTTGAGGAAGCACTATTCCTAATTTTCTGAGAAAGCACCAGATTGATTTCCAAAGTGGTTATACAAGTTTACATTCCCACCAGCTATGGTGGAGGGTTTTCCTTTCTCCACATCCTCTCCAGCATATATTGTCACTTGAGTGTTTGATCTTTGCCATTGTGATGGGTGTATAAGGTGAAATCTCAAGGTCGTTTTAATTTGCATCTCCCAGATGGCTAAGGACGTTGAACATTTCTTTAAGTGTGTCTCTGCCATTCGATATTCCTCTATTGCGAATTATCTGTTTAGTTCGGTACCCCGTTTTTTAATTGGATTACTTGGTTTGTTGCACACCAGATTTTACTTTGCATTCTGAAGATAGAACTCGGGTCTTCATTCTTGGGCCTCAAGAATTTTGTGGGCTGAGCTGTTACCCCTGCTTTAGTACAGATCCTTTAAAAACCTTCTCTCAGAATTTTTCCAAATTGTGATTCTGTTACAGAAAGTAAATACAGCAAAGCTATATTCCACAAACGTGTAATTTGGGGGGAAACTCTCATTGTAACAGAATAGAAACACAGACTTTTGCGGAAGACATTTAGGGATGGCTCCAAACCCCACAGCACCTTTCTTAGGGTTAGAAAGCAATAAAAGGAGTACCAGGCAGGGGGTTCCCTGTTACTCGTCAGGCTCCAGGAAAGCATCCCTAGTGCTGGATTTCAAGTCCTGTCCAGTGATTGTAAGTAACAGAGTTCAATAACAAGATGCCCCGTAAGAACATCTTACAGAGACCAGGCCAAGGATACAAACGTCCATTCAAGCAGACGGGAGGGCAACATGCACAAAGAGGCCTCTGCCGAGCAAGAGGGAGCAGCATGTCACCCGGATACACCATGGCCGTGCATCTTCCTCAACTTCCCAGTGATTTAGAGAACACCAGCCACACCGTGCTTTCCCACTCATTTGGAGAGCAGAGGGAAGCTACGATGAAAACGAAGGTCCATTTCATTTAAATATCTTTTAGGTGACACAGAAGGGGTTTTTGAACACTAGTCTGTCTCTTAGAGGCTAGAAAAATCTGAATATTTCATTGATGTCCATGAATTCAACTCACTCCCACCAAGCCTTCTTAAAAGGTATCGTGTGGAGTGTAATTTTGATTTGTGATGGGTTGTTGTTTATTCTCCGGTGGCTTTCTTATTTAGGATCTTTTCTGTAACAGGTGATACTTTTTGAGCCCCTTCATTAGGGTAGTTTGGGAGGTTTCCCCTGTCCTATTCTCTGGTCTTCTCTCACACCTTGGAACTGTTTTGTTATTCATTTTATCTTTGCCCTTCTCTCTCATGACAAAAGCTTTCCTGGGTCTATGCAATTTATGTCTGGAATGTGAGACAACAGAAAACCTAGAGAGAGCTGGGATTTACGTGTAAGGGTATTCTTTCCCTGCACCATGTTTGTGCCTATGGATGCCAGAGAAGATTGTTGGATTTCTTGGGACTGGAGTTGTTAATGGTTTTGAGCCAACGTGAGGGTGCTGGTAATCAAACCTGGGTCCTCTAGGAAAGCAGCCAGTGCTCTAACCACTTAGCCACATCTCCAGCCCTGAGAAAACTGGACTTTACGGTAACAGATTGAACACCAGCTTTTAAAAGGTCAGAAAGGGGGTTTAAATACTGATTTAGTTAAAGGAATCAGGCAACAGTGCTAAGTGATATGGGTGATAAATCCAAGAACTTATTTCTACTGAGATGAGGACTACAGAGGTCTTTCCCATAAAGACTTCTGAAGACAAATCTGCATTGATATTTTCATACTGGGTTCAAGTAAAACGGGTTTTATAAACAGGGCAGACCTTTATATGACTCAGTAGGATTGAGACTTTCCCCATATACAAATAGACCATACAACACACACTAAGTGATCAAGTGTATAGACACAAATATCTTAGCTGTGTCTGGTGCCACAGGGCTGTAATCCCAGTTACTCAAGAGACTGAGGCAGGCAGACCACAAATTCAAGGCCTGCCTGGTCCACAGAGTGAAATCAAGGCCAGCTGCGGAAACTTCGTTAAGATCCTGTCTCAAAATAAGAATTAAAAAGAGGGCTGGGACCTTCTCACCAAGATGACACCGAAGGCGAAGAAGGAAACTCCTGCCCCTCCCAAAGCCAAGGCCAAAGCAAAGGCCCTGAAAGCTAAGAAGGCAGTGTTGAAAGGCGTCCACAGCCACAAAAAGAAGATCTGCACGTCACCCACCTTCCGGCGGCCCAAGACCCTGCGGTTCCAGAGGCAGCCCAAATACCCTCGAAAGAGTGAGCCCAGGAGAAACAAGGTTGACCACTATGCCATCATCAAATTTCCCCTGACCGTTGAATCAGCCATGAAGAAAACAGAGGACAACAACACACTTGTGTTCATTGTGGATGTCAAGGTCAATAAGCACCAGATCAAACAGGCTGTGAAGAAACTCTATGACATTGATGTGGCCAAAGTTAATACCCTGATAAGGCCTGATGGAGAGAAGAAGGCGTACGTTTGGTTGGCTCCTGATTATGATGCTCTGGATGTTGCCAACAAGATTGGGATCATCTAAACTGAGTCCAGCTGGTTAACTCTAAATATATACTTTTCCACCATAAAAAAATAAAGAGGGCTGGGGGTGTAGCTCAGTGGTAGAATCTTGTCTTCAGTGCACAAAGCCCTAGGCCCAATCTCCAGTAAAACACACACGGAAGGAAGGGAGAGAAGGAGGGAGGGAGGGAAGGAGGGAGGGAGGGAGGGAAGGAGGGAAGGAGGGAGGAAGGAATCATCATAGCTTGTGACAAGCATATAGTCCCCTCATGGAGTGATAGGACACTAGGTGTGCAGGCAGTCAGTCACACTGCATCTGTGGACTCGAAGTAGAGTCAGGCTATGGAACTTCAAGGCCACATCACCACTTCCAGTGATAAGGCTCCACCCCCTAAAAGGCCCCAGAGCCCCCCAATGCTGGGGATCCAAGTTCAAACCCCCAAGCCAATGGAGCCATTTCACATTCAGACCATGACTTGCTCTAGTCACATTGAGACTGTTGGAGGGAAAGCTCTGAAGAAACTTTTCAAGACTCTTTCACCTGTACCGATACAATCATAAGAACAGCACAAGTCACTGTGTTCTAGAAAGCAGGACTTCACAAAGACAGCATTTCAGAGCTACTGTGGAAACCACAGTAACGACATGGGGTTTTACAAATAAGTGGCATAAAACAGAAAAACTGGCCAGTAGTATGGCCCAGGAGGTAGACACACTTGCTGCCTAGCCTGGTGACTTGAGTTCACTGCCAAGAAGCCACGTAGTGGGAGGAGGGAACTGCTCCCTCAAGTTTTCCCTGACCTCCACTGTGCCACACACACAAAATCAATAAATAAAATTCTTAAAAAAAAACCACAATGATCATTTAATATTAATTGGTTACGGCTCCTCCCTTGACCCCAGTTGGTGTTGTGCTAAAATTGTTACGGATTGTCAAGGCTACTCCCAGATTTAACTCACAAGAAGAAAACCCACCAAGTTAAGGATCTTCCTAAAAGTACACAGACAGGACCAAGGGCATCTCTGCCCACAGATAAGGCAAGGGGATCCACAGGCCTTCTTCTTTGTAAGCTCTTAGTCTGTGGACCTTTCTTGACTTCCTCCCTTTCCCGAAACTTCTTCCTAAACTCACCATGTATGAGGCTGTGAGGTTTACCCCTAACCAATGTTTGCACTGCAGAGACCCAGCAGAACAGCCCTGTCTCCGATAAGTCTACCATCAAGTGATGATACTTCAAAGAGAGATCGCCAGCGTCAAATGCCACTGTTAGAATTAGATGAAGTCTGAAGCTAGCCCATTTATTTTTTTACTACACTGTTTGTCTAGGATTAATTCCCATGAGATAAACAGCAAAGGATTTGCCAGATTGGAGCAGCCTCCACTCGTGAGTCATTCTTACCATTCAAACTCTCATCCTCGGCACATAAACTTCCTTCTTCCATTCTTGACAGTGTTTTACAGTCTCGGGCTTCACAGCTTCACCAAGGTCGAGTATATAAAACCATGAAGTTTTTATTTTCATGTTGATTTCACTGATTAGCATTATTATCGCTGTCTTATGGTGATTCGGAGTCCCTTCTGGGAGCTCCCTACTCATATCTTATGTATACTTTTTGTAGATTCTTCTTTTCAAAAGATAGCTCATTGCTAAAGTGTTTGCCAGTGCAAGCATAAGGATTTAAGTTCAGATCCCTGCACCAACATGAGAAAACAGCATGATGGTACTACCCTGTAATCTCAAACCTGGAAAGGCAAACACAGGGGATCCTTGGAGCTTGTTGGCCACTCAGTATAGCCAAATCAATGAGTTCCATTTGAGCAGAACTTTTCTCAAGAAATAGAGACATTGAAGAGGATGTGCAACATTGACCTCAGGACACCAGATGCATATGGACACACATATAACATCTACACCCACAGAGTACATTGGTTTAAAATAATTCCTCATATATTTTGGACATTCATTCCTTGACCAATTATCGTACAGCTCTGACTTGGTATGCTGTATTGAACATGAGCCTTTTACAGCCAAAAATAGGACTGATTCATTTGGTCCTGAAACCCTGTCATTCAAACTTCTAAGCCTCGCACAGTGTCCTCTGCAGTTTCGGTTCCTCTCCATTATCTCTCTATCTGTTTGCAACCCTAATATTTCTCCAAGATCTTCTCAATTTAATGAACCCAATAAAGGCTCACACAGCCACTTCCATCTGCCTGAAAGTAAGCCCATAGCTTCTTAGCCATCCCTTTTCTCAGCATCTCACCCAGCCATTCCTCACTGGTCCTCTGTGGCCCTCACTCTCTCAATTCCCAACTGACCCTCCACGGTTTATGATCATGCTTGATCTCATCTGTAAAGGATCCAGGAAGCTATAGACTTACTCCTTACGTTCACAGCTGAGAACAGCCAATCTCCAGAATAACCAGAACACAGTAGGTATTCATTACATTTATCACTGTTTACTTCCAGGAAGGGCTGTCAAGTTAGCGGGCCTTACAAAGCATATCTGCTCAATGCACTTTCTGAGGGGATCTCAACAAACACAGACTAAAGCCACTGCTAACACAAGCACCATGCAAACCTTTGGCATTATGTCCCAACTCAACATCACCGGACAAGCCTTAACACTGCACTGCATTTCCTTCTGATGTATAATACGTGAGTAAATTATCATTTAAGATTTTATTTTCACCCTATATGATACAGAAATCCAGAGAACAGGCAAAGGGACCATGGGCATCCTTCCCTGAAGTTCCCATCAAACTCATAACACTAAACATAATCAAGACCCTCAATAGAAAATGCATAGACAGGCTGTTTACATCATCCTGGAAACATGTCTGTAAGAAGGTCAAAACAGCCTCTAAACCAATTAGAGGAAATTTAAAACTTTATCCCTGCTCACTAGTTGTATTTTTTTCTTCATCCAGTGAAATGCAGAATGCCTCGTATCCTTGCCCATTCTCTCCAGGTCTTTTCTAGCTGTCAATACCTCATTTTTATAGACATTCCTGCTACTGCTTTATACCGTACCTGGCCCTTAAAGAATATCCTGCAGACAGTTGTCTATTTCCCCTTCTCCACTAGGAAAATTTTCCTATAGCTCTTTTATTCAGTCCCAGGGCACAGAAATTGCTGAGCGGGAACTGACATATCACACAAGTCCAGAGCTCTAAGTTTAATGGAAAAGGACACTCGGCTTGTTAAAGATTTTATTCTCCTAGGTCTCTTTCTCTTCTTTGTATTTTACACACCTCTTTCTGCAAAGTTGCTTTCGTCGCTGGAGCAAAAGAGCTTCTATTAAAATACTTTCTAATGTTCCACTAAGATATATATTTTAAATGAGAAGGGTTTTCAAAAAATTTAACATTTACATACCCTTTGTATATCTCTGATGGATTGTATCTGTCTCCTGTTAACAGTTGTCGAGTTACCATCTGTGACAGTCGATTTTATATGCCAACTTACCTCTGCCATGAGGTTTGGATGTGTGGTTAAATACGATTCTGAATGTATTCTGTGGGGGGGGGGTTTCAACATTTAAAGCGGACTGCACTTTGTAATGTGAGGGGACCTTATCCATATATCTAAGCACCGAATGGAAGTGACTGAGCTTCCAGAGCAAAGGGGGTTTCCCCAGAAAGCCTTGAAGCATCATCTGCAGGATGGGCTCTTCCTGGAGGAAGTGGGAGGGGGGCTCAACACATAGCCTTAGGTCTCAAACTGCTGCTGTTTCCTAAGTCTCCAGCACCTTGGACTCCTCTGGCAGATATGACCTGCCAGTTCTCCATAATCTTTGTGAGTGTGGGTGTGTATGTGGGGTGTGGGTGTAGGTGTGCATACATACATTGTGTTGTTTTACTTCCCTAAAGAACACTGATTAATACACTGTCTTATTCTCTCTAATAAGTTCAGTTATTCTCTCTAAAAGTTATTCTCTCTAAAAGTTCAGTGGACAAACAAAAAAGAATAAAACTACTCGCCCAAAGAGGAAAGACCAATCATGTGACATTCTCCAAGTGTACCTTCAAAAATAATTAGTTAAGAAGCTTTAGATAAATTTATAGAAAGCCACTCCATAGAAGAAACGGCAGTTCTCCAACAGCACTGCTGAGCTGGATGGAAGCTCCATCCCATACTGGCTGAGTGACATTAGAGAAAAAAACCATACACCTATAGTGTAGATTCTTGCCTATAAAACTGGATTCACAATATCAACCTGGCAAAGCTGTGAAAGTGTTAACTGTGATCACGTGTGGGTGTGGGATCTATGTTCTCAATGAGAGGGGGGCAGAGGCAAGGAGAGTGGGGGAAGGAGAAAAAAGAGAGGGAGGGGAGAGGAATGAGGGGGCAAAGGGAGAGAACATACTCTGAGTGAGGTAAAGGTCATGAGAAGGGGAGGGGGTGAGGAAGAGGACACGATCGCCAGCAAGGATGGTGATAACATGATCACCACTATCACACCCCCAATAATGATGGGCAAGAGGGAAATATGCCACTTTTAGAAATTAATCAAAGGTAGTTAATTGAGAAATCACATTTTCCAATTTCAAAACTAGAGCCAAACAATTATCAAAGTCAGATCAATGCTTCAAGCAAGGAAAGGAACTGGAATTAAAGAGTTAACTGATATAACTAGTGCGTGCATTTGTGAGGACTGCAACCACATTCAACACCTTACGAGACTGTGACCTTGTTCTACAGGTCACACTGAAGGGCTGACTGACATAGCTCACTTCATAGAATGACAGCCAGATGATCTGGATTCAATTCCTAGCATCACATAAAATGGACATCGTAATATAATGAATACGAATCAATAATTCAAGTTTGCCTTTATATACTAGTGAGCTCAAGGCTAACCTGGGTAACATGAGACCTTCCTTCAAACAAATAAATAAATAAAACACACAAATATCAAACAAACAAACAAAAGGTCACCTTGACACTTGAATATTTGTAAACAATGTTTCCAACACACATGTACTCACAACCCCCACACACATAAACACCCACACCCTCACCCCTAAGCATTTACCCCTACACTGTCCTCTGTGGGCTGATCTTCAATGCAAAAGGTTCTCACTGCCCCAAGGCCACCTCTACCTCAAATGAGGTAGGCAGGTGTGGTCCTGAGTTATGAGATGCCCTGTGTCACAAAATCCAATAGCCAGAGCCTACTGCTCACAAACAACCTACTTCCCCCTTAAACAGTGATGGGTAGATTTTTTTTTTTGGTTTTTATTTTTATTTTTCAGAAAATAATTAGAATTCTGTACAACCAGAAGAGAAGCTGTATCTCACAGAAACCATAATGGTCTTTATCTTCCTGGCTTATTCCTGGGAACAAGGAGCCAAAATCTGCTTGTCTAGTCTCTGCCTAGAGTGGGGCTCCCCAGCCTAATCATGATTCCCTACTCTTGTGCCCTGAGCACCATGAGAGACACATGGGAACCAAGACACACCCTTTGCACCTGATTCTACCCAGCCTCAAGGGCTCCCATGTCTTGAGCTAATACATTAAACTTATAGGACTCCCCATAACCAAACACCTAACAGCTAGGTCAATTCTCTAATCCGTTTCTAAAGCCTGTTAGACCAGCTTATTACGTCCTAGTCTAAAGTAAATGTTGTTAACTTGCCATCCATGACAGGCTTCACAGAGTTCACGAGCACATAAAATCGAATACAAGGCTGTGTGGGTACATTCCTGTGTGCACGTGTGTACATAGGTATGTGTGTGCGCATCCAGTTATGTGCATGTGCATATGGTATGAGTGTGTGCATGTGGTGGTGGTGGTGGGGGGTGCAGAAACAAACACCTCTGCTTAGCTGGCATCCGGCTTCAGCCTTTCCTTCTCCTAGTGTAAGATTCTTGAGAAAGTTCTAGTTCCTCAGGGCCTCTTGTTGAGGGACTCAGGCAGCTTCTTTTCTGCCAGAACAGTCACGTTACAAGATTGAAGCTCGCCTCTGGGCGGTTAGCTGAGGGGGCAATATTCACCCTGGATTTAGGTGACATCCTCCCACAGCTGAGAGGGTGGGGCACGGAGGTAATAACGGGAGGGGGGGAGGGGAGCAAGCTGCACACCAGCATTCCCGATCCACCAGTGTGAGCAAACAAGGCCACACTTCTGTAGCCACAGTCGCACACTACTCCCACCCCCACGCCTTCTCCACTGTGCTGGACTGTACCTCCTCAAACCACGAGCCAAAATAAACCTTTCCTCTCAAGTTTTCTTGTCAGACACTTGGACGTAATGCAATCAGTAATAGTGAGAAGGAGTATATTTGGGTGTATAATAGGCTTCTTGGTACTTATTATTTTATATTTTATTTTGTGTTTTGTTTTACTTTATCTTTTGAGACAGAGTTTCATGTAGCCCAGGCTGGCTTTGGGTTCTTCATGTAGCCAAGCATTGCCTTTGACTTCTGAGTCACCTGCTACCATCCCTGCTTGTGTTCTCATGCAGTGCTCAAGGCAGAACCCAAGACTTCAGACCCAAGGCTCATGCTAGGTAAACATGCTAGGTCTACTAACTGTGCTACATCCCCCAAGCCTGGACTCTATCTCTACATTTTTTCTCAATAAGTAAGCAGGAAATTTCAAATGAGCAAATCCCTAAGGATTTGCCCTCCGCGACCCTTAAAACAAAGCAAAAATACTGCACTAGCATTATCAGGAAATAACACCACGCAAGGCTCACAAAGGGCTAGGATATGTGAAAGAATACTCCATTCAGGTACTGCCACTGAGTCATTCTGAGTGTTAACTGTAAGTTCTGCCTGCTTAATCACAGAAGCAGAATTCCTGTGCATTACTGCATGTGGTCCGTCTGGCTATAATCAGAGCCTGAACAAATTCTCCGAGCTTTCTTCAATCAATTACAGGAGATCAAATTATGTGTGCAAAAAAAAAAAAAAAAAAAGAGGCTTTATCACTAACAATTGGTTTTCAGCAATGAAATGTAACAGATATTAACTGATGCTTTTCTTCTCATTAACACTAGGACCAGACTAGATGAGATTCACAGTTAACAAACAAAAACTATCCTGTCAGCCCTAGAAGCAGCAATTCATCAGCTTCCTCGGAACAAACAATGAACGCCAGATGAGGGAAGAGGAACACACTTCCTAATCACTTTGCAACTATTATTTCTTCAGCCAAGGGAAGATGGGGCAATTTAAGCTTTAAAATGCCAAAACAAAAATAAATGAACCCAACGAGTCCCTATATATACATCTTCTTTAAGCACAGCCTAGCACCCACTTGTCCAAGAATCGTAAGCAACGAAGCTACAGCTGGAGCCAGCGTCTCAAGCTAACACAGCTGCTATTTGAGGCCAGATAATTCATTGTTGTTGGCACTTCTGTGTGCTGCACACACTTAGGAGCATCCTGAAATTCTTCCACTAATGCCAGGAATGCCTCCCTTGTTGTGACAACATATAACTCGTCCCCAGATAATTTCAAAGGTAACTAGGTGGCAAATCTTCCCCAGTTGAAAACCAACGGTTCAGACAGAGCACTTGGGAACTAGTTTCAAACATACATATTAACATAATGGCCTGACTGCTCTCCAGCCAAACAGCGCAACTTTATTAAAGCCTCAGAAATGCTTCTCCAGGGCCAGGGAGAAAGCTCAGTTAGTAAAGGCTTGCCACACAAGCAAGAAGATCTGCTTTCAAGTAACAGCACTCCCAGAAAAAGACTGGCACAGAGACACGTGTCTGTAAAAGCAGGGAGGAGGAGGGTGAAAAGGAGGGCCCACGGGGGCTCACAGGCTAGGTTAGCTAACCCTGGGAGCTTCAGGTTCAAGGAGAGCTCCTGAACCTGAGCTCAAAATACAAGATGGCGTGAAGAACAAGTGAAGAAGATTACTGAGTGTGTCCATTGTTAAGCACCCTCAATGCCATGCACATACACGCACTTCCAACTCCAGAGAACATCATCACTGGCCTAGGCTACCCCAAGGCAATGAAAGAGACAGGAGGCTATTGGCTAACATAAAGTAGGTGGTCCACTTCACTCTTCAGCACTGAAGAAGAGTGAGTGGTGAGCAGATTGACTGACGGGCAGGACGACCCAGGAGTCACCGCCATTTGACTCTCATAACGTCCGCTGGGCTTCTCTCTTCCCTGTGTGGATCTTCCCTAGCACCTTTCGTTCTCTTCCATTTCTCTTCACTGGTATTGCTGTGTATGAGTATGGCATGTAGTGGCGAGTGGGTGTCACGTTTCATATGTGCGCACCACAGGACAACTTTGTAGAGTTGGTTCTACATGTGGGTACCTGGGCTGTAACTCAGGGCGTTCAGGCCTTGTGTGACAAGTGCTTTGCCCACTGAGCCATCTTACTCTCCTTTTACTAAGCAGCCTTAGCTGGTATTAAGTGGCCATACAGTTCCTAAAAACATGTAAGCTCTGCAAGGGGGAAAACAGGCAGGTAAGTGAAGGAGTGAGATGGTCAGCCTGAGCTGCAATTTTGTCACGGCAATAATATTTAGCTATAAGTTAGAAGACAGTCTCATTGTGCAACCTGTACAACTGCACCAGATGACTTTTTTCCTCCTAGTCTAGCAAATGCCCAAATGACCATGAACACAATCGCCATTTCTGAACTTGACAAAACTAGCCACGGGTTGAGCAGTACCAGTCTACATCGTCATAATTCATCTCCCATGGCAGCCAGTTGGCTCAACTCTGCTTTGCGAAGAAGCAGACTCTTCCATTGATGGTAGAAACTCTCTATTTCCCTCTTTGCAATCTGCCTGGCTAAGTGTGTGAGGAGATCTTTAATCGAGAATATGGCTAATAAATCTATCACATCACCCATTGTCATCCAAGAACAACTAACCCGCTTGGGTTTATCTTGATTGACTCACAGCCCCTCCAGCCGTCACTCAGCTACACAGAGCAATAAATGATCTCCCTGCAAGCTGCTATGATTAATCACCACCCTTCAGTTAAAGTCAATATCCCACTCACATCATGTTGACAAAGAGAAGAATTTGGTAATAAGAAATGGCTTTGCTTTATCTGGGCTGAAGACATATAAATTACAATCAGATTATGCAGATAAAATGCATGCGCTAAATCTATCTGCTGTAACTACACTTGCCACAGCACTTTTTAACGCCTCTTTTAAAAAGCGGATTTATTTCAGCGCCACGGCGAGAGGACAGTTCAAGACAAAAGGCTGCACTGCCCGTGCCTGCAAGGATTGTTTGTAACTCCTTCAAATTATTTCCTTCCACTGAGGAAATCAATAGTCTAAAAAAAAATCTTTTCATTTCCCTGGCCCAGAATGATTGTTTAAAAATGACTTATAAAAATCGGACCATCTTCAAGCCGTAAGCAAACCCGCATTGCATGCAGTGACGATGTAAGTTTGGTTCTGGAAGGCTGAGGTGGGGCTCCTGCAACAGCCCAGCCACTCCTGGAGAACTGTGGACCTAGGGAATCTCACAGATCGCCTTCGCCTTCTACCTCTCACCTAACACAACCAAGGACGGCAGAGTAGCACAGAGGTGTCCGAGCCCAATGAGACAGAGGTTAGTAAAGAAACGCTGAGTGGGAATACCTAAAGTTTTGACTTAGATCCCACATTTCAGGCAATGGGCCAGAATAAGCCCCTGTTTAATTATCTCTGGGACTTCAGTCACGCATCCTTCTATGAATACCCAACAATGATTATCAGATTAAACAGGTGGAGTTGCTCTGGGCCACCCAGCCTTGGCTTAATGGTTGTTTCTTCAGCAGCTGCTGGCAGCATTCAGGAAGGGTGTCTGTATTAAAATGCTATTACTGACTCTTCCTGGAGAGGAAGTTTATAAAATCTGAAGATAGAGTGAATCATAAAGCCCCAAAACAGAGATGTTAATCGCTTACCAAGTGGTTCTACTGTATGACAAGACAGAAGAGAAAAATTGGCAGAGAGTTGGTGAAACTTAAGGGTGCTCCCGTATTTGGCTACCTCAAATGGTTGAAACAAGTCAACATAAAGCCCTCCACCTTCCTCTGAGGATAAAACAACACAATATGCTAAGTTCTGTTCCCAACTGGACTATGAAGCCAGTTGGCTTGAAAGAATTGCCCTCAGAGCAGTTATTCCCCATGTTCACGAGCCAAGCCCAGAACAACCCATATGTCTGTTGATCATAAAGAGAATGAATTGTAAAGCACAGTGAACTCACACTGTAAACTGTGTTTGGCAACACAGACGAAGCAAGCACCCATTGTCGACTAAATAGATTAAGCAGTGAGGAGAAATTCATTGCAGACAGCTGAGCTCTTGATGTGATAGTGTCACACAACTCCCGGAACCTTGAGCAAGGCAAGACCCTTCTCTTCTCACTTACATTTCTAATGAAAAATATTTTCATAAGAAAGAATATCCTTCTAGAACTGGATAATATCCCTCAAATTCACATCTCCTCAAGCAGTTATTTCTAAGCGAGTATGAAGAAAGATAAGGAAAAGATTTTTTTCACTTTTACCAGATTTATTTATCAAATAATGCTCATACTTATTACTTCTGCCGTTTTTTTAATAATGTGAAATAGGGCTGGAGGTGCTCAGTCAGCAGAGCGCTTGCTGTACATGCTTGAGCCCCTGAGTTCCTGTTCCCATCAGCTATGTAAGAACCTGGCTGTGGTATCATATGTAGCTCACCTGGTTCGGACAGGGGCGGCAACAGGCTGCGCACTGAAGCTGCTGGTCAGCCAGGCTGGCCAAAGCCTAAGACAGTGAGAGACACTGTCTTAATGCAAAGCAGCCGATGTCAAAGCCTAGCCTCCACACACACACACACACACACACACACACACACACATACACACACATACACACATACACACACACACACACATACACACACACACACACACACACATACACACACATACACACACACACACATACACACACATACACACATACACACACACACACACACACACATACACACACATACACACATACACACACACACACACACACACAAATAACAGTAATAGAAAACTGAGCCAAACAACAAGGTAATTAATCCAGTTTGAAACATGCAAGTCAGAAGATTTAATAAAAACCTAAAGTAGAATCACTGGTTCTTAAGTTTTAGAATTGCTTCCAAACCACTATTTCTTTTCAAGAGGAAAAGAGCAATGACTCTTAACTAGGAGGCCCAGCACTGACCAGCATGTAATGGCAAACAGCTTCAACTGGTCTTTATTTTCTCGGGAGCAAAATGATGCATCTGCCCATTATCGCGTACAGAAAAGACATTTCCAGCAACAAGTCAGTGACTTCATTATTGGTTATGGCAAAGCCACAATGATGACCCTCAAGGCAACTATGTAAACAACATCCAAGAGCCTTTCAGGAAAAGCATCATGTGTTCTATTTCTAAGAAAGTGAAAGATTTCTAGGACTTGGAACTCACTCTTTTGGACTCTGTAGTACAAGCTCACTCTGTGAGATTATTACACAACCTTTCCTGGCATAGCTATTCAAAGAGGCAAGGACATTGTAACTTCAAAAGGCACAGAATACCCGATTCCATTTGCCAGCATGCACTTATGTGTACACACACACACACACACACACAAATGAGCTAGTAAGCTCCACTGTGATCGCTATTCATGTGTTGATTGGCGATGGTGTCCAGATCCTTCTTCAAACATTATTCTGAGTATGTATGGAGAAGATTAAGATATGAATCAGTTGAGCTAATAGGGCAGATTGTACTTGTCAGTGGCGGTGGGCTCATAAAGCCAGTTGTGGATATGAGTGAGTACAATCAAAGGTGAACACTCCCTCTTGATGACTGTTTTCTGTCTAGAACCATGGCTCTGTTCCTGCCTTCCAGCAAAACTGAAGTATTGGTCTTTGTGGCTTGACAGCCTACCGGCTTTCACCCTGGAACTGTGCTACCAGTTCCTGTGATTCTCAGCGATGTTGGACTGTCTGGAAGTTCGATCATCCGCTCTCCTGAATCTCTAACTTGCCACCTTAGGACCATAGATTTGGGCTAGCATCTTGCATGTACCACTGACTCAGGTTTTGAAGGCTCATGTCGGGCTATTGGGGTACATTAGGAAGCTGTGGGTCCTTTGGCAGTTGAGGCCTCACTGGTAGCAGTGTGTCACTAGGGACAGGTTTTTAGTCATCTTTCACCTGGTTTTAGCCTCTTCTCTGGTTCCTAGTCCACAAGAATTTGAAAGACTCTGTAACGCAGTCCCAGAATCATGAGTCTAGTCTCTTCCAAAGGGCAAGAGGCCTAGAAATTATAAAGCAAAACTTCTCAAACGGGGAGCCAAAACAAACCTTTAAGTTGAGTTTTCAGTCCCGAGGCTGATGTGGCCTCTATAACCACGACAGCATTCTTTAATTCTCTTTATGTGTCTTCATGCTAACTGATCTGGTTCCCCAGGGGACACTGTCTAAAGTTTATGTCAAATAATTCCAAGTTAGTTTAACTATAAGCTACACGCTTACTGTCTGTGTGATCTTCATGGAGCACTCAGCTTTCCCATTCTGTCCGTAAACAGGGACAGTAACAGTCCCCTCCCCTGGTAAGCTCAACAGGAACAATACAGAACACATCGAGGAAAACAGTTTAGTCTTAAAGCGCTTGCCCTGAAAGCATGGGGTTCTGTGTCTGATCTCCAGAACTCACGTGAAAAAGCCAGGCAATGTAGCACGTGCTTCTAATCCTAAAAGCTAGGAAAGGGAGACAGGTGCTCTCTGGGGACATGTCTGACAGACAGCCTGGCTGAACCAGTGAGCTCCAGGCTGTGTCTCAAAAAATAAGGAAATATTTTCTGAGGAATAATACACAAAGGTGACCCTGGCCTCTACAAGCACACACAAGTGCACCCAAAGGACCATGCACTCACACATACACCCACACCAATACCCTACACACACACACACAAATTCAAAGCAGTGCCAACCCTAAAAATAAGCCCTATATTAACAGCTGCTGCTAACTAAACATTTGAGTATAGAAGTACACATATCTGGAAAATGAACACACAAGGAGAAAGCTGGAGATATTTCCCAGTTCGTGAGGAAACAGGAAGCTAAGTTTGGCCTACTTGATCACAGCAGAAAGAGACACACAGAGGAACACACTGAAAACAGATGGTAAAATGCTTCACAGGGGACAAATGCTTGACCTCCCTCAGCAAGACTGGTGTTTACACAACGTTCTAATTAGTGAATGGGACTGCTGGATTTTTATCAGATTGGCAAGGAAAACAGTAATACTTATGGCTGGGAAAGGGCAGTGAAAAGGGTTCAGAAAAATAACTTAAATGTGAACCAGAAGAGAGACAAGCACAGCCAAAGGATCCTAGAAGAAAGTGAGGTGGGGATGAGCAGATGATACAGCTTAAAGGCTACAACCGGGAAGCCTAGGGAAGAACTCAGCAGGGGCCAGAGGCAACCTAAGATATGATGGAGAATGAACCCAGAGGCAAGTCAGAGACCAGGACTGGCATCCACAAACCATAGGAGTCAAACAGGTTGTGATGATGCACAGCCAAAGTCATCACTAAGGCTCAACTCATCATCATCAGCTCTGTGCTACAGCAATTAAAAAAAATTAAAAAATTAAAAAATAAGACCAGGCCCATTCACACTGAGCAAGGCCCTCAAGGCTTTGTGATATTTCATTTTTTCCATGCAAAACATAAATGGCGATAATGTGTTGAAAAATAAATGATCCATGAAGACAGCTAGCACAGTGCCTGAAATCATGCAATTGATGAGGTTACCTTTTCTTGCCTGCTGAGGATGTTGTCATTTGTCAAGGTCTAGCTCATATGCCTCACCTGAAGGGTATCTCCACAATCAACTCCTCTTTTTTTTAAGTGTTATTGTTTGAGGTGCCCATGATTTTTTTTTGAGACAGGATCTGTCTATTATATACCTTAGCTTAAACTGGAACTCCTTAAGTAGACCAGGCTGGCCTCAAACTCACATGAAATTCTTGGTGTCATAGGGTCACGTTCTAATCATACAGGATGTCAAGAAGCCTGACAACCCCACAGTCACATCACCCACAAACACATACATGCCAACAAGTTCCCTGGACATGGTGATGCACCAATTTGGTTCTCTAATGATAAATCCGGCATCTATCATGTGCCACAGAGCTCATCCCTGTTTGGAAGATGAAGGACTACTTCCAAAACCCTATCCTGTCATCTCCAGCAGGTCCAGTTCTTACAAGCCTGAGCAGGAAGGCTCTGTCCCCTTCCCCAGGAAACTTCAGCTCACTGCCTGCTCAGAGGGTAGGCTCGAGGTAATGCAGTGGCAACAGTCCCTTGGGGAGCTGCGGGAAGCCACAATGGCATATGCCTCAGACTGAGAAGACAGTCAACCCAACAACATTGCCCCTAGGACACTAACATGTTTATTTTAAATGAAAGCATCTCTCTATTCCAAGTTCTATCAACTACTCACCAAACTGAAAATGAGAATTAAACACAGATTTCCATAATCCTATAGACAATCGATATGTTGGTGCCAAGACTGAAAGGGAAACCAATAGCTAAATGCTTGGGTTTTGGATATTTACAATTGCTTTTGCTACACGTGGTATGACCAAGGAGCTCGCATATTTACTAATCCTCCAGTACTCTGCCTGTTTTCCCAAAATACATTTCCACCTACCAATAGTCCTGATTATAAGGAGTATGGGGTTGTGTTCATCTACTATAGCATAAAAACTAGTCAAAAAATCTGCAGGTGTGTGTGTGCGTGTGCGTGTGTGTGGTATGTGCCATGTAGATGTGTGTTTGCAAGTGCACATGCATATATGGCTCCATGCTTGTAGCAGCCAGGTCAACATCAGACGCCTTCCTCAGCCTTATCTTTTTGAGGTAGGGTCTCACTGAACCCGGAGCTCACTGGTTCTGGCTGGCCAGCAAGCTCCAGGAATCCCCCATCCACCTTGCCAAGCTGAGACTATAAGCGTGCAACCACACACTCTGCGCTGTTTACATGACGGCATGAACGGCAGCTGGTGCGGCAGCTGAGGGTTCACACCTTGAACGGCAAGCAGGCAGACTCTTGGATATCAACCCAGTGACACACCTCCTCCAACCAGGCCACACCACCTATTCCTACCCAAACAGTGCCAGCAACTGGGGACTGGGTATTCAAACGCCTGAGAATATGGGAGATACCTCATCCAAACCACCAGAGGGCCCCTGCAAGGAATGTGTTTTAATGTCCCCTCCTAGAGAACTTTGTCTAAAACGGAGGGTGAACTGCTCACCTGGACCTTTATTTTTCAAAACCATGGATCACAGTCCAGATAGAGCTATGGAATTCATTCATTCGATCCTGACTAAATTTTTGCTTTTAAAAGCAAAAGAACAGAAAAGAAATTATCACCATGCACATTAGATAAGGAGGGTTGTTGTCGGGTAACTGAACCTCAGTGGACTTTGACAGAGGATGTCTCAGAGTAAAGCCAGCCACACAGTACATGAGTAGGCTGTTTAAATAAATAAGAAATTATTGGTGTAGCATGAGATCCATCATTAAAATAAAAAATCGAAATGTATGCCTCAGCAACATCAAAACCATACAGGTCTTCTTGACCCTCTCAGCAGAAACAGCGTAAAAGTTCAGAACCATATCTCCATGGAAACTTGCTTAATGTATAAAACGACATTAACTATTTAGCCTTCAGTTTCTGTTCAGTTAGCAAGGACATGCATGTGAACCCCTGGTAAGAACAAGGGAGAGGGTTCAAGTAGTTCTGTGGATAAAAAAAGATACCTGATTTAAAAAAAAATAAATTCTTGAAAAATGACAAGGAGCTCCAGGAACGCCACATGATTATCATCCTAACCACAAGCGGAAGATGTAATTCAAAGTTGGAACATGAAACAGGTGTAAGTCACCTGAAGAACAAAGCTTCCCCAAGAATTTCGAAGAACACTGAGAAGATATCAAGTATTTCAACACAAGTGTCTGGTGACTGTGTTGTATGCAGGTCTGGCTATTAAACGCAGCCTGGTGTCAGGATGTCATGCCTGTTGTCACTAAATTCTCTGCCTAGAGGTTGGGGTTGCTCTGGGGTTTCCCTTAAGAAGTCCTTTTGGACCATATGTTGGTTAATCTTTATTGTGAGACACATAAGCGTCTCGAAAAACATTCTGTGGGAAGACAGCTTTGTGTCTTATCTTAAGCAATTGGTGGAGTTGAGGCTATCTGCTTGTGGTTAACTTCATGTTTTGTTTGTCTTACTATTGTTCTATATTTTTATAGTACATAAAGCATAGGGATTACGCTGGCAGAAAGAGGAGGGGAAGGGGAAAAAATACAGAGAAGAGCTGGGGAGGTGGTTCAGTAGATAAAGAGCAAGCCACAAATGTATGAGGACCAGAATTCAGGTACATGGTACCCGTGTCGTGACTGGGTAGGTGTGGTAGCTCATCTGTAATGCCAGAACTCAGAAATCGGACCAGGGATCTCAGAGACGAGCTAGCAAGTCACAATAATAGCCAGAATAGGCAAGCCGGAGTTCAATGAGAGACCCTGCCTCAATATACAATATGGAGAGTGATGGAGGAAGATAACTGATGGTAACCTCTAGCCTCCACATCCACCGCCACACATGTGCATGTGTATTGGACACACACATAGTCACACATATACTAACCGGCAGTCTACACACAAAGCCATGCAGAGGGAAAAAGAGATACGGGGTGGGGAAATCAAAGCTTGACAAGCCCGACATGGCAAGATGAATTGCTCTCATTACTTTAATATGCTGTTATACACACACGGCAATTTAAGACCGAGAAATTTGTTTTCCTTTCCTATCAAACTAGATGCCTGCATGTGCAGCTGCTGACTCTTAAAAATTAATTAATGACTGGTTTTTATCTAGCGCTTCCTCCAAGGACTTCAAATTCTTTTATGAGCTGTTCTCCAATGTCTGGGCCCTTGGAATGAAGGAAACAAGCTGACGAGCCAGGGGCTTGCAGACCCTTGTTCTCAGACACACTTCCAGTGAAAAGCAGAGTGGAAATACAACCTCAGGTCACTCAAGGAGCTTCTCCTTGGAAACGTTTTGTCTGTACAGTTGTTTCTGGTGGTGTTTCCAAGACAATTACTTAAGTATTTTCCTATCAAAGGAGCTTATAGCATGTAAGATCAGCAGTCAAAAAGAAGTCACACTTGTTGACCATGGTACCATTTCAATGCATTCAGTAATATGACCCCCTCTGCTCAAAGAGAGTGAGACACAGAAAGTCTATCCTGTTCTGCTAAAGTAGAGACACAATTGTGTGGCTCCCTTAAGTCACAAAGTGTGGTTCCTCTACCAGGAAAATTCCAAAAAGGATTCTTCACTGAGATAATTAATTACTGAGATATTTACATTCTGCCTAAATGTGCTGTATTACTTTTCTCTCCCTGTGACAAAATAAGGGATAAAGCAATTTAAGGAAGGAAGGGTTTGGGCTCACAGTTTGAAGCTACGGTGTGTCCTGGCAGAGAAGGCTTGCAGCCAGGAGTGTGATATTTGCTGATCATATTGCTTCCACAGTCAGGATGCAGAGTCAAATGCCAGTGTTCAGGGGCTTTCCCCTTTTCCCCATTTTTCAGTCTGGTGCGCCTTCCCAGGGCTAGGATGGGTCTTTCTCCATCACTTAAATCTTGCAGGCAATGACAGAGCTGTGACTCCTAGGGGACTCTAAATACCCTCAAGGTGACAATGATGGTAACCATTGAAAACGCAAATGATGGAACTCTGCTAAGTCCACTTGAAGGCAAATTATACCTGCCAAGCACCTAGTTCTTCTCCTGGTTGGATCACTAAAGAGAATTAAATATACTGCCCTAAGCAACATTCCAATGCCAAAGTTCACAAGACCGGCTCTCTCAGGACTTATGATGTGATCTTTTTAATTAACAACATGACAGGTTTTATTACAGGATTACTTTTAATATAAAATAAATTAGCAGGAGGAAGGAAGCCTCTTCTTTGAAATGAAAAATGGCTACCTCCGCCTTTGAATGGAAAGATAACCTAGCATTTCAGTAAAGCGCTTATCGGCATCAAAACGGTGACTTGGCATAAAACCATCTAGAATGTGATGGGGGGAAGCACAGTGAAGACACCTGGAAAATGCTGAGGACACTGGCCTGCGGGACATGGCCCTCTTTCTCTTCAGCCTATAACACACATTCACATGGTTCTTAAACGATTCATAAGATCCTATCTCCTATGTTTTGTGGCTCAGTCTAGTCTACTTCCAGACGCAGCTGTGAACTGAGGTCGGGCTTCATAGCTTCTCTGGGGCCCTTTCAACCACTGAGGCACTCGGGCCACTGAGATGGAATCACTGACATGTGCAAACACATCTTTCCTGGAAGAGAAGGAAACTGAGTTCAATCCCATCGTTGTTTTAGTTCCTCAATTTTACAAAGGATCAACCCAAACTCGGATGGGGTTTTTCAGGGAATTTGACAACTTTAGCCTTCCAATGGATGTGGAATGAGAAAGTGCAAGGGAGTATTCAATACTTCTAAAGCTTTTTCACACTGCGGCTCACATGGGATCCAGTCAGTCCCTTTTCTATTCATATTGACTAAACCAGGAATGTTCTAGGTGGGAGAGCTATGTTCCAAACAGTGAATGTTCCTTACACAGGCATGAATTCCACCAACATCCCTTCACATTTTGCAGCTAGAGAGGCAACTCTTCGAATTGCTGCCCGGTACCGTCATGGTGACTCACAACAGCTCTGACACTTACTCGCAATTAAATAAAAAGGAAAATCTTCCATCGTTTTAGAACTATTTCTAGAAGCTCTAGAAGGAACCAACATGAAAATCAAATGTTAATTCATTAGTTTTAGGAGAAGGGAAACTGAGGAAAGCAGCAGCCCGTGATCCTGCAGACTTAGGCCACCTACCCTTGAATGTGTGAGCCATGTGACTGCCACGCCTGTGCTAGTCCACAATTACCAGGAGCAAGAAGTTCTCTATGAGGGTTAGCTCACACACTTCTCATTCTGTCTCTCCCCTCTGTTTCCATACCGTCATCTTCTGATACAATTACTCAGCCTACCAAATCTTTATTACAAAGTATTTTATGGTGCGGAAATAAAAATGCCACCAGGAGTACTTTCTAATAAATCTCGCACATGCTAAGACCTCTTCCTGCCTTCATTATTCTACAACACACACAATTAATTAACTATCAATACTATCTAAGCACTTGTCTTATCATGCATAAATTCTAATAGGAAATAACTTTCACTGACCACTTAAACAAGAAACTGAGGTGAATGCTGATTAGAACAATAATATTAAAAACAATCTTTAAATGTAAGTATCCAATTATATCCCCGAATCTAACACTTTACCATATACATACCAAATGCCTGAGTAGAAGTTATTTTAGTTTGTGAAACCCTGATATTTTCCCAGAGGGGGTAAAAGAACAGATGACGTTTCCCATGCTCAGGGATTTGGGGTGGCCACAGACAGCATCCACTACCCACTTCTACTCCATCCTTTTTGGTAGCATCACACACACACACTTACAGGTATTCTGACATGTTTATTTGTACATGTCCAAACTGCCAACAGGGAAGAGGAGGCAGCAAACAAGAAAAGTATTAGGAATAGAATTGTAGAAATCCTCTAGGGCACAAAGACTCTGTACATGGGCAGGCACTATAGACAGGCCAGAGCTGACTTAAAGCAAAGTTACTGCTTACTGGGACCATGCCCCAACCAAGCAGAGGTCCACACTTCTATGGATTAATTGTCTGTGGTGCTGAGAGCGGAACAGCCCCTAGTCTTCTACTCTACAAGATTTCTCTGAGGCAGCATTTCCCAACCCATGAGTCATGACCCCTTTGGGGTTACATATTAAACATCTGCATATCAGGTATTTCTAATTACAATTATAAAGTATCAGTAAGTAATTTTATGGTTGGGGGGTTGTCACCACAACATGAGGAACTGTACTGGGAAGGTTGAGAGCCACTGCTCTAAGGGGAAGGAGTTAGAACAAGTCACCTTGGCTTTAGCACACGCTGCAGCTTGAATGTGAAAATCCTCCACAATGTTTGATCACCATGTCCCTGGCTAGTGGAACTGTTTTGGAAGGTTATGAAACCTTTAGGAGGTGGAGTCTAGCTGGAGGGAGTGAATCACTGGGAGGTGGGCCTTACGGTTTAAAAACTAGGTCCCGCTTAGTGTCTATCTCAGTCTACCAACTGCAGAGGCAATGAGACTGGCCATCTCATGTTCCTTCAACCATGCCTTCCCTGTTGTGACAGACTGTATCTTTCTGATACATCTCCCTTTCCAATCTAGAAGCCAAAATAAGCCCTTGTCATAACTATAAGAAAAATTAGTAGAAGACCAGGTAATCAATTCACTCAGTACAAGGATTTAACTTCCTCAGTGTCCTCATGCACCCCAAGACCAGATCTAGAATGTTCTTTCATGATGCCAAGAATTAATATACAGGGGCTAGAGAGATGGCTCAGAGGTTAAGAGTACTTACTATTCTTCCAAAGGTCCTGAGTTCAATTCCCAGAAACCACAGGGTGGCTCACAACTATCTAAAATGAGATCTGGCACCTTCTTAGGGCCTGCAGGCATAACATTGTATACATAGTAAATAAATAAATCTTTTTTTAAAAGAATTAATATACACTAATGAAGAAATGGGGAAATACCCAGCTCCTCAGGAATACAAGGTCACTGTTGCCATGATTTATAAACCCAAATCTACTGAGTTTATTTACTAATTTATTGTTTTGTTGTTTTATTTAAAATACAAGTCTGTAGCCCAGCTTGACCATTAACACATAAGCTCCATGCCTCAGCTTACCCAGCAATGGGATTACGTGAGTCACTGTGCCTGGGACTAAACCTACTCCATTGTAAAGTTAGTATTTATTCCA
>CM053760.1:29866550-29891704 GCA_028658305.1 Pachyuromys duprasi | reverse complement strand
GAGGAGAGGAGAGGAGAGGAGAAAAATGCCAAATTTTCAGTATTTTTTAACTCTAGAAGAAAGAGCACGCCTTCTTCTGGTTTCAATTTTTGGTACATTTGATTAGTAAAGGTGTTGATTTATTTTTAGTTTTTAACTCATTCCACAGATTTCGGAAGAGGTTTTTCACTTCTATTAGGGGAGTGTTTTTTAAATCAATGTTTGGCTCCACTTCTTAAAAACCATCTTGAAAACAAATAAAAAGCCTCCCTTTAAATTGCCATGACTTCTCAACGATTCTACGCACACATGTGCAGAATTATCTATTACAGACACATGGTAAAATATTTACAGATGAACTGATATGATGTCTAGGATTTGCTTTTAAGCAGTAAGAGCCAGGAAAAGTGGGTGGCGTATTGATTAAATAAAAGATTGGCTTTGAACTGATTGTGGTTAATGTTGAGGAATGAACATATGAGGTTGTGCCTATTACTGGATATACTTAAATTTCCCATAATTAGAAAAAAAAAAAGGTTTTCAAAGCAGAATTAGAGAGGCATTCTGCCATTCATTATGAAAAAGGAAAGCTAAAAACCACAGCAAGAAACTGTGATGCCTACAATTTAGTAGAACATGCCAAAAGAAAGTGGAGAATTTGAAGACAGTCCGCTGTCTCATTAAAAAACGATTTATCTTGTGTTTACAGTGAGCACTCCAAGGTCTCTAAATGCAAACCTCAATGATAACAAATGGATACTGATCTAGGGAACTACTGCATTTGTATGACAAGCAAGCTGGCAGGTATTGCACAAGCTAAGTTTACATATTCACTACCACAGCAAGTTAGGCATGCACAAGTGTGCTTGCCTGACTGAGTTAACTCACAGACTGAAGAGGAAGGAAAACCATCTAGAAATGAATGAGATTGAGAAGCCACAATACTGAGTCATGTAGAAACAACTCTTACAGTTACCAAGAAATATTTATTCATCTAAATTTCAATTTTAAAGATATAGTCATTAATGTCACTTTGGTTTTTACCTAAAACTATCACGAAATAACTGTTTAAGTCAGCCAAACAATTAAGCCACTCTGATGCTAAACTGAAAGATAAACAATTTTACTAAACCATTAATTTTACTAAACCATTAAAACATCTTCTGAGGAATTCTATTAGTATCTTTGTAAGGGGGCGTATTGAGGAAAGAGATGTATATATTAAGATACATTAGAGGAATAAAGACTACAAGAGAACGGATATTAACATAGCTGGTGTAAGCTGATATTCTAACTCAGAGAAACACCATTCAGACGATGTGGACAACAGGGTTGAGAGGGCAGAAAACAGGACTTCAATTGATTGCAATGTCTACACTGGCAGGTCCTGTGGAAGAAAAGTATCTTTGCGGGCTGCTGTAGAAGAGTCTCTGCAAGTTCAAGATGAAATGAGGCAAGAAAATGTTCATCTTCACTATGACACTCATCCGACAATCTAAAGATCAAGTACCAGGCACAATTATTCACACACTTGTGAAGGAAGCTACAGTCAGTTTTAATTGGAATAAATTAGTCAAGGGACCTTTCCTGCCTTCTTGTGTTTAATTCCTTGTTCTGTTTGTGTATGCAGTAAGCTGCTTAGGAGAAAGAACGTTTTGGGCTTGTCTTCCTGTCTTCTTAATGCTCAATTAGGTTTTTTTACATTTTATGGTTTAGAGATGTACACACAGGTAGACTATCCTAAAAGGATCAAAGGCCTCTCATTGCATTGTTCTGGCAGTAATAGAGGTGGCGTAGGACTTACACATGCGAGGCAAGAGCTCTCTCACGAACAAATACCCAAGCTCTTATAATTAACTTTTTCATTTTTGAACTAAGGTTTCTGAGTAACAATGGTGAAGAAGGTTGTGATGTGATCTTGGGAAATCAAGAGGAAAAAAAGAGACCTACAAAACAAGTGAAGGACTTGACAAAGATGGTGGCAGAAGACCCTGAAAAGAACAGAAATTGCTAGTGCATGAACCAGAAATCTAAGGACCCTACTTCTTGCCCAAGTAGCCAGGTGAATTCCCCTGGGGTCAGAGCTAAAACACCTTACAACATTGAGGGTCTTCCTGGACAGGGAAGATCACACCTGTAAACTAGCTACTTGGAGGCTAAGGAGAGAGGATTATGTTCAAGACCAACCTTGGTAGCTTAATGCATCATCATCTCAAATTAAAAACAAACAAACAAGATGGTAAAGTGTTACCATCAGTGGTAAAGTATCTAGCATACCCAAGGCCTAGATTCCAATTCTTGTAAGAAAAGCCAAAAGAGAGAGAGACAGAGATAACATTTCAGGGTTTTACAAAAGGCCAACCAACTGTACATCCAGAGGTGGTAGGTTCAAAACACCTTCCTAAGTCAGTAAGTCCCTTCAAGATCATTCTAAGTAGACAATTACGTCCTACAGAAATGAGATCACAAACTAATCAATTTTATATCCTTCATTCTACACAAAGTCTACAACCACAGAGCAAATTTTAGGGTTAATCAAATGCACTTCAATAGGCAATCACATACAGAAATCTATTTTCCCTCTCCCCAGGCCACCAGAAAATCCCATCACAATCTCATAGTATCAAACTTTGGCATGAACTCACCCTTTGTCATTCACCCTTTGTTCTAGGGTCTTCCTCTGTGGCTGTGATAAAAAACACTGGCCGAAATCAACTCAGGGGAAGAAAGGGTTTAGAAAACCAGTCTAAAACTCGAATTCGGGCACAGAAAGTGAAGCAGAGCTCATGCAGGAACGAAGCCTACTGGCCAGCCTCCAGGCTCACATTCAGCTACCTTTCTTACACAGGCTAGGTCCACCTCTCTAGAGAGGGCACTGCCTAACAGTGAGCTGGGCTCTCCGGTATCAATTAGCAATCAAGAACCTGTCACAAAGCCATGCCCATAGGCCAATGCAACACAGGCAGTTCTCA
The DNA here is from genome assembly GCA_028658305.1 of Pachyuromys duprasi. Lineage (NCBI taxonomy): Eukaryota > Metazoa > Chordata > Mammalia > Rodentia > Muridae > Pachyuromys > Pachyuromys duprasi. The sequence goes on along the minus strand of CM053760.1, from coordinate 29,888,753 downwards.
ACTTCTTCCCAGATGTGTCACACTGACAACCAAGATTAACCACCACACCCTTCATCTGCTTCTGCACATGAACACACATACCAGTGAGATTCAGACGTTACTTCCAGCATCAAGAGTAGCTCAAAATGTTCAATACTGAAAGGATACTGTATGATTCTCAAGCACCATGGTGTGGGCAAATAGAAAGGCGCTGAAAATGTTAATTTGCAGTCCTCATACTCCCAAATTCTTTCGTTCTTTTTTATTTCAAAACTGAAGTCCAAATTTTTGACTTCTAGCCTAATATACACCTATACTGTAGGTCATGTTTCCTTCGATCCCATGATGTTAAGTAATTGAGAAAGAAAAAAAAAAGACATAAGAAACAATTTGATCAAGGCTGGGGCTATAGCTCAGTTGGTAGAGTGATTGCCTAGAATGCATGGAGCCCTGGGTCCCACCCTTCATATCATTTAAGCCAGACATGATAACTCAAGCCAGCAATCCAAGCACTTCATTATCATTCTTAAATCTCTAAGTAGATAATTACTTCCTAAAACAATTAGATCACAAACTAACTGAAGGTATATCCTTCTTTCTACACAAAGTACTAAGGAGTTAGAGGTAAGAGGATCAGAAGTCGAGGAGGCCAGGGCCAGCTTCCGGTGCATGAAATCCATTCTCAATGTTTTTGTTTTTGTTTTAGCTAAATGGGTTTGTGACAGTGACTGCTGTCCAGGTCCTTCTTCTTCTCTGCCTTATCTCCAAGACAACCAGGAAGGGTGATGCAGTCCAGACTTGCCTAATAATAATAATAATAATTTTTAAAAAGAATTAAAACTCTCAAATCAACTTTCTACTAAAATCCCCCAGAAAAAGGAAATTTTAAGAATCAAAATTCCAATAGGGAACAAAGGGGAGCATTTATTTAGAAAGGGGGAGAGGGGGACACTACAAAAATGAGCAAATCTGTTTCTTTTTAAAACTACAGGAAATCTGGGCAATATTTGAGCACAGAGCGTTCCGTTCACCTAACAGTAGAACTCCTTTAAATGCTAACAGTTCCCTCTGTTAACAGAAAGATGAGTTAAGGAGGGAAACTAAACAGACAAGCACCTCAGAAACACTGAATCTGATCTAAACATAACTGTACTTAATGTTAAAAGATTTCTGCCTGCTGTCTTAATAGAATTTTTAATTGATGTTAATTTGCTGGTGGGCTATTTGTGTTAACACGGCCCCTGCATTCATGGTCCCTTCGCAGAAACACACCCGGAAAGGGCACATTAACATGCACACTCAACAGAAAGAACCATTAGCGATACATATAAATCAAAAGATCCATGTACACTAGAGACTTAAACTCAGTTTTGATGGACTAACAAATTTCACAGATGAAGATCATAAAGTGAAATTTGCTTTCATCTCACAAAACAAAAATATTGTTGGAAATAACACTAAGCACGGTCTGCTCACCATGCCTTAGTCTCCAGGGGACCAAAAACTAAAAATCAAAAAAAAAATAAAATAAAGAAAATGAGTTTTTAACCTAACACGATGGTGCATGACTGTAATCCCAACACTTGAAAAGTGGTGGTAAGAAGAGCCGAGGCCAGCCTTGACTCTATACTTAGTTTCGAGGCCAATCTGTCAAAGGAAAGGAAAGAAAGAGGGGCAGAGAGATGGAGGTATGAGGAAGAAGAAAGGGAAGGAAGGAGAAAAAGGAGGAAGGGAAACAGGGAAAGAGAAAGAGAAGGGGGCAGGAGGAGGGAGGAATCTGGAAGGAAAAAAAGAAGGGAGGGAGGAAGAGAAGGAGGAAGAAAGAGAAAGGAGGGAAGGAGACAGAAGTTCTGAACGTCCGTTATTGGTTTTGGTAACTTCTAATGAACCACATTTGCTAGTGTTTGAGTGTGGTGAGGAACTGTGTAAGGACTAAAAGTTTGCTGTACTTTGTAATGGTCTCAAAAGAGATTCATCACAAAACTGAGAAACAGGCCACATGGATGCTAATGAGATGGCATAACTAGTCATTGTGGAAAAATTAATTATGGATTATTTTAGCGTTTCTTCACTTCATATAATCCATGATAGGATCTGGAGGGGGGGGATCTTTTCCAAACCATTGTATAAATATGTCATTATGAGCTTTTAAAAAATCTTATGTGGTTTAAGCAACTTTGTTGGATATAAATGAAATGGAATTTGTGCTAATCTTTGGACAGGCATACCCTTTTAAACATTAGCCTTCTGAAGGCAAAAGTAGCCCTCCAACATTGAGGCTCTGAGATAGTATACTCAGATTATCAATAACATTAGACATCAGACACAGTGTTCTGAAGTTGAGCTTTGTTCCGTTTTGTATTTTAAGAAAGGATCTCACCATATGACTGAAGCTGGCCTTGAACTCATAGTCCTTGCATCAGCTCTTGAGTGCTGGAATTTCAGGCATGCAAGAATACAACAAAGCCTGTCAGTTTGGAAGTCTACGAATGGCAGCCTTCTCATCAAGGTATGGGTGAGACACTGCAGTGTGATCCTGGGCAGCATCGCTCTTGTCATCTCTCTGAGTCCCATTCTTCCCTGATTCTGAAATCTTCTGAGTCCATTTTTAACTTCCCTTACATGAAGGCAAAGCAGAGAGAATCTCAGGCCCCCGAGGTCACAGATGTGAAAATAAAAACCATCTAGTCATTAAGAAGCGCCCAGGTTCAATTTCCAAATGTTTGGCACTGTCCCTCGGTTTCTCAACTGGCCATATTAGCTCAGTAGCCTTCAGAGTTCAATGCCCCAAACTGCCTTGGTTCTGGCTCTTGGAGCTACTGTTTTGCACATGCACACAAAATCATGCACTGCCACAGCAGCATGCTCCTGGGGTTCCCTTTACTCCGAAGAGCCCCTTGTGCTATGTTCACTAATGTTCATCCCTGCCAATAACCCACCTAGAACCCCCATCCTCAGGAACTGGATTTTAATGACCAAACCAACACAAATCCTAGAAATCCCAACCCCACTCTTCAGCCCAGCAGATGCTACTTTTTCAAAGACACAAGAAGGCTGTCATTCACAAGTGGATCCAAAGCTGAAATGGGCCATCACAGTAACAACACACACCGGTTCTACCAATCTTGCTTCATTCAGATGGTCAGCTGGTCAGCGGTGGATACAATTTTCAAGCCTACCCTCCCCATTGACTTCTACCTACTCAGTAAGGCCAGGAGATGCCTTGATCCTTCTCAATAGGTTTCCCAGCCTAGAACCCTCCTGGCTCAAGATTTGCTTTGAACAGGACATGTCCTCCGCAGGCTCATGTTTTGAATACACTGGTCCCGATAGTGGGGATCTTGTGAAGACAACCTTTAGGAAGTGTAGCCTACCTGGAGGAAGTCAGCCACTGTGGACTGATTCTTGGGGGTAAATTATCCTCACTGCCTTCCTGTCTTGACCTATGCTTCCTGGCTGCCATAAATTAAATAGACTTTCACCATCACACACTCCCCTATCCAACTGCACCAGCTGGAATGAACCATCTGTAACTGTGAGCCAAGACAATCTTTATTAATAATCTCCTTTAAGTTGTTTCCATCTTGAATTTGCTCACAGCTATGCAAAAGCAATTAGCACACAGCATCATGATCAGGACGTTGTCTGCTCTTGTCAATCCAAAACCTGAGGCTGAAATATGGATGGATAGTGGATTCTCCATCTGAAAGCAACATCCACTTGATGTGATGCTCTCATATATATAAGCCTTGTTTTACAACCATGACAGCTCTCTTGCATTTACCCCTTGCCTGCTAAATGACTTCCCATATGACCATGAGCTGACCACCAGAGCTCAATACATCTCAAAGTATACAGTGTTTAACTCAACAGCCACGTGCCAGGTCAATGTCAGCAGGATCATTATATTTGGCCATAGGGGCTCTACCATGCTTAAGGAGCCAGAATAAAGAGTGTTACCTGAGAAAAGTTCACCTTTGAATTGCCAAAGCGTGTGTCTTACAAAAGAGTGACAGTTCTGACAATACTCTTTTTCTCTGCACCAGAGCTCACACTCCTGAGACTAGCCATTGCCGGGGCTTCCTACTTCTTCCTACTTGGTAGGCAGAAATCTGAGAACTTTCCTGAGGGCTGAGTTACAGAGGTCAGTTCTTCTCCTTCACTACATCATGGCTAACACTTGAGTCCGTAATAAGCCCACAGCGCTCAGAGCTATTGGTGGGCTATCTGCTGCTATGACAAGAGGTCTGCATGTAACATCCAATTAGCCCATCTACCCTCACCTTCCCAATCAGGCTGACAGCTGTCATTTATTTCTGATACAAGTAAGTGGCACTTGTTAGTCCTTTCTTCTCATATGCAAGTGTCAATATCAACCAGGTCTCAAAACCAAATTATATACATGAGCGCAAAGTAAGACTACAGAGAGATCTCCAGGAATGGAAAGATGGCTCAGTTAGTAAAGCGTTTTCCTTGCAAGCCTGAGAACATGTGCTCATCCCCAGAACCTACATAAAATACCCAGGAGTGGTGGTGCATGGTGGTAATCCTAACATGGGGGAGGCCACAGTCACACACATTGGATTTCTGTGTTTGCTGCCCAATCGGCCTAGTCTAATGAGTATGCTCCAGGACAAGAAGAGACCCCCCTCCCCCGCGCCAGAAGAGAAGGCTGACAGTGTTCCTGAGGATTGACACTTGGGGCTGTCTCCTAGCCTCCCTTGTACATATGTTCACGCTTGCACACAACAGAGCTCTCCAATATGTTATACATAAGCATGGGTGTTAGCTACTATGGTGATTTGTTGCTGGTTTAGCTCAGAGCTTTGACCCATATCTGCCTAAGGAACTCCTGGGCTTCAACTCTGTGCAAGGTATTCTAAGAAATTAAAAAGTGAATAAAATACCACCCTCAAGCAGAAGAATGATGAATAGGAAACTGCGAATTTCTTATTGTCTCTTATCCTCTTAGCACGCTCTGAGAAATCTATGCAAATCAAATTTAATATATAAAATGATCAACAGCCCACCAACTTCCGCCCAGTCTCTACCTAAGATATTGAAGGTCAGAAAGTTTAAAACTGAGACAACTCATCTAAGCCATATAGTTAGGTGTTGAAGGAGATCCAAATGGCTGTGCTTCTGATACTAAATATGCACAAGTCCTTACTCATATGGCCAGATGAACGGGAGCTTTTATCTATAAATAACTGTAACAGAAAGCAAAAGTAATTATTTTGAAGGTACTGTAACCCAAATTGTCAGGTTACAGGAAATAAAACAACAAGCAATTTTTTTTGTCATTATTCCAGACAGTGGCTGTGGCTGAATGAGGAATTTCCAGTCAGCGAGAGGGTGCTGGGCTTTCATAGCTGTATAGCTGGGCCCTGTCAGGATGCAGGCTCGTCACATGTCCTTAGTCACATGTCCCCTCAGCCACAGCCTTTTCAGGAAGAGCTGAGAGAAACACATTGACCAAGGATCCGTCCACTCCACTCAGCTGCAGGGTGTCTACGCTGATCATCAATGGTTAAACTAGAAGGTTTGGTATCGGGGGAATGCAAATTCAAACTGGTTTATCTCACCCCAGTCTTGGCTGTTATCAAACAGATAACAAGGAAGCTCATATAGCTCAATGAGTAAAGCATTTATCTGTCCTTTAAATCTAAAGGTGCAAAGATCAAACAAATAACAAATGCTGGCTAAGGTGCAGGGGGAAAGGAACCCTTATTCCTAATGGGGGGAAGCTACTATGGAAATAAATATGACGTTTCCTCAAAACCCAAAAGCAGTACCATCATATGAGCCCACCATACCATGGGCATCCATACCCCCAAAGAGCTGTCCTACCAGAGAGACACATGCACTGTCGCAGTATTTACAGCAGCAAGGAGATGGAACCAGCCTCGATGGCCATCGACAAATGAAAGGATAAAGAAAACCTGGTACACACAAAAAAACAGAATTTTATCTAAGGAAAAATGAAAAAATATATATAACACTTTCAAGAAAAGAGACAGGCCTGGAAATCACTATGTTAAGTGTAGCAAGCAAAACTCAGAAAGACAAATACTACATTGTCTCTGACATGCCTATCCTCTATTTAAATGGTGTGTATGTGGGTGTATGTGTGTGTATGTGTGTGTGTGTGAGAATCAGAGAGAGAAAGAGAAGAAATCATCCTGGGAATGGTGACCTGAAAGCAGAAGGAAAACTATCAGAAATCAGAAAAGGGACCAGAAAAAGTGGTGACAGAGGGGTAACAAACGAGGGGGACAACCAAGAACAAATTGTGAAAAGGTCACAATCGCACCCATTACTTTGTATATTAATTTTTAAAAAGACTTTAAGAAATTAAAATTAAACTAAACTCAAAAGTGTTTGAGAATATTATCCCAGTGGATTAGCCATTGTAAAGAGGTAGAAAGACAGGATACCATTGTCTAAAAGCTGATTTTATTACAAATGTGCCTCAGTTAACACACTTAGTAATGGTTGTATCATGTGGTCTGGACAACAACAGAAAATCCAAACCCCTGATGAACAACTGCCCATAGATTGGCAGAAAAACGTTCCCGCTTCCATGACAACAGTATTAGTCTGTGAGTCAGTTGGAGGGTATCACCCAGCGGTAAAGAACGTGTGTGGCAAGTACACAACCCCAGCACTAAAGGGAACCCCATCACTGCCAGCCCCTCTTCTCTGCATCAGCTTTAGTTTTCCTATTAGCAAAGAAGCGAAAAGGAGCGGTGAGGGACAGGCATGCATACTTAAATACACATTACACATCCCACACATATGCCTAACACCATGGAAATAAAGGAGAGGGGGAAGGAAGAATGGGGGGAGGGAGAGTGTGTACAAGCTATAGAACCTATGACACACAGGGCTGGCAAAATGCCAAAGATGACTAACTATAATTATGGGTCAAGTCTGGGTATGGTACTCATAGGCCAGCAGCATTCAGATAAGAACAAAGTAAGGATTGACCTAACTCACTGACAATTGCAAGAAATATGTTGAGCTTCTTTTGTCTTGGTTTCAGCAAAATCATTATCTCGCTAAAAAAAAAAAAAAAAAAACAAGATTCTGACATAACAAATGTTGTACCCACAGAAATCTGTACCATCTTAATATTTTTCATCAAACATCGCAAATTAAAGAAACAAAATTTTATCTGTACAGATACACGATGTAGGGAGGGGTCTCTCAGGGAGCCATAGATGACCCTGAACCTCTGAACCTCTTGCTTCTGCACCCTGAGTGCTGGGGTTACATGCATGTGCCACCATGCCCAATTTTATTCGGTGCTGGGATTCAAACCTAGGACCTCATGAATGCTAGCCAAATGCTTTACCTGCTGAGCCCCATCTCCCAGACCTGCGTTCTTTCAATCTGTTCTCCTTCTAAAAACTACTTCACAAAATGTTGTACTACTTTAACATGTGAATTTACCTACTGAAATATATAAATCTGGACTTTTATTTATGGATATCCAAAATCTAAGACAGTTAGACAAAGTTATATAATTTATCTAGATTTTTTTTCCACAAATGATTTCAATTAAATGTACTCATAAAAATAAAGCTATGTAGGGAGGGACGGTAGGATTGGGAGGGGCCAGGGAGGGGGATACAGCTCAGATACAAAGTGAATAAACTGTAATTAAAAGAATAAATAAATTTTTAAAATAAATAAATGAAAATAAAACTATTCAATCCTATCAATGAGTCCATATCTATCCACTGCCAACATTAAATTTTTTTAAAAACTCAATATTGGTTTTTACCTGTATCATTTTAGGAGTTAACAACTACACATGTGACATGAATTAGTATGAGTAAGACGAAATACAATTTTGTTCAATATGATAAAATCTTAGCCAGCTCATTTACATAACTGTTGCCAAGTCTTCACTAACTTGAAGGATAGCCGGGATCAAAAGTAGGACCAAAAGAAAAGAAAAAAAAAGGTAGGAATGAAGCTTGGTATTTGGTTTTTCGAGACAGTGTTTCTCTGTGTAGCTTTGGCTGTCCTGGACTCACTTTGTAGACCAGGCTAGCATTGAACTCACAGAGAACTGCCTGCCTCTGCCTCTCCGAGTACTAGGATTACAGGTGTGCACCACCATGCCCGCTGATATTTGGTATTTGTCCAACCTAATGCTTCTGCAAAGTGATAGGTGTCGTGAACAAATCCCATCATAGTAATGCTGTCTTGGAAAAGCAATTTGGTCACTGGTTTTTCTTCCGTTCTGCCAATGTCAACATCACAATGCACAGCACGCAGACTTAGAACTCTAAGCAGAGAGCCTCCTTCACAAGGATCAGCCTCACTGAATCCGTTGAAGCTGTGTGCAGAACAAAGGACACAATCTAAGTTCCCGGAGAAAGCCTTAGGGCTTCACCTGCAACATCAGTTCTTCCTGCCTGAACAACAAATGGCCTCTCAGGCTCACACTGTAGTTCTTTCTTAAGTCTCCTGCCTAGAATATTATGTTCCAGCCCTTTTCAGGTGATCTCAAACTCACCATAGGAGCATTAGTCAATTCATTAAAATTAGTTGTTTCATTTGTGTTTGTGTGTGTGTTTACATCCTATCACCTCTCCCTCTCCCTCTCCCTCTCTCTCTCTCGAGAATCCTAATACACTATTAAATCCATCCTGGATTCACACTGTCTTAGTGCCCAAGACCTGGAATTGAAGTTGTATTCAGTGAGCGTTAAGATCATTCTAGGCTCAGAGGTATGTGCAAGCCAAGCCTTCCCTTGCAGCTGGGGTGAAAAGGCAAACTTCTGGAAGGCCTGTGGAACTGAAGGACTGCACTGCAGATAGCCTTGAATGAAGGCATTGCCATGACTAGAGACCTGACCTCAGAATGGGGACACAGCCTTGGAATAGAGGAACCAACACAGAACTGAAGCATGGCCCCGAGCAGTGACCTATGAGGGAGCTTCAGTAAGTACTAGAGGTGCACACTCTCAAAGCCAGACGACCGGATGGCATTGGGCACAGCTCACCAGCACAATGGATTAATCAAAAGACCAGCAACAGGACAGAGTCAGAGTCTCCAGGCTCAGAGAAGAAACAAAAGATGGCAGGGATGGGGGGACGAGAACAAAGCCATGAGATATCCCAGCAAACAAGCTGGGTCCAGAGGACTTGCCCGCTGCAGGTAGCGTGAGACTTCCTCACAGAATGAACCTCAGGTGCATGTAGGATGTCAGAAGGCCCACCCGGAGCAGGAACTGGGGCCAGATCCCTCGGTGGATATGGGGGCCATGTCATCTGAGCAGGGTGAGGGAAGCACTGTGCAAAGGAGACCAGGGCTCTGACAATGAAAGAGACAAAAGAGGGAATAACAGAGGGAAAGGGGCGGCCGGAGGCCAAAGAAACACAGCGAATGAGCCCTCGCCGGGAGTCCCCACACAACCTCACGCACGCGAGTGTTACATATGTAGCTCAATTGAGAAGCTGGAGAAAATAAGTGCGCTTATGACTCACAAGAAAAGAAAATCTGCTCCTGGCTTTGCGCTTACAGTTTTCATGCAACACGGGAAAACCCAAATAGCATGCGATCCAATTTACATAACTTTACATAATTTCATGATTGCCGTCCGCCAAAGAAGTTCCAGACCACAGCTCTTCCGTTTGTTTGCCGCCAAAAGAAGACAAGATAGGAACACTCCGGGCGAGCAGCTTCTCACCCTGCTCTTAAAGATCACGAGACAAGGCCCAGAGGTTCTTCTCTGGGAGTTCCTAATATTCCATGTTTGCCCATTCTCACACGAAATCTTACTCAAGGAACTTTACCAGTCAACAGTGACTGACACCACCCCACTCCTGCTATTTTCAAATCTTTGATGTCAAGACTGGGAATAGTCACCCTTGGCTTAAATCTATACTGCAAGGTACCTGACTTGGGATCAGCCACGTTCCCTTCAAATGTAAAATTAAAATGTAAAATTAAAATCACCAGCCAATTTACATGGTTTTTCTAAACAGAGGTCTAAATATTCTGAACTACGATACGTAGACGCACAGTAAGAAATATTCAGCTTTGGGAAGCTGAGGAGATGGCTCAGTTACCAAAGTGTCTGTCTTACAAGCACAAGGACCCGACTTCTCCATTGACTCCAATTCCAATCCCACAGCGAAAAGGAAGGAAGGAAGGAAGGAAGGAAGGAAGGAAGGAAGGAAGGAAGGAAGGAAGGAAGGAAGGAAGGAAGGAAGGAAGGAAGGAAGGAAGGAAGGAAGGAAGGAAGGAAAGAAGGAAGGAAGAAAAGAAGGAAGGAAGAAAAGAAGGAAGGAAGAAAAGAAGGAAGGAAGGAGCTTGGCATGATGCCATGTGCCTATAATCCCAGCACTAGGGAGACAGAGTCAGGCAGATCCCTGGGGCTCACTGACCAGCCAGCCTAAACAAAATCAACTAGCCTCAGGCTTATGAGAGACCCTGTCTCAAAAAACAAGGTGTCTCTTGGCTGAAAAATGACGCTTAAGACTGACATCTGGTCTCCACCCTGACATGCACATATATGCAGGCTATGCCTGAACATATGTACACAATATATTTTCTTCTGCCTCTTGCTGAAGAATGATATTACAAACATCAAAATCCTGATTGATTTTTCACTGTGCAAGACAATGATAAAGGGAGAATGGTACACAGTGACTGTGAAGAGAGAATACAAACACCAGACGGGAATTCGTATGAGAAAAGATTGGCCGGGCACTGTGACCCCAGCACTGGGAAGACTGAGTCAGGGGGAAGATGAGACTTACACACTCATCTGTGTGGAAAACAACAGCTGTCCCTTGGTGCACAAAAGGGACTGAATCTGTGACTCTGTGAATCTGTGGGTGCTCAGTCCTTACGTAAAATCATGTGGAATTTACACATACAGCCTACATATGTGCTTTACAGTCATCTCTATATCACCTATAACACATAATGCAATGTAAAGACATGTAAGTAGATGCTACAGCATACTGTTTAGGAAACAATAACAAAAGTCTGTACCTGCTCAGAGCATATGAGAATTCTTGTTTTAATATTTTCGATCTGTGTGACTGAATCTGCAGATTCGAAATCCACAGAGAGCAGACTGTATTCACTGTTTACTCAAAACGTTTCTGCTTCACATAAGGACCATCACAACCGTCTCCACTCCTTTGGTCTTATTGTTTTTCCTTCCAGAAGATAAAACACAACTCCAGTTCCTATTTCAAAGCCTTTTCAAAAACCTCATCTGGCACACTTCTTTGAATTCTTATATCTGAAACCTTATTTTTATTTTGAGATAAGGTCTCAAGTAGCCCAGGCTGACCTCAGACTGGGTCATGTAGACAAGGCTGGCCTTAAATTCCTGGTCTTCCTGCTTCCACCACCTTCCTAAGTGTTGGGATTACAACTATGTGCCTCCATGCCAGGTTAAGTAGCACATTTTTGAGCTGAGAGAAACCTTGAGATTGTTGATCCACCAAGATATGTGGCAATACTGAGCTATGATGCTCTTTATGTTTCACAGACCTGAGGTCACAGGCATTGAGATTGCACAAAGACATCTGACATTCTCTTCCTTCCATGCCTGATGATCAGGCACACAGAAAAAGCACCTAAGACACATCAGGCGGGGTTGGGGATTTAGCTCAGTGGTAGAGCGCTTGCCTAGCCAATGCAAGGCCCTGGGTTCGTTCCTCATCAATGGGAAAAAAAAGGAAGATCCAGGGAACAAACGACTATCTAGAGAGGTGGCTACTGAAAATAACTGCTGCTCTTCTGTAGACTACAGACTCAATTGGCCATATATCTTTCTATTATTTTTCTAGAAGACCTAAAGATTTAAATTTTTAATGATGTTATTTGAAAATGATTTATTAGGTCAAAACATACAGGCACACACACTTGCACACACATAAAGAGTGAGACACACACACACACGTGTATGTGTTTCATGATTGTTCACAAGCCAACTTTATTCTGGTCTACTCCATGATGTATGTCTACACATAGGTTCTGCATCTGCTCAAAAAGGCTTCAAACTCCTGTGAAGTTCTACTGAGTGCCCACACAGCAGAATTACTTGGTTTCCTGCCTGCCTTTCCCTTCTTTCACACACTATACTGAGAAGCTGGCTTTGGGGCCAGGCATGTTGGCACCCGCCCACAATCTCAACACTTAGGAGGTTGAGGCAGGAAGCCTGCCACAGATTCAAGGCCAACATGACCTCCACAGTGAGATCCAGGCAAGCAAATGCCAGAGAGTACGCCTCTATGTTCAGAAAAAAAGAAAAATGACCTCTGAATGAAGGATTTTAAAAAATACAACTATGATCAATTTATTTCCTGTCATACTTATCAAATGTATTCTGTCACTGTTTTATCCTTTTACATCAAATTATCTAATAGTTAATGAGTGCTCCTCCGCTTCTCTCAACTCCAAATGTTCAATTAGAGAAAAGACTGACCTAGCTAGGCATGGTAGAAAAATTCTGTAAATCTCAGGAGGCTGGTACAGGAGGACTGTGGCCTTGAGACCACAATTCATTACTAATTTTTGTTAATAAACAAGATATCCAAAGGAAAAAAGTGGTCAAGTCTCACTAATATTAATAAAATTTCATCTTAATCTTGAAGTTTCTAAAATGAGTATTCTCTGGCTAGGGCAATGGTTCAGTGCTTAAATGCTTCCCAGAGTTTGGATCTCCAGTACCTATGTAAATATCACGTGGCCATGGCAACCCTCTCTGCTCACTGCAGACCCAGGGTGCAGAAACAGGGCATCCCCAGGCAGCAGCCATATTCAGAAGCTCTGGGTATGAGTAAGAGAGCCAGCCTCACTGAGTAAGGCAGAAGTATGATGGACAGTGATTCCCAATCCCACTTTCAGGCCTTCACATAACCAGGCACAAACATGTACACACATCTACTCATTTGTGTGCTTGTACAGATGCGCACCAAACATTATGCATGTGTGCATGCCCCCCCACACACACACACAACTAAAAATGAACAGACTCATAAAACATCAAATACTTTCACGGTCATGGTTACACAACGGTTGTGGCCAGGTGGGTCCTTGTGTCAGGGATTTTTAGTTATGGGTCCCACCTGGCAGCAACTCTTCCCTTTACAATCAACTAGAGTCCTCATCATGTTAGAGAACTTGGCAGATCTACCCACATAACATAAGGCCATCTTCACACTTTCTCCTCACACTTCATGAATAAACATTCCTTTATGCAAATAAGTTATATATGTATGTATACATATATTTTTTAAATTAACTCCGGTAATGGTGATTCCACTTTGAAAAGGTAAATACAGTCATTCTGATGAGCCTGCAGGCTTTTGCAATTCAAATTACAGAAATGTTAATAATGGCGAAAATAAAAATTAGTGGCAGAATCCTAAGGCACTGTAATTCCAGCACCCTTACTGCAGCAGTCGAAAGCACACATAAATATTGTCCTGTTTAGAAGCCGGGAGCTTTTATTGTCCTGCATCTTCACAAATATTCACCTGCAATCTCACACAGGAGCATCCTTCAAAGAACTCAATAGGTACCATTCAGAGCATCAGCGCGCCAAAGCTCCCGGGCCCCTGACATTAAGAGGGAATGCTGCTACTTCTGAATACATAACAATGAAAACAGTCATTGGATTAAATGATTTCCGTACATTATCACCATAAACAATAATTATTTGGCAGCTGCCCTTTGCGAGCATGGTGCACACTTATGAATAAATCAAGCCTTATTGATTTACTAAGCCAAAACGCTTTCCATTTTGCTCGGCTAATAGGAGCTCTAATCCCTTGCTGCACTTAGTGAGGTTTTAATGTAGTATGTCTCTTAATACTTTTAATATGAAAGATTAGCGCTGGTTAGCCCCGGAGCAAAAATACTGCACTCTCGACAGCCAATTGGCCACTAAACTCAGTTGTGTCTGAGCATGTCCTTGTTAATGGCATTCTCTGACTGCTGATGGGAATCACATCATAATGACATAAACTGAGAACGCTGCTGTGCTTGCTTTCCTTCCTCCTAACATTTACCATATTTATGAAGACCTACGTTAACTCAAAGATAAAGTTAAAATAGTGAGGCAGGAAAACAGAGTATGTTAACTAGGTCTTCGTGGCCCGCCAAACCGGCATATTAAAACAATAAAATCTGTGTTTGGGAACATAGCTCAATTGATGCAGTGCTTCCTTACTATGCACAAAACCCTGGCCTCAGTCACTAGCGCCCCATAAAAACCCTGAATCAAACAATCAATCAACCAAATTGCTTTTTTTTTTGATGCAGTGACTGCAAAAGGTAGGAGACAACTTCAGATAACCCAAAGATCTTGAACTCAGAAACTTCAGCCTGACGAAAGACCTCGTTTATCTCGCTTAACTCCTCCCACATACAAGAAGCTGTTTATTAAAGGACAGTCTACCCAGGCAATCACAGTCATGTTTTATCCTAGACAACATTGTTTCAGTTGTTAGTTTTTAATTGTTAACTTGCCACAACCTAGAACGGTCTCAGTTGAGGAATTGTTGGTCTGTAAACAAGTCTTTGGCGAACTACCTTGACATTAACTGAGACAGGTAGGAAGACCCATCAAAAATGTAGGTGGCACCGTGTCACTTGATGGACCCTGCATTGGGTAGGAGTATTGGAAGCAGGCAAGGACACATTAATTCTCTCCCTGCTCTTGTCACCATCATAAGGGCCTGCAGCCTAGAACTGTGAGCCAAATAAACCCTTTCTTCTCTAAGTTGCTTTTGCTGTACTATGTCATCACGGCAACAGAAATAAAACTAGAACATGTGCCATTGTCCAACAGGGACACGGGCACTTCATTCCCGTCCTTTTCATAGACTCCTCGACCCACAGGCGTGCGCCCTAATTCTAAAACAAACTCCACATCTCATGCATAAACTAGAAAAACAAGCAATCACACTTTCTTACTTTTCTCTTTAACTGGGGTCACAAAAGCAGGAAGATAGGACCAGCTAACTCCCCAAGATTACATTACAGAAGCCCTCATTTCAAAGATGGAACTGCCGGGGAGGGTTGAGGGGACTAACCCACCGAAGTAAATTAATGGCGATGCTGGTAAGAACTCGGATCTCTAGTCCGATGGCAGTGTCCCTTTCTTTACCCTGATTCTGGGATTTGTAAAAAGCCTAGGTTGGGCTTAAGTGAGAGCTCAGTCAGCAAAGTTCTTGCTTTGCAAGCTCAACAACATAAACCAGATCTCCAGAAGCCAGGCTCAGTGGCATGAGCTTGTAATCCCAGCACTGATGAGGCAGAGAAAGACTGATCTACTGGCCAGCCATCCTAGCCTAATTAAACAGCTCAAGGCCAATTAATGAGAAAAAAACAACAAAGTGGATAGACCTGAGGCAAAGAAAGACAGACAAGCTGTCCTTTGATCTACAGACATGTACGCACACATGCATGCACGCAAGCACACATGCACGAACAAGCATCCCATCACCAGGGAGACTTAGGGTGATTCAGACAGAAACATTAGGGTCACGGGTTGCTATGTAACATTTTTCAATGCCTTTTAAATCCAACCACCACAAAGATAAAGATGGTCAGGCACAGTTGCAGTATTTATAGTATTAGCTCACTAAGAAAACCATACAACAAAAATCCCCATTCAAAACACAGATCCCCCTAGTCCCTGTAGGCCAACTGCTGCCTCTGGTTATGAAGCAATAATTATCCCTCCCCACAGAAATCAATAAAAGCTCTTGCCCCATGAACTTGCTATTTCCTGACTTTGTTCTCTGAACCAAAGATTCCCAAGTCATATTGATTACATAGTAAATTTTTTTAAGTTCTTTACAAGACGGCGCTGAAGAAATGGTCAAGCTAACATCATTCGCTATTGTTTGAAAAGACTTCTCATCTTTCCGTCACATTAATGGTCGTCCCTTTTCTACGGCTTTCTCATTTTTCATTTTCATCTTGTCATTTTAAGGACATCTTTGTCTTGGCTAATAGCAGAGTCTGCAGGATACAAATTTGATGGTGTTTCTGAGACTTTGACAACTGCCATATTTTTCTCCCAGGCATGAGAAGGGAGCTGACGAGTCAACTGTGCCTTGTCTCTCCAGGGACAGCTGGGACCATCCCAAATGACCCTAGGAGCTCTTAAGCTCTACCACCACTGAAACTCTGTAGGGGTCACAGAACAGACCCTAGAAAGTTGGGAGAGCAGGGCAGAATGGCACAGTCGATTAAAGGTACCTGCTGCCAAAACAGGGACCCAGGCAGGAGAGAACTGACTCATGTACGCTGCCTCTGACGAACCCAAGCACATGCGTATGTGCGTTTGCACACACTCACTCACATATACACATACATAAAATTATAAAATGTGATTTTTTAAAGAAGATTGAGGGTTCTAGGAGATAAGAATGGGGTATAACTTAAGGGTGATAAAAACAACCAGTCCTTGATAGTGACACTGTTTGCGCAACCTTGTAAGATAAAAAGTCACTGAACATAGAGATGACTTTTATAATTCATGAATTATGCTTTAAAATTGTACAGGGCTCTGGGCACAGCTCAGTAGTTGCGTGTTTGCTAGCATTCTCAAAATCCTTACAACATTAATTCATTAATTATGTTACATTAAACGCATGCATACAATTGAGATGGGAGCACACTAAGGTCCCAACAGCCTTGTTTGTGAGCTTAGATTAGTTCTGACCTCAGGGACCAATGAGAGAAGAGGAGGAGGAAGGAGGCAAGTAGTTCCAGGCATAGGCCAGAACAGACACGGAGATCTAAAAGGATGCCCTCTCTCTCTTTCTGCTGAGACAATGAGGGGTCATGATGTCAGCTAAGGCCAAGGCAATGGATTCAACCCTGACAAATGTCACATAAAGGCAACTCCCGAGCTTCAGCCAATTTTATGACCCCTTTTTAGCAAGCCATCAATTATGAATAACAAAGGGAAGGGAAAAAAAGCCACAGACTATTCTCTCCAATCAGAAATATATACCAGAGGTGGGGGGTGGACAAAGAGGAGAAAACAGGGGAGGGGAGGGGAGAGGAGAAGAGGAGAGGAGAGGAGGGTAAAAAAGAGGATAGAAAGATAGAGAAGGGGGAAGGAGAGAGAGAGGGATCAGGGAGAAGGACAGGGAGACAGAAAAGGAAAAGGGAGAGATTACTCCACAAGAAGAGCAGATGGCTGGGTACAGAGATCACTGAATACCCTTGGGACACAGTAGCAGAGCACAGAGGTACCACTGATGCTGTAATCATGTAATAAGACAGAGATCTGAGGCAAATACTTGTTTGAACTCAGTTCTCATAGACCCATAGGAACTTCTTCAATGTCTTCTTCAGCAGGAGCCCACAATTGCAGCGCTTCAGGAGGGTGAACGTGATAATACGTAATTGTGACGATGTCCTGTGCCTTGGGGGAGGTTACATCAGGGCCACAAAAGTACTCCCAGACATTGTTAGATATCTCCTGAGGCGGGGGGGGGGGGGAAGGGGGGGATCCCACAATAGGGAACCATTGTTTTGGGTCAACTAATAACTGATCTCCATCGCTTTGTCAGTTCTCGTCAGTTTAGCTTTCTTCATGTTTCATAACCTCAGTTTCCCCAAAGCAAGGAAGATCCAAAACTAAGTGCAGGGTTAGGAATGTCGCTCAGCTGGTAGTGTTTGCCAGATACACCGGAGGTCACGGGTTCAGTCCCCAGCACTGCACATACAGGGTGTGGTGGCAAATGTCTGTAATCCTGGCACTGAGAAAGCAGAGGCAGGAGGATTCGAACTTCAAGGTCATCAGTCTGGGCTATACAAGACCTTCTCAAAAAGCAAGGGGCTGGGAAAGAAACCTAAGCGAACAGCAAACTTGGAAAAGAAGCCCCTTTAAGGGGACCAGAGAAGTGGCCCAGGGGTTAGGAGTATGTACCGCTACAGTAAAAACCACAAGAGCCGTTCCCAGCACCCAGGTCAGGTGGCTCGCAACCCAACCTCCTATAACTCCAGCTCCACGGGATCCAATGCCCCCTTCTGTACTCCTGAATTCACATGCACTCAGCTACACACAGAAGTACACACGGAAACATAATTAAAAATAAATTAATTTTTAAAAGTCTGTAAAATGGCAGAAAAGTAAAAGAAACACATCTAATCCCCAAAGAGAATACTCACTCATTCTCTCAGTTTCTGTCTGTCTGCCTCTCTCTCTCCCTCCTCCAGCTTACCTTCCTCTCCTACCATCCAAAGACAACCTGCAAACTGGTCTTGAACCACTTTTTCTTCCCATACAACCAAACTGGCTGAAGACTGATACCATTTCTGATAAACAAACCTCTACCCACAACCCACCCTGCAGCATCCTCTAGATAATAAAGCCCCAGGTGTCTGAAAGAACCGAGAAACCTTTGCACCAAATCCACTCAGGGCTTTCCAGAAGGTTCTCTCTGCCCCTGCAAGCAAAGACAAAGAGCAACCTCTCGGTGGTCAAAGCCTTCAATATGTGAGCTCACCATCCGGGGGCATCAACACCTTGTTGTTCTGTGTGCACCACCCCACAGGGTGCAGATCCGCTATGATCACGTCACACCAGAAGTCAGCCCTTCGGTCCTCCCCATAACCACAGTAGCGCAGAAGCAGCAGCTGTCCGCAGGTGGTGATGATCGTGGCCACCCAGTAAGTGTCTGGGTTGTTCTTGTTGGCCACCTCCAGCTTCATTCCTGGCTGGAAGTTGCTCTGAATGCTGATTTCCACCTTGAGACATCAGAAACACAGGAAAACCATGATCAGACTCACCAGGGGCCTCAAAGAGAATTTAAGAAGCACTTAAACGCAGAGCATTTAAAACAGTATTTCTGCTGCCCTAAAACAGGCACGTATTTAAGGCAAGTATAACATGAGCATCTAAATCTTCCAGAAGCCACACTCGAAAGAAAGATAAAATGAAATTTGATAGCAACTTTTGTTTTGCCCGTTAAACTCAACAGTTTGTCATCTCAGTAAGAAACTACTACTATGGAGTAGTAGTGATGAACCGGGAGTGATGGTTCACACCTGTAATCTCAGCACCTAGACGTTAAGGCACAAATCCTAAATTTAGGTCAACCTGGGATACACAACTAGGCCCTGTCTCAAAACACTAAAGGGTACAATAAGGTCTGAAAGTGTCATTCAGTTGAGTGTTTGGCAAGCATGCAGAAAGTCCCAGGGTTTGACCCTAGCACTGCACCATTAAAAAAATAAGTAAATAAAGCAGGCAGGTGAAGGCAGAAGGACCAGACCATTCAAGGTCATCCTTGGCTACATGTAAGTTTGAGACTAGCTGAGGCTATATGAGAGCCTGTATTTAAAAGAAAAGCAAGCAAGAAAAAAAAAGCTCCCAAGATCTTCAGTTCAATGAAGAACATATTCAATTGGAGCTACAAACTCTTCCTTGTAATTCAATTGTTCTGTGTTCCAAGATCTACCACCAGGACAAAAAAAAAAAATAGAAAAAGCATTCCAAAGCCAAAGGATAGGAGGTCCACCATAAGAGGTCTCACCTGGGACCATGCATCAGTCATCTGTGAAATTGCAGCTACTTTTTCTGAAAATCTTGCACACAGGCCTGGGCACAGCCTACATCTAGAAAGGCAGACACCTGTATCATCCTTCAGGAATACAGATATCCTGAAAGGTGATTGCCTATTCATCAGAGCCCTCACCATATGTTGACATTTACTTCATCTGAAAAGGAGGTGATAGACGTAATGAATCAGAAAATGGAGGTGACTCCTTTCTGAAGACAGAGGGCTAATATCCAGAATATATAAAGAACTCAAGAAATTAAATAACAACAAACCAAGTAATCCAGTTAAAAATGGGGTACAGAGCTAAACAAAGAATTCTTGACAGAGGAACACTGAATGACAGAGAAACACCTAAAGAAATGTTCAAAACGACCCTAAGATTCCATCTTACACCATCAGAATTCCTAAGATCAAAAACTCATGTGACAACACATGCTGGAGAGGATGTGGAGAAAGGGGAACCCTCCTCCATTGCTGGTGGAAATGTAAACTTGTACAACCATTTTGGAAATCAATCTGGCCCTTTCTCAGACAACTAGGAATAGCGCTTCCTCAAAATCCAGCTATACCACTCCTCGGTATATATCCAAAAGATGCTCAAGTACACAATAAGGCCATTTGCTCAACCATGTTTGTAGAAGCTTCATTTGTAATAGCCAGAACCTGGAAACAGGCCAGATGTCCCTCAACTGAGGAATGGATACAGAAATTGAGGTACATTTACACAATGGAATATTACTCAGCAATTAAAAACAGGGAAATAATAACTTTTTTAAAACAAAATCTCATGTAACTCAGGCTAGCCTCAAGATCTCTGTAAAACATGAGATTAAGCTGCTAATCCTCCTGCCTCCTTCCTTCCCTGTGCTGAAATTATACAGAATCACGACACCCAGTTTTTGGCAATGCTGGGGAATCAAATCTAGCTTCATGCATGCTAGAAAAGCACTCTATCAACTGCGCCACATCCTCAGCCCGAATATCGCCTCGTTATAAAACATACACAATCATTAGCCCTACTAAGAAGTCACCAATGTAACACCTTGCCTAACTCCGCTGGTTTATTAGAATCATGCTGTGGCCTATTTCATGTGCAGCTGTCTGTGAAAACCAAACTCACCCCATCTCGCCTTCTTCCTGTAAAATCTTAGCTGAATTTCCCCTTCTCTTCTGACTGGTTCCCTTCCTTCCCCTCCCTCCAGTAGACCAGAATGGACGAGGTGGCTCAACGTACATGCCTGAAGGATGAGTGTGGCGCGGCCCTGGTGCCCGTCTCTTCCAAATAGTCTCCCCAGCTAAAGCCGTTTTCCTCCAGGCTGGATCCTTCCTCTGTGGAAACAAAGCAAAGCAAGACTGTCAAAACTAGGGCAAAGCAGGCATAGGAGACAGGCACCAGTTCAGTGGCTTTACAGGGTGTGGTAGAACTCTCTGAAGAGCTCCAGATTGCTGTTGCAGAAATACTGAGTTTAAAAAAAAAAAGGAAAGGAGATGGGAAGATGGCTCCTTTGTTAAGTCACTTGCTTCCAAGGATGAGGAGCTGAGTTCAGATATCAGAGATGACATGAAAATTCATATTGGTTAACACACACATGTATGAAATCAAAGGGAGGCAGAGACAGGAGGATCCCTGGAGCTCACTATCCATTCAGTCTAGCTGAATCAGTGAGCTCCAGATTCAATTAAAAAAAAAAAGAAGAAGAAGATGGATAATGATTGAGGAAGATACCAAGCACTGATGTAATACTTACAGGGAGACAGAGACAGAGAGCATAGAAGAGACAATGTTTTGATACCCTATCAAAATTAAAAGCGACATTTGTGCTTCCAGTCAAATGAGTAAGAGTTGTCTTAAGGCTAACTAGCTGTCATTCATGGATTAGCCTAACATGAGCCATGGCTGACATCTCAGTTTGGGAAGGCTAGAAGACGTGCAAATCAACAACACTTCAAGCACTAAGTGTGTGCCAAGAGCCACATGGGCAAACTACCTACCCAGAGGCTGGAGACTGAAAACGACTGATTTTTATAGAGCCCGACTTTTATAGAACAGTGACTTCAGTAACATCTTAAGAAAAACAAATTGGGCTGGAAGGAGGGCTCAGTACTTCAGGGCGCATGCTGCTCCTGCAGAGGGCCTGAGTTTTATTCTCAGTACCCACATCAGACAACTCAGAAACACCTGCAATTCCAGCTCCAAGGGAACCACTGCCCTCTTCTGGCCTCCACAAACACTCGCATGCACATAATAACATGCAGAAACATACCTACACATAAACAAAGAAGTAGGAGTGCAGAAAGATCAACTGAGTAACCTGAGGCCTCCCAGCAAGTTATCGACAGAATGGACCATCTGCCTGACACCCTTAATGTGATCCCTGGAGACATGCCCACACCCATACAGGACCCTGTCTCCTGCCACAAAAGAAGTCTCAGAGCCTCTCACACCAACAGAGGCAAGAGAATGTGTGCTTCTCAAATCATAAGAGAAAGGAAAGTAACAACCAAGTGTGCACAACAGCTCTCAAGATAGCAACTCTTCCTTGGGGTAAGGAAGATGGCTTAGCATGCGAAGATGCTTGCTGCCAAAGACAGAGGACAGAGTTCAATCCCTGGAATCCACATGACAAAAGGAAAGAGCAGAATCCTGCAA
>CM053760.1:29749079-29866450 GCA_028658305.1 Pachyuromys duprasi | reverse complement strand
GAAGGGAGGGAGGGAGGGAGGGAGGGAGGGAGGGAAGGCAGGAAGAAAAGAAGGAAGGAAGTCATAAGTATTCTAAATTTAAATAGTTATACATAGCTGGTATTTGAAAGGCAATTGCCAAAATACTATATAACTGACAAGCATCAAATAATACACTTTAAGATAAAGGCAGCAGAAAAGACATGTTACAGCCTAAACAGTTAAGAGCTAAGCAGCCTATGTCAGTTACTTGGCTTTGACTGTAGCTGGAATACTAAGGAGGCAAACATCCAGGTGCCTGGAAAGGAGATCTTTTTCAATTAGTTTTACTGAGAAGGGGTGCCTTACCCTCCATGTGGATGGCTCTATTCGCGAACTGGGGTCTTAGCCTGAATAAAAAGGAGAACATAAGCGGCGTGCCAACATCTGCCTCTCTCTGCTTCCTGACTGGGGGCGCAGTGCAAGCCATCATCTCGAAGCCTGCCACCATGACCAAATGCACAGACTATGATCCAAACATAAGCCTTCCCTTGCTTAACTTGTTCCTGCCCAGCAATATTTGCCACAGCGACCGGAAAAAGTAATACGTGTCTCTGTGTATGTCAAGCCAATGTTAAACACTTACAGGGAACACTTCAGACATTTCACTTCTCTTGTATTAACAAAAATGCTCAAAAGATGCTGACCTGCGACCCACGCATCTTCACAACCAAGAGCCGATTCCACTGGCAAAGAGGAAATGCCATCTTCCGACCTATGGTCCTCACTGAAGTGCTATATGCACTCAGGTGGGCCAGAGAGATTAAGAATGGGAGGCCCGTAAAAGGAAAGGCTACCCTTTCTTCTACTAATGATTTTTCAATTATTGGAAAGAAAAGCAATTTACTCTATACAGTCCAAGAAATGAATAGAAAATAGCATTTTATTTTACAGTCAGAAAATGCCAACATTACTTTTTAAGACAAGTACTCACTAACTCACTGTGTAGCCTGACCAGGTCTTAAATGTGTGATCCCCCTGCCTCAGTATCCCAAGAAGCTGGGATGGTATACTCCTGCGTCCCCAGGTCCGGCTAAAAGAAGCTCATGGAAAGCAATGACATTAAATGCTGCCTTCAAAATCGAGGTTCTATGAGCTGCCTCTCAAGTGTATGCCAGTAAAGACACTTAAAACCAAAAACCAAAGAGAACACAGACATGCCTCTCAATGAAGTTTCTAAGTCTTAAGCCCCAGCCTAAGCAAGGAAGACACAGGACTTGGCATTGAAGACACAGAGGCAAGCAAAAAGAACACAGTAGTTCTGGCCTACAGAAACACTTTATCAAAGTAAGTCACACACCTACCAAGAGTGACATTAAATAACACGAAAACCATATGTGTAACAGTGGTAACTCCAGCCATGCTGTTGGAACAACAAAGCTGTATACAAAACCTAAGTTTACTCATAACACAGCCTGTTAAAATCTGCCACATACAGCCTCTCCTCAGGCCTGTGTGCCCAAACAGTTGACTCTGTAAAGGCACGCTCAATGAGCAATAGGTAAACACACGCAACGTTTATGAGGCGAGATCTCATAAAGCCAGAGAAAATATTTACAGCTGATCCATAAACCTCTCAAGCCCACAAACATTCTATCAAGGAAACTCTGACAACTCCACCACCATAAATGAACTAGTGGGAGGCATTTCCCCATGATGTCATGAAAACCCACTATGAAAAGCTACTATGAACATTTCACACCTTACAAAGAAAACAGGCACATTCATTAAACAGCAGTTCGATTTTGTTTTGTTTTAACAGAAAGCTATCTGTGGGACCAGAATAATCCAGAATAAACATAAAGAGAATGTCTTATGAAAAGCCGGAGCACAAGCGACTTTGAATAAAAATATAATAAACAAGTAGCCCATACATCTTTTTCTTAGTAAAATCTGGGACTCAGCTCACTTTACAATCTGAAGAAAGTCTGGCTTCACAAGGCTGGATATTAAGGCCTGTGTGTGAAGGCCACAACACAGAGCTCCGTGAACTGGCAGATTCTCCATAAGCATTGCACAGAAGACAATCTCTCACATGCTAGGTAATTTTTTAAATGTGGAAAGAGATAGGAAGAAGGTTTTAAATCATCTTTAGATGCTGGTGGCTCCTCCTATCACCAGGAGAGGAAAACAAGGCAATTGTGAAGAGTAGTCCAAATAACTCAGAGGAATGACAGCTACCAGTCCAGGCTGGATCTGAACATACGATAGCAGCTTGAAGTTCAGTGTATATGTGTGTGTGTGGGGGGGTGTACAAATATTGACCCACAAGAACTAGCTCTCAAAATGAAGAGTAAGCCCTGAACTTTTCTGAGAGTGTTGACCCATGTTCCCCCAAATAAAAGAGACTTGCTTCTCTGCATGATACATTTCCAGTGAGAGCCAAGCATGCCACTAGGGTGGCTAGGCAGGAGAACTATTCTGTTCAGTCTAGCCCAGGCAAGCCACAGTCACACAAGGAGTCCTAGCTCACAGACAGGTAGACACACACAATATATTTATGTGTATGCATATATATATATAGAGAGAGAGAGATTTAATATACATGCACATTCTTCGTGTGTGCACATGTGTAAATGTGTTCATATATGTATGTCTGTGACTGTGTGTATGCAGAGGTCAGAGGTCAGTGTCAACTGTCACCCTTCAGGAGCCATCTGCCTTGTTTTAAAGACAGGATCTCCCCAGGGGAGGGCATTGCAGCCAGCCCTGAGGAGACAAGATGATCTGGGGTCAGATGGAAGGGGAGGAGATCCTTCCCCCCCACCCCGTTGGTGAACTTGGAGGGGGCGGGGAGGAGATGAGGGAGGGGGCTACGCATGGGATACAAAAAAATCTAACCTGTGATTGATATAAAAATAAATAAATTTATTTTTAAAAAGACAGGATCTCTCAATAGCTCACCAATTAAGATAGTCCAGGTGGTCAGCAAACCTGAGGGTCTCGCATCTCTGCCTCCCTAGCACCTGGGTTATACACATACTGGCTTTTTTCACATGGGTTCTGGGGATCAAACTCAGGTCCCAAGTATTAAAGTCAAGAACTTCACTGACTGAGCCACCTCTCTGGCCTTTGGTTGTTGGTTAATTGTTATCTGGAAGACTCATGTTCACAGGCTCAGCTTCCTTCTTTCTCCTCAGAGATTGGCGTTGGCTGCATGGACAATACCACTGGCTGCACTGGGAAATTACATTGATCTGGCCTGCACAAACCATGTCATGGAGCCTGTTTACAGTGGCCCGCATTATTCTGCTAGCTCTCATTCTGGCTGGAGACAACCAGAAGTCCAGCCATGGAATTTCGGTGGGCTTAATTCCTGTGTGCCTCGGGCGGCTGCCCACTGTGGAGACCTGAGATTCCTCAGCTCTTTGTCTGTACTTAGTTCAGGCACACACTCTCTTTCTTTCCGGGAAGGAAGTGCTCTTTTATCTTATTTCAAAAACAGGACTCACATTCGAGTTATTGATCCCAGCTAAGATTTGAGCTTTCCTGAGGAAAAGCCAAAAGTGATAGAAAGAGAAAAAAAAAAAAACTACCAGGGAGACTGAGTTTCATCACAACTGGGATAGATCTCGGGGAAGAATTGTCCTTGCAAGGAGTTAAATCAGCTGTAGGCACAGGGTGGGCAGAAATAAGCAGCAAAGGGAACCGCCCTGAAGCCACCAGACTAGTTTTCTGTCCCTTGATCATCAGGAAGGATGGTTTGCTCAGAAGACAGAGACCCACTTGTGTTCTCTCTCTCTTTCCTCTCTCCCTTCCCACCCCACCTCTCCCTCTGTGTGTGGGGTCTCACACATCTCACACAAGCTAAGCAACTGCTCTATCCATGCACTATACATCCCCCGCCCTATTTACATACTTGTTTTTTTAGAGACGAGGTCTTAGCCAGTTCCTAGGGTGATCTTGTACTCGGTAACCCAGGCTAGATTCAAGCCCACAATCCCCCTGTCTCAACCTCCCAAGTAGTTAGGATTATGGACCTGCATGGCAGCGCCTGGCAGGCTACAGATTCATAAGTGTTGTCGTTTGCTGAGTCGTCATCATGTGTCATATAACAGAGGAAAAAGGAACGAGAGTAAAAAAGAAAAGGGAATCTGTCTTGTGTAGGGAGGAGAGGATCAGGAATCTTGGTGACTTCAATGTGCCAACTTCAGTACCTGAGGAGAAACCCTGTTTCCAACGCCACCACCCAAGAAACTTCACCTTGGCATCCAGTTTCCTTATCTTTAAGATGAGAACTGAAAAGCCATCTGCTTTACTGGGCATTGAAGACTAAGCCAACTGACATGCAGGGGACTCTAAAGTATGAGAGCTCATCAATAGAAATCGTGCTTGCATGCCTATGGGCCCTAATTCACAAGTCCATTTAGAATTCACTGAAGTACATCAACTATGACTTATTTTGCACATCCAGAAATCTCATCTGGAAGGGGAAAAACAAAACAAAACAAAACAAAACAATGGCCCTCAACAGTAAGGTTCTGAGCATCCCTAAGCATGTCCCAGTGAGTCACGGACCGGATATCTTCATAAATGACTCTAAAAGAGAAGGTGGGTGTAAGTTTCAACAAGTTGAAAAAATACTAGCTTGAAGAATCATACTTTACCATGTAATCATGTTTTAATGCTCAAAACTAGATGTGGTTGTAAGACTAATTCGGTCTTTTTAGTCTATTAAAATCTGTGGTGCTATATTCCACACATAAACTGACAACATGCTTCCCGACACAAGACAGGTAAGAGAGGGGCACACAGACCCAGCCCAAGTTGAAGAGCTACAGGCAGTGATGACTATAAAGGAAGGGAGAGTCTGCTTCTCTTTGTTTGTTTTTTCCAGGACAAGCTCGCTGATAGTTTTCCCATGCCCAGTTGATCAGCTCTACACTCAAGTATATATGGGCAACACTAATGGGAATCAATGGAGTGTATGGGTACAGCAACAATAACAATGGAGAAAGAAGACACGAATTTGAGAAGGGCCACGGGGAAACACAGAAGGGGCTGGGAGGTGGAGGGAGGATGAAAATACATGGTACTCATATATGAAAGTCACACACAAAAATGATAATTTAATCAAAAAAAATAGCAGCACTCTCTGAGCCTCCTTCAGACAAGAACATACTGAAATACTAAAAAACAGGGACACATAAGCCCACAGCACAGGGGGTCAGAGGCTGCTAAATAAAAACATAACTTGTAATTATTTAGAAATCTTAGCATTAAAGATCGGGACATCTTGCGTGATTCAAACCACCCACTACACGAAGAGTCAAGAACGTGAATGAGTATCTATGATGGGCTTTCAGCCTGGAATCCCCCAGACTCTGATATCATTCTGAAGAACTTGTCAGGAAGAATAACTTCCTGGCAGTAGATTATCAGTAATGAGCTTCAGAATCTACTTAACGCTGGAGAGAAATGTGGCAGCTGGGAGAAAATGAAGACTTATCATGGAAAATGACACAGCCACAGACAGCGATGCATGCAGAGGACGCACTGGAAAAATACAGGAAATGCCCAGAACTTCCAAAGAGTAAGACGACTTCACTCAGCAGACATAAAAAAGAGACTGTGAGGGTGGTAGCTTGGTGGCAGAGAGCCTGCCTCGCATGCTCAAAGCCATTGGTTCAATCTCCAGCAGCGTATTTTTAAAAAGCACAAGTGTGGCTAGAGATGCTCCCCCCCCAGTCAGTGAAGCGCTGGCTGTATGACCATGGGGACCTGGGTTCGTATTCCAGCATCCACAGGAGACCCAAGCATAGCGGTGCATGCTTGTAATCCTGGTGCAGAGAGACTTGCAGGCTAACCAGTCTAGCAAAACCGGCAGACCCCCTTCGGTCAGCAAGAGACCTTTCCTCAAAAAATAAAGTGGAAGCCTGGTGAAAGGTTCAGGGGTGAAACGGCTTGTGGCAGAGGCCTGATAACATGAGTATAAAAGCTGTCCTCTGACCCCTGCACGTGACCACAAATTTCTGCCTGAATTGTTATTAATAATCATTAAAAATAAGTAAGGTGGAGAGCAATTGTAAGAGATGCCTGAGGTCAACAACATGTACAAGCTTGTACTCTAGCACACACACACACACACACACACACACACACACACACGAGTAAGAGGCCAAATCTATATTTCCACAAAAGAACAATTAGTATGAACCTTCAGCCCAGGGCTAAGGATCTCTCAGAGAAGTACTTCCATTTTTCTGCAGAGGACCAAGGTGCTGGCTGTGCTTGGAGAAGTTCCTTACTCCTTCTTTATGTGCAGATAAACTAGGAGGAATGGCCTGGTTCTGAAACAGACACTGTGAGCCTCTGTCCTAAGACACTCACTTTCTACAGTTTTATGGATAAAGATAAAATGGAGAAGCCTAATCTAGTAAGGTCAATGATATCAAGCAATTTTTGACTCCATCATTGACGAGTTTGATGAAATCCCAAAGATGGAGGCAGCAAGATAGCTCAGCAGGTAAAGATGCTCACTCCCAAGCCTGAAGACTGAGTTTAATCCCCAAGACCTACATGGTAGAAGAGACCTCATTCCTCCAAGTTGTCCTCTGACTCTGACATCCACATGTGCACCATGATATATGAGTGAACACACACACTTCATTATTTTAAAGTGAGACAAACCTGATAATTCCGTTAGACAATGGTCAACTCTCCCCCCTAAGTTAATGGGAGACATTTTGTCTCAATTCACTGTTGCAAATATTAATGATTCATAAGGCGAGTCTCTTGCCCTTATTTAATTTGCTGATATATAAACCATGCAATTCTATTTTCAGAAAAAGAATATCCTTTGAAAAGTGAATCAGTGCACAAATATTTTAAAGATGTATTTATAAATCCATTAAACATTAAAACCCAATCAAACACAGCATGTTTTTTTTGTTTTTTGTTTTGTTTTGTTGCTTTGTTTTTATCCAATTACATGACACATATTCAAAAACCTAAATTTCTTTCACACTACATGCTTTGCAAAGACCTTCACTCTACTTCAGAGAGGACAGCAGTGATGTCTAGTCCTACGCTTCTTCTTTTCCCACCTGAGGTGCAGCACTGAGGGATGGGACAGTCACTAAGTGTGAGAGCACCATGACATCTGTTGGGACCGCACAGATACTCACAAACATTTACTGGCCGAAGATACTGAGACCTGGACGTGCTGTATCACCTCACTGCAACCTAGCCCACTCTGTCTCATACGGTCAATATTAATGCTGACCAAAACCTATGCAACATGAAAGCTGCCACGCCCTGTGGCTTGGCTGGGACGGCAAATGTCACAAACCGGTGGTAGATGAGATCTAGAAACATGTCCCCATTGTTTCCTGAGCATCTCAAGAAAATGAGCCAAAATTTGAAAAAAAATCAAATATACAGACTTCTACCTGAATCAAGATCCCCATTCCTGTTTGCTGGGCCGGTTTGCTTTTCCAACAGTGAGGATGAGTTCTGCATCTTGGAAACTGGCAAACGTCTCTCCATGCTGATGAGTGTGTCCTCTTCCCTTAATTCATCCTTCAGGAAGTTATCTAAGGACGACCAAAAACAAAAGATCAGAGCCCTCTAGTCAAATTCGTCATATTAACCCACTTAGCTTGTAACATTTCAGAAGCAGAGTAAAGCAGTTGCCAAGTGGAAATACCAGGAATTAGATGGACGGCACATCACATCTCTATACCACGTCAACAACAAAGGTTTTTATTAACCTAATTATTTTTTTAGAGGTCATTAGCACCACTCACATGGACACATTTTTCACCAGCAAATACGGTCCAAGTACCAGTCCACCATGCTAACATCAAACAAGTAGCTAGCCATTTCTCCTCTGATGCTGTGACACCACGAACCCACCTAGCCTCAGCGCCCCACATCCTGTCCTGACCCTATAAGACATCATCCTGTATCACAGCAAATAGGGACTAAGAACAGTTTTATAAACCTTGGCACATCGGTTTGCTCATTTTCACAATTTAGAATGGGTAAGACTTTCCCCTTCATACGCAGCCTCTGCCATTTCTCATTTATACTCTGTTATGTCTGGGAAGAGAAAGAGGTATAATTACAGAAAGGTCCCATTGAATCCTACAACACAGGTCATCTGTGCTAGAGCCCTTGGGATAGCAGGAACAGTCTTTAATAAGGCCTTTAGCTCTGGAAATAGCACAAATATGCGGCATTCTTAAATGTTTGCTTGTTTGTTTATTTGTTTTGTTTTTTTCAAGAGAGGTTTTCTCTGTGAAGCCCTGGCTGTTCTGGAAATCACTTTGCAGACCAGGCTGGCCTTGAACTCAGAGATTAGCCTGCCTCTGCCTCCAAGTGCTGGGATTAAAGGTGTGTGTCACCATCCTGCTGCAAACAGATCTTTATTTGTT
Organism: Pachyuromys duprasi; assembly: GCA_028658305.1. Classification (NCBI taxonomy): domain Eukaryota; kingdom Metazoa; phylum Chordata; class Mammalia; order Rodentia; family Muridae; genus Pachyuromys; species Pachyuromys duprasi. Next base: position 29,858,054 of record CM053760.1, on the reverse strand, counting down.
TGGGGATAAGGACGTGGCTCATTTGGGAGAGTGCTGGCCTAAACTGCATGAAGCTCTAGGTGTGATCTCCAACACCATATAAACCGGAAGTGACAGTGCATGCCCCGCATGCCAGCACTCAGGACTTGTGAAGGAAAGCAGGAGGATCAGAAGCTCAAAGTCATTCTTGGGCTTCATGGCAAGTTCAAGGCCAGCCTGGGACACTTGTGTACTCTTTAAAAAATGTTTTTACTCTATATGTAAGTACATATACATATAATATAGCATAATAATATATGTATTATATAGCATGTAAACTGTTAATATATATTATAAATATATGTATAATTCAATGTGCTCTTTTATTTCACATGTAGATAAAAAAATGAAGTCAGCAAAAAGGCAAAGGTAGACCAAAGAAAAAAAGAAAGAAAGAAAGAATATAGTACTAGCAGTGGAATAATATTTGGCTCACATGTTGGTGAGTGGTCCAAGAATATCACTTTCTTAACACACACATATACACATCGCACACACACATACAACACATACACACAAGACTACCTCTAGTATTAAGGTTTCTTTCCTAGAAAATACCTGGATCTCTGATCAGCTGTAGGTTCATAAAAGGAAAGGGCTCTAAGAGAAAGGGGAGCTGGGGGAAGTGGAGAGAGGGACAACTGTGGTTGGGGTGTGCTATGAGAGAAAAACTTGTTTGCAATTAAAAAGTAATAGAATAAAAATCATAATTATTTACTGTTTGCAAAAAGGAAGCGTGTGTGTGAATCTTCCATGCAATGTCAAGAAAGTGTGAAAACAGCTACAGTCACCAGGAAAAGGCTGCAAAATGCCAGGCACCCAACTCTGAAATTTAATTCCCTGCATATTTACTTATCCACCTGTTGCATCAAAAAACACAGCTGGGAGGAGCCCAGGCTATTTCTCAATCAAAATACAAAGGAAGAAAATGCCTGCTTTATGATAGAAAATATAAAACCACCTTAAATGGTTCATTAAGCAGTAATCTAGGCATATTGCTCATGAATAAGCAAATAGGATGACAATCAATGATACACGGTACCTCGAGACAGCTAGATTATCTTTTTTTTTTCATTCAATACTCTCTGAGCATAGAGGCTTATGTTTTATAAATCAAACATAAGGATAATTGGCCAAGGAGTAAAATTCAACATCAATGGCAATAGATAGATAGATAGATAGATAGATAGATAGATAGATAGATAGATAGATAGATAGATAGATAGATAGATAGATAGATAGATACACAGGCAGACAGACAGACAAATAGATGGAGAGATGGCTCAGCTGCTAAAGTATTTGCCAGGTAAGCACAAGGACCTGAGATCAGATCCCCAGAACCAGCACAAAGGCTGGAAGGGATGGCAACCTGCCCATAAGTCCAGCCTTGGAAGGTAGAGAAAGGGGAACCCAGAACGAGCTATCTGGCAAGATGAGTTGGAAACTTCCAGGTTTGTCTGACAGACCCTGCCTCGTTGAATAAGGTGAAGGACGACTGAGTGTGAGTCCTGACAACCTGGGGACTTCTCTTTCTCGACACATGTCACGAAACTGTGTGCCAAAATCCAACTTCTTTCATTCCGTTTGATTTTTCTTTTTTTTTTTTTAATTTTTGTTTGTCTGTTTTTCTCGAGTATTTTGTCTCAGCAGTGGAAAGCTAGAGGCAACGGGTAAGAGGTGGAACTAAAACAGCAGAGAAGGAATAAAGAAAACAAGCTCCAGACACATTTGAAAGGCATAATCGACAGAACACAGCAAAAAATAATCCTAACAAAATACACTCTTGTCACAGCAGGCAGCCACTGAGGCTGGAATAAATCACCATGCAGCCAGCTCTCAGCCACTAAGGTAGCCTATGGAAGTAGATAGTTCTGGGGAAAAGCTATTAAACACAAGAATGGCACACTGCTTTCACAGACATTTATTTACTTCCCCTTTTTCAGGCCTATTTTACTTTAAATGGGATAGGAGGTCAAGTCTTAACTGGTGACGACTGATCGATCCATTAGGCTCAGCAAAATCAAGATGGGATATTTTAGGCTGAAAAATTAGCTTTACTGCTCAGGTGCTCCTTAGCACACGGGAGGCCCTGAGTTCAACCCAACCTCTCACAGAAACGAAAATAAAGCACACACACACAAACACAGACAGATGCACAAAGATATTTTGCTTAAGTTTTTGTTTGTTGTTACTTTTTGCGCAGGCTTTCATACAGCCCAGACTGGCTTTGAACTCCTGACCCTCTAGCCATCACGTACCAAATGATTACAGACAGTCATGTTGGCCATTCCTAGCTAAAAACAGGATATTTTAAATACCAAATCCTTTTCCTAACAGCAATACTCTTACCTCTAACCCACAAAACGAGCAATTTTTTAGAAGGAAGCATATTTCCTTTTCAGTGTGCCTGTGTGTGTGAAACAGACAGACAGACAGAGACAGAGAGAGTGCCCTACTCTGTAAATCCTCCACTAGGCTACACTCCCATCCCTTTTTGGCTCCTATTTTTAAATAAACTCTGTAATTTCAAACCAAAGTTAAAGATGTATATTAAAATGTGGCAGGATTCTTTTTCCAAAGATATATAAAGAAAGTTCAGCGAGCTGCACTTCTAAAGGGCACCTTCCATTTATTACTATAAGACATAGCAACACAGTTGGCTCCTCTGTATCCAAAGCAGAGGGGTCACAGATCTACAATATGGGAACTTATGGGGAAAGTTGCCTTGGCCCAGTGAAAAGGACCATTAACTTGAATATGGAGTAACTAAGCCATTATCAAGCTGTGGGACATAAATTAACCTTTCTGTGCCTCAAATTCCTCATCAGTTAAATAAGAGGTTTGATTACATGCAATCAAAGACTCTTTTTAACTCTGAAAGGCTGAGAATTTACGATGCCTCTTTAGTATTAATTGTGTGTTTTCTCTATCATTTCATCTGAATCACATTTAATACAATAAACCCTCTCCCCCTTTTAGCCTCACTCTGTTTCTTCTCCTTTATTTGGGGTGTACTTACAGAATACAACTAATTGTAGCGTGAGTTAAGCAAAGCTTTGTCTGGGAGAAAATGGGTATAGAAAGCCACTCACTGGATGTTACTAGAAAACTTATTTTAATGTCAATACCATCTAAAGAAACTTTCTATACCTGCCAAGTGACATGGTACCCACAGGCTCCATGTGGCTACTGAGCACACGAACTATATCTGGTGTTACTAAGGAATTGGATTTTAATTTCAGCTTTGGGGGGTTGGGGAAAGGAAGATTTGAGACACGATCTCCAGTAGCTCAGGTTTGGTCTTAAACATTCTATGTAGCCAAGAATGACCCTAAATTCACATCTCCTCCCTCTGCCTCCCAAATTCTGAGATTACGGATGTATTCTGCAGGGCTTAATTACAGCAAGTGGATATTTAAATATCTAGAGTTGGGAAGATAGCTTAATCAAGTGCTTGACTTCCAAGCATGAGGATCTGCCTGTCAGCAATTTCCAGACAGTGTTCAAAAGAAAAGCCAGGCACATGGCACTTACACAATCCCAGCACTACAGAGGCTGAGACAAACAGCCCTGTGGCTCACAGGCCAGCTAGTCTACCCTACTGGGTGAACTCCTAGAGAGGGGAGCCTTTGTCAAAAATAAATAAATAAATAAATAAATAAATAAATAAATAAATAAATAAATAAATAAATAAATAAATAAATAAATAAATAAAACAAGGCGAGGGGAGCCTTTGTCAAAAATAAATAAATAAATAAATAAATAAATAAATAAATAAATAAATAAATAAATAAATAAATAAATAAATAAATAAAACAAGGCGAGTAGAAGATACAGGGTGGGATGAGCTCAGACTGGACTTAGTCCAGGAGCTGAGAAGAAGCCCTTTAACGTCTAGGAATTTTATAGGTTAAAAGCACTCTCCGGGAGATTTGATGTCGCATGGTTTATCAAGGTCTGTTGTGACCAGACTTGGACATTTCCTGGTAACCAAACTCAAAGATCATGTGACACTGGAGCAGGAGGATTTATCATGGTGACTTTAGGATGCTGGTTCCATTGTAGATAAGAGTTATACAAAGCAAAAAATCCAGAAAAAGAACTGCCAGACAAAGAAACAAAAATAAGATCTTATATGAAAGTGCACACCTCGATCCTGGAGGGATGGCACACTGAGAGTGGCCACTGCTGAGCTGCCTTGAGGGGAGAGAAACAAAGCCAGCCCAGAGGCAAGGAATTCCGTAGTTCAACTGCACATCGCACTTTACGATCAAAAAAAAAAAAATCTCAACTAAACAAAAATTCAACAAGACAGACACACACACACACACACAGAGCTTACATATCCCTGAGTCTAGTATTTGAGTACCACATACCTGCTCTGGGAAGCCACACTTTGAGACTTTGGAACATACCCTAAACCACCACCAATCCTTGGCTCTCTTAAAATAAATAAATAAATAAACAAACAAGCAAACAAACTACTCATTTAATTTAATAATGTCAAGCTTGTTAAAGGAGAGCACAGGGATTTCAAAGCCTAAGAAGCTACAAACGATCCTGTTTCCCTCTACCAGCAGCGTGTGATAAGCTCTCTAGACCGTTACTGACCGCACTGGCATTGAGAGCAGACTATGTCAAAGGAGAAGCAATCTTAGAAACCAACCTATTTGTGTTACACTAAGACTGTTTATATTTCTGTTTATCTGTAAATTTAAAAAAAAAAAAAGGCATCCCACCTGAAAAATGTTGTCAGACACATTTTTGGGATGGTGGGTGTCCATGAATGTACCCATTAATAAACTGGATATCAGTGGCTTCTGTAACAATTATCAAATGGGTGGTATTGATAAAGTCTTTGGGATACCACAGTGATTCAACTCTGAATTCATTTGCTTCTCACAAGACAGCAATGAAGGGAAGTCTGTAAGTCAAGCGTTGACATAAATGTACCGACTCGATCGTTTTAGACAGAACTCCAAGGGAACAAATGATACCTGATACCGACAACAAAGAGAAAACCCCCAAGGAAGAGCGGGAGAATTAAACCTCACACCACTCCAAGCCTTTCTTTCCGCATGTGCGTTTGTGCATGTGCATCTGTGCATGTACAGGCATCTGGAAGCAAGGGTACATGTATGCATAAGCACGTGAAAGCCAAAGGGTGTCCCGGGTGCTCACAGATTCAGTCGGTAAGCGTCAGAGATCTGCCGGTCGCCACCTCCCCCTAGGCAGGATTCCAGGCAGTTGTGTGTGCTGGAGGTCAGGTTCTCTTGCTTGCCCAGCAAGCACCTTCCTCGGTAAGCAGTCATCCCAACCTTTCTTTACACGCTCTCATTTGGCTTAAAACACTCTTCTTTCGGCAAACAGCAAGTCACATTTTCAGCACTGTTTACATTGCTGTATGAATGCAATCTTGACAAACATCCAGAAAAATAAAATTAAATAAAACGGTAATCAAAAATCATTTTTAACCCTAACACCTAGGGGAAATCATTTTCATGTATTTCTTATCGTCTCAAAAAGAAAAAAAGGTTTCTTGGCGTACATTTTTGTCAGTTCATAAAAAATTCAGAATCTAACCCAATTTTTATCTAACACTGCATGGAGAGCGTTTTATCATGCTGTAACAATTCTTTGAGAGCTGTAAAAATGATTGTATAATGAATAGGGTAATGTTTTTATGCTTATTATGAAGTAGGAAAAGTTTCTGCTGAAAAGACTATTCGCATTGCAAATGCCATCTCTGGTTTGAAAAAGAATTACCGTATGAATTGATGTGTTCATCAAGACATTTAAATTCCAACAGAAAATAGAACAAGAATCACCCATCGCCTGCGCTAGCTCTGAAGAACATAAAGAAGCCAACAAAACTGTAATTACAGCTCCTCTTCAGGCTAAAATAAAGAACCTTGGGGCTGGGGACATTGGTGGCTCCATCTGAGGTTGCCTGCCATGCAAACATGAGGTCCTTAGTTCGATTCACAGCACTTATGCTTAAAAAAATAAGAAAGGAAGGAAGGAAGACGAGAGAGTAAGAAAAAAAGAAAGTAAGCAAAGAAAGAAAGAAAAGAAGGAAGGGAGAAAGACAGACAGAAAGACAGAAAGAAAGCTGATGGCAGGCATCTGTAACCCTAGCACTCAGTGAGAGGGCTAAAGGCAGAGGCAGGAAGATCCCCGGAGCTCATTGAAGGTAGTCAAGCATATCAGTGAGCGCTCTCTGGGTTCAGACAGACTCTGTCTCAAAAAAATAAAGTTGAGAGTGATAAAGGGACACACTTCATCTTGACCTATGTCCTCCACATGCACATTCACATAAATACATAACATACACACATACAGATCATACATACACACATTCATACATACACACACATATACAAAGTAAAAGAATGAATCAAGTATGGAAACAGTATTAATTTTCAGTTGTGGCAGTGGCCACTAGTACCTATTTGTCTACTCTAATCTACACGGAGCTTAGACATAGGTGTTGTATAGAGATTTCACTTCATCTGCCCTTTTTTACAGGATCTGCTGTTGTCTTCATTTGGTTTCTCCCTGCTGCTGATGGAGTGCACTCCCTGGAAAGTCCCTAAGAGAGGACTGAGCGGAGAATGCGCCAGTCCCTATCTGGCTAAAAACGTTTTTACGTTGTTCTCACAGTTTAACCTATAGCTTAGGTGGATGGAGGTACCTTAAGGTGGAGGCTAGCTAGATAAAAGCAACCGCCGCCAAGTCTCAGAACCGCAGAGTCTGGTCTCACCGGTGGAAGGAGAGACCGCAGGTACATGTGCACATTTGCATACACACATGCATAAACATACTCGGACACACGTAATGTGAAAAGGTTTTAATCTTCAATTAGAAAAACATTTATCCTCAAAAGCGAGGGCATCCTTCCACGCCCTGCCAGCCCCCACCCTCAAAGGCTCTAGCGCCACCTAAAATTTGGGTCTTTTGAGGTTCCGAAGTGTCACAGTACTACCTTGTGGCAATCTAATTGAGGGTGTGGAGGCACCGCTGACTTCTGTCAATTTCTTCAATTCTAAGACACTTTATGGAATCCTCATGTTCATTTTCTCTTTCGTTCTAATCATTCTTTCACTCATTCATTCATTCAGAGGCTGGACCTTCATGTCTCATTTTATTTTATACCGTTAAAAACACACACACACACACACAACTAAACCCCTGCCTTCTCAATCTACCATCCGGAGCACATCCTCGGCTTTTCCTCTAGCTTTTCTATTAACAGCCACCTACTTTATTCTCCAAAAGCTCTTTTTATCCTGTGTTTACCTTGCAGTTATTTGTTTTATTTCCAACTCAGAACCAAAAGAAGAGGTCGGAATTTTTTTTCCAGGTAGGGAATAAAACACAAAGATTTACACTAAAGGCTTGTGAAGTCCTGCACGTTTGAATCGGAGCTACGTCACTCCACACACTAGGAATTCCAAAATGAGCTCAGGAAACAATCTGAGACCTTTCGAAAGATCCCAATCCAAGAGGAAAATCTCAAAGGAATCTAAACGAAGCAAAACCAAGTTTGGGACCAAAATTTGATCTCTGAAAATTCATAACTTCCACGTTCTTAAGAAACTAAGTGCAAATAGCCAGGGCTCATTAGAAACTGAGAAGAACGCGTCTGCAAACGGCTTTGAAGTTGAAAAGCAGTGCTGAGTGCCAAGTGTAACCATCACCCCCTTTATTTATATTCACCTTGTCACCCGGCTCATTCTGCTAATAATGTCTGACTAAGTACACTGCTTCCCGCTCTCAGCGGCCAACTCTCAGCCTTCCTAAGAACAGACAAGACCTGCCTCCTCCCATCATCAAATGAGATGGACTGATTGTCTGGGGCAGAAGGTCCGTGGAATGGTGCCATCTACCATCCGCTCAGAGTTTGACTTACCTTGAATAGGACAGCAATTTACTCCCCATTTTTCAACCAGACTTCATTGGTTTTCACTCCAAATGGATTGAAATCTGACACAAATTGCTGCTCCAGCATAAGAAATGCTAATTTTTTGCAATCAGATTCATACCCCAATACTAGGAAATAAGATACGTTGGAAATAATAGGCATTCCAGAAGATACTAGGGCTGGAGGAAGCCACCACCTCCCACAATAACTTCTAACCCACCGTGTTTAGTGCCCCCCTTAACTCAAACAACATAAGCTACAGGAACTTTAAAGGGAGTAGAGTCAGCCGCTCACAGGCAGGAGCACGTACGGAATGAGCCTTCCAGACTAGGGAAATGATTCATTTGATAAAGGGCCTGCTGTGCAAGCACAAGGACCTCAGTTCAAGTCCTGGCAGCCACATAAAGCGAAGCCAGATGTAATCCCAGTGCTGGGCCGCCAGCCATTCCATCAGAATCAGTGAGCCCCAGGTTCAATGAGAGACATTGTTTCAATCTATAGAGAATGAGGTCAGGTCAACCTCTGCCTTCCACATGGGCACCCCCCCCCCCCGGCAAACAACATACATACATACCACAAATACAAACAATTAAATAAATATTGTAAAGTAAGCCTCTGTCATGATCAGCTTTAATCATGAACCTGATACCATCTAGAATCAATCACCTCGGGAAAAGGTCTCAATGAAGAATTGTCTACATTAGATTGGCCTATGGGCATGTCTATAGGAAAGTATCTTAATTAAATTAAATGATGCGGGCAGATTAAACTCACTATGAGCAGCACCACGTCCTAGGTGAGGGAACCCTGAACTTTATACGAATAGAGAAATTCATACACCTGCAAACTAGCAAGTTTTCGTTTCTTTCTGCTTCTGACTACAGATGTGCTCTGACGTGCTCCTTCAAGTTCCTGCCTTGACTTCCCTTAAATGGTGGACTAAAACCAATACCAAATAAATCCCTTTCTCCCCTAGCTTACTTTTTGTTGGGGAATTTTATCATAGCAATGGAAATGCAACTAGAACAGCCTTCTATGAAGCGGAAAAATTTTCAACATTCATCAGTGTACTCCACCTTGGAAGTGCATTTATTCATCAACTAGTTAGTTACAAGTTATTTATTTACCATAAATAAAGATAAGATTGTGAACTACCAAGTTAAATACCACTACAAACTGAGACTCCCTTATCTAAAATACTTAGGACAAAAAGTGTTTTGGACTTGGAACTTTTATTTTTTCTCTCAAAGTTTGGAGGAGGATACAAATTCAGAATATGAAATATGATAGGGACCCAAGTCTAGATGTGAAAATTTCTTGTTTCTTACATAAACACCTTATACACACAGCGTGAAGTTAGTTAATATCAGGGGATTTTGCTGATGTTTTAGGTATTCAGCTATGGCTGGCCTAGAACTCACCATGCTGGGACTGCAGGCAGGTGCCTCCGTGCCCAGCTCTTAGGTAGGGCTGCTAACACTAGGAATCTGAGCTTCACTATGTGGACTTTCCCGTGTGCAGTGCCTCTTCAGTTCTCAAGAAGTTTTCCATTTCAGAGAACCTTGCATTTCAGATTTTTGGATTAGGAAACTCAACCTGAATACAAGAGGGTTTGGCATCAGAGTACCAAATTAGGGTTTCTTGTGCCAGGAATTTGCATTTAAGCCACAAATGATTGAATTCGGACACAGAGTCAAGTAAAAGAAGTTTGAAAAAAGAGAGGGGGTTTAAGAGAAGGTGGGAGGGAAGGGGAGGGGACAGGAGAGGAGAAGCAATGCTCTTTCTAGTATTCTGCTGCAAGAAGCTACTTCGCTACCTCTCAATAAGTTTACCATTCTTGGGGGGGGGGGGGCGCTTTTGTTTTGAGACAATATCTCACTATGTAGACCAGGCTGACCCAAACTCAAGATATTCACCTGCCTCTGCCTCCTGAGTCTTGAGATTAATCATGGGCATTACCAAGCCTGGCCCAGGAAGAAACTTAAGTTTTAGAATTTACACAGACATGATCTCCTTGGTTCTGGCATGTTGAACAAACCCCAAATATAATATTTCCCATGTTTTGCCAATATTAAAAAGAAGAAATCACAGCATCATCCCAAATTGTCACAAAATGAGCAAACAAACTGTCTATTACACATTATACATCCGAAAACTAGTAGTTAAGGTAAACTAGGCAATGGCTACTCAGTCATGAGAACTCAGAAAGTGAAGACATTTACAAGAGAACTTTCTGGGAGCTGGGCTGTCCAGATGTTGTCTGACAGACAGAGTCCAGTGTTCTGGGTGATGTTTATGAATTGAGAACTTCAAACCAGACAGATGCTCAACAACTGTGCCTGACTGATGGCATCAACCAAGCTTACAATGCAGAAGGAAACATTTCCTGGCCGAGATCCTGCCTGCCTGTCAAGTGTGAGGACTGAATTCAGATCCCCAGTTTCTCCATAATAGTCCAGGGAGGGCAGCATCGGTCCATACTCCCAGTACTATGGAGGTGAGAAAAGGCAGAGCCCTGGAGCTTGGCGGCCAGCCAGCGTAGCTGGACCAATGTGCTCACATTCAGTGAGAGACCCTATTTTAAAAAACAAGGTGGAAATCAATCAAGGAAAACACCCTCAAGCCAACCACTGGCCTCCACATGCATTTGTACGCACATGGACACACGTACACACAGCCACACACACAAGAGACATAGAGCACACAAAACACACATAGACCATTTAAACACATACATAAAAAGCGTCACGTCAAGCAGGCAACCAGAATACTAAAATGAGCACCAGCCCTGGGAGCAACCACGCCTGCAGAGCTCTGTCATTTGCCTGAGAATTCACACAAGTTTTGGGGCTTGTGTGAGTAAATAAAAACACCCTAATTTACTTGAAAGAACTTAGCAAATGTATAGGAAACTGCAGAGGACAAACCACCCTGCCTCCTGTGACACCGCAAAAAGACACGGTCGTCTACTACCTTCACCCCCAAAGGCTGCACAACTGAGCCGCACACGGAAAGCAAATACATCCCAACGTTTCGAGTCAGGCCACGTTGACAGCTATGCTTGGCCACGTGCAGCCTGATAAACTGTGCAGTGATACCACCCACCAGCATCAATGCCTCAACTCTATAACCCCTCCAAGGTTCTGAGCTGGAAAACAGACAGAACTTTCTGGAAGACTTCTCAAATCTCACTCCCCACTCCAACTCAGAGGTGTCTCGGGCTTGCTTCCCTTCCTTGTAGATGAGGCAAAAAGTAATAAGAACGGATGTATAGAATAAAAGAGGGCCTCAGTCTTCCTTCTATGCAATCAGGGAGATAAACTCTCACTAACCTGGAGATGTAGCAGAGGTTTTGAAGACAGATGTCATAGTGGAAAAAAAAAAGAAGCAATAAAATTTCCATTTAGCTACTTAGGATATTAGCAGGCAAGGCTGGGGGCATATCTATCAGCAAAATGCTTGCGAGGCAAACATGAGGAAGTGCAGCGTGGTGGCACACTCTAGCAATCTCAAAACTTAGGAGTACAGACAGCAGGTCCCTGGGCCTTGCTGGTCAGCCAGTTTCGTTTAATCCATATGTTCCAGGACAATGAAAGAGGCTGTCTTAAAAAGAAGGTGAAGAGTGCCTGAAAAATGACTCCCAAAGTTGTCCTCTGGCCTAAATATACTGTCTGCCTGTTTCTCTCTCTCTCCTTTGTGTGTGTGTCTCTGACTTGTCTGTTCTCTCTCTGTCTCTGTCTCCCCTACCCCAATGAACAAATGTAAGCAACTGTGTGTGCTGATTCCCAACTGTCATTCCAGCATGTAGGAGGTATAGGCAACAAGGTTCCCAAGAGTTCAAGGCCAGCCTGTACCACAGATGAGATCCTGTCTCCAACAAAACAAAGATAAAGGAAGAACACAACACTATAGGAAGAGCGGCTGGCACACAGGCGATGTTTAAATCAGCAGCTGCTATGAGAAGGGCAACTTTTGAATAATCAGATTAACCCACGATCCACGCAAAGGCTCATCTCAGGATCCTTAGATCTGGATGTACTCTATCAACGTGACCTGCTCCTTATTTCAATTACACTTAATAGGAGACTGCGCAGGAACCTGCACTTGGAATTCCAGACGCCAGTAACACAATTTGGTACATGCATTAGTTTTGATCAAATGTAGGGAAAAAACAAAACAAAATGACTACATTTACCAGGAAACAGAGACGGCACAGTTTGATATCTATTTTTCTCAGGAAATAAAACTGCAGAGAGGGGAAAAAAAAAACCTTCCCAGAATAAATAAAAACTTGCCCCTCCTAGGTAAAAGGAGGTTGCCTATGCAATAGAACTACACAGCAAGCACACAGGTAACCACGGCTGCATTCTGCCTTCCTGATGTTTCACAGAATCCGAGAGAGTCCCGCTTTCCCCTCCCGAAAGAAAACCACTGTGTGTATGTGCATGTGCATGTGCGTGTTGAACAGGACAGGACACTAAAGAAAGAGCTGGGCCAAAACTAAATAAGGAGGAGGGAGAGACGGAGGGAGGGAGAGAGGGAGGGACGGAGGAAGGGTCAGGAAGAAAAGAAGCTAACCAGTTAATTGAAGAATAGGCTTCATGTAGGATGCAGATATACATATGTGCCAGAAAGATTGTTCAACAGATAGAAACCCCTGCTGCACAAGCCTGATGACCTGAGTTTGATTCCTCGAACCCACAGAGGAAAGGAGAGAGCTGACCCGGGAAAATTGTCCTCTGACCTCCACACAACACATATATATGCTCTCACGCTCTCACACATGTGCACGCACCCACATACACACACACACACACACACACTAATAATGATAATAAATAAAAATGGTAAAATCTTTAAACTCCATCCCTTCCCACTGGAAAGTGCCACACGACCTTCCTTCAATTACTATGCTGACAACATTTTCTGTTTTACAAACCTTTTAACAATTTGCAAATTTACAAATGTTCTACCAATGTCTACTTTTAAACTATTTTTTCCAGAAAATCAGAAAAAGACAATATATTCTTTCTTTAGTCAGTGTGTAAAACATCCATTTAATCATATAGGAAAAGCCACTGATCCTGTTATAGTTTCTATACAAACTGCCCCCTCCCCACAACAGGCTCATATATTCAAGGGTTAACCATCAGCTGATGGGGCTATGTGGAGCGGCTCTGGAAGGAGTAGAGACAGGCCCAGTAGAAGAAACTAGATCACTGGGGTCACATTCCTCTCTCTTGTCCTGGCCCCAAGTCTTATCAAGTCTCATATATATCACAAGCCGACCAGCTTCAGTACCACGCTCATACAACCATGACCACGGGGCCCCAAAACAAGAGTCAATGACTTCAGATAGAAACCGCTGAAACAATGAGCTGTAACATACCTTTCTCCCTTTATGGCAGGTATTTTGTCAAAGGGATGAAAAGTCTGATCAGCACGGGGCTCATACCTTGCATAAGACATAACTCTCAATCTTGGTGGCATTTTATCACTTTTAACTCATTGCTCTTGGACAACCAGGTGGTCAGTGTGAGGACAGCATCTTTTCAGAAGAAAGCTGAATGGCAGTGTGAACGTACACTATTCCCTGTTAAGCTCAAAGTTCTATCCAGAACTTCTGTGTTAACACACAATATATTAACTATCGTGTTTATTTCTTCTTTAAACATAGTCAATGCTTACTTTAGTAAGAAACTATTTTTGTTAAGAACTGCCCAGAAGGCTGAAAAGATGGTTCGGCTATTAAGAGCACTTGCTGTTTTTGGACAGAACTAGCATTCCAGCACCCACATGGTGGCTCACAACCACCTGTAACTCCAGGTACAGGGGTTCCAACCCCTCTTCTGGCCTCCAGACTGCATGCACAGAATAAACATAAACAAAAAGAAAAAGAAAGAAAGAAACAAAGGAAGGAAGAAACAAAGGAAGAAAGAAAGAAGGAAGGAAGGAAGGAAGGAAGGAAGGAAGGAAGGAAGAACTGCCATTGTCTTACAAGGGGTGGACTTCCCAGTGCCCAAACCCAAGGACTAAAAACAGTGGAAAGTTTTGAGTCTGCCAGTGGACAGTGAACACATTCTCATGGGCTACCGATAAGCCCTAGCCATCAAGATACAATCCAGACATTAGCCAAGGCAGAGTGAATAACCCCCTCCACACACACACACATATGCACAAGATCTGAGATAGTGCATACACAGTTCTTTCTGGAAAGTTCCCCTTTAGACCTAGGAATGAGTAGACTCAAATCAAACTGGGCATTTCTTCATTCAAAGAAACCTCACAAAATGCCGTATGATTATGACTTTCCAGAGCAGAAACGAAAACAAGGCCTCATGTGGCTTTTACGTCATTGAACAATAACAGCACTCACTTCTGCACAGTGGCCCACGACTCACCAGCTGCTCTCCGACCTTATGTCACACAACTGTCACCTAAGGCCAGTGGCATTTTACTACACTTTGGGGACCCGACACTCAAGCATTGCCTGAGCCTGCGCACACAGACAGACTGTATCACAGCTTTTATCTCTTTGTTCCTGGTCCTCATGGTAACAAGGGCATCATCGAGTCAGACTCCAGCCTGATGCCCTGGGTAAAGAAGATGGCTCAGACAGTATGGTAACTACATTAATCCCAGGTCACACAACTCAGTAGAGCCATCTCTGAAACTAGAGGCCAGGACCCCTAACTTTTCCTTCTTTCCTCTTACCAACAATTTTCCTTTTATACAAACTAGGCAGACATTCCTCAGTTATCAAACCGAATGGAAAGGACGACCTTCCAGTTTACTGCAGCAAGTATAATTTCTCTAAGTTTTCTTTCAGTTGCAGAGCAGAGACAGCAAGTTGCTATTAAAGCAATATGGATATAAGATTTGGTACAAAGGCCTTTATGAGGCCCTACTTCCTGACAAGATAAATTTCCTTTTGAGCCCTGCAGTGTTGCATAAACACAAAAGTTCCAAATCCTGAAATACAAAGAGAGGAATGTTAGGCAAACTGACTCCACCAAACTGGAGGGCATTTAAACTCCACAGTAGACCATTTTTGTTCAAAACAAAAATTTTAAAAAGACAAAACTCCTACTCTGATATCTGAACAAAACTTGTAGATGTAAATGCGGGCCAGGAAAGTTTGGATCTGTGATTCGTGGACTTCCATTCAAACACGTATTAGATTAAGTAAACTGACTCAAATTCATTTAGGCTCAGCTCAGAGCAATGATGCTGTTTACACTTCCTGTTTCTTCCCAGAGTTCTTTGGGGTATTAGTGCCACAAAGAACAAAAAAGGAAAAATGTCACCTCAGCTAGAGTGGGCAGAAAAAGAATTTGATAAACATACTCAGCAAAGTTTTTGACTGAAAAATAAAGGTGAAGGGGAGCTCTTGAGATCTCTGAGCTTTTGTTTTGTTTTGCTGTATCAAGAACCATGGCAGTAGCTTTTTATGCCTACAAAAGGCCATCTTTTGTCTGTTTTTTTTTTAAGTGTGATCTATAATATCACAAGGACTGTGTGATATTCATGGTCTAAGTAGCCTAAATAGGGACAGGAAACACTCAGTTTGTCACATAAGCAGAGCTAAGCTCCGATTTGCAGAGGAAGGAGTGAGGCTAGCAAGCTGTAGAACTTCAATGGGGGACTGAGAGTAGGTGTAAACTTTTCCTGCCCCTTGAACTTGGATGGGTCGGCAGGTTTCCAGGGAAAGAAAGGCTAAGATAAAGATCTGAAAGGCATTTCTTTATGACTTGGAGAGGCCCAGGGAGTGCAAATTCAATGCTCAGTTGGAAGAAAGTCGCAGATGTTTGTCTCAAAGAAGGGCTGGCCAACAACTCCTTCAAAACACCAAAGACCTTCCCAATTCCCCACTACCAAATAGGTCAACCACCATCTCCCCAGAAAAGAAGCCAGCCATATATATGGCTTAAATACCTGATAGAACCTCAGTCCATTCATTTGGTGTAGTTAGGACATGTCCTTTGATTATGGTACCAGGATGGAGGGGTGACAGCGGGAGGCAGTGACAATGGTTTACAATCCAAGGTCTGAAGTAGCTTCCCACCAGGGGCCAAGATCTTCCCTGCCCAGCTAACATCTGCATGCTGGGTGTCCCAACCCCGTGGAAGCAAGCACATGGGAAAAACAGAAAGCACATCGGAGAGGACTAGAAGTCCGGGATCTGAGGCACAGGTGCGGGAATGTCCCTGGCTCCCAGAATCCCACCTAACCCCTCCAATCCTCAATATCCCTAAAATTCCAAAAGTGAAACTGAAAAGTTTGGGCACTATCTCCGGAACCAGCCTTTCCTGGCGTTGTCTCTGAACTCCTGGACGCTGCACTGACATCAAGAAGGTGCACCCACAACTACTCACAGAGCCCCGGAAAGCTCCCTCGGATTTTTATGTGCAAAGAATCCAAACTCCAGTCACTGGAGTGCTCCAAGTACCCCCTAAAACGCGCTGGTCGCTTGCATCACTTCAGTTCCTCCCTCATTCCGCCGCTCCCCATGAAAAAGGAACACTTGGGTCCTGCGACAATCGTGTGGAGTATTCTTTGGAATTAACTGGATACTCGCGTTCAGGGCCCGACCCGGTGCAAAATTGTGGGTTTCGAAGCGTTGGGGTGAGCTGCGCCTCAGCGGCGGCCAACGTCAGAAGGAAAAGGGAAGAAAACCACAGTGGAAATGGCAGTTTACAAACACAGAACCATTTTGTGCTTGTCCTCACCTCAGCGGAGCCCACCGATGTCCCCCGAGGACGCGCCTGAGCGCAGGCTGCGAGCGCCGGGGACGCGCCGCGCGCTCCGCTTTAGAAGACGAAATGCTTCCTGTCCCGCCAGTCACCAACCGCTCAGGTCGGAGGAGACACAACTTGCGGCGGGGTCTCGAACCCCCGGCTTCCATCCACCAGACTCCGCGAGCAGACTGGAATACCGACTTTGCGGAGTCTGAGTGACCCAATAAAAATCACCCTCTAGCTTCCTGCAACTGCCGGGTGACCACGTTGTCGCAGTAATTACAGACCTGGTCGGTCAGTGCTGTTTTGAATCCAATCCTTTAAAAACGCGTTCTCGAGCTCAACCTTGCCCTTTCACATTCGCTGGCGGAAGAACGTCCTCCCGGACCAGCCTGCACCACAAGCCACCAGAGACTGGCGCGTGCTCACGCCCACAGTCCTCCTCGGGTTCTTTTCGGCTAGACCCGAGGCGCTACCCTACTCCTTCGCGGCGTCCTGGACACGGGCGACCCCTGTCGGGGACCCCTGTTCTCAGCTAGACTACTACAATCTTGCATTCTGAGTGGATTTTCTTTTTCCAGGTCCAGGTTTGCTGGCTTTCCTAAGAACACCCCCACCCCACCCCCCAAGAGTGGCTTCAATTTTTGTCTCCAAACTCCACTTCTAGACCCACACCCATCCCAGACCCGGGAGGCAGACCTTCGCCCGGCACTCCAACGTCCATTCACACTCCGAGACTACAGCCTAGCCTCACGCCCCTACCCACGGAGGCCGCCACTCTCGCCGCAGCCCGGTGGGGGCCCACACTGAGGGAGGGACGATTTCTTCCTAAAATGCACTCCCCACCCCTCTCCATGCTTAGCACCGAAAAATCGGAAGTAACCTGGCAACTCTGGAGGTTGACCTTGTATGTCTTCTGCTTCCACGTGCTCAGCAAGCCTCGACTCCGGGGACCCCCCCCCACCTCCCACCTTTTCAGAGAGTGCAGGAAAACAAGAGCCTACTACTGAATGAGGCACATTCCTACTCTCCACCGCACACAGAATCCACTGACTGCACGCAGCCCTCCCGACTGCACTGAATGCGCCGGACAGTTAGCCGTTTTAATAAGCACCTCCTCGCTCCGCCTATGCCACGCAGGATCCAACACGGAGGGAGAGAGAAAACGCATCCCCTGGCAAAGCGAAATCAATCATTCCCTCTGCCCTCGCGGATTTTGCACCCCGTGTCAGCAGTTTGTCACGTCAGGTTGTGGCGGAGTCTGGTTTCGAGACTCACACACACACTGGCGTGGGGGAGGGGGCCTCTTTCATACGCAGCACGGTGACTGCGCCTACGGACTTGCACACGGTTCCACAGGCACACACACACACACACACGAGGCAGTTGCGCTTGGATGCTCTCGTCCCGGCCTAAGGCACCCCTCCACCTAGATCCTCTAGCAATGGACTTGATACAGACAAACCACGGAAAAAACTGAAACAGCTCGCTCCACCTCTTTTTTCCTACTTAATTCGCTAAAGCAGCTCCTGGAGTAACCAGAGAGAGTCGAAACTAAGGCGTGGCCACTTTAGTTGGGTTTTTTCCCACCTCAAAACCTTTATTTTCAGTTTTCAAAAGCCACCTTAGCCCGCCATATTGGAACTGGCACGGTGTCTAAAGACTCCTTCCCCGCTGCCCTAGCGCTTCCAAGAAAACACAAGTATGGACTGGGCTGGGGACGTGTGTCCGGCCACTGCGAACCAACCACTTCCCACCCCCAACGTTCTCGCTTCCCCAGCCTAATCCCCTTCAGCCGCTCCAGGTCAAAATAAAAAAATACATCAAGCAGTTCTTATCGTTGCCTTTTTTTTTTTTCAAGGATTTCAGCAAAACACACGCACATAAAAATAAATAAATAAACCCCAGAGCTCGATCGCGTTAGGGATTCTGAAAAGAGAAAGGATGAGTGTACACAAGAGAGCCTCCAAGTGACAGGGCATTACTTTAAAGGGTGATAAAAACGAACAAAAAGATCGTCCTAGCTGGAGCTCGCTCCGAAACTACTACTGACAATTTCAATTCCGCTGCACAAGGCAAATGTTTCCAATCCGGCGATTCCAAGCGTCTACGCGATTTGGGAAACAGCCCCCACCCCACCCTTGCTGATTTCCAATTCCACCACCACCACCACCTCCACCTTCTTCCCTCCAGCCTTCTAAAACCCCAAATACACACCAAAAGAGGGAGACCCCCGAACCGAGGAGACGCGGGAACGCGGGGTAGGTGGCGGTGGCGGCTGCGTCGCTAAAACGAGTGCACAAACGAGGAAGGTGGGCGGCGGGAGGGAACGAGCTGCACCCGGAGGAGGACGAGGTCACTTTGCAACTCTGGACAGACTCCCGCAAGGCCTGGCTTTTCAGAGCTCGGAGTCAGGGGGAGGGGGGTAGGGGAAGAAAAAAAAAATGACAACCCAGAGCGCACAGAGGAGTTAGAGGCTTCGCTCAAGTGCTGCTCATTTCCTCTCCAGCCCCAGCTCTTCGGTTTTTCTCCTCCTTCCTCCCCAACCTCCGCCTCCCCCACCTTCACTCACGCTGGTTCGAGCTTCCTTCTTTACAAAAAAAAAAAAAAAACTAAACTGGAAAAAAAAAAAAAAGACTCGTTTCGGCGCACTCAACCTGCGGGCCAGAGATCTGCTCGCGGGCTGGATAGGACGAAGGGACAGTGACTGGGGCGGCGTCCTACCTGATGAAGTTTGTCCTGCCCGGGATAGTGGAGCCTGGCCCCCGGGTGCGACAGGAGTGGGCGCCGGTCCTGCTCACCCGCCCTCTCTGGATCACTCGCTCTCTCTACACGCCGCCTCCCTAGCGCGCCCGCTCGGGTCCTCCAGCTCCCACTACAGCCTCATTCCAATATGGCATCCTCTCTTTGCGCATGCCCGGCACTCTTTTTTAAGATTTCTCTCTTTCTCTCTGCACAGCGAACTCCTTCAACGACCTTTTTCCAGCGCTTGCAAAATGTCTCAAGCCAATTAGCCTGCTGCTCGTGGTAGACTCCTTCTTCCGTCCATAATGCGACGCCCTCCCACCCCCACGCTCCGGCACACAGAGACACCTCCCCCAGCTAGCACAGTCCTAGCCACGCGGCCCCCTGGGGCCGCTCCTTTCCCTCCTTTCCTTCAACTCCCTCCTTAAGTGATCAGTAGAAAGTTCACCCCGCGGGCGTTTCCAACACCCATTTGCACCGACAACTGGACTAACGCCTCAATTCCTTCTCTGTTGTTTGTTTTCTGGGCTTGCAATCCCCTGGTCCACCCAGTGCACAAACTTATGATTTATCCGTCCAAGAGCTTTCGAAACGGGGAGAATGGTGACCCCAAGTACAAGATCGACGATCCCTCCTGGTCTGCCCCACCCTGCGCCTTAATTGTGCATTTCTACCAAGATTGTCATGTCTCCTGCGCTTGGGGAGGACAGAAGAGATCTGGGATAGGTTTTCTATGGGCTAGTACCACCCAAAAAAAAAGCTGGAAAAGAAGTTAAGACTGTCGGGGAGATCTGGGATCTGGTTGGATGCGTGTGACCAAGCTCGCCAGGCTTCTCGCGGGGCACCTGGCCAGGATAGGTTCCCACAGGCTGGGGCTTCCCTAGCCCAGATCGAGAAGAAAAAAAACAAAAAACAAACAAACAAAAAAAAAAAAACCGCACGAGGCCCTTTGCGATCTATAGGAGTGCAGAGGAAGACCGGCGCAGCCTGGTCGGAGAGGTCAGATCGCACGTTGTCCTAGGCGTGGTGGGAGAACTGAAGAGCTTCCCCGGCCCTAGGCGCAACGGCTGGACAGCACACAAACGAAATGTTCCAGTGCAGAAAAGCTGGGGATGTTCGAGCAGACAAGATCCGCAGCTTACGAAGCTGGGGGGTGCTGGTATAGAGCCGGTTATACCGACGAGGAAACAGAAGAGACACGATTACTCAAAGTGTTTGCATTTGCAACCCGGGGTAGAAATCCCCCCCACTCCCCAGTCTCCTACTGACTAACCTTTCTCTTACACCACTCTCTGAAAAACGACCATATCCTGGGATTTTTGTCACCGTCTCCGATTCTAACATTCAAGCGATATATATTCTCTTCTGCGGTTCCCTAAGGAGTGATGAGGGCTAAGGACCACCAATGGCGTGAAGGAGCCAGAGGCAAACGTGTGCGCGGGAGAGACCATCAACTGTGAAGAATCAGGAAGGGACGCGCCCAGAAAAGGCGCATCCCGCTACTTATTAGACCTGGGGGGGGGGGGGGGAATGGTGGGCAAAGGTCAAAGACTGGGGAGGGTGGTGAAAGTTACAAGGGACTGAGCACTGCCAGTAGGGGAATATCCTATTTCATTAACATTTTTTGATAACTCTTTAGATCTAAAGCGCCTCGCCGTGCCCACACACCTCCATTTAGTACAGGAGCCAGCTAAGATCCAGAAGCGCCCAGTCATTCAGTTATCAGTACTCGCTGAGGTTCACCCTTTAATCGCCTGCCCGAGTTTGCCACTTCTGAAGTTTGGCAGCGTCCCAACTTTTAGAAATCCCAAACCGTACTTCTGAGCTCATGCCACTTAAGGTCACTGACGGCAGAGACTCCTTAAAACAACCGAATCGGGTCCCTGAACGTTACCCATCCCACCCGCACCCGCAACTGCCTCCTTCAGCATCCGGAGGTGGTTCCAGGTGATGAATCCGAGGATTCCAGAGTGTATGCTTTAGCTCTGGATCTCAAAATCCCAAGTCATCTCTTTTCTATCATTCAACACACAGTAGAGCCTTCATGGAAAGGTGGGAAACGAAATCCAAAGTCATCTTTAGAGACTTACACAGCACACAAGTCCCATCCTGAGCTTCTGTCCTGGATACTGTGGTTACTGTCCCGTCCATTCCAAACCCCCACCGCCAAATCCCACCTCACCCCACCCCAAGCGCTAAGCGCTTTTGGACCGGAATAGCCGGGAGCTCATACTGGATCCTACAACTTACCAAAGTAGCAGGCTGTGGCTGGTCTGGGCGCCCTAGACGGCGGGACTCCTTTGTGAGTTCCAGACCGCCCACCTAGCTCCCAGCTTCCCCACGGGACTTCCGGGCAGCTCTTGTTTGGAAGGAAATCGAATTCCAACAGTCCACCAGCCATTAGACTTTAGTTGTAACCAACGTGTGCGCAATCTCCGGTCTGTTTACTGTGTTTAAGTCATGATTGTCCACAGAACGCTATTCCATCAAAAATTTAAAACACCCAACTATATTACCTGATTTCCAAGATAAATGAGCAAACTCTTTAGATGATTGTTCAGACCCACATTATATAGTTTTGCGGAATTAGACGTATTTGTGTATTTATTTACTTATTTCCTTACTTATCCACCTGCCGTGATTAAGCAATAAAGACATTGCGCTGCCTCAGCACACAATGACTGCGTTGTTTACCCAAAGAACTTGAATAGGATCTGCAGGGAACCATCTCAAAGTTCAGTTTCCTTTACTTTTGATTCATTCTTTGCACATGATTTTTCTTAATGTCTTTTGGTTTTTTTGCTTGTTTATTTGTTTTTAAACCACCTCCCATTATTCCCTTTTTTTCAAGGACACCAAAGAGGCACATGAATAGTGGTTAGCAGATTTCCTCAGGCGATTAAAGTGACTCCTTCACCTCCACTCCAATACCTTCTAATTTCTATTTTCATTTCACAATCAGATCCTTTAGGAATGTGGGAATCCAAATGTGGGATCCACCCCAAGTCAATAAAACAGTA
This sequence comes from Pachyuromys duprasi, assembly GCA_028658305.1. Classification (NCBI taxonomy): domain Eukaryota; kingdom Metazoa; phylum Chordata; class Mammalia; order Rodentia; family Muridae; genus Pachyuromys; species Pachyuromys duprasi. The sequence goes on along the minus strand of CM053760.1, from coordinate 29,835,609 downwards.
ACCACTGCCGAGAATAAAGTAGTGAAGACTTCTCTACATTAAAAAAGCAATCTCTTTCTCAAAGTAAAGACAAATTGTACTCCAATTCGGAAAAAGTCATGTTAAGTCTCATGATTAATACAAGATTTCTCTCTGTATCAATAACACTTATTGAAAATCTTCCTTCAAATGAGCCTTTGATAGCACTCACTATAGATGCTGTTGCATTTCTAAATTCTGGCTAAGCCATGCATTTCATCACTGTGTAAAAATATTTTTAAATTAACTTTCTTAACTGCATGTGTTCTTCCATTTCTTTGATGATACAGAAGATAATTAGAAAGTTCACAGATGAAAAGTTTCTGTACATTCCTAAGAATCGCATCATGAGAACTTCCAGAGTTGAAAATTGTGTTTATATTTATATTAGAGGCATACAATGGTTTAAATGTTGTTGCATCTTTAAAATAAATAGAGATAGGTGTTGGTTATTTCCTGAGCCACATCCAGTCTTTACAATATCACTTTCTCCAAAGGAAAAAAATTCACTTTCTAGAGACTCTTTGTGTGTAGATATTTAAAAGAATCAGGACATGAAGCTCATAGATTAGCAAGAGAGCAAACAGCCAAAACCAATATTTGACAAATGTGTGCAATCTTCTCTTTCCTGGGACTTTTATCCCAAAACTTGTTTTCTCTTAGACCACATAAGAGAATTTTTTCTATTACCCTCCTAACTCACCAAGTCTAAATTCTCTCTCTTTCTCCCTCTCTCTCTCCTCTCTCTCTCTCTCTCTCTCTCTCTCTCTCTCTCTCTCTCTCTCTCTCTCTCACACACACACACACACACACACACACACACACACCTCACTTTTAAAAAATCCCTTATCAGCATTACTTGGCCAAAGTTCCAGGAATCAAATGACCTTGGTCCCTGCTTCATCATTAATTATTTGTGTGACCTCTGGAAGTCCAGTGGCCTCCCTGTCTGCTGCATTTCTCCCCAGTAGGTAAAATAAAGGCATTGGGTTAGATGCTCCATAAAAGCCTTTTTAAGACTCCAAAGACTATCTAGTGATCTGCTTTACCCAGTAGCCACAAATTGCTTTCTGTAATGTTCTAACACTATCTCCATGACTTCCATATAGGGCGAAGCATAAACTCTGGGAGCCACAGAAAGGAAAGAAAAATCAAGTACTCAGAGCTGTAGGGACCTCTCCATCTCATTGTCCTGGGAAGATATGCTTTGGTTCCTTTATAGGCTCTGTTCCATTATTGCCATTACTGTGTGAGTTTTGCCTTGCCTCCAACAATGTCCAGGGCTGAGGTGAGTATACCAGTCATGAAGGTGATTTTGAAAAATCAAGAAAAAGAGAGCATACTCACATGGCTAAAGAATTATTAATGTGTGCATTATAATGATGTCCACAAAATTATAACTGCCTCTCATACATTTCCAGGAACTCCAGGGCTCATTATTGCTATGGCTGCTTCTATAGTTTCAAGACATTTCAGGTTTCTTTGGCAGGAATAAAAAATCAATCAATCAATCAATCAATCAATAAAACCATACACAAACTATTTTAAAAGAGCATGGTGCCAAGGGAGGGAGCTACAATCAGGATATAAAGTTAATAAATTACAAAAAATAAGATAATAAAATAATAAGTAAAAAATTAAAAATTAATTTAAAATAATATTTTTTAAAAAAAACAACATGATGCCTAGATGCTCATGGGACATGTTGAAGAGCTAACAGCTTATAAAGTGTCAGTGTGAACTAATGTCTTCTTTCTCCACTGACAAAAATCCTTCTGACAAATACCACTAAGAACTTTCACCCACTATTGGCTTGGATACCTGGCCACATAGTAACATATCTGAAACACACATTGTCAGACTTCATCATTTTTTCTCTCAGAAAGCTTGTTTTCTGTCCTGAAGCCTCAAGTCTAGCCATTTGGAGAGCTAGAATCCCGAAAGATCATTTAGTAAGTGCCAGTAAGTGGCTAGAGTTGCAGAGTATACTCTCCCAGTCTGCTTCTGGCCCTTTTTATTCCTCTGCGCTCTAATAAGGGAAAGAAAGGGACAGCTGTTTTGCTTTGTGGTAGGATTTCTGACAGTCCAGGCTAACCTTTAATTCACTTATACAGCAGAGGATGGTGAGTGCTGGCAAGCAGTACAACAGTATGTTTTAAATGGGGTTCAAGGGATCAAACCCAGGGCCTTCAGCATCTCAGACAAGCTCCCTACCAACTGAGCCATATCCCCAGCCCTAAGTGGGGTATTTCATACCTAATTTACCCCAGACACCCTTCTAGGCATGTTTTTATATATGACAGTTTTTAATAACTACTAGTAAACATCACGTATAACATTCCTTTTAAATGGTTTTGAGAAACACTGTAAGCATTGATTCGCAATCCGAATTCCAACTCACTGTCACTGTACCTGGAACATCGTGTGATTTCTTCTTTAAATCGGGAGATGCTATTTTCTTGGAGTTGGTAGCATTCTTTAACCCAACATTTTAATGGTCAGAGGTATTGGGCACACACACACATTAGTACAGGTTAGAAATGCGGCTTCTATTCCTGAAGAGACCTGATAAGCTAGAGTTAGATGGAAGGGGAGGAGGTCCTCCCCTCTCAGTGGACTTGGAAAGGGGCAGGAAGATGAGGGAGGGAAGGGTGGGATAGGGAAGGAATGGGGGAGGGGGCTACGGATGGGATACAAAGTATATAACCTGTGATTAATATAAAATAAAAATGTGGCTTCTAACTCTAGAACAATCCTTCCTCTGTGTGTGTTAATTGGCCTGAATGAGGTCAAATTTGCACCACGTAAAATTTATAGTCTCATTGGATAGATAACATAAAATAAGCTAAGCAAATTAAAACAAGCAGACAAAATCCAACATCGAAAATTGCTTTTATACAAACACATAGTGGGTCACTTCAGCGACAGGGTGCCCAGTCCTTTAGCCGAATATCCAGCTATGGTGTTCAGGAGAGATGTTCATTACAAAGCACAGTCTGAAGTCCCCCTGCTTGTTTGTTGTCACTGTGTAAGTCTCTTTATGTAACTGTTTAACAGAATAGTAATTATTCTCATGATCAAAGGGACCAGCAGCCTAGATCTACAAAGGACTGCTCTTCAGTGCCATCTACTGGAAGCAAATACTGACTTGTCTTTGAAATTTTTTTGGTCATTAATTTATTTATTCCCTTTACATCCTGATCGCAGGCCCCACTCCTCTCCTCTCATTCCCCACACACACTCCTCCACACCATTCTCCCCTCTCCGTCTCCTCAGAGATTCCCCCATGGGTATCAACCTGCCCCGGCACATAAAGTCGCTGCAGGACTAAGCACATCCTCTCCCACTGAGGCCTTCCTATTTGGGGACAGGCTCCAAAGTCAGGCATCAGAGTCAGAGACAGCCCCACAAGTTGCTGCAGGACCCACATGCAGACCAAGCTGCACATCTGCTACGTATGCGCAGGGGGCCCAGGACCAGTCCCTGTGTGCTCTTTGGTTGGTGGTTCAGTCTCTGTGAGCCCCTGTGGGCCCAGGTCCTGACTCTATAGGTCCTCTTGTGGAGTCCCTGACCCTTCCAGTTCCCTCAATCATTTCCCCAACTCATAGGGTTTTTGAATTTTTTAAAGGTAGCCTTTTTGTTATTGTTTGTTTGTAGTAGAACATTTGACGAATATAGACAGTAGTGAGGGAAGACATTAAACAGTCCTGACTGTTTAATATAAGATAATGCACTAACAGTTCTGTGCATACAGAAGCTGAAATATAGCCCTATCAAATCATCCATCCTTTAAGTACTTGGGTGTTCTTTGAAAAGTAAGATTGCTTCCAATTTTCAAAATGAATCATTCAAACTAGCTCTTTGAAAGAGTACTAGTTTTTTTTATCCGCCACTTAAGAATGTTTCAAATATTTGTAAGTGCCCAAGCAATGAATATCCTGTTAAGTTCTTAGAGGTGCCAACCTTATGCTCACACTTGGAAGGAAAGAATTCATCCAAAGTTTTCCTAAGCCAATTTGTCAAAAAGTTAAATGTTTATAGTTAGGTCTAGAAGAAAGTGAAGTAATGAAAATTAAAAACAAGGCTTTGGTTGTGACTCAGCAATTAGATAATCAGCATGCACCAGGCCCAGGGTTCAGTTCCTATCACCACTAACAGCCAGCAGCAGCCAGCTGTGTTCACACCTACTCACTCAACAACACTTACTGACATCCTAGACATTGCCCTCGATTGAACTGCATCGAGAGAAGCTTTGCGCCATAGTTCCAACATTCCAGTAAGGAGAAAGCAAAGGTAAGCAATCCCGAGATGTACCACGTGGAGGTTCACAAAACAAAAAAACACAGAAAAGAGAAAAACACAGAGACAGTAAGAGGAAGGACCATGGCGTTTCATATGGGAGAAGGTTCTAAACTTTGCATTTGGGACAAAGTGTGGTAGAAGCTGTGGCTACAGAAACCCTGGGGCTGTCTTGACTGTGTTTGAAAGAATTCTGTAAAAGTTGAGTGTTACTTGTTCAAGCACATGAGCATAAACTGTCAAGTTTCCCTATTGAATTAAACAATATGTTCAGAATTCCAGAAACCACACACGGCTCTTTTCTTCCTTCCTGGTCCTTCTCCCATTCCTTCCTTCCTTCTTTTTCGTTATTGTTTTGTTGTTGTATTTATTTTTGAGACAGAGTCTTTTACAGACTAAGCTGTGAACTTACTATACTATATAGCCAAGGATGTCCTTGACCTCTTGGACCTCCTGCTTCTACCTTACAAATGCTAGGATTACAGAAGTGGACCAGCACATCTGTTTGTTTGTTTGTTTGTTTGTTTGTTTGTTTGTTTTTCAGTGTTAGGGATTAAACCCAAGGTCCCCTGCATGCTAAGCAAGCACTCTACCAACTGAGCTGTTCTCCTTTTTTAACTTGATAACTAACTAAATTATCAGCAATCAAAGGGAACCATAAGAAACATGTTATTATAAAATCCAGAAATGAAGGAGTCTAATAAAAGAAAATCCTCAAATTAAAATGTAATCATCTCGAGTCATATAAATGTGAGCAAACAATCTATTTTTTCCTTAGCTGGTCCTTGGGCAAAATGACACCTAGAGATAGCTACCCCACCCTGCCCCACCTCAGGAGCATTAGAAAGTTTGCTCTAAGTTAGTCGTTGTCACTGTTCATATTGTTTAGTGAGATGCCACTTGCTTTCTATTTGTGCTTATGTATCAAAATGCCTTGAGCTCTTAGATAGAAGAGAATGACAAAAATTTTAGCATGAGTAATATTTTCAACTTTAATTTTAGATGTGTGTGTTATCTCGGGCGGGGGTAAGGACTGTTATTTCAGATGTGTGTAGGGGGGACAACTCATGGGGGTCAGTTCTCTCCTTCCACAGTACCAACACCATTACTGGCTGAGCCAACTTGCCAACCTATAGATGACATTTCTTGTTGTTGTTTACAGGTGTGCCTTTCACTGGGAGAGCAGGAGAAGAGAAAGAGGAAAACAAGAAAAAAAAAATGTAAAAAAGTTCTGTGAGACAGAAATATCCTCGTCTTTTTTCATAACCTTCGTTCTAAGTAACAGAAGCCGTGTTGGGTGAACCAATATTTCCCACTTTAAAAAGCCACCAGGTATTTTTGATTCTTTCTGCCTACTAATTGAGGGACATTATTCAGCTTGGGTGGGTGGGTGGAGGGCGTACATGTAGAGGGCAGGAACACACTTACCCCATCACTCTCCTCAATATTCCCTTGAGTTAGGGTCTCTCCGAGGGCTAGGTTGGTAATAAGTAAACACCAGAAAGAGAGAGATCTTCCTGTCTCCTCCACCACCTCTCAAGGTGCTGGGGTCACAAATTCTTTAGGTAGGTCCTGGGGATTTGAACACAGGTTCTGAGGCTGTAGCAAGTGTTCTTACCTGCTAAGTCATTTCCCCTACTGCCTAACTAACTTTTTAGCAGTGAAAACACATATATCTAAAGATCACAGCCAAGCCTGATGTTTACCTCAGTAATTTGCTCCTCAAAGAGGCTCAGTAAATATTTGCAATGTAGGCTCGACCTTGACCTGACCGACATCTATGGACTGATACCTCCTTCTCCGGTCTGTAAACAAGTGTAGTGTTATCACTTGTGAAAAGACTGAAATAGTTCAGTCCTGTGCCTTTCCTTAGCTTCTTAGAAGAAAGAGTACAGATCGGATTTGGGATTTTTGTTTGTTTTGTTCTGTTCCTTTTTGCTTTTTGAGACAGGGTTTCTCTGTGTAGTCCTGGCTGCCCTGGACTCACTTTGTAGACCAGGCTGGCCTCAAACTCAGAGATCCACTTTCTTCTGCCACCTGAGTGTTGAGATTAAATAGTGAGCCACCATGGGCTCCATAAGAGCAAGATTTGTACTTGAAAGGATTTACTTCTTGTTAGAAGAAGTAAATTAGAGAGAGACGGCGGCTCCTGCCAGGCACAGTGGCACAGCTGTAATCTCAGCACTTGGCGGAGGCAGACAGGGTCTCTGTGAGTTTGGGGCCAGCCTGGTCTATAGAGTGAGTTCAGGACAGCTAAGGTTACACAGAAAAACCCTGTCTCAGAAGAACCAAAAAAAAAAAAAAGCACTTTTATCAACTGAATGTCAGCAACATAATCATCTGGAGGATGCAGAGGCCTCAGTGTGACTCTCAGCTGGGATGACACAGGTGTGGGAGTAAAGGTCACAGGGTCTTCCTTCTTCCTGTCTCAACTACAAAGAACAATACAATTTCGAACATTTGGGGTTTAATATTACTACTACTATTATTTTAGAAATTGAATCAAGGAGCTTTTGCAAGCTTTCTACTACTGGCATATCTCCAGCCCTCTTTTTATTTTGTTTTTTACTGTTTCTTTTTGTTTAGACAGGGTCCCTTTGTGTAGACCCACCTGGCTTCAAACTAAGAGATATCTGCCTGCCTCTGCCTCCCAGCACTAGGATAAAGGTGTGTGCCACCATATCTGGGTTCATGTAGTTCTAGGGATGAAAGCCAGGGCTTCCTGCATGGTAGGCAAGCATTTTAGCTACTATGCCACTTACCCAAGCCTTACTTTTTTTTTCTGGAGATCAATCTCACTGAATTGCTTAGAGTGGCTTTCAGTTCACGCTGTAGCTCAGAATGACCTAGAACTTAGAACCACCCTGCTTTAGCCTCCTGCGTAACTAGAATTAAGAGACCTGTGGTTCCAGCCCACCTTGAGCCACTCTCAACAGCGTCCTTGTTACTCTACCTTGAACCTTGGTCCTGGAAGCCTGTTGCAAGGGCACCTGTTGGAGCAAGGGTAGCTCCATCTCAAAACCATCTTTGTAGTGACATCATAAGACAGCACATTTTAAGTAGAGTGTATGCCTGGCAAGGCAGACTGAACAGAAACAAACCATTCCAAGGTTCACACTCTCCACCCCCAAACCATGACCCTTTACTTGGGCCACGAGAAGCATCTTTCACTCACATTTTCATGGCTTCTGTTGGGGGTTCCTCCTTTAAGCATTTTAATGTAGAGGGTCATTTGTTGTAGCAGTGGGAAAGAGAGAGGAACTTGTAATTTATCATGGGAGAAAGCCACGTGGGTATACGCTCACACCACTGACTTGGGGTGTGTTCTAACTTCATTTCTACTCCTGTGATAAAATACACTGATAAAAAGCAGCTAGATGGAAAAAGAGTTTCTTTTATCTTACTATCCCAGGTCATAGTCCAGTCTTGCAGAAGGGTCACAAAGGCAGGATTTTGCAGCAGCTAATCGCATCACATCCATAATCAAGAGCAGAGGGGACAAAGGCATGCATGCTTAGTGTTCAGCTAGCTTTTCTTCACCCAGTTCGGGGCCCAATCCTAGGGAATAGCACTGCCTTTTCAGGCTGTCTTCTCACACAATTAAAAGAATCCTCCGTATACACGTCCACCAGCCAACTCGATGTAGACAAGGGTCTCACTGAGCCTCTCATTTCAGGCGAGCCTCCCATTCCATTTCTAGGTTGTGTCACGTTGACAATTAAAACTGACCATTGCAGGATACAATCAGCGAGCAAACCGCATCATCAACCCTAAGCCTTTTGTCTTCCTCTCCCTTGCAAAAGTGTGAGAGCAGAGAGGTGAGGAGAGGGACACTCACGTGGGCTGCCTTGTGTGTCAACTAGAGCACGCCCCTGCCTCAAGGCCTTTGCACCTGCTGCCACCTCTGCTGGGAACACTCTTGCCCAGAGAGATGCCAGCATATTTGTTCCTTTATTTCTGCCAAGTGTCTCATTCTTGGATCACCCTTTCTTATAAAACAGTGTACCCCATACTGCAGTACTTAACCATTATGAGTACTGTACTGCTGTTTCTTATGAGCTCTGTCTCTTTCTCTGGAATCACGCTGAGGGAGTAGAAAGTTGGTCATGTTCATAGCTGCATCCTCACGTCCTAGAACACAGCTGGTGTGCACATTCCTACCCCGCCCAGAACACAACGGGCATACACTTTCCCTACCCACACACACAGTCCCTAGAACACAGCTGGCTGACAGGCACTTAATAAATACTTAGCAAACGAAAGTGGTTCAAGCACAGCCAAGGTGAACACATTTCCTGTCGGTTGTGCAGGCCGTGTGGATCTGCACTGTGCATAAACGGGAGCAAACCCACCACCCTCTGGGTCTTCACAATGACAGGTGTGACTTCAAGTTTAGCAAGGCCATGGAAAAGGTACTACCATGTAGCCTTATGAAGAAAAACCATGTTTTTGTTTGATTCCCGTAAAAAGATTTGAGAGTACAGTTGCAAATTGCTTTCTTCTGTCTCTGGAAGCTTCCACACTTTAAAAAAAATCTTTAAAGCTTTTCTTTCACAAATCTCCTTTCCTCCCCTCCTTTTCTTCCTTCCCTTTTTCCTTTCCTTCTTCCCTCCTCTCTCTCTCTCCCCTCCTTCCTTTCCTTCCTTCCCTCAACACCTCCAACCTTTTAAAAATTTTCTTAGCAGATTTCCATTTATACCGTAGGTGTTCTCCAAGCTTCTGTCTGGTACCTCCTTGATTAAAGTGCTGCACTTAGTCTTTGTCACTTGTAGAAAGCAAATCTTCTAAGAGGCTACTAGGCTCTGGTAGGACTGCCAGAAGCACGGGGTTGTTGGAGGAGCACCGTGGTTGCTTCCCAGCTCTCTCACATGTTCTTGGAGCCCTTCTCTGTGAGCCGCCACAACATTGCAACAGCAGACACTTTCACCCCTGGCAAACTGAAAGGGCAAGACTCCAGGCTTCACATTCAGTTCATATGTAAATATCTTGATGTTTGCCAAACTGTCTCTTTTTATTTTGTTGGTGAACCTAAGCAGAGGGAAATGGAAGCGCCCACTGAACTCCTAAATGCGTTAATAAGGAGTAAACAAGTAAAAGCTCTGCAAGCCAGAGCCCAGTTTTTAGACCTCCTTCCTACTCAGAGCCCAGACTTTCTTGACTCGGTACAAATAATCCCAAACCACAGTTTAGGCTTCAATTCCGAGTTCTGCTATCATCTTGGGCAAGTGATTTCTCCACTTTCAGTCTAAATATCCCCCACTTGAAAAGAGAGGAAAAAAGCCTAACTTGCCATCAGGTCTTGTCTACATTTATCTGTTCATTTCTCTCCGCTACTTGGGTTGATGCTTGTTATCCAGACTGATTCTAAGTGCTGCCCTGATCTCCATGAAATTCTACCTTTTGTCATTAAGATAAGCATTAGCTACAGTCACAGGAACTCATTAGACTATAAGCAAAGATACATCCAAACTGCTTCAAAGATTAAACATGGAATTTCCTTTTCGAGAGCAGAAGAACAAAAACAAAATTCAACCTACAATGTCCAAGATCCAACTTCATCCCTAATGTTTTCCTACCTGGCACACCGTCACACTCTGCCTGGCCGTGGGAGGCAAGGACGGGTGGATTTACTTCTCTTCCTGTCCTTGAACCACACTGCATTTCCTTCATTTTGAAAGAATTACAGGTGAGCAAAAATCAGCACTTCTTTACTCCTGCTATCATTTTAAATCTCAGTTTTAAGCAGGGTGTGGTTGTACACACCTTTAATCCCAGCACTCTGGAAGCAGAGGCAGAAGCAGGTGGATCTCCGTGAATTTGAGGCCAGCCTGGTCTACAAAGCAAGTTCCAGCACAGCCAGGACTGTCACACAAAGAAACCCTGTCTCTCGAAGGGAAAAAACAAAACAAAGTAAAAACAACAACAAAAGACCCTTCAATTTAAATAAAAAATTGTTTACCTGAATTCATTTATTTTAATTTGTGTGCATGCCTGCGTATGTGGGCATACGTACACCAAGGTGTGCGTGTGAAGGTCAGAAAACAACTTGCAGAAGTTGATTCTGACCTTTCATCATCATGGGCTGCTTCACCTTCTTCCACATAAGAGTCAGGGGTTGAATTCATGCTGTCAGACTTGGCAGCAAGCAGGTGTCTTTTTCCACTGAGCTGTTGCTTGGGCCCAGTAAGTCTCAACTGTCCATGTATATCTTTGCCCATCAGTCCAGCTTCTAGAAAGCTAACCAAAGAAAACAAGACAATGATATAAACATGCATGCATTTATCACACAGCTGTTGAAAATACTCAGCTCCAGAGAGCTGATTGAATCACTTGAGGTACATGCATTCAAGAGAATAAAGCAGACACTAATAACTATGTTCTTAATTTATCTTTTTGACATGAAAGATATTTAAGATTTCTAAACAGCATGTATACCATGATCTCAGTTTTTAAAAGATACATTTCCTCCTGAAGTTGAAGATTCTCATAGAATTTGAAAACAGATATGGTAATAATCGAATGATAGTAAAATGAATAATTTTACTTTCTATGCTTTCTATATATATTTTAACTCCCTCCACTATGAAATATATATTATAAAACACATTTTTGACTCGTGAAACATAATTTAGTAAATAATGTTTGCACATATTCAAAATGCAAAGGAGACAAGACTAACAAAAACAGCAACAAATGCATCCTTCCTCCATGATCTATTCCAGAAGGTAACTATTGGTCCCTTTCTAATGATAATTCAGTGCCCTTTGATCTCCCTGAGGTAGGCTCTGCCTTTCCACATGCTACTTTTTGAATCAGGAAAGCAATAAGTCTAGCTAACTTTGAAAAGAATAATTTTGGCAAGATTAAAATTCAGTCTTTAGAAGTTAAAGAAAAGGAAAGAACCAAAGCAGGAATGCCCTGACTTGAATGTTCTTATTTGTTTTACAATAAACTAGGGGGAAGTTACCCAATTTTCTGTGATGACTAATAATCTCTCCTTATTAAATTCCATCCATTCATTCATGCATTCAATTGTTTGTTTGTTTTGAGATTGGCCCTTTCTATGTATCCTAGACTGAAATGGAACTTGGTTATGTAGCCCAGGCTAACCTCAAACTCATGATCCTCCAGTCTCTACTTCCTGAGCACAGGGAGTATAGGCGTGAGCTATAAAATGAATCACAAACATAAGTGTAAACCCTTCATCTCCTCACCCTGGCATGCCTCCGTCTGCCTCTGAACTTCCCGATTCCCTTGACTCTAATGTCCAAGTGCTGAGATTATAGGCATGTGCTACTGTGCCAAAGTATCCTCCTCCTCCTTTTTCTCCTCTTTCTTCTTCTCTTCCTTCTCCTCATTTTTCTCTTCTTTCTTCTTCTCTTCCTTCTCCTCCTTTTTCTCCTCCTCCTCTTCCTGATCTCTTCTTCTTTAGAGCTGTGGATCAAACTTAAGGCCTTGAATATTCTAGAAAGCACCCCCACAAGAGGTATATGCTGAGTCCTAGAGAATATAATTTTTTAATAATTTATTTATCTTACTTTTATGTGCGTTGGTGTTTAGCCTGCATCTGCATGTATGTCTGTGTGAGGATGTCAGCTCTTGGAATTACAGACAGTTGTGAGCTGCCATGTCGGTGCTGGGAATTGTAGTTGGGTCCTCTGGAGGAGAGGTCAGTGCGCTTAACCGCTGAGCCATCTCTCCAGCCCTGACTATAGATTTTTGATGATACAGTTGATGCCACACATTTTTGAGTTCTCCACAGGCTCTACAACAGAATTTTAAATTTCTGACATGTAAAAGTTATCAAGATTTTACAAAAGGTAAGATTTTTATTGATTTTAAGGATCAACATGACTGTTAAATATACTTTGAACATAGCAGGCAGGAATAACGTACATGTTTCATAGATAAACAAATGCACACATGGCCTAAAATGAGATTCAAAAGTTGTAACCTGAACAGCAATGTAAGCAGGTTTTTTCGTGATACTCATTCACTGTGTGCCAGGTTTCTCCATAGTTAACAGGAATGACATCACTTAATCCCTTTAACTGTGAAAACTTTCTTTACTTGACACATAAGGAAACCAAAGCACAGACAGAACAGAGAGAACAAGTCACTTGAAGACCAAGGAGCTGCCTGGTCAGGAGACTCATAACTTTGAAATTTGAACTTAAGTACTTTGTAGTGTGTGAACAAGCCCAAGCTGAGCATATGACAGAGAGTGGTGCTGATGCTGAGGCCGTCGTCTATCTCAGCATCTCCAGATGAGCTTAGAGTGCCAGATCTCAGCCTTTCTGTGGCTATCTCGAAGTCCAGGAGGCTGGAATGAAGTACAGTGAATATTCCTCATTAGTGGAGAGTTGATAAAATATTTAAGATAATTAAAAAGCATCATAGGGAGACTGAGAAGATGCCTCAGCCAGTAAAGTGCTTGCCTTGCAACCACAATGCCCTGAGTTCAATGCCTAGAACCTAGGTGCAAGTGTATATATGGGGGTTGGTATGTGCTTACCTCACTGGGAACGTGAAGATGGGCCAATCTCTGGGACTCATTAACCATTCAGACAGCCTGCTTCTTTGAATCTCAGGGAAGGAAGAGACTCTCTCTCTAAGAAAGTAATGAATTTCAAAAGCTTTTATAAAAAAGCGTTTCCGAGAAATTATATCCAAGGTTGTCCTCTAACATCCCCGCAAATGTGTACACATGTACACCTATACACACATGAATGCACATACCCCCACAGAGACGGAGGCAGAAGGACAAAGACAGAGGGAATTCACCACATGAACCACCGCAGGAGAGAGAGGTCTGAAGAGAGCCTGGATCTGTGATCTTCAGCTAAGGCGAATATAATTCATTTGTTCATTCATTAGTTTTATTTATTTTTATTCATTATTACTCTGTGGGTGTATGTGTGTGTGTGATGTGTGGAGGGAGAGGGGCCGGGAATACTAAACATATGGAAGGCAGAGGATAACTCTGTCGAGTCAGGTCCCTTCCTTCCACCTTTAAGGGAATTCAGGGATCAAACTCAGGTTGCCTGGCTTGTGTGACAAATATCGTTACCCACTGGCCTGTCTCACTGGTTCAGGGTTTATTATTTTCCAAGCCTGCTGCTTTTATTAAAACTTGACAATGTCTTCTATCTGCTAGCCCAAAGATTCACCATAAAGAACTCTCTGAAAACAAAACCCAGTGCACAATGGGAACAGGAATTGTTGGGTCATCTGAAGAAATTTCTCACAGAGATAAAAGGAGCTGCATAGCCTGCCATTGTCCCCAAAGCCGGCCTCTCTTCAGCACAAGTGTCAGTGTTGGGCTGAGTGGGACAGCTGACTGGCAAGCATCACTTCACTCCTGAATTCAGACCTTCAGTTTTAAGATTCCAGTGTGGCACACATGCAAGCTAGAGTTGAAGAAACCATGTTCTATTCCAATCCCCTTGTTTGGCGGGTGAAAATAAAACCTCATGCTTTGAAAGAAACAAACATACAGGGCAAATTTTTTAAACACAGATAATACAAAATCTGAATGGAAGACTAGGGACGGACTAATACAATACGGTTTCTGACAATAGCTGTATGTTATATACCCTGGCTGCTGAATGTGCTAGTTTTGTTGCTTTTAGCAGAAGGTGAGTGTGATCCTAGAATGGACGAGTTACTTTGGTTTCCATGTAATCAGTAAATATGTCCTGACCCCTAAAGACACTTAGTCTTTCTTGGGCAACACGTACAGTTCCTCACTGGGGTAATTTTCCTAGTGTCAGGGTACCCCTCCCCTGAAAGCTTCAGGTGCAGCCTCAATTAAAAAAATATAGGCTGTCTTCTCTATGATATGATAATTATTGCCATATTTAAAATGCAATCCTCTTCTAAAAATATGAATGTTAATGTAACATCTTAGCTCTACACTGTGATTATCCATCATTTTAATTTAGCAATTGATTTTTTTTCAAACAGTTTCAAATCAGCTGAGTATTTATTAGAATTTTTTTCCTTTTGGGGGAAAAAAAGAGGTGCGTTTATGTTTGGATCTGTGTGGGAAATCAACGAATTACAGATTTTAAAAACTTCTCTGACCTCAGGGGCTAACAATTAGTTAGTATTTAGAAACAGATTAAAAATGGAATGGTTTCTTGAATACCAAAAGACAATTAAAATATACAATAGTCAGCCTAAAAATTTGTCATTTATTAATTTAAAGAAGAATTTGAAGAAAACAACAAGTGTAGATAATACCTAATTCCAGTAGCCTGAATCTATATACAGATTTTATTGGAGAATCTTGTTTAACTTTCCCATGAAGTATAACAATACGTATGAGTCTATTTCTTGATATATTTCTTCTGTGCAAAAGATTTAGCTGGTATTTTTTTGAGCTTTTCTTCTCACACTCTCTCACCAATTACTCTGTCAATGTTTACTTGCTGAATTGACAATGAGTTAAATTTCTAATGATACAATTTTAAAACAAACTCAGGGACCAGGGGAATTAGTTCAGCAGTTAAGAGCATGCGTTGCTCCTGCCAAGGCCCCGAAGACCGGGGTCAGTTCCCAGATCTGGAATGTGATACCTACCTCTGGCCTCTGCAAATACCATACTTGGCACACGTCGTGCAATACATACATTCAGGCAAAACACTCATATACATAAAAAGGTAAACAAAACAAACATTTAAAAGAGATTCAGAGCGAGGCGGTTCAAGGACATTTTTACAAGTGTTGGAGAGAGAAAACAAGGCATGAACACTGTAAATCAAAAAAAGCTGCCTGGGGCCTGGAGAGATAGCACAGAGGTTAAAGAGCACTGGCTGCTCTTCCAGAGGACCTGAGTTCAAATCCCAGCAACCATGTGGTGGCTTGTAACTGTCTATAATGAGATCTGGTGCCCTCTTCTGGCCTGCAGGCATACATGAAGGCAGAACACTGTATATGTAATAAATAAATCTAAAAAACCAAACAAGACAACAACAAAAATGAGCAAGAATGCCATGCCAGTTGAATTAGGCTAGAGTGTCCATCAATGGAGGGCAGCTTTAGGAAAAAAAAAAAAGCAGTGGGGAAGGAGGAGAAAGAAAATTATTCCAGGACTCAGAAAAGCATACATATTTAACTGTACGGCCACAGCTTCATAATCTGCTGCACCAAGGGAGGGATTTCTTAGAAGGAAAAACCACTATATAATTAAGGGGATACTTATTCCTTCCATGTCTTTATTATGGCTTTTGGTGAATCAGCTTTCGTGGGAGATGGTCAGGTGATTGACAGGCCCAGGTAGAGTAACCATTGAAGAGAAGACAAGAGGGTGAAATGTTCCTGTCCTGGGGGCAGGTCAGAACATCTATTCTTTTGACCAGAAGGAAGTAGATTTTTCTTAATGGACCTCAACAGAGCCCTGATATCGTCCAAGCCTTTTCTGTCAGACATTTTATCACAGAGATGAACAACAGACCAACTCAGTCCTCCTTCGGTTATCTGTTCTTATGTAACATGAAACACACAATATTGCACAATACGTTCAGGAAGTTAGATGCTTTCTTCACTAAGTGAGTGGGAAAAATGTGGGTTTCTAAAAATGCCAAGTCATTTTGTGAGCAACACTTAACCAAACACAACTGATGCGAAGGAACAGAAGGTCCATGTAAATGGAAGGTTTTCTGTGGATGAAGCAGGTAGAGTTCTCTGTTAACCAATGATGGGGAGCTGATGGAGAAAGGAATTCACAGACGTTACTCAACACAGCTGTAAGAGAGGTGAGAACAGGGTGCTCTGAATCGAGAATTAAGCATCAGTAATGGTATGTAGAAGCGGCATCAGAGGCAAGGAGACAGCATGAGTTTCCTCAAGAGTTTTAGTGATTGCCAGGATTCTTGCAGTTTAGGTGTCAACTTACGGGAGCTCCTCTTATTTGGTTCATCGGGATCGTGTTTGATTTAGAGTTTTCCAACATGGGACTCTAGCCCTGTCCTAGCTTGCTTCCCATTGCTGTGCTAAATACTGAGAACAAAAACAACCTGGGGGAGGGGAGGGTTTATTCGGTTACACTTCCGGGTCACAGTCCATCACCGAGGGAAGTCGGGACAGAAACTCAGGCAGGAGCTCCAAGCAGACACTGTCGAGGAATACTGCTCACTGGCTTGCTCTCCGACTTGCTCAAAGCTCATGCTCACTTGTCTCTCTCACACAACCCAAGACCCCCTGCGTAGGGATGATGCAGCCCACAGTAGACTAGACGCTCTGTCGCTCAAGACAATCTGCCACAGACATGCCCATGAGAGAACATGATCGAGGCAATCTCCAAATTAAGGCTTTCTTAAGGGAATGATAAAGGCCAGTTAGGCAGCCCCTAGCCCCTCAAAGCTTCACCCATCATCCTTTTACTACGTTTTAAAATCACTGCATTATAGTCTATCTAGTGATGTGTTTCTTTCTGGAAATAATCATATCCCTTTGCTATTGGTGTTTTTTAAGTCTTCACTACCGTCTATGGCATTTGAAATCTACAGTCTGCTCTTTTCTCTCACAGGGTATATCATTTTCTCTCAGGAAGAGTTCTTTCATAAAGAGATCTTAAAGTTCTTCCCAGATGTTAATTCTCTTTATTTTTCAATTTGGGGAAACAAATGATGTAAGATGGATTTGTGGCCTCAGACAGTCATGTCGAAAGGTGACACCTGAGCTTGGATAACTGCACAGCACATAAAATTCTCAGTATTACCTATTCAGAAAGAAACTGAGATAAGTAATGCGATAAAACAAAACTACACATCAAACCAAGACCAGTGAGATGGCTCAGCCAGAAAGGGTGAGCTGCTGCCAATCTTGTTGGACATGGCAGAGGGAAAGGACCGACTCTAATCAATTCTCCTCTGACTGCCACACAGGTATCATGACACATGCACACTCATACACACTCACACACACACAAAATGAATAAATGTAGTTTTTAAAACCTCTAATCATTGGGTAGAGGAAACTGGCTTTGTACCATTTCCCTGACATACGCACCTAAAAAACAACTTCTTAATGATGACTTAACAACTAAGACACAATAAAATTCATATGGCCAAGATTTTATTACTACACACATAAATCACACAGGGCAGGCTCTCCTAGGATCCCCTACAATATGTTATTTCAATCATTAAAACTAAATGGCACCTGTCAAAATAAATCAACCAAATACGCTTCATGACTCAGAACTCAGCATTTTATTGTTTCTATAAATTCATTCATTCTGTAATTTCTTCCTACAAAAAGAGTGTATTAAAATGAATGTATTTAATGTGTGCTTCTGCCTTTGGACTCATCTGGGCTAAGCTTTGTCAGTCAGTGTAAGTTTTCCATACCGTAAATGGCTTGTCCCTCTTGTAAAATGTTTTTATAGGTTTCTGCTGTGCAAGTCCACCAGGCTGACAGACCTCGGCTGTTGCTTTTATGTATGTCTGTTTGATTTAACGTGCTTCTGATTAACAATGGAGTTTCCTGATGCTGTCAAAATAAGTAAGGTATTAAATGCCTTTCTAGAAATGACTGTTTTTAAAAGAGAGATTAAGTAAACAAGCTGTTCTCTGCCAGTGAAAATAATTGATTATGTTGTTGACTATTTAAGGTTATGTTTAGTGGCACTCTCTGGGGACAGGTTATTACATTAGCATAAACAAAGAGAGAACAGGGCACTCAGAGAGGGGAACGGTGGGGGTGGACACAGCAAGGAGGCAGAGATGTGTGTTTGGGGAGAGGACAAATGCTTTCCCCATTGAAAGCATCCAGCAGCCGGCATGAAAACACCAGGCCCAAATGGAGCGTTGCAAGCTTAGCCTTGCTGTAGTAGAAACAGGTCCTAAGTGTTTTAGAAATAACACTTCTTGTTCACAAACGAAGCAAGCAATTCTGAAAATATTTTGGTTCAGAAAATTGAGAATTCTAAAACCAGCAGGTTTGGAATCTGACTGTTTTTAGTTTTCTTTTTACTTCAGAGCCATTCTGGTTTGTTCCCACATCTTGGCAATGCTGGCATGGGGGTGGGGGTCTATTCATCTCTTTTTCATGAGCCCCTTTGGTTAGGACATCACAAAGAGAAACTGATCCGTCTCCAAGGTTCCCTTGCTGAGTGAGCTAGTGGGCTAACTCCAGCATGGATGGCTGTACTTCTGTCTGCAAGATGCTGTGGGATGGCTCTAGGAATTTCTTAGTATTTACACCTGGGGACTAGCAAGCATTTCTCTCTCCTCTGCTTGATTTTGAAAGAAGAAGAAAGCCAAAACATGTCAGACACGTACTTTGCTGCATAAATACTCATATTCTTGATGGTAATGCTCATGATGTCTCTGAGCCCATGATTGGAGTCTGCAGCATACATGGCAACATATTCCCCTCCTCAGGGTATTTACATGAAAATGGTAACATCAAAGAAGCAATAAGAAATGGCAAGATACCCAGCAGTGAAAGGGTATTAGCCTAAGAAAACACACACACACACACACACACACGCACACACACACGCTTGCCAGTTTCTCAAGGCTCTCCTCAGACTGTCATCTAACACTCAGTGGCTAAACTAGTACCATTCTGATCCCTTCCACTTCCTCAGGAAGACTGGTTGAATAGAAGTGTCAAGAATATTACCTCAATTAAGAGGATGACATTTATTAACTTGGAAGTAGGACTACAGATGTGAATGTTGGGGACATGGGAAGAGGAATTTCACAGTCACTGGTTCATTGCAGAGTTGAAGGTCTTTGTAAGTCAGATTCTCTTTCTCAGGTCTTCATTATTTTTATGTTTTGGGTTCATTATGTCCATACAAGCTTTTTCTCCCGTAACTGCAAGTCATAGCAGCACCAGTATGATTGTGCCCCATCCCCATGAGCTAAGATGTTGGCACCAACAAGATGCAGTACTCAGAAAGAGTTGATGAGGTAGGCAGCTTGAACAAGGATTCACCCAGTGTATGTTTCTGTATTGTGTGGAGTCTAGTTTTAAGACTATCAATCTTTGATTCAGAATGGCTGTCTACGTAGATGTGAATCAAGTTGCTAATGAACAGAATACAAGAGTTCAAGAATCATAGTCCATCTCCACACAAGGAAGAATGAAGTTATGTCATTTGCAGGAAAATGGATCCAACTGGAGTAATCATATTAGGCAAAGCAAGGTGGTCTCAGAAAAAGTAACATTGTGTCTTCTCTCTCTTATGATCCCTAGATTTTCTATCGATATCTAAAAGCGTGTAAGTGTATAGCATGAGCATTGAAGTGAAAGTGTCTAGAGGGAAAGAAGGATTAACAGGATAGAGAAAAGGAATGTAGTTGGGAGGAGACTGCTCAGTACATATTTGAATAAAAATTAAAACAAATACATAAACTAGATGTTAGAAAACTCTGGCCCCCAACTAGCTATGTGGTCTTAAGCAACACTTAACTGCTCTGGAATATCTTGTCCTCATTGGGCTGTGGAGTTGCTGGCTGAGTCCTGGTTAAGATAAGAACAAGCAAGTCAGAGCAGAACCTGAAGGTTCCGGGTAGAAGATTGGCTGGAGCACAGGGTGCAGTCAGGGAAACAAGTGAAAATCAAGGATGGAACTTGAGACAATGGAAGTGCATGTCATAGTGGCTGGGCTGACAAGACAATTTATCAAATCTGTGTGAATGGCACTTTCAATTGGTGGAGCTAGAGAAACAAGAACAGACCAGGATGTGCTATTGCTGGAGTCCATGGTAGCTTAGAAGGACTTGAGCAGATGAGGTGGACGGAGAATGAGAATTATAGGAAGGTAATAGGCAGAGTTTCGCCTAGAGCATGTGACCAACTCTCCCAGCAATTCCTCCCTCCGCTTCTTCTTTCCTTTTTCTGCTTTCCGTAGTAGCTGCTCTCATGGCTGCTAAAAATCCACTGAACCCAAATGACTTGCTTTCAAATGATGAGTCATTAAATTAGTTTTATGGCTATAAGATTCTTTAAATCCTTAGGCTTCCAGATGACCTATGCAGAGCCACTTGATGGTCATCTGTGCTCATTTTAAAAAGCAATCTCTTCCATGGTAATTTGTCCAGGGATAAAAATCAGAGCTAGGTTAACTTTCTGGCCTAAGAAGCCAACTTTCTGAGGAAGTGGTGTTACAATCATTTAAAATCCTGACCACATTTTCTGAAGCCCAGCTTTTATTATGAAAAAGCCAAATTAGGTTGGATGACTGTGGTCAACCCGTTTTGTTTTTTTTTCCCCAGTTACATGCAATTATTTACATCAATGCCTAGGAAAGGTCTTTTGCTGTTAATCTACCTCTTGTCTCCCTCTAGTATTAATAAATCACCCAGATGGGACAGTGCTTCTCTGAAAACCAAACATGAAGTTTCTTATTCACTTAGCCACTAAGAAATAGTTCCCTTGTGGATGGGCTTCTTCCTTGACCCCAGGTGACAAAAAGACTCAATGGGACATCTCTCTCCTTCATGGACAAGGCTGGTGAAAAGAGATGTCTTTGGCGGTGTGACAGGCACAGGAGGTACAAACAACATAGGTGTCATCATGGTTAATTTGTCACTGCCGACTTGACAAGATCTAGAATCACCTAGGAGACAAGTGTATCTCTGAGGGGATTTCTAGACTGGATTAATTGAGGTAGGAAAATAGACCCACATGTGGGTGGCACCATGCTGTGGCTAAGGGCCATGGGTGGAATAAAAGGAGAATGTGTGCTGAGCACCAGCCTCCACCTCTCTCTGCTTCCTAACCACAGATGTAGTGTGGCCGGCAGCCCTAAGCTCTTGCTGCCTCGACCTCTCCACTGGAACAGACTGCAGCCAGAAATAAAGCCATGCTTCCTTACATGGCTTTTGTCAGGTGATTGTTCCCAGCGACAAGACAATGCCTTCCAAGCTCTTCTCATGCCTCTCTCAGAACTTGCGCTCTTAAATGAAGCGTGACATCCTGAGAGGACCTGACATGGGTATTGCAGGCAGATGTGGATGACGTTAATTATTCCTCTCACTGATTTTCCTGATTATGCTCAGGACAATAACACCAAGACTGACTTCATTGTGTTGGGAACATTGATATAGATAGTGTGTCAAAGCACCCATCATGAGGCTAGGGGCGTGGTGCAGTGGTAGAGCATTCGCATAGCCTGTATAAGGTACCCGGGAGTCGATCCCAGCATCAAAAAAAGAATAAAAACAGAAAAGTGCATGCCAAATGACAGTGAGTATAGCCATAAAATCTAATGTTTATGAGTGTCTAGTACAGTCCTTTGGTGGGTGTTTAATGGGGATTCAACAGCTTGGAAAACTAGCTAGAAATGTACTCATTTATGAGACAGGGAAGAGGAACCACAGAAAACATCCATGAGTCACTCAGGGATGGGGAGCACTAGATGGTGCAGTCCACTTGTTGCCAGATGACCATTACCAACCCATAGCAACCAGGCAATTTATAAATCACTGTTCCAGAAAAGCCCTGTGCTTCTTTTAAATGAAATTTAATTTTTTTCACTAATGAATGAAGTGACATTAATTTAAATTCCCAAAGGCAACTTTTCTTGATCCCAAGGATTCTAACTTTCGTGCGCCACATCAGGGGATCAAGATATAATGTTATAATGAGGGTGCTGCAATTCACCTGGAGGAAGTAGAAGTAATTTATCAGGAGGCCATAATCCATGCAATAAACACACACATGGTTTGGAGCTGTCAGCCCTTTGGATTAGATTATAACATAACTATTGGCAGTCATCCAAAACCAATAGCACCTGCACATAGCGCCTGAAGTCAATCTCTGAATGAAATATTTAGGGAATGTCCAGTTGTCTCTTAGCAGTATCATACTCAGTTCTATAAACTGTACCTCCTTCCCCCACTCAGTGCATGCATGTGTGCGTGCATATACGTAGGGAAAATTGTTTAAGATAGCTGAATAGGCCCTGTGAAATTACAGAATAGGAGGGAGATGCTATATGGAAGAGAAGAGGGGATTTCCCTATTTTACAGGAGCAAATGTGCTGAGGGATCAGGAAAAGTGTTCCCAGGTTTTGGGGCTTCAGAGTGTTGAGTATTAGCACCAGTCACACTCTGCAATATTCTGGCTTACTGGGGCCTTAATGTCCACTTTCAGCAGCAACAAGAGCTAGAGAAATTGAAGGATAATAAGAGGAATATGAGTAATGAACCCATTTTATTACATGTAGTAAAGGGCCTTCATCAAAACGGTTGTATTTAGCCTGGTAATAAAAGTGAGCGAGGAAGGCAGACATTTAACATGGTGACTGGTTCAAGTAAAGAACATATTTTCTCTTTTTTTAAAAAAAAAAAAAAGCCCTTACAAATTATTTGCGGTATGGGGAAATTTCTTGCTTGAAAAAATTTTACGGCTACTGTACAGTTTTTATAGACCTTGGCAGGTGTGCAGAATGTTTCCCCTCTCCCATCTCTTTCTCTCTCTCCTCTCTCTCTCTCTCTCTCTCTCTCTCTCTCTCTCTCTCTCTCTCTCTCTCTCTCTCAGCTTGAAATACTGGCAAGGGCTACAATAATAGCCAAGGAAGTAAGATTTTTCTTTGTCAATTTGCCCAAATGGAGGCTTTTCTCTCTCTCTGCTGGGCGTACAGGAAAGCTGAAAAGGAAGATGTTCAGATCATACCTGTTTTTTAGGCTCCAAGAATCTTGCAGGTGGATGGATCTGTTATTCAAATCTTGCACTTGCAGCCCAGATGAAAAGCAGCCACTGAAGTAGCACGTGTTATGAGAAGTTAATACACACCAGACATTCTTAACAGCCCAGTGACTCTAACTCTGTTTACCTCTCGTTTTCATGTTAGCGACCCAAATTTCAAGACTCAGAAAAGCCTCCTGATTTGCCTGTGGCTGCGTAGTGCAGCCTGGAGTGACAGCTAGCTAAATCCAGTGAATCCTGGAGTCTTAACTACTGTCTTTCAGAGTGATAAAAATGCTTGGCAGTCACCTAACCAAAAAGGGAAAAAACAGCAATAACAATAAAGACAAGTAATAGAGGTAGGAGGTGAACCCATAGATAAAGTGTGGGGACCTAAGATCAAATCCCCAGAGCCCATGTAAAAGCAAGGTACAGTAACCTGTGTCTCTATAAACAGGTGCTCCTACAAGGAGATGGGATATGGAGATAGGAAAATTCCCAAAACTTGGGGGCCAGATACCCTAGTATACAGCAGAAAAACAACAAAGAGACCCTCAGGTTTTACTGTCTCTGCCTTTAGGGGCACCCCCAGAAAGTGAAAGGACTGGCAAGGAAGAAAACACAGCAAACAAACAGAAACAAGCAAACGAACAAAATGAGAGAGAGAAAAAAAGAAGATTCCCTTGCAATTCCCACTTTGCTTCTTCTTTGAAATCACTTGTGCTGTATCCAGCTTGCCTATGTATCTTGGAACACCTGGGCAAAAGATGAGATTGACACAGGGTGGCCTGGCCAAGGTCTGCATCATTTGGGAAGTGTGAAGATAAGGGTATAGTTTAAATTAGTAGCTTAAAAGTGAATGCTGGAGCTGGGAACACAGCTCAGTTGGTCAAGTGATTGTCACATAAGCATAAGGAGCTGAGTGCAGATTCCCAGGCTGTACATAAGAAGACCATGGGATGGCATGCCCCTGCAAAGCCAGCACTGAGAAAGCAGAGACAGGTATCTCCCTGGGGCTCCTTTGACAGCCTGCCTGAAGCTCCAGATTCCGTGAGAGATCTTCTCTTAAAAAATAAGGTGGAGGGAGGTCATGAAAGACACCTGAGGGCAGCTTTCGGCCTCTACATGCACATGCACACAGGTGTGGGAATACTGAAACACATATACACCATGCACACACACAAATGTGTTTTCACTTCCAAGCAAAATACAAAACAACAAAAATCTCCACTGACTCAGCTATCTGCATTTAATATTTTTTGACCCAGAGTCTACAAAAAAACAAACAAACACACACATACACACACACAAAACCAAAACAGAAGACCCACCTTCAGACTGAATCCTGTAACATGTAAAATATTAATATATCATAAAGTGGGAATGAAATATAACCTCACCTGGGTACAATCCCTCAGTCTCCTGTGTCTAGACAATAATCCTGCCAGCAGATCCATGGAAAAGGATTACAGTCAAAATGTAAATAGCTGCACATAAACTTGAAACTTGACTAGTTGATCTGGTCCCTGGCTGGTTAAGGGTCAAATGCCAGTCAGTTAACCCCGATTTCTATTCTGCAGTGTGGTAGGTGTACTCAGAGCCACCTCACTGGGGACAGCCCCGTCTTCCGGTTCAGAACCTCATGCTCAGTGAACAGCGATCTGATTTTTGCAACAGTTGATTGTGTTACCCGAATCTGCAGGCCTGGCGGTGACTCATGCTCCGTTTGTTCAGCTTCTCAAAACCAGGCACTAGCCTGAGTTCACAAGCCAGGGTGTCGTCTGCCCATCCAACGCTCTTGCAACTATACTTTCCTTGTAGGTTTGTAGCCCCGGGATTTGGGAGGTAGAGGAGGAGAGGTGAGAGAGAAGAAAGGTGACAGCTTATCACATACAGAGAGGGCAGCCTGAGACTCAAGTTCAACAGGAAGAGACGGCCACTGTCGTCACAGGTGTCAGTGAGGAGATGAGCCAGGGGTCATGATCCGAAGGAGGAGGGAATACCAAGGGCCTCCCTGTGTCCCACCCTTGTGGGTGCACACAGATGCCAGTGGTCAACCTGGGGTGTTGTTCCTCGGGAGCCATTTACCTTTGCATTTTTGAGACTGGGTCTTATACTGCAACTGGGGGCTCGAAGATGGTTAGGCTGGCTAGCCAATGAGCCCCAAGATCCACCTATCTCCATCCCCCCAATGCTAGAATTACGCTTGGGTACCACCATCTCTATATAGTTTACTTGATTACTGGGGATACCACTCAGGTCCTTATGCTTGCATGGAAAGCGCTTTGACAGCAGAGCCCTCTGCCCAGCCCTTACGCTTCAACACTGAAGCTTAAGTGGAGACTCGGAGAAACAGATCATGCTGATGAAACCAGGACTCTCTGACACAAGCACGGTGCTTGTTTCATTGCTTCCTTGTCGATTATTTATTTTCCTCCACAGCCCAAGGGAAAACTCAAAAGACAAATACTCCCTTCAACAGACAAGTCAGATGGCTTCTAAGTGAGACGCATGCAAGGCTAAGATGGATCCAGGACCTGGACTAACTGTCTGCAAGCCCAGCTTCTGTGGACTCAAACCTCCAAGTGCTTACTCCACAGTGTCACAAAACAGGGGCAGGAATCAGAACCTTCAGTTTCAGGTCCTTTCTGTAAGAAAGAATAAGTCATGCTTTAAAACAATGCTCTTTTGTTTGTTTTGTTTTGTCCTGTGTTTTGCCTGGTGGTGGTCATGCGTGGCTTTAATCTCAGCACTTTGGGATGCAGAGGCAGATGGATCTTTATAAATTCTAGGTCAATAATTCTACACAGTGAATTCTAGGACAGCCAAGGCTACACAGAGAAATACTGTCTCCAAAATTCCAAACCAAATCAAAACAACAACAAAAAATGTTAATAGAAAGAAAACACTTGTTGACTACACTTTAGAGATCAGTGGGCATGGCAGGAGCAGAAGAGTAATTTTCACATAATCAAACCATTATTTTACCTGGACTAGAAAGTCGATTAATTTAAATTCTATGCTTACTTTAAATGTTTATAGTGTACCGGGAGTGGTGACACATGCCTTTGATCCCAGCACTTAGGAAGCAGAGGCAGGCTAATCTCTTAAGTTCGAAGCCAGCCTGGTCTAGAGTGTGAGTTCCAGGACAGCCTCAGCTACAAAGAGAAAAACCAAAAAAACAAAAGGAAAAAAAAAAGACAAAACAAATGCTTATACTGGTAATTTATTTTAAATCTTTTTATTCCCCTAAATTTCATATTTTTGTACTTTACAGAAAGTACATTTTGCTTAGTTTGTGAGTGTGTGTGTATGTGCGCACACACACACACACACACTCATGCAAGGGAAAAAGTGTGCATGTGCCAAGGCATGGCATGGAGTTCAGAGGGCAATTGGCAAGAGTCTGTTCCTTCCTTCCAACCATGTGGGTCCCATGGATTGAACTCAGGTCCTCAGGCTTGGTAGCGGTCTTACCAGCTCTAAACTCTTATTTTGTTGTACCGACATGTTAAATTTTCCAATGGAAACACTTCAGGACATGTGACTGGCGTATGGAGACACATCATGACAGCATCTGGGTTTCCTTGTCTTTCCACATCACTTCTTAAAGTAATAAGGAGAGAGTGGAAGGAAGAACCCATGATTAAGATACTAAGTGTTGGGATTCAATTTTTTTAAAATTTATTTATTTAGAAATTTTATGTATATGAGTGCTCTGTCTTCATATACATCTGCACATCAAAACATGCCATCAAGCCCCAGTATAGAGCCACCATGTGGGTGCTGGGAATTGAACTCAGGACCTCTGGAAGAGCAACCAATGCTCTTAATCACTGAGCCATCTCTCCAGCCCACTCCAAAATTATATACATACATACATATATACATACATACATGCATACATACATACATATATGTATATATATAACACCATAACTAAAGATTTCTTTTACATGCTTATTTTGGTACTTATAGAGTAGAACTATATGCTGTTGAACTGTCATGAGATTATACTATAAAAGGTCCAAGAAAAGGGGGTGATAAAGAAACAGCAAGGTAAACTTTGTCAAAAGTTACCCCCCTCCTTTTTAATTTAAGCAACATAATTCTTGGTTATGAAGCTGTATTTCATCCATAGTTAAAAGCTATTGACCCAGCACGGAAGAAAGAGGACTTCATAGAAACAATGCTGAAGTGTCAAAGACTGGCTTCCTTCTTGTGTTGCCAGACAAACACACTACCCAGCCAAGCAAACAGAACAAGAACCCCTCCCCAGGGAGCCTCATCTTCTCCATCCTAAATCTATCACCCTGTCATGCGGCTGACAGTTAATCATCTCCGGCAGAGGGAGCTGCCTTGGATAACTGGTTCTGTCTTTCCCCGTGTTTCTGCAGGACAGGACTGGGGATAGACTAGTGGCTTCACTTTGCATATGTGTTTCTAAGGAGACAATTCAGAGCACCTTCACTTCCTCTTCCTCCATTTGTCTTTGGCCTAGTTGGAGTCCCGTTGGCTCTCTGCCAAGGCAGCTCTGTCTCACCTGGTGCTAAGTGGTCTTTCTCTGTCCACTTATCAAGCTGAACTAACACCTTGGATGAGTCGCTACCTGTCCTGAATAGTGTTCCTAGCCTAGGGCTCTGGGCTGCAAATAATCGATGTATATGGAAATGAGTTGGCTATGCCCAGCAGGGAAGCACAGGCGCACAAGAGACATCAACACGCAGCAGTGGCTTTTCTGACAAGGGCACGGTCTCCCCACACTTCTTGGGAACATTGTTGAAGATTTTAATAAAAACAGTCAGGCCATAGTTCAGTTTAGAGTAGGATATTCCTGGCATTGCTGCCTGACCTGAAAGAGCATCGCTCTTTCTAGCTAAATGAATAAGATGAAATTTGGCATTAAATGAGTACATGCCTACCATCTATCCAGAGATAGTATGCCAAGCCAAAAAAATATTGAATGTTCTCTTTCTCCTCCTCCTCCCTCTCCCTCCCCCCCTTCCTCTGTGTGTGTGCCCACGTGTGTACATGTTTGTGTGTATGTGGATGTGCATGTGAGTGGCTACATATAAACCTCATGTATCTTCCTTGATCCTATTCTATTTTGTTTTCACACTAGCCTGGAGGCTCATGCTTTAGGCTAGGGTGGCTGGCCAGTATGTCCCAGGGACTCACCAGTCTCTACCTTTCCAGTGCTTGGATTCCACCAACCACCACTCCTGGCTTTTAATGTGGGTCCTGGGGCTTGAACTCAGGCCCTCACGCTTGTGCTGCAAACACCTTGCCAGCTGAGACATCTATCGCTGCATGTTTTTGAGCTTGTATAACACTGGTAATACAAGAAGTTAAAGTTCAGAAAGTGAAGAATTTCCCAGATGATCAAAATCTAAGCTTAGAGAAGCCAAAGCCATGGCCGCTACTGGGCAGGGATTCTCTTGGCAAGTCATCTATCGTTGAGATTATTATTCAGAAACAGATGTTAAATGTGGAAAGTTGTGCTCAATCTGTTTTCTTTTGCAGTTTCTTTTCTTCTTTCTATGTGCATAATCTTAGAAAGACAAATAGTCATCAGTATATTTTACAAAAGAGGTCTAGGAAGAACAGAAAAGAAAGAAAGAAAGAAAGAAAGAAAGAAAGAAAGAAAGAAAGAAAGAAAGAAAGAAAGAAAGAAAGAAAGAAAGAAAAAGAAGTCTCAATGCTAAGCAGAGGCCAGGCCAAGACAATGCTATCAATTCCCAGAACAAAGAACATTGAGTTCCAAAATGGCCCAATCCATGCAAAACAGAACACCCCCTTTTGTTCTGGAACATCTGCTCAGCTCATCCCAAAGCAGAAGTCCACCCTCAAATCAGCAAAAGCACTTATTGTCTGGTGGTGCTAGGGGCTTGCTAAGCCGATGAGCATTTGGAGTTTATCAGGGGATTCTTCCAAGTGGTGCATCTCAGCACCAGCTGCCAGTATATTCATACCTTCATTTGCTCAGGGACTCCCACATTCCTCTCTCTGTGTCAAAGGCTCCAACAGGCCCAAGGCTGCTCCACCACAAGCACGGCACACATGCACAGTGACCCTCATTCAGGCCCTCGTCAGGAATGGTTCTAATTTCAGTGCTTAGAAAAGTAACTTGGTCTTTGATTTAAAAAAAAAATCAAATAATGATATAATTTAAAATGGAAGCAAACAGACAAAATCAATGTCTTTCCCAGGCCAGACTCCTAAGGACATCCACCAGCACTTTCTTGCATGCCTTTTGACTAATATTAGCCCTATAAACTCACTCCCATGTTTTTGTACAAATGGACATGTAAAAATTATGTTACTCTGTGGCCTTCATAACTGGCAATACTGCTCGGTAATGTTTCTCTTATGTGCATCTGTATGTGTGAATGGCCATATGCTGGTACTTATGAAGGTTAGAGGTCAACATTGGGTACCTTTCTCACATCACTGTCTACCTTACTTTTAAAAATATGCTATTATTAAAAATTATGCTATTATTGTATGTGGATATGTGTATATGTATGTGCTGGAGTGTGATTGTGCATGTGCCATGGCATATATGTGGAGGTTAAAGGTCAGCCCTCGAGATTTGGATCTCTCCTAAGTTCCCATGGTTGAACTTGGGTAATCAGGTTTGTGCAGCAAACACTTTTGCCTGATAAGGTTGAGTCATCTTGCTGGCTCCACACATACATTTATCTGTCTGTCTATCTATCTATCTATCTATCTATCTATCTATCTATCTATCTATCTCAACATCTGTTACTAAATCTGTTGCCTGCCGTTTTGCCTAGACCTGGCTAGCCAATGAGCCTCTAGCATTCAGCATGTCTCCATCCCCTTAGTGCTGGGGTTGCAAACTTATGGGGTCATGTGTGGCTTTTAGGTAGGTTCTGAGGATCAAACTCCTGTCAGTCTACTAATGTGTCAAACGTTTTCCCCACTGAGGCATCTCAGAGCCCCAGCCTTCCAAAGTCTGCTTGTACAGTTCTCCATTTCTTTCTATGGAATGTCCCATTGAGACTATACATTACACACTCCTAATTTGCCCTGCATTTCGGCTATTGGGATTTTTCAGTTTTTGCTCTGGAGAACAATCATTATGGTTTGTATAAATCTTTAAATACATTTTCAGTGCACTCATGGTACAAGTTTATAAAGCTAAACTTGCTTGATCAAAGCATATAATAACTGCATAGTTTTGATTGACATCAGCAAACAGCACTCTAAGGCACCACAAAACAAGCCCATCTAAGAGCACTGTGCCAGTTTATACATGACCTAGGACATATATGAGGGGCAATATCCCATAGCCACTTTAGAACTGAACGTTGTCAATGAGATAAGTAAAAAACCATGTCCTCGTTTCATTTAAAGTTCTTGCTTGCCAGTGAAATTGGGGCTGCTGAGGTGTTGATACTCTGTTTATAGTGTTTTTTTTTAAACTACCCAATTTTTTTCTTTCTTTGCAATATATAAAAAATTCCAACCTTTTGATCTTCATACTACGTATAAAAATCTCCCAATCTTATTTATTACAAGTGTTTTCCTTTGTTACTGGGTATATTTCACATTATTAGTTTAAGATATGTATAGAAAATCTATAGAGAAAGATACAGAAGGAGAATGAAGATTTGTTGCAGGATATTTGATCACACTGGAACCTCAGGATTGTGTTATTTACCGGAAAAACCTGTTTCTAGTTGTGTGGCTCAGCCTTAACACACACCTTAATCCAAGAGCTTTCTGCTTGAATTAAATAAAATCAACCATACGTCAAGATGGTACTTATGGAGATTAGAGGTCAACACTGGGACCTTTCTTCCACCACTGTCTACTTTGATATTACAAGCAACCAGTTGACAGGGAGTAAACATTAAAAAAAAAAAAAAAGCACATAGAGAATAAGAGGAAGTCAGGAGGACAGATAGACCCACAGGAAGTAGAAGAGAGGGGCATTCAGTTTGAAGGTTTTGTTTTTGTTTTTGTTTTAGATTATGTGAGGAGCATTCTTGGGGGCGGGGCATTGGTTGAGGAGGAAGGTTAGCTGAGCGCTTTCTCTTCCTCTCTGAGCTAGCAGGCATCTGGCTCCCAAGTCTTTATTGGTAAAATTGAATGATTGAGATTTTGTTAAAAACAACAGAGATTGAAACATTTCCCTACAGTTTACGAAGATCTGAGGTTGAGTCTTGCACCAAATGGAGTTTCTTTGATCCAAGATTATATGACAAATTCTCCTATATTTCCTCTCAGTGATATGGAATTTTTAAATTTTAAATTATTGGCTCAAAGTCATCTACTTCAAAACAGTACAAAAGATTTTTGTTGATCTTGAAAACACCAAAATATCAAGCAAATAACAGTATTTTCACAAGTAGCAAACAAAGATTAAGAAATAGTTGAACCGGGTGTGGTGGCGCATGCCTTTGATCCCAGGACTTGGGAGGCAGGAGCAGTCAGGTCTCTGCTTGTCTACAAAGTGAGTGTAGGATAGTCAGGGCTATTACACAGAGAAACCCTGTCTCAAAAAACAGAAAAGAAGAAAGAAAGGAAGAAAGAAAGAAAGAAAGAAAGAAGGAAGGAAGGAAGGAAGGAAGGAAGGAAGGAAAAACAAAGAGAAAGAAAGGAAGGAACGAAGGAAGGAAAAAAAGAAAGAAAGAAAGAAAGAGAGAAAGAAAGAACTAGTTGAAGACCCACTGAGCCACATTTCATTAAAATGAACTTTCTGTTGGGTAGGGAGACAGTAGGGATAGTTTTATTTCCTGAGAAGAGATTCTGATCTAAGTATTTGTCCTCAACAGAACAACAATAAAAAGCATAAGAACACTGAATAGAAACAGACCCATGGTTAGGTCCAGCTATTGGAATAGGCTTCAATGGTTTTGGAACAGTTGTAAAAAAACATTTTAAACAAAGTAAAGAGAATTTTGATATAATGGGAAAAGACAGAAGTATTTCAGAAGACAGAAGAAAGGTTTCAGGGCCCTAAAATACAATATTTAAAACATGCTGGATACCACTATCAGTCACTTGTGTTTTAGATGAGAGCATTAGTAAACTTTAGAAGGGGTTGACATACCCAATCGGGACAGAGTGGAACAAAAGATTAACAATTAAAGGACTAATGGGGTCAGCAACAAGAACGATAATTGCCTTATCATCCGAAATGATGCTGGCCAGAAGACAACGAAACGGTAACTTTCAAGGGGGGAAAGGAAAAAAAAAACCCACTATCAACCCAGAATTCTAATACAGGAAAGCCACTTCTCGGAGACTCAGATGGACAAGCCAAATACCAAAGGTCACAAGCATGGCCATCATAAGGAAGGAATGGCAGATGTCCAGTTCTGAGGGCACACAAAAAAAAGTCCCCAGAGCTCCTGTTAGGTCATGAACATTAGTGCTGTGCCCTTCCGGTTAGAAGCCACAGTTCTTTCATTTCCTCCACTAGTGACTGTTCGGTCACTGATACATTTTCCCCAAATCCTCTACTTTCTCTTCATTTTTTACTTTGTAATATCAAGTCAC
The DNA here is from genome assembly GCA_028658305.1 of Pachyuromys duprasi. Lineage (NCBI taxonomy): Eukaryota > Metazoa > Chordata > Mammalia > Rodentia > Muridae > Pachyuromys > Pachyuromys duprasi. The sequence goes on along the minus strand of CM053760.1, from coordinate 29,803,110 downwards.
CACAAGAAATTGGGAGGAAACTGTAGGCTTTTCAACCAGAAAGAGTGCCCCAGGTATGATTCCTCTAAGACAGAGATTGTTCCCTGACAATTTTTCTAGCTATACATTTGTGACTACGAAATGTATAGGTGTATTTCAGAAATGTCAGTTTTTGCTCTACTTGCTCACATTCCATGCCGAAGACCAGAGAAGCTGACACAAAGGAACACCATGTCTCTTCCTGGGGTTGTGGGCCTCTAGGCAAACCATTTTCTTCTTGCACACAAACTATCTTTCAATTAAACAAGCAAATTTTCACAAGCTCTCTTGAGAGAGAATGCAATACTACCCCCGGTTTGTAAACAATTAGAGAGGGCTGATGTCGCCTTTGATGGGTCATAACAATTCGTTAATATAGACAGATGTCATGGGGGAAAAAAAGACATGTAACAAAGACAAGAACAGTAAAGAATTTCTCTCTGATTTGGTGCATTCTAAGCCAAATGGGACTCTTTTCTGAATGGCTAAATTTTTAATTAACTATCCCCTAGGCAGTTATCATTTCTTTGTAGATTCTTTCAACAAACAGCAGTGTGGCTGTTACAGGAAACTCTCTGTAGGGAGTATTACCTACCTACCCCCTCTGCAGCGGAGGCATCCCCAGTTATTTTGAAGGCAGCGTTTTGGCTTCCATTTTCCCCCCTAAAGCATTAAGGATGGCATGAAAACGGACGTCCTTTCTTTCACATACACAGTGGTTTAACCCGCAATTATAGCTTTTCTGTTTCTTCTGACTTCTCCTCCTCCTTTCTGTATCAATTTTGTCCTCAAGGTGGGTTCAAGATTATATGGTGACTAAAGCATTACTGCACATCACAGTCAAATGTCGTTTAAAAAGAGGAAAATAAAGAAGACAGGGAGAAAGGAGGAATTCACTTGCAAAGAACAGTGCCGGGGCACCACAATATCTGGTCTGAAATTATACTCCAGAGCCATAGTGACAAATATAGCCTAACAGTAACTTGCAGTAGACCTAACAGTAGACCAATGGAACAGAATAAAGGATCTAGAAACAAGTCCATTCAGCTACTTCTACTTAATTTTTGACAACAACAACAAAAATCAAATTAGAAAAAAAAATGTAACTTTTCCAATAAATGCCGCTGGTGGAGGTAAATGTTCACATTTGGAAGAATGAAATTATGTTTATGTGTTTTGCCCCAGACAAAAATAAGTCCAGAATGGGTCAAAGATGGTAACATAAGACATGAATCTTGGAAACTGCTGGGGAAAAGACAAAAGGGAAACATGTCAAGATGTAAGCAAAGGCAAAGACACAGGAGTAAAGGATTCCAACAGCATAAGAATTGACCCTAAGAACTGGAAAGTGGGATTACATGAAAGTAGGCTGCCCCTGGATGAGGAAGAGCAATCATCAGCACGAAAAGGCAGCCTGCAGAAGGAAGGCATTTGCCATCCGTCCTGTGTCAAGGACGGACTGCTATCTAGCTGTGGAAAGAATGGCAAAAATGTAACACCAAAAATCAAATCTTCCAATCCACAGACTGCCTGGGGAAGTGAATAGACAGTTCTCAAAAGTAGCACAAATGAGCAAAGTACCTGAAAAGGCATTCACTGTCCTTAACCCCCTGCCAAAGAGAAATTAAAACCACTTTGAGAGTCTTAAAAACTAAAACTTTTCTGATGTTATGGTTTTTTTTTTTAAGTTTAGCTCTATTTTGTTTTTAGTTATGTATAGGTTTCTGTGTCCTTGTGTGGTTATGTGCCTGTCAGAGGCTGGAGACGTCAGATCCCCACTTTGCGTTGAGTTCCAGGTAGTTGTTAGCTGTGGTGCTGGGAACTGAACTCTGGTTCCTCTTCAAGAACATTGATCTTCCTTTCACCACAGCCTCTATCTTTCTTATCTTGGCCAGAACGGTTGACAGGAGGAAATCAAAGGACAATCGGTGTTGGTGAGGAAATGGGGAAAAAGAAAACTCTATCCACTGCTGATAGAAATGAAGCTGATACATTCACCATGGACACAAACAGATTTTCCCTCAGCAGCTGGGAGTATAATTACCATATGACCCAGCTCTACCATCCGCAGGTGTTAACCTGAGGGGCTTGAAGTCACGTCACAGAACCACTTACGCACTCGTGTTTATTGCTGTACTAGTCATATAGCTAAGAAGCAAACTAGGTGTCCACGAGCAGATGGCTGGGTAAAGAAAATGTGCGTGTACACAACAGAACTTCATTCAGTGTGAACAAATGTCAGGCATGATTTTTGCAGGAAAGTGGGTGGTACTGGAAGTCTTCACACTAAGCAAACTGCACGAGACTCTGAAAAGCAAATACCTCAGCTTTCCTCCCCTAAGAGCTTTCCAGGTTTTAGTGTGTGTGTGTGTGTGTGTGTGTGCTCATGCACTCAAGAGCATGTGCACAGATCATAAACCCTTCCAGGTACCATAAAAGGGAGAAGATGAGGTCTTAAAGGAGTAGACAGCAAAGACAGAGGGTAATGCTACACACATGCCGGGGTGTTATTGGGAGGGACGAAGGAAACCACCAAGGGGGGCAACAGTCAAGAGGAGGGGAGTAGATGAGGGGGAATTAAGACCACAGTACACATAAAACTGTCACAATAAAATCCCTTGTCTTAGAGCTTCACAAAGACCAAATAGATCAGGGCACGGGGGTCTTTTATGAGACTGTTTCTCCAACCAAGGACCATGTATGGATATAACTTAGAACCCGTGCTCGGATGTGGCCCATGGTAGCTCAGTATCCAACTGGTTATCCTAGTAAGGGGAACAGGGACTATTTATGTCATGAACTCAATGTCTGGCTCTTCAAACTCCCCCCCCCCCAGGGAGGAGCAGCCTAGCTAGATCCCAGAAGAGGACATTGCAGCCATCCCTGAAGAGATCTGATAAGCTAGGGTCAGATGGAAGGGGAGGAGGTCCTCCCTTATCAGTGGACTTGGAGGGGGGCAGGGAGCAGATGAGGGAGGGATAGGGAGAGTGGGAGGGAATGAGGGAGGAGGCTACAGCTGGGATACAAAGTACATAACCTGTGATTAATATAAAAATAAAAAATTACATAATAAAAAATAAAAATAAATAAATCCCTTGTCTTACTGCTAACTTAAACTAATAAAAAAAGAAATTATTCCTTTAATTCAAGTGCGCCTTTGCAAGAATGCATCACATTTAATTTAAAGAAACTTCTTATAGAAACGTTTGCAAATATTTACAAGACTAGAAACCAAACGTAGAGTTGGCCAGGGTGGAGTAGCTCAGGGCTAAAAGCTACTCTCCTCCACGTTAAATTAAAATGTTGATGTTGACACTACAGATTCCTTAGAGTTCAGGCCTTCGGTCTCTTACTTAGATTATCTCAATTGCTCCTTATTGCAACTCCTTTCCTGTGCCAGTCCATCTCCACACCGTTCCACCTGGGTTTTTCAGAGGCACAAATCTGACCATGCTGCTTCCCCACTAGTTCCCATGTGCTCCTGCATCCTGGCCTCTGCCTGCATCCTTCATCTCATCTCTCACTCCAGGCCAGGAAAGTTCTGCTGGGCGCCACTCAGCACCAGTGTTATAACACATTCTATGCTTCCTGGACTTCAGCCTTTGTACACACTGCTCCCTCTTCTGGAATGTTCTTTCTCCCTTAGCTTTCTGTTAAAATTCCACTCATCCTTCAAAACTCCATCCAAATACCTTGTCCTTTGAAAAAGTCTATAATCAACCAGCAGAAGTTAGTTGATTGTATGTGATGCAACATCAAGAGTATTAAACTTTGGGAGGGTCAGAATCAAATTCCACTGTCTCAAATTTTGAGGTTACCATCTTTGTGGTCTCATCAAGAATAGACAGAGATTGGGTTTTCATCCTTTGTAGACACTGTCAAGTTAACCTGCTACTGCATCACGGATGCTGGAAGACACGCTGCTCTTAGGTCCAAGATAGAGGGCTTTCTTATTTATGCCAAAAGCAGAATATAGACTCTCTCTCTCTCTGTCTTTCTGTCTCTGTCTCTGTCTCTGTCTCTCTGTCTCTCTGTCTCTCTGTCTCTCTGTCTCTCTCTCTCTCTCTCTGTGTGTGTGTGTGTGTGTGTGTGTGTGTGTTTGTGTGTGTAAAACTTACAGGAATTGATTATCTCCTTTTATCTTGTGAGACTTAGGGACAGAACATAAATTGTCAGGCCTGGTGGCAAGTGTCTTTACCTGCTGAGCCATTCCCCACACTTCCCACTCCAGCTGCCAATCTTTTGCTGGGGGAAAAAAGCTATTCTCTTTTATGTATTCTCTTTCCTAACATGATAACCTGTTTTCATGTTAATGACAATTGTGCTACGAACGCAAGATGATTCTGTGGTCCCTCTAGTAAGTATGATGCCTTATTTCTTCCTCTTAGATGGGGTCTTACCATGTAGCTCTGGCTGACCTAGAATATGCCACGTAGACCAGCTGTCCTCAAACAAAGGTCTTCCTGCCTCTGTCTCCTCAGTGCTGGGATTAAAGGGTGTGCACCACCACATCACCCTAAAGTCATCTTTTTCATCTGTTTCTACTCCTGTAAAATTGAAGAGGTAAAGGTCTCTACTTCACAGTCCTGGTGGGAGGGCTAAATTGAGAGAACATAAGAAATAGGATTGGGGGAATCCGTGGCCTACCACAGCTGTCTTAGCTACTTATTCTTCATCAGACCCCACATTATCTCACAATCAGTCAGTTAGAGAAAATGGCTGCTTAAAAATATTTCTGTTATTTTTAGTACGGAAGCAAGAAAATAGGAACCTATTTCCTACCATTGCTACTTTAATTCAGAAAGCAACGTGTCAGCAGCAGTTCATTCCAGCTGCTGCACAGGGAACAATCAGGTCAAGCCCAGTTTTGTTGCAGTTTGATGAGAAACGTGTCCCATGGGCTCATGAGTCTGAACACATGGCCACCAGCTGGTGACAGAGTCTCCATGAAGGAAGTGGGTCACTAGGGCTTCTGGTTTCTTTCCTCAGCCCAAACTTCCAATCTGTTCTCTACTTCCTCACTGTGGCTAAAACGTGTCAAACCACCCCACACACCTTCCACCATGTTTCCCCCTCTTGGAATGGCTGTAGCCACTTGAACTGTAAGCCATAATATATCTTTCTTCTTTAAATTGAAGAATTACACATCCATGAGAAAAGTAGCTGACAGACCACGCTATGGGATGGCTAGAGCTAATGAATCTCATTTCTTCAGACATCACCTCAGAGAGGAGATTCTAGTCTACAAAAGGTTATCAATAAGTCCCTAAAGAATTAACAAATAAAGGAGTTCATGACTTAATGGTGAAATTTTTACTGAACCATTTAGTACTGTTGTTGGTTCATGTACCTCACAGAAAACTGTGGCAAATTTTTTCTATACATTTTTATTTCTGTATAATCCTTTGAGCTGATTTCTTTTTCCTGAAACTGTGGCCAAGGATTAACCTCAGGTGTCTTCCTTACTTTCTATCCACCTTGTTTTCAGAGACACTCTCTAGCTTGCTGACGTGGATCTGCAGTCTCTCTAGCAAGCCCCGGGATTGTGCTTGTCTCCACCTTCCCAAGAAGAGATCACACAGGCATGCCCTTACACCAGAACCTTTTCCATGGGTTCTGGGGATTGACCTCAGGGCTACTCTGCCAACTGATCTCTAGCTCCCGGACTTGTTTGACTAGTAAAAAGAAAATCTTACTGGAAAAAAGACTTCTCTGTCCTTCATCACCATGCCCTGTTTTGTGAGCTAGAAAAAGCAGCCTTTTAAGGAGCATGTGCTTAACTGCTCTCTCGTGTATAATAAATACCCAAAGCGCCTCTCACTCCAGAAACATTAGAACTGAGAAGTGCTTATGGCTCTGTGGGTGAGATGAGATTGACTAAAGGGCTTTGCTTTCTTTGGATTTGGCAACCAGACCTGTGTTGTTTCTTCTCTGAGTCTACCTAGAATAGGGATTTAATTGATGTGGCTGATGGGAATTGCTCAGTTCTGGTGACATATGCCTGACTGGCTAGCCAGAGAGAAAGACACACAGCTTTCCTGTGCTTCTTTGAGGTATTACAAAGATAAGAAAATTGATAGACAGGGCAGTTTCACTAAAGAGCACTTACTAGCAGAAATTCTAGTGCTAAGTCCAACCTCAAACGGACTCCTTATATGTGTGGAGTTTTCACTCACAAATATGTCAATAGCATATAATGACAATATACCATACATATATATAAAACAGTATAAACACACACATACAGTCAGTTCTTTTTATGGTTCCTCACTGTGGATTCAACCAATCCAGCAAGAAGAGTGTTAGAACGGAGGCAGGAGGATCAGGAGATCAATGTCAGCTTTAGGCAGAGGGGACTGTTTTTTAAAAAAGTTAACAGAAAATTTTCTATAAAGTTTCTGAAAGAAAATTTTGATTTGCCACACTCTAAGTGCTATTATAAGTCCATGTGAGTAAACATATTCACATTATATTAATATTATATGTAATCTGATGATTTGAAGTATACAGGACAATGTGCTAAGATGTGTAGGTCACATGCAGATACGCCTGTAGGACTTGAGAATCTCAGTGAGGAGGGGTTGGAGACGTGGCTCAGCCAGTAAAGTGCTTGTTGCAAAAGTGTGAGGGCCCGAATTCGGTCTCCACCATCCATGAAAGAGCAAGGTGCAGTAGCACACAACTGTACGGAAGAGGAGATAAGGTGGATCCCTGGAGTTCACTGGCCAGCCAGCGTAGCTGAATCAGTAAGCTCCAGGTTCAGCGAGAGACCTTGCCTCAAAACATAAGGTGGAGAGCACCTGGGGAAGACACCTGATATTGACCTCTGGCCTCTCTGTGCCCATGCACAGAACCTATAGCATAGACAGCAGCATGCACATACAAAACACACACAAATTAATGCCGAGTGAGGCACTCGGCAAATACCAGGTTTCTAGGATAATTATTGGTTGCATTTTACCTACTTTATTCCTTCATCTCCACGTAAGACCCTCCTTGTACCCACAACAACCATGTCCCTGATGCCTCCTCCCACCCCCGCCCCAAGCAGGCAGCTTTCTATTGCAACTCTTCAGTGTACACCACATTCTTATAAATCGTTCACACCAACTCACACTTATCAGCATGAATGAGTGCGAGTCACAGTGCTATAGCCTAGTTTTGATGGCGCAGACTTGCTCCGCTGCCAATTCTAGCCTTCAGTCCTGCCGCTCAACGGAGGCCACAGCCAAAGGGCTCACAGTGCCGTCACTTTCACACTTCCTCTGTTCTGCTCCAGACGTGAACTTTTAAAAACTTATTTTTAATCCCCGTAACTGTTTCACATGAAGTGCCATAGAGAACACAGATGATGGTTTCATAATCTTATTCACAATAAATTTCAAAATCTGTGACTGTATTCCCATATTTGCTTCAGGATGAATGCTAGCGATTCTTAAAATTGCTTTTCTTTGAGAAGTTAATGAATGCAAGCTTTATGTTCCAATCATATTCTAACTCCTCCTGCACATACCATTCACATTTCCCTCCAGCTTAATGTCATATATGTGTGTATACGTGTATATACATGTACGTATGTCTTTGTGTTTATATGTGTGTGTGTTTGTGTAATATTGAGTACAACCATTGCTGTGCACATACTCAATGGTGAGGAGCGATCGCTGCAGCATGGTCAATCTACAAGGAACCACACCCTTAAAGAGAACCAATTCTCCCTCCCTTAGCTGACGTCTGCCCTCCACAGCAACTCAGCTAGGGGTGAGGTTGCATGTGCACCTTCCTCATCTATAATCAAACAAGAACCTTTTGATTTGTTTCATTATCAGTTCCTGCCTTTTGGAGGTTGCCACTAGAGGCTAAGAGCCCCAATTCCTTGGCCCCTTATCAGCAATGTCACTATCAGGTGATTTCAGATGTCACCTGCCGAACGGGCCCCACAGGGAAAACGTGAGTCTGAAAGCTACTTTCAAAGAGTTATATTTTAACTGAAGGATAAGTAGGGGAACACATCTTTGGCAAACTTGTTTCACAAGTGATTGCTCTACACCTGGAGGGCAAATCAAAATTTCCCTGCATCTTCGGGCTACGTAGGCTCAGCTCCCAGGCAGGACTACAGTGTCTTACCACATAATCGGGTGTTATCTGCCATTTCATTTCAAAACTAAAATTTAATGGTGGTTATGATCAGGAAAGGCAAAGGGAACCCAACTAATCAGTGGCTTTGTCAACACTAGAATTCCTGTGACATCATCTTTGAAGCTGTAAGAGCTATCACTGGGAACTTGAGAAAGTTCAAGAGCTGAGAGTACACTGCTCCTCTAGAATGCCTGAGTTCAATTCCCAGTATCTACATCTGATGGCCCACAAGTGCCTGTAATTCCAGTGTCGGGTAACCCAATGCCCCTTTTCAGCTTTCGTGAACTTGCACACGTTGTGTAAAAACATACACACAGACACACAGGCACACAGACTCACAGACATAGACTTGAAGAGAAACCTTTTTAAAAATGACCTGTCACACGGCTGTAGATGTAATGAGTAGTTACTCAAAGTGAACTACGCTGAACAGGACAGAATGAGCCTTTGATGGATGGACCTTCCTGGTTGGCTTTAACTATTGTGACCTGGGTGTAATGCACAGTTCAAATCCAATACTACAACACTTAAGAAAGAAAAGAGAACAGTAATTACCTTTTTAAAGTTAGATGTGCTCCTAGGAGTTATGGGACCTCAGCTAGACGTGGTAGCCCATGTGACCATGAGAACACACAGTCAGCAGATAGTGGTGGCAAAAGGCGGAACAGGGTACAGGTGACAAGGTCTGTGGTTCCCTGGCCCCAAGGTTTCCAGGGTCTCAGGTTCCTTGTTACAGGGGAAAAGGTCTGCTTCCCAAAATAGGAACCAAAGCACAAGAATGTACTGACCAGAGATGTCAGAAGACTGGAAAGGATAGAGAAGCCCAAGTTTAGTGATTAACACATTTCACCAAAAATACTCTTCTCTTTACATCACAATTTGGGTCAAACCACTCACGCTGATGAAACGCCAGGTGAGGACAAGTTATTTCTACAAAGAGTCATGGAAGAGGTTTTGTTCAAGTTTCTGAGCTCTGGTGTCGGTGACCCTCTATGCCAACATGCAGTGTGTGAACACTGCACTGCACATCACTCTAGGAAGAAACGGGTCTGGCGTCCCTGCTGTTTCACCAATCTGCTGCCAGCACAACCAGGGGCAGAGAGGGCTTTTCCTCTGGTCAAAGCCAAGACTAGGGCTCAAAATTTCTCCTCCAGCTCTTTTCTCCAAATTACCAAGGAGAAATTAAGAACTCCTTTCCACGTGCATTCTTAACTCTTTCATGTTCCTGGCTGAGAGAAGGAAGGCGTGGGGCAGGGCACCTTCAATCCAATCTCTCCTACATTCAGCATCTGTCAGATGTCGGGCAGCAGCAGAAGTCTCCGCCACACAGAACAGGAAAAGGAAGAAGCCTGTCTGCCTATGGTTAATCTCCAATGTAAATTTGCCTGGAGTTAGAATAACCACAAAAGCACACCGCTGGGTATGCCCATAGGGTATTTCTGGGAAGGTCTAACCAAAGAGGGAAGACTGGCCTGAAGTATGAGTGGTGCTCTCAGTGGGCTAGGGTCCCAGACTGAAGCAAAAGGAGAAAGAGGCTCCCGGCTACAGACGCAATATGGCCAACTGCGTGGTGGTCTCAGGTGTGGCCGCTGTCTTCCCTCAAGTGATCTGGAGAGCACAGCATGGAGAGGCTCCGGGTCTCAGTGGGTGCCTGAGCATGCACCTTCCTTCCTCTTCTTTTCTCTTTCTGTCTCTTTCTCCATGGATTTTACCTGTGCATTTCTCAGTATATGTGATTACCCGGGCACAGTAAGAGCATAGGGAGTTTCAAGGTGAGCTTCCATGCACACACAGAATGTGCTTTGATCATCGTCAGCCCTTGGGGTGGCTAATCTTGGTTGTCAAGTTTATAGACCTGGAAAGAGGGATGGCTTGGAACTGGGAAGTTCTCTTCTCACTTTGATTTCTTCTTTTAAGGCTGTTTTGGTTATTTGTCGTACTGGATTGTATGTGAATCTTAGGACCAGCTTACAGATTTCTGAAAGCAAACAAACCAACAAACAAAATACCAAGAAACACCCACAATGATTAAGGCATCCTATAAGAAAAGAAACATCAGTTAAACTGAATTAAAAGTCCACAAACAAATCCTTGTGATTATGGTAGTTTGAGGTCAGCTGATTTTTTTTTTCACAAGTGTGCCTATGCAATTCATTGGGGGAAGAAATGTTTTGTGTTTTTTTTTTCAACAAATGGTTCTAAGACAGATACACTGGTGCAGATTTATAAATATGTAAATTAATGTTGTGAACCCAGAGTTCGTATCACTAAGAAAAATCAATTTGGAGAGTATCCAAAGACCCATAAAAAAAAGAGCAAAAGCCCTATAAATCTGTTTGGCCTGAGGGTTAGGGAGCATTTTCTCCTTTGCCGCCAGAAAATGTCGTGGTCCTTAAAAGAGCCTGCTTCAGTCTCCAGCTCTGCTTTGCAGCTCTGCAGTACTCCTGCTGTAGGTGGCATCTAGTGGCCATCTCTGTGATGCAGGTCACATGGGTGTGCCTGGTTGGATGGTGTGTACATGTGTATGCATGCATTGATGTTCACATGCATGCGAGCGCGCGCGCACACACACACAGACACAGACACACACAGACACACTGGACATTCGAAAAGCTTAACTATCCCAGTAACTCAAAAACTGCACAGTCATACAGATCTAAAAACAGTTTTAAATATAACTCATAGCATTTTAAACAGAAGCGAAACTGAGTTTAGCAGATTATGAAAAGCAGATGGTATCCATGTTCTGACGGAGACTGAAAGAAGAACAAAAGAGAGACTCCTTCCCAAGAGAGCCTGTGCAGCTGCGGGACCGCAGGGGGGAAGCACCGAGACTTTCTCTGTGTGCTGTAGTGTACGCCAGCCATAGAGCATGTGTTGGAGGAAAAGTGCTTTTAAAACTCACTCTGGATTTTAAAGCAATGGCGGGGTTGTGGCAGCATCTTGGCAGATGCATCAGCATAGCATTGCGAACCTAGTTCATCATCCAAGCTCGCGTGTTTGCTGAATACTCACCCACATATACGAATGAGCTGTGATTATTGAGGACCCACTGTGTGCCAGGTATAGCCCTGTCTGTATGAACTCTCATTTAATACTTAGACAGTCGATGCTACTGTTGTGTAACATTTTCCTTCCTGCAGGAAGCTCCTTAGGCAAGAAAATAAGCAACTCAAAATAGCTTCAGGAAGTCCCTGAATCTGATAAGATTCACTAACCCCTTCCCTGCCAGCATGAGCAACAAAAGCTGAGAGTCCTTCTCAAACAAGTTGAGCTGCTGCCAGGCCAGGTGCCTAGAAAGAACAGAATCCAGAGATACTGCCTGGAAGAGGTTTAGACCAACTGAGGAACCTGGAAAGGACGCTCTACATCCTTTTGATCTGGCTGTAGGCTGTGCACTATGCTCCAAGTTTTGTGAGCAGTCACGCACGCAGGAGTGGGCTTTGGTGATGCAACTGTCTTTAGGTTGTTTCTTCTCCTGTAAGTAACTCCTCGCCCATATTCCTGTAAGTAACCCCAATAAAATTCACTGCTTCACCAAGTTTGACTTCCTTGCTATTCCCTTTGGTCTATCATGGGATCCTTGTCTGGAGTGAGATGATAAATGCATTGTGTCTCCCCAGGGTAAGTTTTGTCAGACAATAACCACCAAAACTGTAATCAATTAAAAACACAATAACTGAGAATACCAATAAGTGAGTAGTTTCAAAGTAGGGAAGGGGAAGCTCACAATGTCTAAAACAGAGAACAAGAAAACAGATTAAAAGAAAAGAGCTGTACTTTTTTTTGAGACAGGGTTTCTCTGTGTAGTCCTTGGCTGTCCTGGAACTTGCTTTGTAGACCAGGCTGGCCTCGAACTCACAGAGATCTGCCTGCCTCTGTCTCCTGAGTGCTGTGTGATTAAATGTGTGCACCACCACTCCAGGCTAATGTAATTTAAACACTGTAGATTTAAACAAGGCAGCAGATATTAAAGTATAACATCTCAGGTCTGAGACGCAGTAAAATCAAAGCTGTGTTTTCTAGAGCCGCATGCTAGTGGACAGCCATTAGCAGGCTTTTCTCTGAGCCTTCTTAGTCAGAACTCAGCTAGGACTAAAGGCACTGTGGCAGAATGACAGTACCATCTACCTCCACAGCAATAGTCTAACACTACTGATTTATGACTCTTGGCAGGAACTACTGGCCATAAGCCAGGGCATACCACAGTGGCTGCCAAAGTTGCCACTGGCAGTCCCCAACCACATCTACCCAGCTCAACCCCCTGTGCAGACAATGTTCCCGGTTCCCTGGCTGTTTTTAGTAGTCAAAAACTCTGAATGCTCAGGTGAAGATTAGGGTCAGCTTCAGAAATAGCCAGGGATAGCGCAAGTGAAATCAACCCTAGGATAGATACTTTGCATCCAAGCCTTTCTTCTCCGGTGGCTTGCGCAGCCCAATTCTTGCCAAGTACCTCATTCTCCCTGTTGATCCCAGCTGTTTCTTTAGATGAGACTTGGCAACCATTCAACTTTCAAGTTCTTTTCTTTAAAATGTCTATATTAGAGACCGTGACTTCAGTATTTCAGACTTACAGCATGGAGCTGGATCCCCGGGAACTGGAGTTACAGATAGTTGTAAGCTGCCGCTTCATATAAGTGCTGAGAAGAATCGAACCTGGGTCCTCTGGAAGAGCAGCAGTGTAGTGTCCTCAACCGCTGAGCTATCTCTCAAGCCTGAGACGTCTCATTTTAAATTCTTGCCTTCATGTGGAGAAATGAATCTTAAGTGGATATTCATGATCTAGAAAGAATGAAGCAGAAGTGGAAGGCCTGGGAATCTCTTAAATTTTCTTTTTTGAAGTCAACTTTCTTATGGCCACTCTTGCGGAGTGAAAATGTGAGGTGGGAGAAACACTGGAGTCCTTCCAGCAGGTAGGACAAGTTGGATATTTGCAGGCTTGAGAACATATGGGAGGTGAAAGACAGAAGACCAAAACCTCACGACATTATCACAAAGGACAGTCCCCAACCAAAAGACCCTCACATCCAGCTACATTCTCTTTTTCAATAATTTGCTGTTGAGCTGTTGCTATTGACTTAGTATTGTGTGGTGTCAGAAGGCAAAACCTTAATAAGTGACATTACTGTCCTTAGAAGAAACAGGACAGGCTGGTGAGGTGGCTCAATTGGTAAAGCACTTGCCACATGAACACCTATATTTGATTCCTGGCCCATGTGAAGAGGAAAAAGCAAAACAGACATGGTAGCACTCTTTATACCCCAGTGGTGGGGAGGCAGACACAGGGGTTCTCTGGTGTTCTCGTCACTGTTCTGTTGCTGGGAAGAGACACCACAACCATGGCACCTCTTATAAGAGAAAGAATTTATTGGGGCTGGCTTACAGTTTCAGCGGCTGCTCCGTTGTCATCATGGTGGAGAACGTGGCAGCACACAGGCAGAGCTGGTGCTGGAGAAATAGCTGAGCCTTCTACTTACAGTTCTGCAGGCGGCAGGAAGAAAGCAATACTGAGCATGGCATGGGCTTTTGAAGTGGCAAAGCCCACCCACAGTGACACACTTCCTCCAACAAGGCCACACCTAAACCTTTTCAAGGTAGTGCCACTCCCTGATTACTAAGCATTTAAGCAGAAGAGCCCATGGAGGCCATTCTTATTCAGACAACCGCACCTGGGGGCAAGCTGGCCAGCCCACCTAGCCTACTTGGTGAACTCCAGGCCAATGAGAGAGCCTGCCTGAAAAAGATAGACCACATCTGTTAAGTAATACCAGAGGGGATCTTTTGATCTCTACACATATACACACATGCACCCACACATAATATACAGAAAACACAGAGAAAGAGACAAGGGGGAAGATGGACAGAGAATGAGAAGAGCTTTCATTTTCCTAACAAGTGGAGATACAGCTAGAAGGTGATTATCTGTAAATGAGGAAAGAAGCCCTCACCAGACCTTGAACACCTTGACTGCAGACTTCCCAGCCTCCAGAACTATAAGCAAGAAATTTCTATCATGTATTACCTAGTTCATGGTATTTTTTCCCACAGCAATCAAGGCAAACTGACAGCCAGAATGAGTGATGTAGACCACAAGAGAGGCCTTCGAACTGCAAAGTCATGTAGAGTGTGGGATAGGACTGGTAAAGATCCAAAGAACATGCTGTCAGTAAGTGGAACACATGAGGGAAGAGAGCTGTCATCCATGGACTAAACAAGCTGATGGAAAACTCAGAGGAAGGTTACAGAGCAGAGCTAAGGGGAACAGTTATCACATGGATGGGAAACTGTCAGCCAGTAGATTGTGCTGTTCCTTGTCCGCAGGGTCTCCACTGAGCAAAATTCCTGAAGATGTTGACTTGTTGGTGCCACACAAAATCATCAGTAGTATCCTGTGCCTTTGTCTGGTGGCTGGAGCGAGAAGTAACACTGAGGTCCAGGTCCCGCTGCAGGCTCAGCAGTGAGTGGACAAGGACTACAACCCATGTAAGGAGTGCGAGACAGAGAGAAACCAGCACTGCCAAGCACATACTGTGGACCAGGGTTGAAAGCAAGGTATGGCTCATGGTTTTAGATGAGGAGCCAGAAGTTCAGGGGGTTCAGCCACTTCCCATGATCACAGGACCAGGGCAGCACTTAATATTTGCAAAACACCGTATTTGTCTTAGTTACTTTTCCATTGCTGTGATGAAACACCACGAGGCAACTTATAAAAGAAGGTGTTTTGACTTGCAGTTTCAGAAGGTTAGAGTCCATGATAGCAGAATGAGCAAACAGCTGAGAACTCACATCTTGATTCACAACCATGAAGCAGAGAGAAGAGAGAGAGAACCCCATTAATTACATGAGTCTTTTGAAACCAACAAAGCCAGCTTCTGGTGACGTGACTTCCCAAACATCTCCACCAACTGGGGACCAAGTATTCAAATATCTGAGTCTATGGGGTGTTCTCATTCAAACAAACACAGCTGGAAGTAACAAGAATTGGTGAAGGTGTTGAAAAGGATCAAAATCCACCATAAGCTAGGTGCTAGGGATTATCAAATGACTAACGGCATCCGTATCTCTCCCCAGTCCTGGTGAGTAATGTTCAAAGGGTCAAGACTTTCTACTCGAGTATAAAAATGCAAGCTTTCAACTGTTTTATTTACGTGTCATTTTTAGGACATTGGCACTGAAGCACCTCATTTTACTCTAGCCACGGTTTTAGGAGATATCAGTACTTACACTAGCCCTTTACTTTAGCTAGATTATTAATTGGCTTAGTACAGATTTCTACAAATATGTTGAAATGTTATGAGGGGTTGTTTTACAAGACTCATGCCAAGTCAAGATCTTGCCTGGCTGAAAGTGGGGAAATAGCTTCATTTCTGAAGGAGCGTTATACTACCCTCTCTCTAGTGTATAGCTTTGCTAATAATCCCAGCAGGTTTGGCGTATTGGCTTATTTCTATGTTACTAATTGTCTGCTTTGCTTTTTTAGAAGCAGCTCACATGTCACTTTGGAATATCTATATGTATACATGGGCACGCATGTTAGTGTACGTGTATATGAAGATCTGTGTGCATGTATATGAGGGGATGCAGCGGTCACCCCTCGGGAGCTGTCTACCTTGTTTTTTGTGGTTTTTTTATTTGTTGGTTTTTGAGATGAGAGGGGGTTCTCTCACTGGTATGCAGGGTGCTGCACTCAGGCTAGACTGGCTAGCCATACAATCCCAGAGAACCTCTTGTTTTCATCAATGGGAGTATAAGCACCATTCTGGACTTTAAAATCTATCTATCTATCTATCTATCTATCTATCTATCTATCTATCTATCTATCTATCTATCTATCTAGGTTCTGAAGATCAAATTCACACCTTCATGTTTGCATGGCAAGCATTTTACCAATTTTCCCTCCCCCCACACCCTTTCTATGGGTTTTCTCTATAGGATGAACATTGCGAGTGTACAAAGTAAATCATGATCCCTCAGATATGACCCCAGTTGCTACACCTCCCATAGGATCGAATGCTGCCCCTAATCCTCAGCTCCCCAGGTCTGCAATGCTGTGGGCTCTGACCACTCCGGCCATGCTCTGACCAAAACAGGGCTGTTCATCTTCCACTCAGAGGAAGGGAAACGAGTCCTTCCTTTTGTAAAGTACGGTGCACAAAGTGTAACTTCCCTTTATTTTATTTTATTTTATTTTTTTTACTAATTTATGGTCAAAATAGAATGGTGTGCTGCCAGCTGATAGTGTTTTCATTATTAAAGTAATCCTGTTCAGGCTATTGCAAGCGGAACTCTTTCTGCTTGAATAACACCTTCACAGGAAAGAAGACATGCTTGCAGAGGCCTCCCCTCAGGTTATCTGAAGCTAGAATCTGTGTGGCGTGTGTCACCTCCTCTCCATGACAACCTCGGAAGGTAAAATAACTTCGGCATTGTGGATTAATTACTTCAGGTAGACTAGTTCCTGGAAATATATGCATTTCCTGCATGTGTTCATATGAGTATCTGACTCCTATAAGTTGGGTAAAAAATTTGAATCATTGCAAAATACTAAAAAGAAAAGAAAAACAAACAAACAAAACCTAAATATTGGCACCTTTTCAGCTTTGCTCTCCGTCCTTCAAGTGCTCATAGCCATTCAAGAATGAAAGGAAAGGGAATCAGAAAGGGTGAGAAGGGAAGGAAGGAGTGGGAAGGAAGAGGAAGGGGAGGAGAGGAGAGGGAGGAAAGGAAGGGCAAGGGATGGGAAAGAAAAAGAGATAAGGAGGGGAGAAACAACAGGAAGCTCTCTCCACACAGTCATTCTCCATGGCGCAGTTCCCCACATCAGCTCTTGCCTTCCTTCTGGGCTTGAAGCCATTCTCCTGTACTCTAGATGGTTGCTCTCCCTCCTTGCTTAACGTGTTAATGCATCCCTCCTCCTGTTCATAGGATGTGAGAGGATCTGGGCGATGCTTAGTGGGTAAAATGCTTTCTGCCCCTGCTCCGGGATCCTTGCATGCATGTGAGCACCAAGCACAGCAGCAGATGCCTGTCGCTCCACTGCTGGCTGGGAGGCAGACACAGGACGACCCCATGGGCTTGCTGAGCAGCCAGGCTGGCTGAATCTGAAAGTTCCAGGTTCAGTGACATGCCTTGAATGTCAAGAAATAAGGTAGAGAGTGTTTAATAAAGACACTTGATATTGACTTTTGACCTCCTTGTGGGGGTCTACACCAAACCCAAACTCAGGTACAACCCCACAAGTGATTTTAATTCACAAAGCACACCTTAGTAAGACACAGTGGCTGATCCCCCTCCACTCCATCCCCATAACCACTCCCAGTTAAAAAACAATGAAGGCCAGATCTGGAAAGCTAGCCTTTGGACTCACTCTGCCTAGTGTCTCGTGTCTGTCACCACTCTACTTGGTCTCTGGCTCTAGTGACACCACTTCCACTATGTGGGGACCGTTATCATCACGACCAAATACTCTGCTGCAGCAGTTTGCAACCAGGGCTGGTTTTGCATCATCAGATGCAATGTCAAGGAACTCTTGGTTGTGCCCACTCAGGGAAAGCTGTGTGACTGGCATTCGGTGAACAGAGGCCCAGGTTGCTGCTCAACACCTGCCCAGAACACAGAACAGGCTCCTCAGGATAGACCCATCCAGATTCCAATGCCACCGGTGCTGAGGTGGAGAGACACACCCACCCATGACTAAACACAACAACAACGCTGCTCTGCTAAATACAGGGCCAGCTCTGTTCCTGAGATCTGATTTCGCCAGAGTGAGAGAAGTTCTGAGAGCCCGTGGCAGGTGGAACCAGGTAAAAAAAAAATGTCTGGGCTGCAGCTCTGACAGCTACCAGTCTGTCTGCTTAAGAAGCCACCGTCGGTCTCCTTTCACAGATACCCCTGGAGGAGGTCACCGTGTGCAGAAGCGGTTTTGAATGTAGGAACCTCAAAATGTGTCACTAGGATATGCCTGACTGGCAACAGCCAGGTGAAAAGGTCCACAAGTGGGTGACTGCTGTCTCTCAGGTCACCTGCCCAGCTCAGAACGCAAACCCTGGGGGCAAAGGCCACCCCAGTGCAGCTCCGTCAGCATCTCCTCCCTCCCCAGCCCCTCCATATTAGCTACAATTCCCCAGTGCTAATCCTGATTCCTGACCATTTCTTTTACTCATACACTCTTTTCTCAACCTCCAGTCTCTCTATTTATAATGACCACTAATCCTGTTTAAAGTTCTTCCAGACCATGCATGCCAAGACAGCAAGCCCACGGGCCCACTGGTCCTCAGTAGCGTTGTCATGAATCCTCAGTTACTGCAGCAACCTTCGAGTGACTATGCTTCTTTGTTCAAAAGAGATGTGTTTTTATTTGTGTGTGTAAGTAGATCTGTATTATGTGTGGACACAGGCATCCCTAGATGTAAGATTCCCCTGACTCGGGAGTTGCAGGTGCTTGTAAGCCACGAGATGTGGGTGCTGGAAACCTAACTGGGATCTGAAGCAAAGCTAGCAAGTGCTCTTAGCCACTGAGCCATCTGTCCAGTCTGTGGCCACTGTGTTTTGAAGCTTAGCTGCCTCTGCTCTGTGCTATCCCTAGCCGGAACACAGAGGAGACTTGGGCTTGTCCAGTACCCATGTCCTTTATTCTCTGGACATCCTCTGACTAACATAACTCTCCTTGCAGGATCCTGGAGGGTCTTGGAAAAAGCAATTTCTGAAGTACTGTCTGTGTACATGATGCCTCACAAACAGGAAGCAGTTAGTGAACAAATGTTAGTGAACTCAGTGTGCTTAGCCATGTGTGTCAGGGAAGCCTATCACCTCCTGTTCTGTCTGGTGTTGGTTCTGCCCATGTGACTGTTTTCAGTTTCCATCTCATTACTGACATCCAGAGAGCTGTACTCGCTTCCCCACACACCCATCCAGGCACTTTTAGTTTCTGATTGATACAACTTTGATTTTCATGTGTCATTCTTCAAATGTCAGCAAAGCCTTTAGTTTTTTTTTTCTTTCACTATTATTTATCCCCGAGCACACAAAGTTAAAAATTAAGCAAGAAGAGATTTATCTCTCCTTTTGTGTAAATTAAAATATACGAACAAAGCCAGGGAGTTCTGAGTCTTTTGAATTCAGGGGGGAAATGGGTGTCAGTAAGCTGCTGTAAGTGTGGCCACTGTGACTCAGAGTGTGATAATATATGAAACCACACTTTTCTATGAGGCCCATTCTCTCAATAGAAGAATCTCCCTGAACAGAAACCGAAGCCACAATATGTCACTGCCAGTGGGGGTGGGGATGGGAAGGGGCAATGACAACGACACAGGCTGGATACTTCCAGAAGTCACATGTCTGCTCTTTGATGACAGCTGAATTTACCAGCCCTCAGCAGCAGTCACACATCATTCATTGGAGCGGGTGTACTTTGATTTTGCAAAACTTCTCTATCCGTGGGCCTTGACGTATTTTTCACAGCATACCCAATTAGTGGTACATGTGGATGGCTTTTACAACTCAAAACCAGAGAAGGTCAGAACGTTTACAACAAGATGCAATAATACAAACATACACACACACTCACAGACAGACAGACATTCTCAGGAAGGTATGTCCCTCAGTGTATTTTCCTCCTAACACTGCAATTAGACACACCGATGGAAGAAGTGGTTCTTACAATCCTAGAAAGTGGGGAAGTATAACCTGAATTTCTTGGCAATCATCATTGCCCTTACTCAAAATGAGACCACAAAACTGCCTTTCACCAAATGCTCAGCTCTGACAGAAAGCCGAATCATTATAGTTTCATGTCCTTCCCTCGAGGCACGACTTAAACAAGAAAACTCTGTCGTCAGGACTGACAAGAAGGACCCACTCTGAGAACTGCTGAAGAGCAAGGGTGAAGGGGTTTTTGTCTCCCTCACAATAAAATCAAGTGAAAATGATCTCTGATTACTCAAACTTGGCATTAAATGTCTCTGGGGATTTTACTCATTAAAAACACAATTCTCAGCTGAGTAATTTTTGTAGGATTATGCTGTCAGGAGCTCAGAGGAGGAACCAATAGTGAGAACACCCAGGTGGCAAAAGTCCTGAGGACGCTGAAAAACAAACCCAGGAAACTTTTGTCAGCAAGATTGCCTGCAATGCTCTGTGTGTGTGGTGTATGTACGTGCACACGTCTGTGTGCCTGTGGGTGCTGGGTGCCTTCTTCAATAGCTCCCCACCTTGTTTTTTGAGACAAGGTCTCTCACTGGCCTGAAGGTCAGCATTTTGACTCATGAGTGAGCCACTCTCTGGCCAGTGATGGGAGAAATGCTCCCATACTGAGATTACAGACATGCACCACCACATCGAGCTTTTAGGCACACACTTGCATACATGTACTCAAGAGTATGTTTGTGTGTGTGTGTGTGTGTGCTTATGTGAGAGTGCCATGATAGAGACACAAACTTAAATTCCTGAGCCACAATCCTGCAATGCTCTTTTCAGCTTTAGATAGCTCATAAATAGATGTGAGGCAGTTGCTTTTCCGGTCGGTAGTGCTCCTTGCTCATTATGGTTAGAGGGCTAACAATATCTGCCGGAATCCTTGACTTCTGTTTGGAAGGAGCCACAGAGAAGACAAGATTTCCCCCTCTGCCTCCTATTAATTTTCTGCAGAAATAACATTAACCAAATTCACATGATTTTTTTCCTATTTCAAAAGTGAACTGTCAATTATTCCCTGCATCACCTTTTTGTGTCTTTTAAAAGATTTTGCACATCTTTGCATAGCATTTAATTTTAAATGCTTTTATGCAGTATTTAAAATAAATGCAGATTCTTTAGTCTTCACAGAACACTTAGTGAATCCCAGAGGCGTGAGTACAGGCAATGTCTTTATTTACCAAATGTGTTTCCTTTCTATTTTCATGGTTTTTATTTCCCCCACACTTCGCTTGGAATAACATCATCTCTTATCTATCTAGGGATAAAAGATGATTACCTTTTTGTTCAGAACCCACTAAACTAATACAGTTTTTCAGCTTGTTGCTAAGCAACTGAGCTAGGTTACCTAGAAGCAGCCGATTCCACTCGGTTCCTCGTTCCCTTTTTGATAATTGACCACAGAGAATTTCCCTGGTAGGGAAGAAGAGCTACAATCAAGGGACTTGCAGAACAACAAAAATTGACTGTCCTGAGTTGTTAAAAAATACTTTTATATTAAATTTTGGCATATTTATACAGTGGGACACGAAACCAAAACATGGTAGAATGAAGCCAGAAACATGCTTTTTCCTGTAATTTCATCACTCAGGATGCTGAATCAAGAGGATGGCCATGAGTTGGAGGCCAGTAAGGACTACAAGGTGAGTTATAGGCCATATTTGATTGCAGAGTATGAAGCCAGGAATGGAAGAGTACAGGTTATGTGTGTACATTGTGGTCAGAACACGAAGCTGAGAGATCACACCTTCAGCTATAAACACAAAGCAGCCAGACAAACTGAAAGCGGGAGGAGGCTGTAGACTCTCAAACCCCACCCACCCAGTGACACGCTTCCTCCAACAAGGCCCCACCTCCTTAAGTTCCATAGCCCCGCCCACCCACCGCCGCCTCAGCACCACCCACCCAGGACCAAGTGTTCAAATACTTCAACGACGCAGGACGTTTCTCATTCAAACCTCCTCCATGTGTCTCATCTTGTTATAAAACTCCAGAAAAGACAAGTCTAAGGGTAGAGGGATGGTTCAGTGGTTAAGAGCTCTGGTTGCTCTTGCAGAAGGCCGGAGTCTGGATCCCAGCATTCACATGGTTGCTTACAGCAACTGTGAGGTTGTAAGCGGCTGTGAGGTTTATTTGTGATGTCTGAGGGCACCAAGTGTGCACATTGTGCACACCCACGCATGCAGGCAAAACACTCATACGCATGATATGAAAATAATAGATTTTTATTTAAATTATGAATGATGTAAGGAAACAGAACCTAGGCAGAATTGTCTGGGAGTGTAGGTAGGAATAGTTTGAGAAGAGAGGGATGATGGGAGTTCTCCATTGTTTCTGTCTTGACAGGATGGAGGTTGCAAACAAAATGCAACCTCATGGGTACTTTTTATTGTAAGTAAATTAAATTTCGACCAAGAAATCAAAACCCTAAGTGTATTTATTAAATTTTGACTTAGCAATATTATTTTGAGGGCTAGGAATACTTTTCTTTTCTATTGGGAACTTTTTTTTAAAAAATGAGAGAAAGACATTTATGTCATTTAAGTGAGATGTGAAATTTTTTTCCTTAAAGGGAATTTACTTTCCAAAGGCTGCTTACTTGAGATGTGTCGTAATTAATACTTCTCACCTGGTTGCTTTTTCCTATCAGTTTAATTTTTATTAAAATTACATATGCCAACAATTTAAAGAGCATCCTACCACTCAGAAATGAGAATTTCAACGGTTTCAGCTGTTTCCTGTGGAGTTGTCTTATTTACAGAAAGAGGATAATGCTGCCTGTGTTAGCTTTCCAGATTTTGTTTCACTGAACTGACTTCTTGTTCTAGAAATTCACTCCCCGCTTCTTCCCTCCTTTCATTCCAGCCGCCTTTCTTCTCAATGTAGTTGTGTCAGTTTTGTTAAATGTGGGATATGCCTAACTATAGTCACATTCATGACATTCATCACTGAGAAAATAGTAAGCTATGACACTTTCTCTTCTCCGAAGGATTTGTGGCTTTTCCGGAGTTATGAGGTACTGGGATATTGTTTTGGGTTTCTTGCTTATTTGCTTGCTCAGTTTATTCCAGCGTGGTTTTCTGCTCTCCATAACTAGCAACTGTGGCTTCCTTTCATCTTGAGTCACTAATGTGCCTGGTTCCAGGGTCACATGACTTTTGTGACTCCTTAAAGTACAAATGACAGGTTTGCTTGACTAGAAGTGGAGGGATGTGAAGACAATAATTAATAATCAGAAATATCCAGCAATAGAGAGGGTGATTTAAAATTTACTTTGAGGTTCTGAAGAGATAGCTCTATGGTTAAGAGTGATTACTGCTCTTCCACAAGACCAGAACTCAGTTCCCCATGTCAGCTACAACTCCAGCTCCAGGGGATCCAGTGTTTCAGGCTTTGGTGGGCACCTGTACCTCTGTCTCTCTGTCTTTGTCTCTTCCCCACATAAAGACAAAGAAGGTAAAATAAAAAAATAGATATATTTTTAAAAAGCTATTTTTTGCACTTCAGACACAACAAAACACCTCAAAACACAACAAAACTTCAAAGTCTTACCGCACCATTTTAGCAATGAGGAAACGAGACATCACCATTTTTCCTAAGCTACCCAAGTAAAAGCTATCCATTTACTTCTAGGAACGCCCAGTGTGGTTGGGTACCTGCATAGTATGCCCGAGGCCCTAGGTTAGGTTCCTGGCACAGCAGAAAAAATATTAATTCTGAAGCCAACAAGCATTACACTGGACCATGTTGCCAGACACAGGCATCCGTCACAGACATCCTCTTCCAGGATGATGTGTTTTTGTATCCTGAGATGATTTTCCCTCAAAAGAAATATTTCCATTGTTAGCTTCCTGAGAAGCAAGATAGCCAAAGCTTACAGGCTGGGGCTCAGTGGTTTAAATAGGCAAAGCGGGTGCACGGGTGCGTATTTAGGAAGCCAAAGAGCCATATTACCATCTGAATTTCCAGTTCAGTGAGTTAAAAGGACGATATATGGACAAATGGACAAACTTTCCTTTCTGACCTAACAGCAGGACATTGTCAGAAGGGTGCCTCCTTGACCTATGAAGCCCTGCAAAGCACCTTCTGAGGAGAAGTATTTTGAAGCTGAGGAGGAACAGGAAAACTTAAACCAGCTCCAGGAGGATTTTCAAGACACCAAACAAAAATGAACAAGCCCCCACATGCCTGAATTTTCCATTTAAAAAAACACAATATGTAGTAACTTGTAACACTTTAAGAATGCTCTTGTTTTCTCACCCCGACTCAGTGGAAGAGATTAACCATCAAAGGTTTGCTTTGCAATTAGTCTACTCAGAAAGCAAGACGGAAATGAGAGAAAGCACAGAAGTGGTGGCAATTATGTGTCACCATTCTGAAGCAATTAGGCTTCCACGTGGTGTGTCAACCAGCCAACCAGCCAAGCAGTGGTTTGAAAGACAATTTCCATTTTGAAAAAGCTGAAAAAAAGAAAAAGAATAAAAAACCCATTCTTCTCAAACTTGGCCATATCATTGAGGAGAAGGCTGAAATTAAAGTGAAAACAAATTGCAGGGCTGATGAGTTCTCACAGCAGAGTTTCTGCAAAGCAGGGAAAAATCACAAATTTTTCTCTAGGTCCCTGTTTTTACACACGGCACCCACGGAAAGGGCAAAGATAACTGATGGTAGAACTTATTTTCCCAACATCTAGTTCCAAGTTGATTTGGTTTGCCAGGTTCATGCCCTTTTGGAGGCATAGAGACTTAGTAACATCACACAGCCGAAGAAGATGTTTCCATGTCTGTGTGGAAAGTCATTTGGAGGTTTGCAGGGAGTAGATGGGTTTGACAGAACTCAGAACTTAAACAGAGAAGTTATATGGGCCTCCTCACAGCCTTGCACAGAGATGGCTATTTTGACATCAAAGTTTGGCAATAAAGACATTGACCTGTGGACACAACAAACCCTTCCCAGTGTCTGAGTGCTTTATTGATTTCTTTTCTTACAATAATAGAAGAAAGTGCCGGGTGCAGTGGCACACACCTGTGATCCCAGCGCTCAGGGAGGCAGAGGCAGGCAGATATCTGTGAGCTCAAGGCCAGCCTGGTCCACAAAGAGAGTCCAGGACAGCCAAGGTTACACAGAGAAACCCTGTCTCAAAAAACAAACAAATAAGCAAGCAAGCAAACAAACAAAAGAAGATAACCACAGATCTTTAAAGCCTGGTCAATTTCTGAAACATGTTGGCTCTATGGCAAGAGCTTTGAGCCTTCCATTAGAGGAAGGCTCAGGCTGATGTGCAGGCTGATTTTTTTTGTTACTTAAACAACAACAACAACAAAACCCTGAGCTGAATCAACTCAGTCCCATAACAGCTCTTCCTGTCCATCTGTGTACCTCATTTTTCACTTTTGTATTCTTCCTATTATTGCTCGGAATAAAATGACCTGACAAATAATTATTCCCAACTCTTCTCATGGAGGAGTTAAAATTGTAGAGAAGGGTCCAAATAATTCATCCAGTGCTAAAAGATGTAATTCTAGGGAAGCTATAGGTGGGAGAAGTGTCAGCAATTTTGTTTTGCCTGAAGCTGGGATTATTTTTTAATTTTATTTTTTAAATATTCATTGTGGATAAGCATTATATGCAGTGCTGTGTTACATAAGTGCATTTTCATTAAGTATGTGTTCGGTATATGTTCTGACATCTTCTTTCACCTTCTGTTGACCTCTTTCTGAGATTTATTCCATTGATCACCTGGCTCTCAGGTCTTCAAAGTTTGGCTGAACTATGCCACCCATCAGGTCTGCAGGTTACAGATGAAAGATTTTGCAGCTTCCTAGACTCCGTGGTAGAAAGACCAGGGGGAGGAGCTGAAGAGATGGCTTCCTAGCTGCTCTTCCAGAGGACCTGGGTTCAGGTCCCAGCACCACAGCTCACAGCTGTTTGTAACTCTAGTTCCAAGGTGCTCTGGCACCCTCATAAAGACAAAACACCAACGCACATAAAATAAAAAGAAATCATTAAATTTAGAAATAAATAAATAAAAAGACAGACAAGGGAGAAAAAAATACCACCAGTTATCTGATATCCACCTATCTTTGTGTATGTAATATAGGTGTGGGGGTAGATGCGTGTGTGTGTGTGTATGTGTGTATGCATTCGAGTGTGCACATGTGTTTTGTTTGTGCGTGTTCATGTGTGTTTATGTAAGTGGAGGCAGAGGTTAAGGGTGGGTCTCCCTCTCTTCCTCTGCCTTTTCTTCCCCCATTTTCTATGTAGCCGAAAATGACCTGAGACTCCTGATGTTCCTGCCTTGCCCTCTCAGCTGCTGGGGCAACAGGTGTGCACCACCATGTCAACTTCTATGTGCTGCTCGGGATGGAATCAAGGATTTTTTGCAAGCTAGGTATTTACCTTTCCAACTGAGATACAAACATCGCCAACCCTTCCCCTCCTCCTTAAAGCTTGTTCATCTGAGTGCTAAATATAGCATTTCCTGGTTTCTCTTGCCGCTTAATCATGGCCTTATGACTAAGCTGTAGTCAGTAAGATATAAATGAATGTGGTGAATAGGCCTTTCAAGATGTTTTTCTTGAAAAGAGTAGACTCCAGGAAAGAGCCCCTTTTTGCCATTTCTCTTTACCTCCTTTAAAATGTGATATCTGGAGCCCCAGCAGCTGTTTTGGATAATGAAGTGACCTTGGAAACAAAATCCATATATGCATTGACCATGTCAGTGGGTAAGCATTACCTTCCCGGCTTGTGCTACCCAGCCGCAAAGAACTGTGACAGGCAGACAAACATTTACCTTGCTTAAGCAACTGTTACTTTGTAGTTTTCTGCTGCCTGTGACCAAGCCCAATTTCAACTTCCCAAGAGATCTATGCCCCTTTTGCCTTCTAACCCTGGGTGAATGTCAGCGGTTTACCCGTTTGCAGTGACAGTTTGTAGATCACATGATGAGCCAGAACAGATTTTACTTTAGGATTTTTAAAGTTAAAACATTCATGTTTTGTTACTTGTGTTCTTTGTGGTTTGCTTCATAGATGCTTAAGAAAAGGAAACAGTCCATGGACTATGGCCTTCTCCAGTCTTCTGACTGAGTCCCACAAAATGGAAAAAACTAGAACAGTGCCTGCTCTAAGGAGTTCTTCTCTCGCTAGCTCGGGTGTTCCCAAGAGGAAGGTCACAAGTGGACTTAAGATTTTTTCAGAAACTTATTTAGGGTTCTTAAACACCTCTACCCACTATCTAATCCTCCACCCCTAAATAGGAGAGAAAGCAGGTTAGTAGGGAAAGGGGACACAGATCTCTCTAGCTACTTCCTGCTGATTAGGGTCCTTGGGTTCTTTAGTGCAATACTGATCTCAGTCATCCGGATTCCAGAAGTCCAGTCAAAGAGCAAATGGTAGCCACAACCTCAAAACGTTCTCTGGAGCCTTTCTCCCTATGAGGGTCTGGGAACGAAGTGGAGCCAATCGATGCTAAGCGATGATGCCAAACGATGCATCCTGTAGTGAAGCAATGTAGGCACCCCTCTGTCTGTGGGCTCTTATTTATATGTTCTCAGAGTCCAAACAAGGATGTTTTCCAGCTGGCCAAAATCACGCCCCTAGCAAGAAAAAGTTTTCAGCTGGAAAACATCAGGAGCCTCCCATGAGTCTGTTTTCAGTGGTTGAATAAAGTATTTCCACATCGCACACTTGGGCACAAAACAAAAACACAGTCTCCTAACAACCGAGTTTTTAAAGAAACGAGGCTGAGGCTGGGTGGTGGTGGTACATGCCTTTAATATCAGCACTCAGGGAGGCAGAGACAGGCTGATCTCTGTGAGTTTATGGCCAGCCTGGTCTACAAGGGAGTCCACAAAGTGAGCCCAGGACAGCCAAAGGCTACACAGAGAAACCCTGTCTTAGAAAGAAAGAAAAAGAGAGAAAGAAAGAGAGAGAAAGAAACCAAAACTTCAACTACATCACCTGCATCCTCTGACATTCTCCTCTTGGGGAATGCTTTTTGAAGCCTTCTAGAAGGAATCGATTCTGTGTGCGGTGCTGATGAGGTTCAGCTAATTCCTTCTGCTCCAGTTGGTTCTAAACACAACCTGAATGGCTTCTTCACCAACACAATAAGCCAATACAAGCTGAATTAAAAGTATAAAGGCAGGTTTATTGGGGGCACCTCTCTGGCAGGTTCACTGATCTCACAGGAGGAGGTCAGGGAAGTTGAGGGTCTGGGCTGTGGTAGGAGATATATAGGGTAAGGGAGTAGAAGTGGTGACTGCTGGTGAGTTACTGGGGTATAGCCTTATTAGGTGAGTTTGGGGCCTGTAGAGGGGTCCTAGGTCTGGTAGGCACTTTGGAATCAGGAATGACGCCGCATAGTCTGGTGTTTTGTGAGGTGTTATCTTCCTGGGCTTTTGCAAGCACAGGCTCCTGGCCAGAAGAGAAGGATCAAAAAACCTCCCAGTCTACGCCATCTTGTCCTTTATCTCAAAACCTCCATCCTAACACAACCTTCCTACTGGCCCCATTACCTTGTCCTCTTTGCTCAAGTAGCATGCTACCAATTCTTTAAGGACTTTATAAAAATTGTAATGACAGTTAGGACCAGGGTCGTGTGAGTACCACACATCCTGAAAGTTTGGCTGGCTTAAGGTCTTACCAGCCCTAGCTGAGGGGCTGTTGGCAATTGGTAGCTGGTGGAGCAGGGAGAACTGTTTTGTTGTTGTTGTTGTTTTGTTTTGTTCTGTTTTTTGCTTTTTGCTTAGCAGGGGAGGCGGCTGTCCATTGGTAGGTTGCTCATGCTCCAGTT
Organism: Pachyuromys duprasi; assembly: GCA_028658305.1. Lineage (NCBI taxonomy): Eukaryota > Metazoa > Chordata > Mammalia > Rodentia > Muridae > Pachyuromys > Pachyuromys duprasi. The sequence goes on along the minus strand of CM053760.1, from coordinate 29,774,469 downwards.
GATGACTCTACATTTACGCACATAGAGGCAGCACTAATTTGACTTGGCAGGCTTTTTTTCAATTTTAATTTTAGTTCGGTTTCATTTTATGGGTTTGAGTATTTTGCCTGTGTGTATGTCTGTGTATGCCTGGTGCCTGAAAGAATGTCAGGTTTCCTGGAATTAGAGTTACAGGTGGTTTGTGAGCCACCATGTGGGTGATGGGAATTGAACTCTGATCCTCCGAAAGAGCAGCCAGTGTTCTTAACAATATACTGAGCCATCTCTAACACCAAGCTTAAAAAACAACAAACAAACAAACAAAAGGAATTGAGAAGGCTGCCCAGTGTTTAAGAGCACTGGCTGTTCTTGCAAAGGACCTGGGTTCAGTGCTCAGAACCAACACAGCAGCTCACAACCATCTGTAACTCCTGTTCTCGGGGACTCCATGCCCAATTCCGACCTCTGTAGGCACTACATTGCAGTGAACTATGAGGTGTCTCAGTGAAGTAAAGGTGCTTGCTGCTGCACCTGACAATCTGGGTTTAGTCCCTTGGACCACATGAGAAAAGGAGAGAATAGACTCCCTCAATTTGTCCCCTGACATCCACAGCCACACTACATATACAAATATGCACACACACAAAATAAATACATAGTATAAAGACAGACTGGCTAGGTCAGGTAGAGTACTTAGGTGGGCATGGAGAAAGACCTCAATTCTACCCTCAGTTCTTCAAGAAATAAATGGGTGAAAATGCTGGATAAATTTTTTTGACCCACATCACATGCACCATTTAACCTTCAAACAATACACATCAATACTATTATTCGTGCCCTTTGAACAAAATATGAAACAGAGGCTCAGAGAGGATTACACAGAGAAGGGTCACTGACCAGAAGTGAGGTTGCTGGAATTATAATTGGATTTTCTGGTTCATTTTATGGTATTCTTTGAGGTGAATTTGTACACTTTGGGGTGGGGGGAGCATAATTATGTAAGAACCACCAGAACAGAAGCGCACCTCAGTAACATTAAAATGTAAATGATCTGCATCACAAACTCAGGACCACAGCCACCTTTTCTTTAGAATTTACATAAAGTTCATTGACCATCGGTCACACCAATGACTCAAACCCATGTGTCATAAGATAGAGGATAATTCAAGCCTGTGAACATCTGATGTCCTTTGCTGTCTGGCTAGACCGCAGTGTAACCCTGAAATAAACACAATAATACGCAATACACGGAGGTATTTTAATGATGGAAAGTAAATTTTTACAAATTAAATTGTGAATGAAGTAAAGAATGGCATTATAATCAGAATGAGCTTAAACACACTGTTTTCCAATTATAATTATAACTCATCACAGAACACTCAGAATTTAACTGCCTTACCACTTGCTGAAAACCACAGCTGATGGGCTATTCATGCTTTGTATTCTAGACTGTGGTTGCCCCACCCCCCCCACACACTTCATATCATATTTTAGTTGCCTGTGTGAAAAGGTTTTTACAGCTCTTTATATGGCGTGTTTGCTGTAATTTACTACAGTACTTGACCTGTAAGCGGGACATTTCCATTATTTCGTTTATCTGAGAGAACATCGTAAGTAATGATGCCTGGTGTCGCTTAGCACACATTCCCAACATAGGATGCCTAGCTTAGACATCCATGAAATAAATTAAGATTTGTAATACGGCATGTCGTGATCTCCCTTATCACGGGGTCGCAGATCTGCCTGGAGTTTAGAATTCGCCCAAGCAGCCTTCTTTGGGGTGCCATGGTCTCTGGGGATGAACACCATCTCTATCGCCCACCCCTCAGGGGCCCTAACCTGAGCACTTGCTACTTGTCTGAGAATGGGAGCAACCTAGCAAATGATGCCCCAAGCCCCTTTCCAATCTGTGTTCCCAGTCTCCGAGAAGAGGTCTGAGTACTCCTGAAGCCCAGGAAACTATGTCTGTGCCCACCATAAACCCGAGGCTCTTTGTTCCTGTCCTCCAAGCACATGAACCCCAATCCTTATGTCCATACCCTAAGGCTGCAACCAAAGAGCATCATAGCACCCCCTCCTCTCCCATGGGCTACTCACAAACTTCTGTTTCTAAGCCACTCAACAACATTAATATGTTAACAGAAATCTTCCATTTGCTCCTTGCCCGGAGGGGGCACCCTGTTACCTTAACACCAACACCGGAAAAGCAGTCAGCGAGGTTATCCTGAGTCAGGTTGAGTTGTGGGCCTTTTGCTAACATGTCCCGAGTGCTTAAGAAAATACTGGTTCCAATTTTTGTAAGGGGTTTGGATGAAGGGGCAGGGTGAGGGCCCCTGAAGGCTGGGCAATAGAGATGGTGTTCATCCCCAGAGACTGCTTGGGGGAAGGCTGCTTGGGCGAATTCTTAACCCCAGGCACATCTGTGACCCCGTGGTAAGGGAGATCACGACATGCTGTATTACAAATCTTAATTTATTTCTTGATGTCTAAGCTAGGCATCCTATGTTGGGAATGTATGCTAAACGAAACCAGGCATCAATATTTACGATGCTCTCTCAGATAAACGAGATAACGGAAATGTCCCGCTTACAGGGCAAGTACTGTAGTAAATTACAGCAAACAAGCCATATGAAGAGCTGTAAGCTGTGTACACATGTGGAGGGGTTAGAGATCGCCACTTGGCGTTGATCTCTTGCATCCAAGGGAAGTGGTGATGAGGGATAGACGGTGTGAGGGAAGACTGGGACTTGATGACCTAAGGGTTCCCACAGAGGAAGGGGCCATGTGGAAGCTGATTTCTCACCAAGGATCTTGATTCACCAGCTGGTTTGTGACCTGAATGGCACATGCCAGGAGATTTTCCAGCGAAGAACTGTGGTCCTCGGGTCAGCCCCAAATTGAATGGGGTGATTTCCTTTTGGAGATGAGTGTCTGAGATGAATAGATCTGATTGCCTTTGTTGTCTGGAACATTTGTATCTCTTGTTCTTCAGCTTGTGCTTTTTCTAGGTCGATAGCATTATTTCCTAAGTTGTGAATAAAATCTAGCATTTAAAAAAATAGGACAGAAAGCCACAGGCTTCATAAATGCTGAACTCCTCACTCATGATGAAGGGGTTTATCTGTGCCTACTCTTGGAAGAAGTTAAGGAGTAATTTTGTTGTTGTCCTGTGGAAGCTGAGGAGGAACATGTAATAGCTCTGGTAGAATCCAGATCTTTTCATGATTAAGGGCAACTTTGTTCCAACAGCTCAAAAGGAAAGAGGTGATGCAAGAGTTAGACATTAACTCATTCCTGTTGATTCTTCAGAAGTGAAGACATAAAGCTGAACTGTAGCAGACCAGAGGCTGGGTCTGGCCAGCAATTAGAAATTTGAATGGACAAAGAAACAAACAAAAAACTAAGTGCCTGGCTTGGAAGCAGATGTCAGAAGCAAGATCTGAGCAGTGTTTCATCAAGTCTTTGATAGGCTTGTCTTTCAAAAGACTTAAATATTTGTAAAAATAAATTGGAAATCAGGCATAGTAGTACATGCTGGTAGTCCCAGATACTCAGTAGGCTGGGTGAAGTAGGAAGATTGGGTTTAGAGGGCAGACTGAGCAACCCCAAAATATAATTTTAAAATGGGGATTGGGTATGGAGAGCTTCGGGTGGGTCCTGCCTTGGTCTGTGCAATGCACACAGCCACGTACACTTCTGCTGCTAAGAACAATAGCACAGCTGTCAGCGCTTCATTCTGTGAAGGAATCTAGGCCCAGAACATAAAGTGCTTACCTTGCAAGCTTGAGGACCTGAGTTTGATAGCCAGCATGCACAGTAAAACAAAAAACCAACCAACCAACAAACAACTGCCCTCCAAATTCCCTAAAACCTGGGCCTGGTGAACCGTTAGAATGCTCACAATCCCAGCGCTTGGGAAGCAGAGACAAGTAAACACCTGAGGTTCACTTACCAATAGGTTCTAAGTTATTAAGGGACCAACCCTGACACAAAAACAAAACAACCAAACAAATTCAAAAGCCAGGCAATGGCAGCACAAGCCTTTAATCCCAGCGGCCGAGGGGCTGATCTCTAAATTCAAGGTCAGCCTGGTCTACAGATTGAGTTCCAGGACAGCCAGGGCTACACAGAGGGCACAGAGAGAAACCCTGTCTCAACAAAACAAAACAAAACAAAACAAAGCAAAAACCTTAAAGAAAACACAGAGAGAGAGGGAGGGAGGGAGGAATATGTTTCCAAAGTACTGAGATCAGTTTTTCTCAGGTTGAACCAAGACTTGGGCCTCAGTTTGGTATACATCCACATTTTCTTTGAAAAGTTGCTCATTGATCTCATCCCTGACTTGCCTTTCATTCCCATTGTAAACACCCACACACAGGTTGCTTCCCTCCCAACACTCACTCTGGTGTCTCCATAAGCCCAGACATCACTGAACTGCATGATTTGAAAAGGTCTCAGTAGATTCAAGGTTTGAGGGCAGCAGGAATCATGGTCTCTTTTGCCATTTTTTTTCGTGTTATGGTGTATTGAAGTTGGTATTTGATACCCAGAACCCTTGTAAATTATGGACTTTGATAACTTGGGTGTATGAAATGTGCCCAGTGACCAAAGGACAGAAGACGGGAAGCAGACTGCCCTGGGTCTACTTGCAGGGTAGACAGTGGAACGGGAAGAATGAATTAGAAAGCTAGTGTTCCTTTTCCAGCTGTCAGGAATAGCTGGGTCTACTCTGACACTGTAAAACAGAGGCAGTCCCCAGACTCAGTCACAAGTGGTTGTAAATGTCACTGGAATCCACAGAGTTCAAATTCTTGTTATGAGGAGAGGAGTAGAATCCCCAGAACGGAGTCAGGTGCCCATCTATGTTCTTAGGATTTTCTAGACAGACCCCCATGATCATCACTTGCCCCCTCCATGAAGGTGCAGTCCTGTGTGTTCCATAGTGATGTACTAGAGATCTGAATTGCCACAGCAGTGTCCCTGATGAACTAGACCTGTGTAACCCCAGAGCAACACCCCGGCTAAACTAGACCTGTGTAACCCCAGAGCAACACCCCGGCTATACGAGACCTGTACATCCCACAGCAACATCTATTCTGCAGGCAGTTGCCACCTCTTGACTCTGCCTACACCACGGCTTGTTTTAGCTGTGTTTCAGAGGCTCACCACATACGTTTCTTCAATTGATTCTCACCTCGAACTCCCTGTAAAGCAACAGTTTCTGTATTCTCTAATTCTCTCATCTACTCCCTGCCAAGCGTAAGTTCTTTCCATGATTCCTGAGAAATAGCTAAGCAATGTAGCTGAGGAACGTTGCCTCCTACCTGTTGGTGACGCCAAAACGTTGTAAATCACAGCTAAGATGTCTTGAAAATTATGCATTGCAGTGTGAGCTCTCACTTCATTAAGTCCTTATGCTTCTTGCTCTGATTCAAAGGGCTTGGGGAAGCTTTTTCTGTGCTCTGTGTTTACCTGGTATTCCTAGGGCAAACTCAGTGGTGATGAGGGACTTTAAGGACCTCAGAGAGAGGGAACCAGGAGGTCCAGGCAAAACTGTTTGAGCTGTCTCCTAGAAGATGCATGTACAAACACAGATTTATTTTCAACTGTTATCATGTGTGTGTATACATGTACATAAGTACATATGAAGGCCTAAAGAGAGTGTTCGATCCCCTGGCTGGAGTTACAGGAGATTGAGAACCACTCCAAGATGGTGCTAGAAACTGCAAGAGCTGTGTGTAATCTTAGCGCTGAGGTGTCCCTCCAGCCCCTGTACTATTTAGTGTTGACAAAGCTGCTCTGAGGCAGATTGCTTTCTCTTACCTCTGAGACCAATGTCTTTATGTCTGCACTGCTTACAATGTATATTCACAATGTGCATTGGTCCTAACCTTTCAGCCCAGAACTGCAGCTCTGCCCTCAAGTTTCTTCCTGAGATACTCTCTACAACTCACCACAGAGCCTCACCAGGAACGTCCATGTTTCCAGCACTCCTTTCCAGCTCCTGGTGACTGCTCTGTTTCAGCAGCGCTGACTCATGCCCTTCACACCTCTCAGGTCTCTCTCTCTCTGATGGATCCTGCATTTCCATGTGCCCAGCACCGTTCTCTGCTCCCCAGACTCTGCAGCCTTTCCTAGTTGGAGGATATCAGGAGCTTTAAGGGTGGGCTGTAAAAAACATAGTACTGGGAACCCTTTGAGATTGTCTTTGCTCATCCTGTGGGAGGCCCCAAGTCATTTTCCCTGCTGACCCCATGGTCCTCTGGGCTGTCTGCTTTTGTCTCTCAATTACCTCTCCTCAGCGTATCTCAGCAAGCCTTCCAGGCAGTCCATTGCATCACGATGAAACCAAATGTCCCCTCAAGCAATAATGATGTCCCCAGAGCCAGTGTGACCCTGTAGAACTAGATCTGAGATAAGGATTAAGCAGAAGACGGTTTGACCATGACTTCTTGTCCATGCATGCTCCTGGTCCCCTGCTTCTCTCTTCCCCTTCAGAAACCACAGCTATCATCAATACTCCAAAGAAGAGGCTTAGGGTGAGCCACCCTTTTCCTTGCATGGCCTTTTGAGTTGATCCTTTCTCTCCCTCTCTCTCTCTCCACCCACCTCTCAACCTCATGATGGCCAAATAAGGTCATCATCTTCATCAATACTGTCAGAGTCAAATCTCCAGCCAAGGGAGCAGCAATACAAGGAATCAAAAGAATGTGGAAGAAGGAATGCGCAAGTTAGTTTTCTCTCGATACAGCAACACTTACTCATAAGAAATGCATAACCCAGAAAAATGACAAAAAACTAGTGGGAAGACATTTCATACTGTAGTTAAGATGAAGGAAGGTATAAGAAAATCCAAGTGAGAAACAGGAAATTCAGCACAATTTAATAGGTATATTGACTCAGGTTTGATAGTTTTATATTTTCGTGTCCATAGTGCCTATTAATCTTGATTGTCAACGGGATTTACAATCCTATGGGTATGTTGGGAGGGATTTTCTAGATTGGGATGACTGAGCAGGAGGAGACACACGCTAAATGTGGGCTCCCCATTCCTCAAACTGGGCCCTAGACTCAGAAGGAGGAAGATGACTGAGCAGCCAGCAGCGTTCATCTCACTGCAGACACAATGTGACCCGCTGCTTCATGCTCCTGCCGCCATAACCTCCCAGCCGTGGTAAACTACACCCTGGAGCTATGAGCCAGAAGAAACCATTCCTTTCTTAACTCGCTTTTGTCACAGCTGCAAGGGAAAGGACCTAAAGCTCTAAAGCTCGAGCTAGTATTGTTTTAAAATGTTTTTTAAAGGGAAGTGTGAAGAAATTAGCAATGGTGACATTGAACTAAAACTAAAATCGTATTTTTCTTTCTCTCGCTTCTCATTTTATAAATTGGGTCACAGAATATTAAGTACAAAGGGAAATCTTGTAATTCCATTGCTCCATTAAATGTAATTTGTTTTTATCCAATCCTGATCAGACCCATGAAATATTTTATGGTTATTATCTAGATCAGAATTTTGAATTCTTTTTGCCTGTGCTTCGTTGGTGAAAACTAGTCACGTATCTATATTTAGCTATGAGAGAAGCACATCCTTCCTCTACTTTGCCGGGCAGCCGCAAACACTGCCCTAGCCTTATCCCCACACATGAAGAGATGATAAGTTGACAAGTAGTGCTTCCTACTACACAGACTGAAATTAATAAAAAATCTCCCCTGATTTTTTTTCTGCCCCCCTCCATGCCCTGACCTTACATGGTACCTAGTCAACAGGAAGAGCAGATGTAAACACTTGTTGACAAATACATGAATAACAATTAAAGCCGAGTTGTACAGGTGTCATCTATCAGGTCCATTCATTAGTCAAATGTCTTCCTGCTCATACCTCCAAAACCAGGTCTCTATAAAATGTAGGCAAGAGTTCTCCTAACTGAGCCACACCCCTAGCCCAGTACTTTCCTTCCAGGTTGAATCGATTTATCAATTTGCATAACTACCAGAATTAAAGGTAAGACATCAACATTGAATGCTATTCTTAATAGATTCCGGTCATTGACTGACAAATGTTTCATGAACTTCATATGGAAGACAAGCCTGGATTGTGTTCTCAATGACTATTTAAAGATGTTTCTGTTATAAAGATGTATCAGAATTTAAACAAGGTCAAAAAACAAAAGCCTGTACTTTATCCATTCAGAAAGCCTGCTCGATAATTTCCTAAATGTGTGTTTACCGTGCTTATGTTGTTGTCTAGCTCAGCATTGTCCATTGGGTGTTAAATGCATCGCAGCACTATTCAACAGGGGCCCAGCTCTGTGTAATGGCTTGTATCCTGGTGTGTAGATAAATGTATTTCTTTTTAACAACGTGTTGTTGTGGCCTTAGAGAGTTCCAGCTTCAACAATGTACGTTGTGTTTACTTTTTTCCCCTCATGTAGACAGGAACAGGATCAATAAAGTAAAAGCGTAATGACTTTCCCTGCTTTATTTTAGTAGGTTATCTGATACTGTTTGCTGTTTTAGTCTTAGTCAATATTGGTGTCTCCGGGGAGGTGCTGCGGCCAGTGACTCTTTCCTCATCTCATTTCTTTACAATTCTAAACATAAAGCCAGTCAAGACAAAGGGCTCCGATGTTCCTGGGGATTTTAAAGCAGTCCTTGAACCAATGACAGCTCAACCTAATTTCTATCACAATGATGCTCTTTGCCCTTCCTGGAAGCTTGGCTCTGTATTGCAAGCATGTGGCCCTGAGGATGGAGACAGCAGGGTCAGCTTAGCTAAGGCCTTTCACATCTCGTTGACAGTTCAGGAGATTTGAAAGGTCAGGCACAACGAAGACTGCTGCATTATCAAACATGAAACAAAAAGGAAATCCAACTCTGGATTTCTTGTGCTCTAACAAGGTCACTGGGCTGTAGAGGTGCTGTGCATTGACCTTCCCCATCTCTGAAAGCTTGAACCCCCACTCTTTCCCTTCCTGCTCGATTTCCACAACTGTTTATTCTCTACCTAACACGGTGGAGACACCAAGACTCCACATAGAAAAATTGCTTTCACATCCTGTTGCCTGAGGCTTCGAAGCTTTTTTTTTCTGGTCTTACTAAGCCAGTATTTGTGGAAGCTTCTTCCTCCATTCTAGACTGCCACCGTCATAAGGACATTGTCCAAGAAGGCCAGCCAAGTGACTTCAACAATTAATACTGAAACTGTTCCCCCAGGAAGCAACAGCAGCGTTTTTGCTGTGATCTCAGTCATGATCTTAGTCTGGGTCCTAAATTTGTGTGTGAGGAGATTGAGGCATAAATAGACATTTTGATAGCTATAACCCCCTCCCCCCACTGCTCTGAATGTGGTGCAGTGTGTAATTAAACAGTGTAAAAAGTTGGGTCACCTCTACTTGGAATTCTAGCATAAATATTAAGTAGATGGGGCCTGAGAAGGTAATTCCATGTCACTCTCAATGATAAAATGTCAAAATTGGTGTAACATACATAAGGTTTAGGGGTGTCCTGTTTGTTATCTGCTTTCTTTTGCCACTGGAGGGAGGGAGGAAATGGCACAACTCATTTATAGTTTGTGATGTATATTTATAATGAAGTAGAATTACTCCCTTCTCTACCAAATGCCTGTGTTGAGTGAGTTCTGTCGCCACTGTCAAAGAACAGGGATTCATGTTGGCCCTGGTTTTAGGGTATTGTCATTCATGGCAGGGAAGGCTTGGAAGGGGGGAGCAGCATGAGCCTGTGGTGGCAGGAGCGTGGGGCTGTTCCCTCGCATCTCCGTGGCCCAGGTGGTAGAATGAGAACTGAGGCTGAACCAACATTAGTCGATAACCAGGCCTTCAGCCCCCTTCCCCGGGGGGCCCAAGCTTTCCCCCAGTCCCAGTTTTTAAGGATTCCACAGTCCCCAAAGTAAATGTCACAAGCTGAGGACCAAGTGTTCAAACTTATGAGCTTGTGAGGACATTTCCAATTCAAACCATGAAACTTCTACATACAATTTGACAAGGAGAAGAAAGTATGTATGCTGAGTAGTTACGGGGAAACTGCCTAGGACTCACTAACAAAATACAGCTCTTGGGGGTGCTTCACTCAGCACTCCTTCTGGGATCCCTCGGGTTACACACTACTATCTATTCTTCCTTGCTTGTTTCAAGATGGAGGTCCATTTTTAACAAGTGCTTCCAGGGCTCCAAGCTTTTATTTCCCAGGCTAAAGGTGAATTGTTAAGCGTGGGTCAGCCTTCTCTTCTTTTTACAAGACAGACATCCCACTCATCGACTCTTATTTCAAAGTTTAAATGATTTTTATTCACTCAAAAATGAAAATTCAGCACACAGGTCCCGAGACAAAGACATTTAATTTAATTTGCCTTTTAGTAAAATCTTACCTCGCCTTATTTGAGTTGGATTGCTGGTGAATTTTAAGCAGAGTGAAATATAGATTCTTTTAGGGCCTCCTTCTGGGATATTTCTAGATGAAACATTTCTTAGCCTGTCCTTTATGGACTCTACCAAGGGAGTGTATTCTCCATCACCAAACAGATTTTGAATAGAGTTACAAATGATTCCACGTGTTTGTCAATACATGTAATATTTTTACCTGGGCAGAAACCTCAGGGTTTTTTTTTTCTCAGAAATATGGAGATGCCCTGTTTTTAAAGGAAACCATGAATAAAATATTGCCCCAAAGAGTGGGAGTTATTCTTTAGGGTATGTTTATAAGACTTGACTGGTTAAGAACAGAGCATTTTCCTTTCTTTCTCTCTCTCTTTCTCTCTCTTTCTCTATCTCGACAGGGTTTCTCTGTGTAGCCCTAGCTGTCCTGAACTCTGTCCTAGAACAGGCTGGCCTGGAACTCAGAGATCCTCCTGCCTCAGCCTCCGGAGAGCTGAGATTAGAGGGAGACACCACCACAGCCCCGCCCACCCTACCATCTGCGCTAAGTTTCAGAACTGTATTTTTAGCCCTTCTAAAAATACCCCAGAGTTCCGAAATGGAAGCTTTGTACATTGGCACTTTAACCAGTGAGCTTTTTTATTAAGTTTCTCTCATGACCCATCTGATGAACGTTAATGAGCTTTTAACTGTCTGTTAGCCCGGAGTGTAATGAGTTTACACGCGATACCGAATTCACTGGAGCCTCCACCCACTTCTTCTGTAATTATCTTTCTTCGGTGAAAATACTCTTTTCTGAGCTTTAGTGAGATTTTCGCACTCTTGTTTTTCTTCCTACCCCACTGTGGTCTGAGTCTGAAATGTTTCCAGTGGGCTCTTGTTTCCATCACTTTGTTCGCGGTTTGTAAAATGGTGTGGGTAGGAGGTGGGAGACACCCCCGCGGGTGGATCTCTGTAGAGGAGACAGCACGGGATTCCAGCCAGGCTCTGCTTCAGGCCCACCATTTTGTGAGCAAAACAGTGCCTCCCAGGCCGGTTGCCACTAGGAGGAGCTGCTCTCCTGCCTTCCTCCACAGCTCTCGAACCTTGAGTCACGATGAGCCTGTCCTCCCTTAAGATGCTCCTGTCAGTTTGGAGAACAAACACAAACATAACTAACACGCCTTCTTTCTGGTCCCAGTTTGAATTTTGGCTAAGGGGAAGTTCATATGATGTTGCATCCAAGAGGAAATGTTGGCAGAAACTGAAGATATTCAAAGACTTGTCATGCAATATTGTAACCTACGGAGAATAAATTCCTCTTTGTCTTGCCCATAAATCAGCTGTGCTTTATTGATCTATGTTCTTCGGTAACTTCCTGTGAAAATTTTAAATTAATTGCTGGGTTAGTACACAAAGTAGTGCGCTTCATCAAGTTATCTTAACACGTGTATAATAACTTGTTCTCATTCGTTCCCCTCCCCCACTGCCAGAAGTTCCCCTTTTCCTCTTAGTTTGTCCTAACTTCTGCTTTCCTATTATACATATCCCATTACTCTATTTCCCACCTTACTTAAGATCACTTCCTTCCTCCATTACCATGATCCCCTTTCTATATTTGTTAACCCCTAAACACATTAAAAACCACGTATGTAAGCATGCATAGGAGGGGAAAAAAAGAAAAGGTCATTTTGTGTAAGTGTTCTTGGTGGAAACTTCACTGAGAGTTCCTCCTACATGAACTGGTGACCTCTGATGAGCCATTAACTGCTTGATATGACCAGGTCATGATAGAGCCATCCCAACTTGTTTTTTTTTTTTTTTTTTTTTTTTGGCTTGATGTATAGCATTTTAGTGGATAGCTTCCTCGGGTAGTAAATACAACTCCACAGTGCTGCTTTCCTGCTTTGGCAGTCTACACCTGTCAAATGAGAAGACTCCTCCAGACAAGCAAACGCTTGCCTTTGTCCTCAGTAGCTCAGGAAGTCACCAGTAAGTACAGCTGGAATGTCCATCAACAGAGTGTGTGCAGGATACTCGTGGTGGTTTTTTATTTGTTTGTTTGTTTTTGTTGTTTTATTTTTTTAAGGCATATCTCTTACCCTTGGTCTCAGAACACGTCATTTAAATATTACCGCTTAACACATACCCATCTAAACACATATCATTGAATACATATCGGTGAATCCCAGGACACCCCCCCAAAGGGGCTTGGTCCAGGAGCTGGAGAGATGGTTCTATGGGGAAAGAGCCGGCTACCCAAGCACAAGGAACTGAGGTTGGAGCTCACTACATCAAAACCTGGTGCAACAGTGCCTGCCAGTAATTGCAGTGCTGTGGAGGCAGAGACCGGAGGATCCCTGGGGCTTGCTGGCCAACCAGTTGGGCAAAATGGGTAAGTTTCTGGTTTAGTAAGAGACCTGTCTGGAAAAATAAGGTGGACATTGACTTCCACACACATGTAAGCATGTGAGCACACACATGGGCATGGTCCAAAACAACTCATATTTAAGAGCTCCCCGCTCACCGCCCCACCAGCCAGAAGCCAGAATCTCCCAGGATCCAGAACTCTTAGGCCTGATTTCTGGACCAAACATCTCAGCCGATGCCCAATTAAGCAGTTAATTATTTCTCTTTGATACCAGCTTTAAAAAAAATCTTTTAATACAACCGTTTTACTGTCTCTGATAATTATCCTGTCTCAGATAACTCTTTTAAATCTAATGAGGCGTGGCAAGCTCTACTTAACAAGGCAACACACCATTAACTTCTTGCTTCGTTATTTGTCATCTTATCACTACTCAATTACTGTATCACCAGTCGGAGAACAGCTCAGTGAGCGTTGACCTGCTGTCGGGTCAGGCAGCAGGCAGTGCTTAATGACCTTTCAGGGGCCATCCACACCCCTGGAATTTATTCCAATCAGGTGGAAGTAGATGGCTGGCTTGCTCGGATTTCCACCTACTACAAATCACACCCTAGGCAGTGACCTTTGCTTTCTTATTCTCTCCCTGTGGACCTGATTTAAAAAAAAAAAAAGAGTGCAATGTTTATTTGCTTATTTTTTTGAAGTCCCCCACCCCTGGTTTGAGAAAATGTGGGAAGAAACGCCATGAGCACCTGGGTAAAAGGCTTTGGGTCAGCCACTCAAACTACTCAAATTCTCTTAAGGGATTTCTTTATCTAAAACAGTAGCATTAGCAATGTGTTTCTGACGTTTCTTGAAAGTTAGGTGTCATTCTTACGTGTATTATCAAGCTAGATTCTAGGAAAAAGAGCAGACTCTTATGCAGATGAGTTAGTGTATAAATAAATATAGAGCCAGGATGCTATAAAAATCAGTTTCTTGGAGTTGGGGGCATAGCTCAGTCATTACAGTACTTTTCCAGCTTGCGTGAAGCCTTGGATGAGATCCCTCTTACTGCATAAACTGGGTGTGGTGAGGCAAAGGGAGGCGAAGGCAGGCTCAGAAATTTAAGGTGGTCTTTGGCTATGTGGTGAGTGTGCAGCCAGCTTGTGACTCAAGAGACACCCCCCCCCCAAAAGTCCCTTCATTGTTCTAAACTCTGTAACGTGTTATCATTCCCAGGGCATTTGGGTATCATCAAAATTTATTTTAGTATCCACTGTGTTCTATGCAGTGTGCTTAAGTAACACTATGAGGTAAAATAAGGCAAAGGTGATTTATTTTTTCAAGGAACAGTGCCTGATACATCCTCAGTAGGTCAAGTTCTAAGTTCTGAATATGCTCTTGGTGGCATTTATGACAAGAGAGTGTACCAAGCCTAACGTGAGAAATTGAGCTGTGGTGGCCTAGAGTCCCTCCGCATTAGCTCTACCGCCTTTGTCAAGCTGTGGAGAGAAGGAACGTTGATAAAATGGAGGTACTCATGCCATATGTGGGCAGATAAAAAGAAGTGTCTGAACACTGTAAACTAAATCGTTGTTAGAAATACTATCCTTGTTTTGGGCCAATTGTAAACTAAATCATTTTTAGAAGGACTATAACTTGACTATTCCAATTTCATGACCTATGGAATTCACCACAGAGTTTGGGTAGAAAGGGGTGGAGTTTTTTTTTAAAACATACATCTCTTTATTTACTGAGTGGGAGTGTGTGGGATGAGTACACGTGGAAGTCAGAGTCAGAGCTCTCAGAAGTGGGCTCTCTCATTCCACTATGCGGATTCCAAGAAGGAGCAGGTTTGGGTGTCTAGTACCCACAGCCACTGAACTATCTTGGTGGCTCAACAGGTGTGAATTTTAAGTGGTGCTTCTCTCTAAACAGTCGGTACCCCTGCAGTTCCACACAGAGGACCATCCCTTCCTCTGCCACTTTGCCATGCCACACTCCTGCTTGTACTGAGCTTGTAGCGAGGTAAGGCTATCTCTAGAGACAAACTTTAGAAGAACAATCACAAGGAAAACCTTCCATCCTGTTTGGCTTAATCTCAGGCGTAGATCTGCAGTGGAAGGGTCAGTTTTAACCAGAGCACGGAGCTCTCTCACCTCTTGCAAAGCACAGGGTTGAATCATTCATCACATATTTTCCAGGTTATCATCTGAGGAGGTCTGTCAGTTTGCAGTAAACGCCGGTAAACTGCGTCTCTAGATTTCACAATCCAGGAGGATCTTTGGACAGTCACTGTCAGACTCACTTCCTTAGCTTGAAGGAAGAAACAGGCAAAAGGGAAGTCTGTGTGCTTTATAAACTGTCAAAAACAATGGCAGCTGCTAGAGGGCCTGCCTGGAAAACATATCTATTGTATTCACTGACACCTAAAGTGCCATACGTTGTTTTGAGGTGATTGTTTCTTGTCTGTTCCCTAGTTTTGTTTTGTTTTGTTTTTTCCTCGTAAATGAAGAAAATGAGAGATGGGAGGTTCTGGCTCCTATGAGCTGTGTGCCTTGTTCTTTAGAAACAAGGCTTTGCCGATCTGTGCACACACCCCTGAAACCACAGAGCTACAAGTTGGTATACATATACATTCTTTGGCACCCTTGTTCCTAGGTCATTCACTGAAAGAGAGTTCAGCTGGAAGTTCTATGGAGGGGATCCTTGAGAAGAGAGGCCAAGAACTCAGGTGGCTTTCTGGGCTTAAGGACAGCAGACACCTCTGATCTGTTCTCCCTAACATCTACCACACTCAGTGTCCTGGGTTATATGGTGTCTCTGGGGAGGGTGAAGGATGCCCGGCAGTCTCCCCTGTGCATCACCCTTCCAGTGCTGTGAACTTTGACCTTCCACCATATCCAGAAGGCCCTCCATTCAGAACAATTGGTAGAGATGTGAGTAATCAATGGTCAAATCAAGTCTGTTGAGTAGGGCTTTCCTTACAGGCTCACACGATGTTCTCAACGCTTCTAATAGACAGATGATCCTTCTTAACAAATTCCTGTGTTCATTCATGAATTGCCTTTTTTTCCTTTCATCAGAACTCACCAAGTACCTGACACTGACCAGTACTATTCTGCTTAAAAAAAAAAAAAAACATATTTCAATGACCCAGCTATCAGAGCCCTTCCCACAGCAGTGGCTGTCTGGTAGAAGGTAAAAGAGGCTGCGGGTCAATAGGTTTGCTCATCCTCACTGCCAATCCTTAGCTTAGAATAATTTTTGTTGTGGTGGTGGTTGTTTTGCTTTTTTTTTTTAATTTTAATTTTTTTTTGAGACAGGGTTTTTCTGCATAGCCGTGGCTGTCCTGGACTCGCTTTGTGTATCAGGCTGACCTTGGAATCACAGAGATCTGCCTGCCTCTGCCTCACTGAATGCTGGGGTTACAGGAATGCGCCACTGCACCTAGCAATTAGGTTTTTTAAAAAAAAATTTTAATGCATGGAAATTGTTTAGTCATGGTTCTAGAGGCTAGAAAGTCTAAAATTGAGGGACCACATCCTGTGAGGATCTTGGAACTGTTTCATCTCTGGCAGAAGGGTTGACAGGCCAAGCAAACTCATACAAAGAACAAATCACAAAGGGTGAACCAGCTTTCTAATACCCTCCTCCCCCAAAATAACAGCACTAGTCTATTTACAGCTTTCGAACTTTGGTGGTTGTTATTTGTTTATATGGCATAAAGGATGGAAGCTGCATTCTAGGCAAACATTACAGAATTACAAGCCCAGTCCCTAAAAAATTCCCATAAAGTCTTCAGTTCCTTACTCTGTTTCAGTTGCTTGGTGTATGTATACCAAGCAATGAAATCTCAACCCAAGTTTCAGAGGACACAAACATTCAAACCATATCAGTTCCCACCTAAGTTAAATATTTTTCCAACTCCATGCATTTTTGTGATGGAGAATGAATTTTATCTGTTACGTCACCCAGCGCAGAAAGTAACTAAGACCATGTACACGCAGTGATTCAGCAAAGCTGACCCAGCTGAGGAGCCGGCAGAGTGATGTCTTCCTAAGGCTAAACCGCTTGCCTTTGCAAGTGTATTCGCACTTAACACAAGCTGACAGTCCCCAGCAGTAACTGTCCATTCAGGTCCCTGCTGCTCCAGTAGATTTTTCGATGGGCTGATGAATTTTGATCAGTGTCAGAGGTTTGTGCTCTTCCTATAATCTCTGGGAATTACTAGAAGACCATTTTAACTTCCACCGTGAACACATGAATTTAAATAAAATCTGTTAGTGATAGATCAGGGATTCTAAATGAGTCGAAATGGGCTGTACTGAGCCCTCCTCTTCTATGAGGAGAAGCTGTAAATACCTCTGATGCAAATGAAGGTTGCATTGCTGCAAGTGAATGAAATATTAAATCCACACTCGGGAAAGAAGAAATCCAAACACAGGTGCATCCTACTTCACAAGACAATCACCACTAGATGAGCCCGACATGGTGAGAGTTGGTGGCCTTAACTCTCCATTCTCACCAACAGACAAGGTCATTCAGCCCAAAACATAAAGAAACATTGAGCTGCCATTCATCTATAGAACATTCCACCAAAACACTAAAGAAAACACATTTTCCTCAGCAGCCCATGCAGCGTTCTCCAGCACTGACCATGTATTAGGACACAAAGCAAGACACAACCAACACAGGAAATTCCAAATAACAAGCTGTGGTTATTTGGCTACAGTGGAATAAAGGTAATATCAACTGCACTAGAAAATACAAACTCACTTGGTGACCCACAACTATCTGCAACTCCAGTCCCAAGAGACCCAACACCCTTTTTTGGCACTCAAGGGCACTTCACAGACATGGTACGAAGGAATACATGAAGGGAAAATACCTATGCACTTTAAAAAAATGAAAAAAAAAAAGAAAGAAAATAGAAACTTTGAGACACCTCAAATAAATCAGTTGTCCACTTAAAGGCTTCAGAAAAACAAGAACAAACCAAACACCAAAAAATTAGATGGTAGAAGTAATATCATGCAGAAACCAGTGTGAAAGAAAAAAAAAAAATCAAAGCTAGTACTACAAAGAATTAGTATGACACGAAAATGTCACTTGGAAAACAAAAAGGTGTCCTAAGATAGTTGTCCACCAGATGGCAGAGTCTGTCCATTTATCTGCCACTGCCTCGGGCTTCCACCAGGTTTTAATTCACTTTTGACATTTGAAAGCTAGAGGGCAAGATTTCCTTACAAATAAGCTACTCATTTAAAAAAAAAAAAAAATCCAAGTCTTTGAGAGAGAGAAAGGCTTCTGGAAGTCTCAGGTGACAAGATGAAAGGTTCAGCTTTCATGGAGGAAGAAATGAACGTGTGATTTTTGCAGCTTAACCTGGGTAATTAATTTTTGAGTGACAGATATCATTTGTCCTTCCAGGGACCCCCCCCCCCCATAATTGTCATTGCGTCCGTGCAGGTCAGTGCTGCCTGGACAGTTCTTAGTGTTGTGCTCTCTCTCCCATCTGTCAGTTTGCATGAGATGAGGACTGGGCTGTGCCCTAGGCACCTTTCCCCTTCCCCCTTGGGTGAGAGCAGAGAGTAGGTTCTGTATCAGTCTAAGAGACTGTTATCTGGGAGTCAGAAAGGCCATGCTCAGAAATGTTTGCAGGAGCCTTTGTAAAGCAGAGCAGTGTTTCAAGACCTCTCTTAGGGTCTCAGCTCCCAAGATCTTGGCTGGTACAGGAGTCACATGTTGTATCGGTTGGTGTCCCAGCAGCCTTGGTCAGAAAGAGGCCTTCACATCACTGTCCTGTTCCGCCTGGAGTCATTGCCCTTCCATCCCTATGATCTATCTTCCTTTGTCTCATCACGCTCACCAGGGGTTAGCTTTTCCCCATTTTGTGACTTCTAATCGGGACAGCCTTCACTTCATCTCTGCATGCTTTTCATTCTGCAGCTTTCAAAGTTGCCATTAAGATTTAAACACATTATTTATAAATGCCAATGTAGCATTCTTGGAGATGTGTAGGAGATGCTTATTTCGGATTCACGGGGAGCTGAGCCTATTTCTTGGTGAACCAAAGCGCACCAGGGCCTTTATTGCCCATGACCAGCTCTTAACCTGGAGGTGGGGGTGGGGGAGGCCAATGAGGCCGAGAAAGGAGTCCCTCATGCTCTGTCACCAGGCTGATGAGATGCAGGTGACAGCTCTGCCCAGACCACCCTGATGCTAGTCTTCTCTCATTAACATCAATGCTATGATGGCCACGCCTCTCAGGTCCTCGGGAAGGGGATTTGGAGGCACTCAAGAGAAGGATTTAAGCAAACGCGCTACCCTTCCTTTTTCTGTGTGGCTCCCACACAGGAGAACATCTCTGGCTTCAGATTCTCCTTAGCTGTCCCTGCTTCCATCCATTCAGGGCACCTTTACATATGTGCTGCTTTCACCAGGCTCTCTGCACAGGTTCTCTAAGAACACTGTTTAAATTGCTTTCTCAAAGGTTTCTCTTTTAATTGCTCCCTTACATTTTACTTACAAAAAGATTAGTTTTTATCTATCTATCATTCCATTAATCTATCTAAAGATCTACCTGTGTGCGGGGTGGGTGCGTGTGCACACACAAGCTTGGAAGTACACACATATGCATTGGCTACACTAGAGATAAGAGTTCTAAGCAGTGGTGAACTGCTCATGTAGGTGCTGGGAACCAAGCTCTGGTCTTTCACAAGAGCATCAAGTGCTCTTAACTGCTGGGCCATTTCTTCAAATCCTCCAGGGCATTGTTTAACTATAAATATGAGGGAAGGCTGCGGGGACGTAGGAAAGAGAGGGTGCAGCCACTAAAAGAGTGGATATACCTTCCCAACATAACTAAAGTGACTGGAGAGAAAATTAAGATTGCCATTTTATATTTTAAAAAAAAGCAGATGATGGGTAGAAAAGTAGGTAGGTAGATTAGTTAGATAGATGACAGGTACATACATACATGCATACATGCATACATACACAGAGATAGATAGATAGATAGATAGATAGATAGATAGATAGATAGATAGATAGATAGATAGATAGATAGATGGAACACTGTGGTGGGCAACTGACCATTGTGGAATTAGCTGATAGAGATATGACCCCTTTGTTTAAAATCAGAATATTGGACTGGAGGTCATAGCAGAAAAGGCCTTGGCAGATTTTCTTAGAGGTCTTAGTGATGCTCATCATTTGCTAGACCTATGGTTTCTGTATTTACTCCAAATGAGCCACTTTACAAATAGTCCTGATTAATTAGGACTGGCTTCGCTCGGTTGCTGTGCTCTCTGGAAAGGAACCCCAGACAACAGTTTTGTTGTCTTGTGGACTGGTGTGGATACAGTGGGCTCACTTAATTACAATGCCACATGCTTTAAATATTTTTACTGAAATCAATCAGGCCACAGGGAGAGAGAGCCTTAGGAACCAGGGAAGCTGGAGGAAAGTCCTTTGGGAGAAAAAGGAGACTGCTTCAAAGGCTCCCCCACACCCTACCCAAGGTTGTGATTAAGAAGTAGGAGGAAGGGGAAAAAAACTTTACAAATGAACAGGGTAGATAGAGGTTCTGATCTTTCTTTCACACTCTGGTATGACTTTTCCCATGTCAATAAATCTGAGAACATAATTGTTGGGTTGTGATTTTTCTTATACTTTCTCTTCAAGTTAAATGTATGAAGGAACCGAAGGACAAACGATGCCCTTAGAGACTCAAATCGATCACTTTCAATACACGTGACTGACAGGTCGAAAGCCTACGAGCTTTCAGAGTTTCTCCCCTGGTGACATTTTTGTTTTCATTGCTTGTTAGTCTGGAGTGACAAGTTTGGTGGGGAGGAAGTATTCATTCTTCCTAAATAACAAAATAGCCTTTTACACAAAATAAGTTGTTCTGATTTTTGTTATATACCAAACATGAAAGCCAAATGAGATAAACTCAGCATTCACAAAAGCATTCTCTCTCTCTGTCTCTTCTCTCTGTCTCTCTGTCTTTCTCTCTGTCTCTCTCTCAGGGTGAGGGGGCAGGTTTGACACAGAGTTTCTCTGTATATAGCCCTGGCTATACTGGAACTTGCTTTGTAGACCAGGCAAGCCTCAAACTCAAGGAGATGTTCCTGCCTCTGCCTCCCAAGTCTGCCTGAGACTAAAGGCATGCATCACCACACCAGGTTAACCTCAGCTTATTATTAGTTTTATTCTACTGATTCTTTTTTTGGGGGGGGCAAAGTTTTGCTATGTAGCTCAGATTGCAAAATCCTCCTATATTAGCATCTCAATGCTGAGATAACAGAAATGCTCTATCTCGTCCAAGCAGCCTGCTTACTTTGAAATATGTCACTGGCTTGCATAGATGAGTGTTTTATCCAGCTCTCTGATTTGTGAAGACGCTTCTCCACCCCAGGCTCCTTATTTTCCTGAGAAGAAAATGGTATTATTGCATATGACCATAGTTATTCTGGAAAGGAATAAAACACAAAACGTTCCATTTGGTTTCCACAGTGAAATCACTGTGACAGGCAAATTCTCTCCCCAGACAACTGTAGTATATAACCAAAATTAGTTGAATTCTCAGTATACGTACATCTGCATACTTAATTTTCATTCATTATAACAGTAGATAATGGTTAACGTAGCAATCAGCAGTCTTAAGTTTATCAGTAATTGACACACATTCTTCTACACAGTGTGCTTTTTAAGCAGACCGGTTCTACACCATCATGATAAGTTTTCCTTACTCCATCCCTTATTGAGCAAATATTCTACAAGAAAACCACTCAGTGGATTATGGCTAGAAATGCTGTGCCGTATTTTACCTTTGCTCTGGACTGAGGAGTGATCTGGTGAGGGTTTTTTTTTTTTTATTCCTAAGCTACCGGCACTAGTAAGCTTATTAGAGACAAGACAGGATTTCACAATAGCATTCAATTGTGAGAACCTGGGTCAGTTTCTACCATTTCATTCCAGAGTCTATACTAGGTTTGGAACACAGAAATAAGTCTGTGTCCTCTGCATGTGGCTTTGTACAAGCCCCTCCTATCTTGTCAAATGCTGAGCAGTAGCCTTTTCTTGTTTGCCCTTAATATAATCAATTCCTTAGTACTCCTCTTTTTGAGAAATCCATTCATCAATTCACTTCTTCACTAAATCTATATTTATTGCTTATTATTGATCAGGCACCCATTCTGGATTTCAACAGTAAAGCAAAGATTAAAAACGTACCTGGTTCATGTTCCTGGGTTTATGCATCAGAAGAGAGAAAAGACATATCAGGACCAAACGCAAAATGGGCACACTTGCGTACACTGGGAAAGAGAAATGGGTATGTATAAAGTGTTATGTAGTTACAGGATTAGGGAGAGCAATACTAACCAGACTTTAGATCCCAAGATGGAGGAACTGCATCTGCATAGAGAAGAGGAGAGGGGTCCCTCTCTCACCAGCTGGGATTCAGAAACCGAGACTCAGTGCAGAAAGATGACAACCAAGCCAGGCATCATCTAAAGCAACAGAAGAGGAGAAAGAGGGAAAAGAAATATGATCTAGGCAGGCCTGGAATTGTGTTGGGTGATTCCAGTTCATCTCTGTGGTTGCAGTGTAACTAACACACTGAAGAGCTTTCCTGCAGACACACAGTCAAACCAGCTTGGAAACACTTGCCTCTCCTGGAACTCAAGAACTTTTCCTGGAACCCATGGGAAAACTCACTGGGAACACAGGGAAGTGCTTCTTCTGCAACACAGGGAAGTACCTCTAAGCTGCAAAAGGAAGCGTGTCTCTAAGTGTGCACCTATGCGAGAGAGTAAGAATGCCCCCCTTGGCGTCCTGGGAAGGTGCCCTGCTTGCACAATTGCCCTCCTTTCTAAGGGGAAAGCAGTTGTACCAGCACGTAGGCATTGCCGGGCTGCTCCATAACACGTTGTACAGAGTAGGTGGAAGCCTTGGGAAGGAACTTAACCTCCAATGGCAAGAAAAGGACAATGAGGATTTTATGCATTATCTTTCTGCAGGAAGCCATGAAAACATGACTCAGCAGTGAAATGGTGGGGGAAAATTAATATTGTGGGCTCCTAAAATTCTTTTTCCTTGGCAGACTATTCTCTCTGCTGTCTTCTCTGTGTCTGGAAATACTGGCGTTTCTCTTCTTTACCTGAAGACAGAAAGGGTAAAGATTAGCTCATGTAAGTGACATGAAGTGACTGTTAGTGGACTGGCTTCACATATTGAGCTCTGAATATTTTAAATAGGGAGCCACACATATATATACAGGTCTTTTTCTGTTATAAGGCCTGTGAGCATTTCTGTAGTGGCTCATGTTCCCTCTGTTCTTCAGTTACTTAATTTTTTTCTTGGATGTCACTGTGAGAATTCTCCTCCTCTTGTCTGGAGTGAGTTAGTATCAGTGTTACAGAATGGTGGCATTCCTTACTGGCATGGAGAGGACTGTAAATAGCAAGGAAATCCAGCTGGGCACATTTAGACAGTGTCACAGAAAGAGAAAGAGGTGTGGTGTTTGTTTTCCCAGAGCTTCGGCTGAATGTCACCCAGTGTGGGCCACCATGGAAGATTCTTTGTTGGGTCACTTCTCCTGTGTTCTGCTAACAGAAGAGGCTTCAGGGGCTTTAGTGACCACTCAACTGTGGTCAGGGTCAGGGTTTGCTTGCAAAGTGGGGTGTGTTCCATTAGTTGAAAGAGACAGATTCATTACAGAGCATCAAATGACTGGCAGAATCCCTGATGGGGAGAGGAAACTGAAGAACCAAGCAAGAGTCTTCAGTAACCGTACTGAAAACTGCATTGCCAAAAAGGGCCACCAAGAAACTACAGTTTCATCATCACCAGAAGATGGCTTGTCATTGAAGACGCCTCTGTTTCTGTTGTGTCTGTGTCTACGCAATGCACCCTCCCTCTTTAGGTCAGCCCAAAAGTTGTTTCTGGCTGCTGGACCCTAAGTCACACTGAGGATTTGATATAATCGAGGTCCTCTAGAGAAACAGAATCAAGAGAGGTGTTACTGGCTCACGTGTTAGTGGAAGTTTGTGTGACCAGTCTCTAGAGCTTCTCTTCAAGGTGAAGACCCAGGCTGTTGATGGTGTAGTTCATGCCCAATGATTATCTGCTTACAGAATCTTTTCTTACTTGGAAGTACCTGTTTTATGTTCTACCTAGGTTGCAGCCAGGTTGAGTTGACTATTACACTCCCATTTGCAATGGTCACTGACATATGTTGTCCTCCTCCTCAAATATACAGTTCAGGAAGTAACCCCAGAGAGTCTGCAATAGCTACTGTGTGTGCTTATCTGCAGACTCTGTCAGCATCTATGGAGAAACCCCGAGGAGATTGGAATGATCCTCTGAAAAGTTTGGTTTATGGAACCTTGTAGGTTAATGATAGAGCTTCATTTGTATCTGTTGAGGCTGAGGAGATGATGGTGAAGTGCTTTCGATGCGAACATAAGAATCTGAGTTTAATCTCCATCATTCATGTGGAAAAAGCCAGGTGTGCTGACGTGTACCTGTAATTCTAGGGCTGAGCGCCCAGAGAGAGGTGGATCCCCACTTTCACTGGTTGGTTCATCTAGCTGCATCTGTGAGTTCCAGGTCAAAGGGAGAGGTCTTGTCTCACAAAGCCAGGTGAGAGCAACTAAGGAATACACCCAAGGTTGCTTCCTTTCTCCACATTCAAGCTCATGCATGTATATCCACATTCCTGCACACACACATAAACACATGCAAACACACACACACACACTCTAGTATCAGTTGTATATTTTCTCTTAGGGTTATACATTCTTCTTTTTTCTTTATTTGGTTTTTCAATACAGGGTTTCTCTGTGTAGCCTTGGCTGTCCTAGACCAGGCTGGCCTCAAACTCACAGATATCCACCTGCCTCTGCCTCCCTAGTGCTGGGGTTAAAGGTGTGTACCACCACACCTGACTTTCTTCTTCTGCTTCTTCTGCTTCTTCTTCTTCTTCTTCTTCTTCTTCTTCTTCTTCTTCTTCTTCTTCTTCTTCTTCTTCTTCTTCTTCTCTTGCTGTGTAGTGAAGGCTGGCCTTGATTTTGAAATTCTGAAATCACAGATATGTGATATCTATCATTCCTGGTCCTACCACTAATCTTAACAGAAGCTGCACTATTTAAGACATATTCTAGATGGAGTACATATATTCACCATAAATATGACTGTTTAAAGTTATGAAAGTGGGATCATAGGGCAAAGGCCAAGAAAGAAAAAATATGTGTAGAAAAGATTCCTGAGGTCATGTCCACAGTTACTTACCCAGGTTTCCTAAAACATGGTTTTGTGTTCTCTCTATCACTTGTAAATAGCACAGAACTCTTCTTACTTATGATCATCTACCAAAATTAATACAAGTGGCTAATTTTCAAGATGTCCAGTGTCTTCCAAGATCTCAACCAAATTTCTCTTAAGCAAGAAACTTTACCAGTCCTGTCCTGAAAACCACTGTCTTAATCATCGCATAGCTTCAGGCTTCTTAGGTGCTAATTAAAACACACGCAGTAACATGGTTGAGCAAATGTCCTTGTTGTGTACTTGAGCATCTTTTGGATATATGCCTAAGAGTGGTATAGTTGGGTCTTGAGGAATCGCTATTCCTAATTGTCTAAGAAAGCGCCAAATTGATTTCCAGAGTGGTTGTACA